>JAYRCH010000158.1:1200000-1888119 GCA_037179445.1 Phengaris alcon alcon | reverse complement strand
TTTGGCGTATATTATCTTCCGTCATATCATCTGGGTCTTATAATCTGGGGCGACTCTGTTGAATTCAATACAGCTTTCAAATTACAAAAGAAATGTATAAGAGCTATATGTAATGTAGGACCACTCGAAAGTTGCAAACTGTTATTTAAAAAGCTGGGTCTACTTACGTTGCCATGCATGTACATTAGATACTTACATGTGTATGTGTGTTAAACAGAACCCCAAATATTGTACAAAACCAAGACATTAACATGACAAAGAGATCACAACGTTATCCCAATAAATTAGTTATGCCCAAATGTAACAGCACAGCGTGTCAAAGGAGTCCCTATTTTATGGCTATTATTTAATAAATTGCCAAAAGACTTTGATAAACTTACCGACTTTTAAAAGAAAATTGAATGACTGGCTTTTAGAAAAAGGAATATTATAAGGATACTTATTTCTAAAAAAAATAATAATATTAAATCAAATGACATGGACATATCGTTTTCTTCCTTTTTGTTTTTTTTTCTTCTAATTGTGTATTTTGTCTTATTTTTTGACATTAAAATAAAATTGACATACATTTTATTATTGACATTTGCATACTATTCATTTAGTTGAGTGACATGGTCCTGAAATGTATATTATTATCTAAGACCAAATTGTACATTCACTCTGGCAAATAATCGATTATTATTATTATTAGACAATTTTACTGCCAGTGCGTGCATGTACTTATAGTTAGCCTTTTTGTCATATGCACGCACGGTTCACTGACATCTTAACGCGAATTGACTAAAGTTAGCAAACCCCTCATGATCTAGAATCTACAATCTACATATCTACTTCTGTAAACTAGTTCGGATTGTGACTGGAATATAAAACTTGATTGGATGTTAGTTTCATTAACAGCCATAGGACGTCCACTGCTGGACATAGGCCTCCCCCAAAGAATTCCACAACGAACGGTCCTGGGCCACCCGCAACCAACGGCGGCCCGCGACCTTCATAAGGTCATCGGTCCACCTAGAGGGAGGCCGTCAGGATGATGTTAGTGTTGATATAAAATTCATGACATATTTCCAGCTTGTAAAATAAAAGTTTTTATTCCAGTTTTTATCGGCATTCGATCGATATTCGACGTTGGTGATAGCGATAATCATTTACCTTATAGGCGTTCCATATGCTGACAGACAGACGGACGGACGGACAGAGCGAAACTATAAGGGTCCCTTGAGTACTACGGAAGACGGAACCCTAAAAAACATAGAGTCGAATTGTAAACCTCCCCCTTTTTGAAAATGAGTTAATAACGTACTGCGATTTATCAAGAACAAGCTGGGTTATAGGTACTAGGAAGGTATAGAGATCAGGTGATTTGACGCAATCGCAGCCCTGCGAAAGGTCACACCGTGTGACTCACACGACGCGTCACTGGGGCGTAAGGGCAAATTCAGACCGCGACGACAACACGGCGTTACATTTTTAAGAGACTAAAATATACACATTCCTTGTAAGACGGCGCTTTCCACATTGACCTTGGTTGACTTAACATTCGAACTCTCGACGCGACGCAGCGCTGCATTTTTAAGAGCTATTCAAAATTGAACTTTATTCACTACACAAAAAGTTACACACGTTTATTGTTTACACGTTTATACACATGAAATTCGAACTCTTGTAATGAAACGTATCTTATTGTGTGGTGAATAAAGTTCAATTTTAAATAGCTCTTAAAAATGCAGCGCTGCGTCGCGTCGAGAGTTCGAACGCGTCACTGGAGCGTAACTTCTGAAATTGACATACCGAGTTATAGGGGTGCCAATTACGAGAAATTCAAAGAAAGAAAATTAGGTTCAACCCGTTAAAAGCAGTGGTGATAGAAGTAGTAATAAAAGCGTAGTTTTAAATTCATTCCATTTATTTTCATCAAATAGAAAGCATGATGAATGTAAAATGTACTATCAGGGAATCTGATTCATAAGCAGATAGAGTGTTCTCTTAATTTAGTTGTACAGACAGTCACAATGCAAATGACAATATGGTAGTTATCTTTATGTAAAATACGTAGTTCAATTTTGTATATTCTGTAATATTAAGGTATAAATGTAAAAAAAAAGCTTAGTTTTGTAATTAGGTGAATTTCAAAGTGACAAAAATTAGGAATATTTTTTTACATAATTAGTAAGTATAAAAAACCTACATAATTAGTTTACTTGCATGAAATGTAAAAACATTAATTATAGTAATTATAAACATAAATAGTTCGGGGATATTTAGTCTAGTCAACAAGTTCAAAAACGTGTTAAATAGAAATAAAGCTCCTACAAATATGTGCGATAGCTCATTCGATTCGAAATGACGTCTAGAAAAATGTTTTTAAGGGTATATTAGCACATAAAAAATTGCGATTGTTATTAACAAAATAAGATAAAAAAAGGTATATAATTTTTCGTTAATAACTTTTAAAATAATAATATTTAAGTAATTTTGAAAAAGATCCTGAAAGAGGAGGAAATTTCCAATAAAAAAGTCCTAACTCTCGGAACTCTATCTGTATTATTTATAAAAAAAAAAATTACGCTGGAAATAGGGCTTCGCAAGGGCGTTACGGCATAGGCGCGCCGTCTAAAAAGCCGATATATCACCTAAAATATATATTTTTTAATGTTAAATAACAATTTAAAAATTTGAATAAATTATGGTGTAATCTAGACACTTGAACGAAAAAAACCTCTGTGAAAAAAAATTTTTGTGTTGATTTTTCAAAAAGTTAATTAACCATTGTTAATTAACTAATTTTTTTCCAATCTCTGTTTTTATAAATTACGGCATAAAAGTTGAAATAATTGGTCTATAAATTTTTCGCTTCGTGGAGCTCTTTTTATTTAGGTACTTAATATAGTTTTTATATAAAGTTATGCAAAAAAAATATTATTAAAGTTTATTATTTTGTTAATTATATTTTTTTTAAATTAACTAAAAATGAAATTTCTAAAAAATGTTATCAAAAAAATTTTTTTTTGGTAATATCTTATTGTTGCTGTTTTCGCATCTAATATAGGTATTAATTAACATTGGAAAAATTTTTTTTACGTCATTTGTTAAGAAATTGTTTATAAACAAATCGACTATTTTGGGATTTCCTATCTTATTGCATAGGAGAAATGATTTTTTTTTAATTTCTTAAATATTTTTTATATTGTTTATAATCGTTTTTTTTATATTTCAATTGTTTAAATAATTAGTTAAGAAATTATTTTATTATTAAATATCATCATTGACCCTTTTCAATGGAATTACAGAGAAATATTTTTTTTTGTAAATAATTTAATTGTTTATTAACTTAATAATTTGTTATAAACAAATAATATTAACCGTTATATTTTTTTCGAAAACTTCAATAAATTGCAATAACAACAATATATAACAGTTAAATATATATTTTTTAATTTATTTATAAAATCTAAATTTTTTATAAATAAATGCTTATAACTGATAAATAATAGTTACAGAATCGATTTTGAATTCATTTTAAAGATAAATAAATACTTTACAAAAATGACCTGAATGTTCTTTACCGTATCTCTAATAGTTTAAAAGTTATAACAATTTTTAACTTGACAAATTATGTAACGGCTGTAATTTCATTATTATATAATATTAAGTGCTGTAAAAAATACAAAAAAAAAATTCTAAACTGTTATATATGGTTGTTTTTGTAGTTTTTGAAAAAAAATATAATAGTTAATATTATTTGCTTATAACAAATTGTTAAGTTAAAAAACAATTAAATTATTTATTAAAAAAAAAATATTTATCTGTTATTCCATTGAAAAGGGTCAATGATGATTTAAGATTTAAATAATTTCTTAACTAATTATTTAAACAATTGAAATATAAAAAAATGATTATAAACAAAAAAAAAAAAAATAAAAAAAAAAAAACATTTCACCTATGCAATAAGATAGTAAAAAAACTTTTTTTTAAATCCCAAAATAGTCGATTTGTTTATAAGCAATTTCTTAACAAATAACGTAAATTATTTTTTCCAATGTTAATTAATACCTATATTAGATGCGAAAACAGCAATAATAAGATATTACCAAAAAAAAATGTTTTTGATAACATTTTTTAGAAATTTCATTTTTTGTTAATTTAAAAAAAATATAATTAAGAAAATAATAAACTTTAATAATTTTTTTTTTGCATAACTTTATTAAGTACCTAAATAAAAAGAGCTCCACGAAGCGAAAAATTTATAGACCAATTATTTAAACTTTCATGCCGTAATTTATAAAAACAGAGATTGGAAAAAAATTAGTTAATCAACAATACTTTATATGTTAATACGTTAATAACTTTTTGAAAAATCAACAAAAAAAAATTTTTTCACCGAGGTTTTTTCGTTCGTGTCTAGATTACACCATAATTTATTTAAATTTTTAAATTGTTATTTAACATTAAAAAATATATATTTTAGGTGATATATCGGCTTTTTAGACGGCGCGCCTATGCCGTAACGCCCTCGCGGAGTCCTATTTCCAGCGTTAAAAAAATTTATAAATAATATAGATAGAGTTCCGGGAGTTAGGACTTTTTTATTGGAAATTTCCTCCTCTTTCAGGATCTTTTCTCAAAATTTCTTAAATATTATTATTTTAAAAGTTATTAACGAAAAACTAAATACCTTTTTTTATATTATTTTGTTAATAACAATCGCAATTTTTTATGTGCTAATACACCCTTAAAAAACATTTTTCTAGACGTCATTCCGAATCGAATGAGCTATCGCACATATTTTCAGGAGCTTTATTTCTATTTAACACGTTTTTGAACTTGTTGACTATACTAATTAGCAAATATGTTTTTAAAACCTATATATTTCACACAACTGCAGGAACGCGTGATGTTAGACTTTTGTGTCGAGCGTTTTCACGTGATTTGCGAAATTCGGTATTACAAATCGCTGTATCTTTGAACATATTGATTTTCTTTCTATTTCTTCTTGGAAGTTACTCATATTTAAGAGTACTATTCATATATGCAAAAAAATCTGTAGTCAACTAGCCTATTACATGCCAAAGTTAAGAAATCGTTATAATATAATACGAACAAATCACGAGAAGGGTCAACCTGGCAAAGGAATTTTCCCTGATAGTACAATACGGGACTTTGCGCTTTATCTGTAGCAGGTGCAGGTCGATCCGTTTGGGCTGCAGATGCCTATCTTGAAGCCGAGTTTGACGCACGTGTTCTGGCACATGTGGTGAATGCAGAAGCCAACGCCGATTCTGCCAGGACCGTCCGTTCCACCGACGGGTACGATGTGTATGGCCGGTGTCATGTCCTGGGCCTCATGGGGTAGAATGTATACGTCCTGTCCAGCGAAAACGTTCCCTAGACCATCGGCATCTGAAAAGATTTGGTAGCAATAAATGCATATATACTTTAAATGATACAATCTTGTATCTTATACTTTAAACGAGACATTCTTGTATATCGGTTTCTCGAAAACGGCTGCAAGTATTACTATGAAATTTAGTGTGCAGGGAGTTTTGGGGGAGAAAAATCGTTATAGCTAGGTCTTAACTCTTATCCCTGGAAAATTGCGCATTTTTAAGCTAAATATGTTTTTTCTTTTTCTATAATATATCAATAATTTCGACTCTATTATGTCAGTCCGATTGACAGATTGGTATGGGTATGTATAATTTATGTTTTGTTCAAAAATTCGAAATGGGTTCGAATCCCGGTCAGATAAATATTTATGCGATTCTTTTTATTTTTTTATTTTATCAGGACTCCAAGCAAAGCTCGGTTACACATGTACTTTTCATCATACCTCGACGCAGAAGCAACCCAAAAGTTTTATAAAAAAAAAAACAAACAAAAAAAAATTTTTTTTTGAAAAAACTTTGAAATTAATAATTCATCGACATTACTATTTCTTTGATACCAGAGTATATGATTAGTACGTTAAATAAGAAAAGTTATAAACAAGCTTTTTCCCGCTCAAATAGGTATATTATCCCACGGGAACAGGTATAAAATTCCAGAGCTTAAACTACCATTTTACTAAATTTCATCAAAATCCGTTGTATAGTTTCTGCGTGTAAGAGTAACAAACATTCATATATCCATCCATCCATCAATCGTCACAAACTTTCACATTTATAATAGTAGTAGGATAGTACTGATTCAATACATACCAATAGGGACATTTTGCACGCAAGCCGCTAGTGCCAGAAGAATTGAACAAATAACGAAGGTTTTCATGTTGAGTGTTTCCAGTTTATCCCGAAACTAATGCAGTAATAGAATTGTTAGGTATTTTTATATAAAAGCTTTATCTTTTAAATATAAGTATAGATTAATATTATTATGGATAATATCTGTATTTAGCAGATATAAAGAGATAAGGGACTTTCCCGGTACAAATCTGTAAAGTTATTTGTAATCTCGGCCCGAAAAACGATTGGTGGGCTAGTAAAAAGTTATAAAAAAATATAGTTTACGGGATTAATACGAAGACCCCATTGTCCGTCCGTTTGTCTGTCACACACATATCCATGCAAAGTTTCATATTTCTAGCACTAACCATTTGGAGTTTGTAGGCCGAAGACGTCCGTCCGCCCGGACGCTGTATCTCGCGAACCGTGATAGCTACAGTTGAAATTTTCAAAAACAGAATAAAATAATAATTTTAAGTGGGGTTTCCATACAACAAAGGTGATTTTTTTGCCGTTTTGCACAGAACCCTTCGTGCGCGAGTCCAACTCGCACTTGGCCGGTTTTCGACAATGCTCTGGTTGCATTCAATTTAATTTTATCGTAAACAAAGAGATGATATGTAATGACACTTATTTTTCGTGTAATAGTCTAATAATATAAGGTTTCGCAAAACTGGTATGAATGAGTCATCGTCGCTAAGAAGGTCATTGACCTCACACTTTAACACTGCTGATTTCAAAACATATTTTTTATTAAAAACTTACGTTTTTGACATTTTAAATGTGTCATATTATAATAAAAAGTACCTGGGTAACCGAGCTTTGCTCGGAGCTCTAGTAGATTAAAAAGAAAAAAAAATAGAATCACAAAAATATATTAACTCGAACTTATAGGCTCGAACCGAGCCCCGGAAAAATTCACGGTAAAAACCACATTCCGAATTTCCGAACGCAAAAATTAACCAAACCACCTATCGGACTGACTTTATTACAGTCGAAATTATTGATATATTGTTGCACGACGAAGGAAAAAACATATATAACTTAATAATGCGCAGTTTCCCAGGGATAAAACCTTTTCTCGCCAAACACTTCCTGCATACTAAATTTTATGTAAATACTTGCAGCTGTTTTTTGGTTTGGTTTGGTCTGATTTCATCTTTTTAACCCCCGACTTAAAACAGAGGGGTGTTATAAGTTTCACGTGTCTGTCTGTCTGTCCGTGGCATCGTAGCTCCCAAACGGATGATCCGATTATAAAATAAATATATGTTTATTTTAGGCATAGCCCATAATATCCCATTTTGATCTCTGATCTTGATTTTTTTGTTTGAAAGCTGACATGATCGAGTGTTATTAGCTATAATTCATCATCATCAGCTCGCTCACTGCTTGACACATTGAGGGTTACTTAATTTTTTAAATTGTTTACGTCTTGATTAAATTGAATCCGAAGAGAGTATAAGTAACTTACTTAAGCGACTGTAGTTATCAAATATTAAAAAATATATATTTTGAGTGTCAAAAATATTTAAATATTTGATTTGACTTTTAAACAAATGTAGGCCATGGAAAAATATTTCTTTTTTTACGTCTCCGGGATCAAAATAAAATAATTGTTTCTAATTTACAGCTCGAATTTAAATCGTGCTCAAACGTTCTTTATGACCGTGGTGAGTATTGTTCAACCCAAGCACTAGTGTCCATTAAATCTTGACAAATAAAACAAATCTCCCTTTGTGCTTTTATTAAAACCTAAAAACGTTTTTTTTCTGCTGGAATGTTAGCAATATTTAATTCAGCTATCAGCTATGACTAATAACTTAGATGTACTTTACCTTTCAAAGACAATGTTACATCAAATATTTCAAAACTAAAGATAAGCTATGACATAGTCGTATATATTACAGACGAGGCACGTTGAGGCAAAAAGTGTCTCCAGTTAAATAGCATTTTCGGGCTATTTTGACATTTAAAGTAGGTATGGTGAAAACAAGATAGGTGACATTTGAAGTATAGTGAAAACAAGATGGCTGACATTTGAAGTATGATGAAAACCTAGGCGGTGTAACTTTTTATTGCAGAGTTTTGCCGGGGACTTCAATGGGTGACGTTGTGGAATTCATATTTCCTCACCAATTTGTGTTATTTCGGTTTTTAATGTGTAATATTGGTAGAATATTAACCATTAATTAATATTCGTTAGCGTACACAAGTGTGGGCAAGTGGTACAACTTCTAAAAACGTGCTATTTTGTGTTTCCCGCCAAAACTCCCTAGGAACTTTCAGTAAAGTTTCTACCACTTTACTGAATCGACTGACATGACTTATGGCCTGTACTGACTATATATTTGGACGTTGACTAGACTTTAGACTTGACGATATAGGAATACGGTGTTGAAAATTGAAACGAAAGTTCTATTTCCCGCCTTTTTAATTTGACACTGGCAAATGGTTATAAGCCGATGCCATATATAAATAATAATAATAACTTTTTATTGTATGAATATTTGATCTGACAAATGTACGTCATAGCCTATCTTAAGTTTTGAAATCTTTGGGCTATGACGTACATTTCACAGATCAAATCTTAATACAAGAAAAAGTTACGCCATCTTGGTTTTCACCATACCTCAAATGTCAAAATGGCGCCAAAAAACTCCAAAAGAAGGGCTATTTAAGTGGAGACAGTTTTTGCCTCAACATGTCTCGTCTATAATATATACGTCTATGTATTACATACAAATCGATGTGTAAATAAATTTCGAGTAATATTATTTAATCCATAATATTTTTTTGCAGACATTACACAACATTCTTAGTCCTACTTGTCCACTAATATTATAAATGTGAAAGTTTGTGACGATGGAATTGATGGATGTACGTTTGCTACTCTTTCAAGCAAAAACTACTGAACGGATTACGATGAAATTTGGTATAGTTGTTGTTTAGGCTCTAGATTAAAACATAGGCTACTTTTTAAAATGAAAAAGTACAGTGTTCCCGTAGGATACTGTGTGTACGCGGGCGGTGTCGCGGGCTAAAGCTAGTACTTAATAAACAAAATTAAAAATATAACTAACCCTGTTATTATTAAGCAGTGAACGAGCTGATGACGATGAATTATAGCTAAAGACACTCTCGATCACGTCAGCTTACAAACAAAAAAACAATATCATAATCGGCTCTTTCGTTTGGGAGCTGCGATGCCCCGGACAGACACACAGACGGACAGACACGTCAAACTTATAACACGATGGATGTATTTTGTGTTTTCGTCGGTACTTAAAAACAACTGCATCGTAGCTCCCAAACGGATAAACCAATTTTGATTTAGTTATTTTTAAAGTTGACGCGTGTTTTAAGCACTGTTATTATAGATACTTTAAATATTAATATAATCATTATTATTCTGTATTTATTTAAATAATTGTTCCCTTTGAACAGTTAACAAAATATTGAACTGGCTAAGTATTTCCCATGACGCAACTTAGTTAAGTTCAGTCATAACTTACCAACATTTGACTTAATTAATTCATTTTATGTTTAAACTTTTGCTACAATAATAATTAAATCTCTCGGTCGGGTCGTAAATAATTTTATCTCTTTGCTCTGGTTGTGGTTTTTGTAATTAGTGAGAGAGAGATAGCTGTATATCTCACAAAGGCCGCCATCTTGATTTGGCACATGAAAATGGACTTTCTATGGAGATAAAACGAGCAGGCGAATCGCTAGATGAGAAGCAATAATATTCATTGAAAATTCAGAAGATTTTGTCAATTTAATGCTTAATAAACTGCGAAAAGCAAGTTTTATAATGTCATGATGACAAATGTCAAACCTCGACTCCAAACAACCTCAAAAGTAGGGCAGCAAGTGTGGACACGTTTTTGTCTTGACAAGCGACATGCCTCGTCTATAATAATGAATTATAGGTCTATGCACTTGGTCTATCGATCATTTTATCTATTCTTCTGTGGAAAGAATACCATTTCTACGGCGAGATAATTATTATGATGATGGTGGTGATGATGATGACTAGACGATTTAGGCCCCAAACATAAGGTCAATACAAAATGCATAATACAATCGCTCGATCTCGCGTCCTGTATTTTGCCGACTCTAATAAGAATAGTGTTGTGCCTATTTATTGGCAATATCGATAAAATTAAAATAGGATAACTTGACTTTTAATATAACGTATAATTATGGATTTATTGAATCTTATTACAATATTTATTAATTGTTCGTGGATCTCATTTTAACGAAATTGACCAAAAGAAATATCATGTAATTTAAGCTAGACATAAAAGCATGTTATTATAGCGGCTGCTTTATTTCACAAAATAACTAACAGTGTACTTACTTAATATCATTTATATAATAATAATAATAATATTTTTATAATATAATTATAATAACATATAATACTTACTAACAAGTACTTACTTAGTTATACCAAAATGTTGTTTGACATATTACAAGATTTTTTTATCTTCTCTTTTTTTTATAATATTAAATTGATTTCTGCATTATACCTACAAATACGACCATTACTCATTTACAGACATAATAATATTACTATTACGAAAACTTAGTCTTATAAGGGTTCTTTTTGGTTTCAAATAAAGGGTGTAATTTACTTATTAACATAGGCTACATTTGTTCACATATTTTCATTCAAAATATTTAGTACCGAAAAATCGAAGACTGCTAAATCACAATATAAAACAACTTAAATATTTGTTATCGATATCGACCTTCTTATTTATTACAACACTGAAGTAATCAGGGTTTTGAGTGCAGACAATCTAAGGCGTTTACAGGCCACTCTTCTTATAACACTTTGTTAAAAAAAAATCCTTATATTCTTACTTTTACTTCCATTTTATTTGTTCCCTGCGTTTAATACCATTCTGATTCGTATTGCTATTCTTCTTTTTTCTTTAATTTTGTGGTTATTGTCAAGTATCATAAAAGCTATACTTAATTCTTTCTCTATTGGTTCACTCCGTTTATTTTTTTCGTGATGGTTGTTCTGCGTCACAAGCTGGTGTTATTCTGACCCATGCGGTGTGTGTTGACAGTTCTGATGTTATGTTCGGTCCAAAGTCTTCAGCTGGAGAGCCAGGCGTCCACCCGCAAGCCCAGGGTGACCAAGTATAGCAAAACTACCATCATGCCTGGAGGGTCAACGGTGAGTTTATAATGCTCTAGCTAGTTCAACTTATACAATAAAATATATACTCCGAAGGTCTCAAAAACATTGAGTCTGTCTTAATTTAGTCGACATTTAAAATATTTGCTAATGACATAACATGGCAAACAAAAAAATGTACAAATAGTATGAAATAAAACTAATTTTTTGTAAATAATTCCCCTTCATTTAATTTTTTACTTATTTCTCTACTCAATCCTCACAATTATGAAGTCGTTACCAGCCCGAACAACATCCTGTAAAACTATAAAATATTTATAGAACTCACGTTCAAATTTGCTGGTACCGAAGTCGGTTTAATTTTTTGTTTAAAAATAATATTTTTTCCTTTTTTAGTGATATTTGTATAATTATTATAAATTTATTTTAAGAACGTTTAAAAATAACGATCGAATGAATAATTAAATACGCGCCTAGCTTCCATTAGGTATTATTAGATGATGATGATGATTACTGTAATTTACATAATGGCATATGCTTGCAGTTCTTTAAACAATGCTGAAATTTCCAAACGCGTATCTTTAAAGACTGACGAGGTCTGTTCAGTGCTTTTGGATCCAGGGTATACCTTGGTGCAAAATCTTATTTTATCCAAAACAGTTTGTCGCAAAATAGTTCATAATCCATGGAAACAAGGTCGTCAATAGAAGTCAACATTTCTAAATAGCCATATTCTTAAAATGGCTGCAGGGAAATCTTATGTCAAAAATGATCAAATTTTTAAGTAAATGACTGAACGTAAAGAAACTATTTGACTTGGACCGCCATGATGTAGAGTAGTTGACATTATTGTAAAACGCTTCAAATTTAGCTGTCAAAAGGCCATTTTATGAGCTCATGCTCGGGAAGAAAAGAAATGTTGTTTCTTATAACGACGATGCATGGACCATGCTGCCTTACAATATGACCTATTTTGCTCCGAATGGTAATAATCTTTCTTCATTCTGTCATTTTGTCAATTCTTCGGTGTTTCTTGGGTGCGCATGCTAATGCAATGCATCTTTAGTATTACAGCAGGCTTATAGCCTGCTGTAATACTAAGGGTGCTAGCCTTAAAAACACTCGTAGAGGAGCTCTAAAGGTATGGAACCTTTATGGCTCCTGCGTCAGTGGCGACTCACTCGATGAATTATGTTTTGAAAAAACGGGGAATGTTACTTCTAGCCAGATTTCTGTAAGTCTCATACTAAAACAGCTTTCGAGGCCTCTTCTCATAATATACATAAAGTCATATAACTTCAATGGTTTTCCAGGAACCAGCAACCGAGCGGAGTCTCATGACGGCTACCTATCGTCTTCTCGGCAGCGGTGGAGAGACCTGTATATTATTTACTGTGGACGCGCTACTGGATATCTCTTACCTCACAAAACTGAATGAGAGAGCCGTTAGTATATACACATACATATACAATACACATGCTCAGTAGGTATTCAGTATTTCCCAATAATAGTATGAAGGCAGCGACCAACGAGCCTAATGATTTGAGCTGATATCACGGACTAATTCTGTAGCCTAATTCTAGCATACGCTGAAACCCTTAGGCTGGCCCGGGAAAATTCAGAGCACTGAAAAGAGAACTCTGCGCTTATACAATAGAGTTTAAAATCGAAGTGTCGAGTGTCGAGCTGTCATATATGACATTGGCATTTGACTCGGCACATGTGTTCGATTTTCAGCTCTATTTCATTAGCGGAGAGTTCTATGTTCAATGCTCTGAATTTTCTATGGCATTCCGGAACAATATAGTCCTAGCCTAATTCTCGCCTACGCTGTAACTATGAAGCCTGTCATTATGAAGATTTTGTTCCCATGAGTAGACTAAAATACTGGTACTACGTGTATGTTAATTTTATTAAAAAAAAAATATTAAAAAAAATAGTAAATGGATTTTAATAATAAAGAAACTTCGTGCTGGAATTATTGCGTGATTTGTGTTGACAGACAAGAAAAATGTTTTTTTTTTTAACTTTTATAAACTAATCAAACATGCAATTATTTGTTAACAATATCTTCGATTTGTTTAATAGCTTTTGGAGTACAGACAGCAGACAAAACGAAAAAAAAAATGTTTCCTTACTTTCTGTCTTAAAATTTTAATATTCACCGCATCGTATCTCGTCAACATAATTATTATTTATTACAGTTATGTCACATGCTTTTTCCCAAAATCAGGACAATTGAGGGCGTTAAGCCATTAACAGCATTACTCTTAATTTTTTTTTAATTTCAGGACGCCAACACCTTCGTGCCGAACAACGCGAACGTGGCCGGGGCGTGTAAGGAGAGCGATTTGGAGGTGCTAGTGCTGTCCTTTAAGGAGTTCTCGCTAGAGATTACATTTGCTAAGGTAAGTTATCGATAATAATAATTATCGATATTGTATTGTCACGTCACTTCGGAATAACTAAAATAATTTGTAAAAATGTAAAAAAAAAATGATTCAAAATGTATTTTAATTATTTATCGATAGTTATTTTTCTTAACTTTTATATAATAAATTATTATAGTATAGTATGCAAACAATAAAAAAAACCCGTGAATCTCCGAGAAACGTTAGCCAGTGTCTTGCCTTCTTCTGGCTCTGAAGAACTGAAGAGATGATTTCTCGCGTATCAGGCCGTGAGTTTTTATACCTTATATATAAAATAACTACAACTACACTACTCGAAACTCTAAAGGTCTTTGAAGTCCGAAAGTGAGAGATTTTCGGACTTGAAAGACCTTTAGAAGTTTCACGCCACAGTATTGTAGATAGGATAGAACCAAGAGGGAGAAGATAAAGAACAGAAGAATTGTACTTGGCCCCGCAAGACCACCAATAGTTTCAGTGACAGCTTGCAACTTTTGGTGGACTAGCAGGGTCCGGTACATTGAACCTTCAATAAGAAGAGCTTTAGAGGATGAATGTATGGATGGATGTTTGTTACTCCTTCACGCAAAAACTACTGAACGCATTTAGATGAAATTTGATTCTGCATATAACATACGCTACTTTTAGTCCCGAAACGCGAAAAAAATTTACGCGGGCGGAGCCGCGGGAAAAATCTAGTACATAATGACGAAACCTTGAGGATTTTCTTATTACTATCCTTACTTAATATTAAATATTATAAGAGTGAAACGCTTTCACATAAAAACTAGATACTGAACCGACCATCACGAAATGTGGCACAGATGTACTCGTAGAGTAGACCACGGAGAAGCACATACTTATCACACTTACACTACTTTATCGCGGGAAAGTAAGTTACAACGAGTTGTCAATACACTAGCCCTCTTACTAATAAAAAGATTTACACAACGGATAACTTAAACAGCGTTGCTGTCTTTGTCTGTCAAGCAGTGACGTGGGGCTCCTATAACTACATTCCTATCGGATTCACTTACCACTTACCTTTTGAAGATCCTCATCCAAATTTTTACCTATTATACAGGCTAGGGCTTCCCTATGAAGGAGCACGAGCCTTCGCCACTGCTGTCAAGTGACTTTTCCAACGCATCAGACAAAGACAGCAACGTTGTTTAAGTTATCCGTTGTGTGAATCTTTTTTTTTGTAAGGGGGTGAGTATCTTAAATAAAAATTAAATTACCTACAATTTATTGTTTCCATATTTTGCTGTCCCAAAATAGTAAACGTTTGAACGGGTCTCTTTATCGTTTGTACGATATTTCTTCTTCAACTATTCTTCTTATTTGAATTTTTTATGAAATTAACCAGATAATGAATCGTTTTGATATCATTAACTGATTTTTGGAGTTGATGTTTGGACGGACCAACCAAAACGGGTTTGACGTTGGTTTGACGTTTAAGACGTTTAGAATACCATTTTGCAGTTGTAACTTAATAAATCAGTATTATAGGATCGTAACTTTATTATTGTTTGTTTTAATTAGCAGAATCGAATACCTTCTGGTATTGCGCACTTGCGTTCCTGGTCCTTAAAATTCCAAACTCCACTCGGAGAAACACAAAGCAACGTTATTTCACACCGGTTTTCTATGAGGCCGTGGTAATTATCTGATCGATCCATTCGTGCCGAAGTATGGTTCTCCCGCGTTTAATTGTCCTTTATCGATATAACTAACCCCCTTTCTATCATTCAGACCCCAGGCGGTGAGCGCTGGTACGCGGACAACATTCGTCTCACCTACAACTCCAGTGCCCGCATATTGGAGCATGCAGCTAAGCAGGGTCGGAAGGTGACCTTGACTACTGGACCCAGGGCGCTCCTGTTCCCGACACCGGTTGGCAAGTCCTTCTACTGTCCCGAGGAGACGGTGATTGAGTTGGCTGAAGAGGATAATAGGTGAGGATTTTTACAAGATAATACGCAATACAGAAAGTCTTGAAAACGAAAACATGCAAAATTTATCCATACATTTTGGGCTGAATGGCGACACATTTCGTCAAAAGAAATAGATCTGAGCTGCTTGCTGCATTTGATTCCTAACAGAAAAGACAAAGTCAGGAATCCACAGAATTTAAAAAAATTGTAATTCCTAATCCGCTATGACTAGGGAATCTAATTCTTAAGCAGGTGGACCATTGTCATAATTTGTTCGTATTTTGTTATTAATATGATATCAAACCGGCATGTTATTGACAATTGTATTGTGACTGCATACCGCCATTATACAAAATAAATTATGAGAACACTCTACGTGCTTATCAATTAGATTCCCCGGTAGCACAAAATATGTAATATGCTAAAATGTGGATACGTTAAAAGAATTTAATGAGGGTGTTTGATATTTTTTCTGCCGTTAGGGGGCGGACCCAACGCACACAAAGCGTTAAAACAAAAACAAACACCTGAAGGCGTCAAAAAAGGTCAATAAGAATTTTAGATTCTTTTTCTGTGACCAGGCGGCGCTTGGTAGCCGGTCCTTGTCGTGTTAAAAAGCTGTTAAATGTCACGAATTTAAAAACCCTCATTGTTTCGCGGTAGACAGTCATAATATGGGTAATGTGCGTATTCATTACTCGCTAATATGAAGCAATACCAGTAAGAACCACATGGGTGGTCTAATTTAACACGAAACCATTTCAAACAAAGCCGAAAATGGTGTAGCTCATGTTACAATCACTAATGCAATTATAGTGTATAGAACATAGGTAGTGCAACCTTTTCTACTGATATTTTCATTACTGTCGGTTTGTTCATCTACACAGTAAATCCTCACACCTATAATAAATAGGAAAGATTTGTTTGTTTGCATTGAATAGGCTCTGACACTACTGGACCGATTTTGTGGAAATTTGACACAGACATTGAGGAGACCACAGGGAAGCAACCTTTTTATCGCGGGAAAATGTACGGTTCCCGCGGGATATCCTCTGCGTGCACGAAGTCGCGAGCTACATCTATAACACCATGAAGCGCTACTCGCTCCTTTAGCAGAAGTTTTACCGTGGTATTGTCATGATTTGTCACTATAGAGATGGCGCTACCGGAGCGATACATTGATGCCACGGCCTCACAGAAACTGGCGTTTATATAAGTGTTAAAATAATCAACATAACTTACCTTAATTTTTTCAGCAACAGCAACATAGCTCACCGTGCCAAGCTCTACCTCCGTCAGATGCGTCTCCAAGCCTTTATGTTCAAACGTGACGGAGAATTTGGCCCCCCCTGGCACTGTTCCGATTCTGCCAGAGCCAGGTCTGAGACAGCGCCGGTGGCAGTGGGCGCGGCACTGGCAATCGCCACCGGTGGCACATTAGTCGGGTATGCCGTGTGGCGCTACCTGAAAGTGAAAAAAGTACAATACGACACGATGGAATGAGGCGGTTAAGCGTTCTGAATTCAAATTTTCATATTTTTTTCGTAGACAAGGAGGATAGACAGCCACTTTTTTGTTTTTTTTTTTGGATAGACAGACAATTTGTCGTTGGCCAGTATGCTAGCCCAAAAATAATATGGAAGATGATTAAAAACCAAAAATGTTTAGAAATAGCCATAAAAGTTAAACCAGTAATCTGATGGCTGATACATTTTATTAGATAATATTTTATCTATTCTCTTTGTCTAAGTTATATATCTGTCTTTATCACAAAATGGCTTAAATATTACACTGAACCATACAATGGTTCACTTCAAATATTCACTTAGCTTAACTTAAATGGATTTGGGTACATAAATTTGTTGGTTTTGAGGTGAAAATGACGAAAAGGCGTTACCAGGTAAAGATAAATATTTAGGGAGGTTAAGGACGACGTTAAAGAAAACGTTTATATAAAAAGATGGATTGAGAGAAATTAAATGCACATAATATGATCAGGTGGCCTATCATATTTAGACATGATTTGTCTTCATCCCTCTCATTATATTTAAAATAAACGTATGGCTTTGGAATTTGATAGCCATATTAATCAAGGAGATATAATCTTTTTTGCATAATATTATGTATAATTATATAACTCGATTAACCGTAATTTATAATTTATAAAAATGATTTAATAATTCAGAACGCAAAAGTAATGTAAGTGTTGAACGAGTGAGAGCTCGTATGTGATGTCCTTTAATTTCAAAATGTATTGTAAAATACTATTTCTTTATACTTGTTTAAGTACTTGTTTAAAGTAGAAGAAAACATTCTTGTAAATTTTTGCAGTGTCGCAAAATCAAAAATATATTATATTCGTGTGTGTAATAATACATTTTATTTCTGTAGTCAATGATTTCAGTTGATTTACAAAGACACGTTGTCATAAAATCAATTATTTTGACAAAAAATTGTTATCGATATCGATTAATTACCGGTGTACAACACTTTGCTTTTTAAAAGTGTCAAATAACTAACTGACATTTCTTTTTCTTCGTTAATTTTTTTTAACAACTACTGCATGATGTCAAAAATGCCTAATAATGAAATGCCTATTTAATAAAAAAATATATAGTTTTGCCGCACTGATATTTAGTTAAATATAAGAAACTCCTTTTAATTTATTAGATAGGTACCTATGAACCTAAAAGGTCTGTCCAAAATATTTTTCCCAACTATAAAATGAAGATATTGAAGTGAAACTTCTTTATCGACGTATGGGAGAAATTTTATAGCAATGTAAAAAAAATGTAACGTTTTTATGTTACGCGCCATATTCATTTCTAAAGGTGCGTTCACAATGAGCAAAATCCTACCTTAGCGTGAGCGTTTTGAGCGCTTAGTGGAACACACCTTAAATTATTTATGTTAAATCACGTTTTTCTGTTTATTTCTAAAACTCAGTAGTGACGTGAAAAATAATATTTCAATAAATTGATTGGCGAAAAAAATTTCATAAAGTGATTGGCAAAAAGACTAAAAGAGTTTATTCTAATTCCAGTGGATTTCTAACAGAAGTAAGTAATTAAACGTTTTTGTAGTGAAACACTACTTTATCGACGTAAGACTCGTATGGGAGAAATTTTATAGAAAAATCGTCACGATTTTCGGTTACGCGCCATGTTGTTTTTTCATGTTTTTACTTTCGTCGTGTAATACAAATAAGATATGAGTAATGTAGAATTCTAATGTCAGATACGCGTAGCGCTAACTGCGCTGGCACTTGGATTTTTGACCAATTGGTCTCGGGTTCGAATCTCGGTCAGACGAAATATTTTTATTTCTTTTTGTTTTAAATTTTTGAAGTCAAACATTTTTTTTAAAATGATTGTTATTCAGGCACGAAGAGAGTATTTTTGGATTTTAAATAATTAATGATGTTTCACTTCTGCTACGTGTACTCTGTACATATCATTTCTTTTTTTTTTAGCATAGCTCTTGTACTCGAAAAGAGCTAAAAATTCTTGTTTCCAAAATTTGGTGTATTACTAAAAAGTTTTTCGCTAATGTCTACTTTGAAGTCTTTATTAATAGTAGCTACTGTTGAAATAACTGTAGTTACGTAAGTTAAATAGTTATATTAGCATTATAATGTATGAATTACTATAAAAAAACTTTTTTTTTTAATTGCTTTTCAGGAGATATATTTTCTCAAATTTCTGAGTGAACTATTTCTTGGTTGGTGATGTGATATTCAATTTTTAGATTGGAATAGGTATAATTATTTAATATTTTACACGCTGCGTACATTTATTCCTATTTATGTTAAAAAATTAACTAATAAAAAAGTAGACATCTAATAAGAAATGAAGACATGTTACAATCAATCCTGTAGATTATGATATAAATTACAATCTTAATAATTATTGTTGTTTGTTGATAAATAATTATGTAAAATAAGTAATAATAATAATAATAATAATAAAACATTTATTCAACAAAATAGACATTACATTACATACATAGATTTACTCTGTAAGACACAATAACATGAAACAAACTAACATAATACAAGAAAAAAAACAAAACAGATATTACGCAATAAACAGAAATAGGTAGGTATTATATAATAGTATTTTGTTTTGTTTTCCGTTCAATGAGTAGGTACCTACTCATTGAACAAAAAACAAAACAAAATATAACGCACGCCAAGATGCGTGCAGATAGGAAGGTAGGTAGCGTAATGTGAAATGTCCTATTGCCGAAATGGAGATCACTCAGGCGTATCACCGTGGTGTGAACACCACAGTGCCTGGTATTATGGGATTCCATTAGCTTTGTCATTTGAAGTACAGATTTACACTCAGCAACAGCATTTAGAAAGTTACATAAATACATAAACGAGAGAAAGTTAAATTATATTATTATTAGTTATATTATATTAATTATATTATAAGTACATGTATATCCATGATTTTAAAGGTAAGAAGACGATAATATGAATAATGGGCATTTTAATTTAGTCAATTTTGCAATTGTCAATTTGGTTTAAATTTATTAACCTAAACCATTTTTTTTTAAATTATTTTTTAACCTAAAATATATTATATAATTTAGCATATATATATATATATATATATATATATATATATATATATATATATATATATTTGCACGATTAAGCTTTTTTAACCAGTGTGTATTTTTTTGGTATATATTTTTTTTTAATGGGCGCGATGCGCGATGGGGGATACATCGCGCATTTTATTATTGCTAAAATTAAATATTGTCACATGTTATGTAAGTAATATAAGAATTGTTATATGCCACATTAGGCTTTAGAAGTTACTTTTGATTGATCACAACATTTTCTTGTGATTACTCAGAAGTCGTTTGTGAGAATGTTTCTCGTTTCTCGTACATATCGAACGATAAGAATTATCCACTGGTACCAATACAGTAACCGGCCGATCAGATTGCAATTCGACCTTTGAAAAGAGATTCAGCTAGTATCGATTATGTAGAGAGTTTCCTTTTACGCACAAAGTGATGACAGTTCGCTTTATTGTTAGACAACATGATAATAAACAATATAGAATGGGTTAAATTTTTCTAATTCCAAAAATAACGAAGGTACAAGCAATTTAAATTTACTTACAATAAGAGAGAGAGCGATATATTGGCCTTTGACGTCACGATGTGCCACCGCCATATGTTTGTTATGAAACAATATACTAAGGCGGTGGCACATTATGACGTCACAATTCGTTTTCGGAAAAAGATGAGAGAGGTGGGCAACATTTTTTATTTGTTTATAATTTTTTATCGTGTCAACCTAAATAATCTTTTCTTTTAGATTTGTGTATCTCTGTTCGACACGTTTAAAATTAAATTTTTCAATTAATAAATATCCCTATTCAATCTGGCACTTGATAGAGAAAATATTTTTCGGAACTGACGCCGGCACCAACAGAATGTCCCTTTAAAGGTCGTGCATTGTTTTAGGCCGGGTACTGTATGTAAATTTGTATGTAATTATAATATAATTTATTTTAAAATTGTTTGCGGTGGCGGACAAGTAAGATATTACGTGTAAAAGCAATAAGTATGTTTTTATTCGCCGTCGTAGAGACAAACATGGCTGAATTCGGTGTTGTATTGTGAATGGATTTGGTGAAAAGTGTCATTATTTTTTAACTTTATGTGTAATATAGTTAATTTTTCTAATCTGGGGCTTCAGCCAAGATGCCTTCGCTCATTACGATGACGAAGTTAGAAATCAAAAATACATGGTATTGACGTACCTACCTATTGTGCGCAATGTCACTAACGCGCGTAACGCCATTACCGTTCGTTTTTGTTTACGGAGTACGCACTTCGTTATTGTAATTATCGAAGGCATCTTGGCTATAGGCCCTGTTTACTTTTATATAGAAAATACTGTCTCCTGAACTGGAAAGGAGGCAGGGCCAGTTTTGTTAGAGACTCCAATTATTTCATTTATCAATAAATAAAATAAAAAATTTAGTGTAACCCCCGAATTGTCAAGCAGTGAGCGAGCTGTTGATCATGAATCATAGCTAAGACTCTCTCGATCATATCAGCTTTAAGCAAAAAAAAACAGACCAAATTGGCTCATCCGTTTGGGAGCTACGATGCCACGGACAGACACACAGAGACCGAGATGAGATGTCAAACTTATAACACCATTCTGTTTTCGGGTAATTTGTATCCTATAATATCATATTTACCTGAATCATAAAAAGATGAAAGTCATACTGATTTAAAGCCTGACCAGAAAAATAACAAACCTGCACTGGAGGCGCTTCATTTTTTAATTGCAGCAACACTAAGAATGGCTGGGATGTGATTTTAACCAATCACTTGACTTAAACATTTGACACTTAAACACTTGAACATTTGACATTTCGTTTTAGTGCCGTGATTTCCCGCAACGTGGCGAGATTTTTTATTTTTTCCGGTCATGCTTCACAGATGTGTTACGGGCTACGGGTTACATCCAGAAATAAAACAGAGGTTTTCAATCTGTTTGGGGATCTTCTTTTATGACTGTACAGTTGCTGAGTTTAATACATTCGAAACTGTCGCCAGAACAGTCAGCCTGGTATTATTATATAGTAATTGTTTTTTATAAGACACTTCTTGCCTAGATCAACATATTTGGCGTGTGTAAGCTTGTAAGTGGGGCTTGTGGTTTATTTCAAATATACCCTAAATACTCATCAATTATATAACATATCGTTACTATGTAATTCGTAAGTTGTGTGACGCCTTTTGTGATGTTTGGACTTTATTTGTATGCAATCAAAGTTGGATTTAGCATATAATCTTTTTGTTAATGCTTCTAGCTGTATATAGCTTTATTTTCGTCGTTCCGTCTCCTATCTTTATTGATTTTTCGATTTTTGAAAATTTTAGAGAATTTTTAAAATAACGCTTCTAATGTAAATATTTCAACGCCATCTATCGCACATTTATTGCAACGCACCTTTAACTCATTAGTGACCGAGAGATGCATGTTTTCTGATGTTTTTACTAATAGACAATATTGAAATTCTATTTTCCTAATATTTTGTACTTTGTAGTTCCTTTCCTCAATAGTTTTATTAGCGTACGGTCATCGGTGCATTTATATTAAATAATATTAAACTATAATATTGTATGCCATACGATTTGTCTTCCAGTAATATTGATCTTGTAACAATAGAATAAAATATTAGCTTATTATATTGTACTAGTGTTAAAGTGGTGTAGTTATTAAAGTGGGTGACAAATGTTTTTGACGCGTGTTTTTTTGTCTTGTACACGCTTCTACATATCGCTCATTATAAGTGGTGAAAAGCATAAAACCCCAAGTGTAATAATCAATGATCTGAAATCCTAACTCCCCAGGATGGATATGAATGACTTTTACCTAAGTCAGGTTTTGAAGCTATTTTGCCGGTATTTTTTTTAATTTATTCATAAATCTCCCAATTATTATTTTAAATAAATTGGATTAACAGCTTACTCTCTCATTATGTAGTTAGAACAATAATTTTAATAACTAAGACACCATATTTTATTTAAGAATTAAGAAACCATATTTTTGTTGTAAGTTTCTCTTGAATTAATGTTTTAAATTTAAAATCTACGAAAGCCTTCTTTACTCATTTTATGGTGTTCGAACACCAACAAATGCAAAATTTAATTAAAAAAAAAATTATAATTTGTATTTAAAATATTGTTGCATAATTCTGCATAACATTATTTTCATGTATAAGTCATTTTTGGGAATGTTTTCATTTGACGATAAAATATACCAAATATAAGTAAGCACTTAAATTGATTAAATATGCATGCAACTGAAAAATTTAGGATTATTGCAGATTAAAAAAAAAAGTGTTTGTCTTTACAAATTCCCAAATGAATTTAGACAGATTTCCGAAATTACGGCCAGTGAAATCAAGTGTGATCAGCATTAATACTCAAGTTTTTTTTATCAACATACGAATAAAGAAAATGTTTTATTTACTTAAGAACTACTCACCAAGGGATATAATATACACCACTATGTAATATCTAAGACATATCTCAAATTATTGTATTTTAGTGCGTTCGTTTAATAAAATTGTCTTTATCAATAAATGACATTGAAAATAATTGATTGTTATATTTCTACCATCGCATCTACAAATAAGGAATTAAGAAAAAAGAAGTTGGCCAAGAATGCATAATACAACACTCCAAAGTTTAAGAAGAACTGAATTTTCATTTTTAATTTGAATTTTTTCGGCAAAATTATACTAATTATACCACAAAAAAGTAAAAATACACAAAATAGTATTAAATAAATCTTATTCTCTAAATAATTCCCCTTTTAAATTCGGCTAAAATTTTAAGTACTTCTCTTCTTTACTTAATCTTACTTAATCTTCCTAATTTTCAAGTCGATATCCTATAATATTTCATAGAACTCACATTCTAATTTGCTGACTTCAAAATTAAGGAGATTTGAGTAGAGAAATAGTTAAAACTTAAGCCGAATTTAAAAGGGGAATTATTTAGAAAATAAGATTTATTTCATACTGTTTTGTGCATTTTTACTTTGGAAGTCGGTTTAATTTTTTGTTTGAAAATAATTTTCCCTTTTTAGTGATATTTGTTAAATTATTATTAATACATTTTAAGAACGTTTAAAATAAACGATCGAATGTATAACTGAATGCGCGCCAAGCTTCCATTAGGTATTGTAAATAAAGTGATGATGATGATTATTACTGTAAGTTACATAGTGGCATATGCTTGCAGTTCTTTAAACAATGCCGAAATTTCCAAACACGTATCTTTAAACACTGAGGAGTTCTGTTCAGTGCTTTTAGATCCAGGGTATACCTTAGCGCGAAATCTTATTTTTTGGTAGCATATGCATAAGTTACTTCAGAAAAAGTCGAAATCACCATATGTATAAATTTCGAGGACTTCTCTCAATTCCTCATGTATCCCATATGACCTGATGACACCACTTTGATGTCAAAAGGACCAATTTAGAATTATACCCTATACATCAACAAAATAATTTTGAAAATCGGTCCACAGATGAATAATCGTTGAGCATCCAAAAAAAGTATATACTAAGTATATTATATACAGCGGAACGTATAAGCGCCTCCTGTTTTTGGAAGTCGGTTAAAAATTAAACCAATTGATTAAATACTTTAAGTTTATCTGCGATGGATAATTTGTCTGTTTGTATATAATTTTGTCGTACTCATGGGCTACACTAACACTCCACACCCTTTGGTGTGGCCCCATTTTCAGTCTAATCATGTCCTGCCATGTGACACTTCAGACAATAAGTGTCATGTATCCCCAGCTAATAAATAATTGGGTCCCTGTGGAGACGGTCCCTAACCGGCCTTTTCGAGGGAAATTTTAAACGCCGTGTTGTAATGGTTAAACCTTAAATGTTGCAGATAATATTATTGTCTATTGATTTTTTATAATTATGGCCTACTAGCTTTTGCCCGCGGCTCCGCCCGCGTAAATACAGTATCCCACGGGACCACTATTTTTCGGGATAAAAAGAAGCCTATGTGTTATTCCAGGGCTTAAACTACAACCATACAAAATTTCTTCAAAATCCGTAAAATAGTAGTTTTTGCTTGAAAGTGTAATAAACATACATCCATCCATCCATTCATCCAACCTTCCATCGACACAAACTTTCACATTTATAATAGTAGTAGGACTAAATTCTGCTTTGTTGTCTATTTACGACTCGACGAACTCATGAGTTAAGAGGTACGCACTACAGTGCGTTTAGTTCTAAGCGTATTGGATCTTGCCCATGGACACCAGAGGAAGTACACTTGTTACTCCTCTGGTGTTGCGACTTGCGTTTCCAGTCCCCCCCCCCCCCAGAAAGTGCTAATGAATAGCAGAGGCGTGGGGTTCCTATAACACCATTCCTATCGGCTTCACTTACCACCTACCTTTTGATGACCCTCATCCAAATCCCTACCTATTATACAGGCCTAGGGCTTTCCTATAAAAGAGAACCAGCCTTCGCCACTGATGAATAGGTAATAATAACTACTCGGCAAAATATAGTTGTTGAATATTAAAGTGGTGACGCGTCACTCGCCCCACCAGAACCCCAACTCACGTAATTAACTTCCACATTCATTTTGCTTTTATGGAAGACGATTCACCGTATTGACAACTTAAACTGATTTTTGGGGTTTAGACCAATCAAAACGGGTTTGACGTTTTGATTGGACGCCATAACGCCATTTGCAGTTTTAACATATCCGGGACTGGATCGCAGCTGTATTATTGCAGGATTTAATTAGCAGAATCGATCTTCAGGGAACCTGACGGTATTATTTTAGTAAAAGTACCTAAGGGCTAATAAAGGTACCGTATCAAAAGATAATTGTCGTGATTTTCCGCGTGATTTGCAATTCTGCGCCCTTCAGGGCCCGCAGGGACTCAAAAGCTTAGGGACGAGGCCCCTGTATGTGCCCCTCCGCGCCGTAGCAAATTGCTTGTTGCTTTATTAATTTAATTGAGAGAGGTTTTAATACTTTGCGTGTGAGTGCATAGACGTATATATTATAGACGAGGCATGTCGAGGCAAAAACTGTCCCCACTTAAATGGCCCCAATTTTGGCGTTTTGGGGCCATTTTGACATTCGAGGTATGGTGAAATCAATATGGCGTAATTTGTTCTTGTAATAAGATTGATACTATCCAATTACGTTACGAAATTTTGGTGTGAGTGTGTGAGGTAGCGAAAATGCATTTTGTTTATGTCCACCCCATAAGAATGAGTAAAATCTGTTGGAAGAAATGATGATAACGATTTTGGTATCTATGTATGTGTGTAGGTATGTTTATTTGTTCCACCGTAGCACTTAAACTAATGATCCGTTTTTAATTAATGACGTGTTGTAGTCGGGTCATAGTTTTTTTTTTAATAAAAAATGTAGTTAAAACTAGTAAACTGTTATTTTGAATTATAATCAAAATAACAGTTTACGAGTGTGAACATACATAAAATAAAAATAAATAAAAAATACATACAGCCGAACGTATAACCGCTTCCTTCTTTTGGAAGTCGGTTAAAAATTAATTGAAATACATAAGAAATGCAAATGTCTAACCCTTAGTAAACTATTGTGGTTTATTTTTTTTTAAATCACAATATAAAAAATGCAGCGCTGCGTGGCGTGTCGTCTCCTTTCGGCGTGAGTTGAACCTAGGTAAATTTTGAACGTCAAATAATATAATAGTGAGACTATTTTGTCAGTTACCTGATAGCTTCATATAGAATGTACTTTGCGGACAATGGACATGTATTCACAAGTTTTTGTAGGCGATGTCGTATCCAGGTTTTCTAGTATCTTTGGCAGGCGCATAAAAAAACACAATGAAAACAGTGTAAAAACATGGCACATTGACTTATTAGCTCAAACTAAATTCAAAAATGCGAATTATGCTCAACAGCGACAGAATATGACAAATTGCGGTAGGCAAGAAAAAAAAAATGTTTACAAAAACCTTGGATGTTTTTTGGCGCGAAAGGTATTTTAGTATTTTGTGAGTGTTTTTGTTACTTGACACCTCATTATTAGATACGATTTTTTAATCTGTAGGCTCAAATTGTGTGGATCGGCCTTGTCCGGTGTGATGTAGATGTTTTTATACTGTGTTGTTAAGAATTTAAGATTCAAAAGAGACAAATAAAATTAAAGTTAAATATTATATTCTCTAAAATAAGTTTCGATAAAATGAACTAATAATAACTATTTTATTGATTTACCAAATAAACTAGCCACCAGGCTAGTTATAGTCCGATGTAGCTACAGCGGTCTTAACCCGACCCTTAGCGTAGACCCTTTCGAAAAAAAAAAACTATTTTTTTTTTTAATTAGTGACCTTATCGATGAATCTTTTTAATAATATTCTGCGTCTAATTGAGGTCAATATTACAAAATATTTTTAAGCTACGCCACGACGCGCGCAGACGCGACACGGCCTGACCAGTTGCACAAAATATTTAACATCAACAAAAAGTAGTGGAAATTATTTTAAGGAAAAGTTTCCTGAATATAAGCAATAGGGAACGTCCACACAACAACAGCACACAAACAGACAACACATTTTTTGTGTCAATAAATCTGTCAGTGGGGTAGCCCCGCGTGTCTTAATTAGTGTTTTACCAATTAAATTCATTACCAGACTTTTTTAAACATTGGCTAGACACATGTCACAACTATTAGTCTATTTGCGTTACGGGTCAATTCGCAGCGAAGCGAAGTGATACGCGACGCGGCGCTGCATTTTTAAGATAGCTATTCAAAATTGATACTCTTTCATTCATTACACGAGAACATACACATTTCATTGTTAGAGTTCGAATGTCAAGTGGCACCGCGCTGCACAGCGAACGTCCAGTGTATGACTGATGTCATATGGAACGTGTATTCTTTTTGTGTAGGTAGTGAATAAAGTCGCGTCTCGTATCGTCGCGGTGTGAACTGACCCTAAGGATCAAGTGAAAAATGCGTAGCTACATGATATTATGTCAAAATGGCTTACTTTATTTGGATAAAGTAAATATTGTGAACAAGTCATTAGTGAAATTCGACATTTGCACGCATGATTCACTGACTGAACTCGAATAAGTAGAATGGGATGGGAAAGTAGTATGGGATAGTCGTCGGGGCTTCACCAAAATTATTTAATATCTACTAAAATTATGATACAAAATAAGGTTACAAATAACGCAAAATTATTTCTTTTACTAGCTGTTTCCCGTGGCTCCGCTCGCGTTAATATACTATCGGGTATCCCGAGGGAATACTGTACTTTTCCGGGATAAAAAGTAGCTTATGTTTTAATCCAGAACCTAAACTACTACCATACCAAATTCATCCATATGTATATTCATATATAAATTAATTCATTCAATCCATCATACCATCAAAATCCGTCCTGTAGTTTTTGCGTGAAAGAGTAACAAACATCCATACATCCATCCATCCATTCACACAAACTTTCACATTTATGAAATTACTAGGAATTAGTAGATGTAAGATGGTAAAATTCAGCTCCTGACTACACACATTATTTTGTTTTCAGTATTTGTTGTTAAAATGTCAACTGTCTATCGCGGTTCATGAGACACAGCCTGGTGACAGACGGACAGACGGGCGGATAGCGCAGTGTCGGTAACAGGGTTTTTAGCCATTTAGTACCGAACCCAAAAAATGATGATGATGAAATAGAATGACATTTGACAAATACTCTTCATATGACTCAAACGAACTCTCGTTCGTATTTCACGCGCCGTTGAAAATCTGACGCGTAACGCCGGGTGATTGACATAGTATTAATAGATGTAATTAAATATTAAACGGAATACGAGATGTGTCTATTCTCATTTGCATTGTTAAACCTAAACACAATATATTGTATCTTTTGTGGATGAAGTAGCGTAGTCTGAATGATATTTTATTAATACTTAAATACCTAGTACACATTATTAGTCTTTTATTAAGCCTTTAGTATTCTTGCATTATCAAGTTTTTTGAGGATTTTCTCCCCTCTTGGTGAGATATCATGAGATTCGCCTCAACCCCTCCTCCTTAATGTCAAGTAAGATTTTTCAAAATTTTTATATTGTGATAATTTATTAAAAAAAACACAATTTGTTTTATTAAGAGACTAACAAAGACTAGTATCTGTGATTCCAACAAGCATATGAGACGTGTACAATTGGATTTTCTACGCGTTTTAATTTAAAAACCTAATTTTCCCGCATTTTGAGACAATTTTTGCCAGAAAAAAAAAATTACGTGATATTTGCTGAGCTCTCCTACTAATGACATTTGGTGAGATTCGGCTAGACATATCAACGGCCGGTTTCAATGACCTATCTACCAATAAACTACTTGTTAATAACGTCGTCCTTCAATAATTCGCCGGTTTTTATGCGATACAAATGTGACGTTTTTAACAAATAGTTACTAGTAGATAGGTTATTGAAACGGGCCGTTAGGGGGGGCCTAAGTATCTCCGGTAATCATTCATGGCCGACCCCCGCCTGTAAACCAGAATAATCTATATCTGCATCTTTAGCCACAGGATTATTATGTTTGAATCTAACCTTAGAATAGTTGAAGGTCGGCGACCGATAATTTCGACGGCGAACTTCGAAATCAAAAATGTATGGGATTTGACGTATGTCATCGCTAAGTGCCATGTCGCTTGCGATGCCTTATGTCAAATCCCATACATTTTGTTTTCGAGCTTCGCCGTCGGAATTATCGAATGCATCTCGACTTAAGGGCCTGTAACGATGGTGGCAGACACCTTATCACGCGCTCACATTACTGGTATGCAAAGCACCGACGCGGAGGTTACTCCTGTTGCAGACTTTGATTCTTAAACGTAGAAATCTGAACCTCAATTCTCGTGTTTAAGGTGGACTTTCATTTGACTTTCATTTTAACAGAAGCGACTTGTTGTCATGAGCTGATTTTGTGACGTTTGGAGTTTGGACCAATCGGAACGCGTTTGACGCTGCTTTAGCGTTTACGCGAATACCGGTTTGGCAGTTTTAGCGCGTACTTGATTGTGATTGTATTGTTGCAGGTTTCATTCAGCGGACTTGTCCCTCTTATATAAAAACTCTTTGGCTATTAGGACTGGGCATATGACAACGTGTGAAAGTTAAGTTTTTTTTTATTACATTCAGAAATAATGAGGCACCTATTACAAGTTCATAAAAGTAAATGAATATACATATTTGTATATTTGTAGTTGTGCGCGCAAAGTTACAAAAAATTTTGAATATTTTTTTCATAATCAGTGATGTAAGCCTACATAATTAGTTTACATACACCAAATACAAAAGTATTTACTATGGTATGTATAAACATAAATGCTCAAACTTCGGAGATATCGGTTTGTGCATAATTATGTACTTACATTACGTTGCGACTTACAAACGTGTGACGTCACTTGCCAGTACGGTTATTGATCTAATGTAGGAACTTTACAGTCAACGGCGCGGCGTGTCGTTTCGAGGCAAAGCAACACCCACTGTTAATGTTCGGGCAAAGACTTCTTAACAGCAGATTATATTATATTAACAAATTAGCGCTTTAATATAACAACAATTTCGATTTCATAAATACGACGAACGAGAGAGATAACATGATATTTAACCCAGGGTTAACTTTAACACTGGGTTAATCTTAACCCAGATCTGCGCAAGTGGGCCTAAGGAGTAAGGAGTAGATTTTGTATTGTATTTTGTAGCAATCGACACAGTCATATTGCATACAATGTACAATTTTTTTTGTTAAAATTGTATAAAAACGGAAATATTAAATATGCCTATAACAATAGTCGCACTGCACAGTATTCAGTGCTATCCATGTGTAATCTAAAGAATTACCTTATTGATATATATTTTATAAAAAGATATAATAATGTGAAAGCAGGCAAAAGATCACTTGATAGAATTATGAATACTCCAGCAAATTCTACGCAGAAAGAACACAAAATCTACGCCAAATTTCACTCTAATCCGAAGATTATCCCAAAACTGAAAAAAATTACGCAACGCGCGATAATCCTTGTATTGTTGTGTGGAGGAGAACTTGAAAGGAACCATATTTATGTAGCAATAGAGTTGAATTTTGTGTAATGAGGATAAAACGTACTTATTGAATTGTATAATGTCGCTTCAGACAAAATGCGTTGCGTCGTGCTGCAACACCTGCACAGTGTACGCGTAATATGATCATCGCTTTAGATAATAAAATGTGTATTGTCTACGTAAAAATATACATAATGATAAATTTAATTTTATCCATTCATCCGTAGATAAGACTCACTTCTATAACAGTGGTTACACTGCGCGTGCTGCAGAGGAGTTGCAAGTGCTTTGCGACCGGCAAATTATCTTCAAACATTCTTGGGCTTCCGGTTCGCCTCAGTCGGCAAAACATACACGTTATTTCACACCGATTTTATGTAAGTTAGTGTTTCTTTTCGATCGAGCTAAATTATTGGTAGCAAAACAATCTGGTTTCCCGCTTACACAGCAGCCACATTTTTTTACTTCTTACGTACCTGACCAAGAATATAGAAAATGTTGCCACATTGTAGAAAATTTACGAAACTGAAAAGAAACGTCATTAATGACAATACTTCTAGATTTAACCAATCACATATTAGCTTTTCGCACTGCAATAAAAATGTAGCGCAGTAGGTTTTTCTGGGGGTACTACTCTGGGGGGGGGGGGGGGTAGTATATTATTTTGCCAACAAATTGTTATGCAGTTTGGCGAAATTATAATTTTTAATAGGTACTTTGTTAGATTTTGTTAAATAAATTATAAAAATATACATATCTGGTCAGGCTTTACAAGAACGCAATGTCGCATCTAGTGTGAAGCGCCACCGGGCGTGAAGTCGATCCCCGTTACCGGCAAACGACAGAGCAGTCATTGTGTGACACTTCACAGTAGTTTGTACAACATTAAACCCATTGTAACACAACACTCTCGAGCACAATCCGAAATATGTCACCAATCACCATCATGTGCCTTTCATTGTTTAATACAAATAGGTATAGTATTAAACATAAATAAAAACAGAAGTTGAAATGTGATGGCGCGGCCGCGCTATCGCCAAGTCCATGAGCGGCCGTACTATCTTTTCTCGAAGCTTTCGCGGCTTTTTCGTGCCCCCATATTTTCATTTGTAATAAAGCTAGCTGTCACAAATTTTGTCGTTATATTATATCTAGGTATAATATAACGACAAAAACCCCTCCATACTGCCAAAGTCTTCCTGTCGGCTAGTAGTTTAGATTTTTAATTAACCAAATAATCTATGTCACCCACTGACTAAATGACATATAGACGCTCGCACAGCCGTAACCGCTAACGGTAGAAACGTGAAATTTGGACAGTAGTTTTAATTTACAATGTAGACGCGCACTAAGAAGGTTTTTTGAAAATTTTAGAAGGGATTTTGTAAAATTCCACCTTTAAATTTTGTATAGAAAATCTTTAAATCTACACCGATTTAGATCAAAATTGACATTCATGCTCTTAAATACATTACATTGAATACGTGTTTCAGGGTTTACTAGAATTCACCATCGGATGGTATAAAAAAAGTCTTTAAAATCTGTTCCGATTTCCATGAAATTTAATATCCGAGGTAACGATTTACAAATTAGTGAGTCTATAGATTTTTTAAAGTCGTCCAAAACCAAAGTTTGTATAGTAAAGTAACAACAACTGGGCGGATTGCGTTGAATCTTGCCATGCAGATAGTTGTTATAACGTAGAAATCTGTTAAAAAGGATTTTTTCGAAATACATACCCACAAGGGCGTAAAAACGTAAAGCGTAAGTGGCGCGTAAAAACTAGTTATACAATATACGCACTTAACACCGCCTTGGTATCTGCTTATTATAGTCAGTATTTTGGTCGATACACTCTTCGACTAAAGTCTAAACACCGTCGACAAAAAATCTGAGATTTGTGGGGGGGACTCAGTCATAACTTTTTCAGATACTTTTGAAGTCGTTTGCGTAAAGCGCCTAAATTGAAGTGTGAAAGCGTTACATATTAAATTGGATAGCGCAAAAATCGCCACAAACCACACTCATAGATGACAATAGATCACAAAAACACAATGGGGCATACATGTGTTGCGCATTTGGCGCGTTGCCCCGCAGGGCGTGTGGCTACGCCCCTTCCGGACAGTATTGTACTTAATATCATATTAGCAATGTATTTGGAGATGAATTTAATGAAAGGAGAGAATTACTTTTATATTTTAAAAAGTGTTAATTTGTTCGTCTTTAGGTAAGAAATTTTGCTGGAAATTATTAACCCGGCATTGAAGGCGAAAAATGATTTAAATTGTGTGAAAAATGTCATGAAACGCAAACCTCAACATATCATTTTTTTTTTATTTGGCGTCGGCCCAAAACTACTTGCCAGTGTCACGTTAAGGCGGGAAACAGAACTTTCGCTTCAATTTTCAACACCGTATTCTTAAATCGTCAAGTCCAAAGTCCAGTCAAAGTCCAAATAAACAGTCAGCGCAGCCAATGATTCATGTCAGTCGATTCAGTAAAGTGGTAGAATCTTTAATAAAAGTTCCTAGGGAGTTTTGGAGGAACACAAAATAGCACGTTTTTTGAAGTCGTACCACTTGCCCACACTTGTGCACGTTAACAAATATTTAATGGTTAATATTCTACCAATATTTATTAATAACACATTAAGAACCGAAATAACAAAAATTTATAAAGGAAAAATACAAAAACCACAACGTCACCCATTGAATTCCCCGGCAAAACTCCACACATTATTAGATTTCCCTAACTTTATTTGATTTAACAGGTTTTTTAATTATTTTAAGTTTAAATAAAAAACAGATAGAATACCAGTAGCTATTCATAAAGAAAAACTAAAATATCCGCGAATTACACGAATTTCGAATTGGCGATGGCGGCAAAAAATCCGCTACCGGAGATATGAAAACAATGGCTCTTGCGATAACTGGATTTAAACACGACTTAAACCCAAAATATGTCAACAACAACACAAATTCCCACGATTTTAGAGATGGTGCTACAGATTAATCATTCAGGTGTAGATTGTATGGAACATTGTTTGAATCTATACAGAAAGGTGGGGTTGGTTAGAGGAAAAATGTGTTAATGGTTAGTACCTTGTTAGTATACTAGTAAATATTAATTATAGCCTATTCGCGTTAAGTTTGCAGTGAACCATTAGTATAAATGTCAAAATGGCTTACACTAAATTTGAATAATGTGAACACGGCATATGCATTGGTCAATTTTGATATTTACACTGATGATTCACTGCAGGCCTAACGCGAACAGACTTAGGGCCGATTTTTCAATCGTCAGTTATCGTTTATCTGAGGAATAATTAATTATGTGACTGACAGATTTTGTATGAAAAATCTGTCAAAGCCACAGATTTATTCCTCAGGTAAAAGTTATCTGACGATTGGAAAATCAGCCCTAAGTATAGTATCTATATTTTTACTCTGTGGTAATACTAGCTGCAGTATTTTGGTAAACAAAATCGATTAAGGCTGGGACTATAATACTGTCCAGAATCCGTAAGGCCGGGGAAAATTCAGCTCTATTGTATTAGCACAGAATTCTATTTTCAGTGCTCTGAATTTTCCCCGGCCTTACGGATTCCGGACAATATAGTCCAAGCTTAAGACTTACGTCTTTTCAGCTTATTATTTGTGAGCAAATAATCTAATATATTCGGCAAGATATAACTCTAAACTAAACAAATGAATAGTATAAAAAATCCAGCCAAAGAAGATTTAAAAAACCTAACCAAGAGCATGTCACGACATGTATTAGGAGGGTTCCGTAACTATCAACGCGCTATAGGTTTCTTTGAATTATTTAAAAGTCAATGTCCGATTTCTCTCAAAATAATTTACATAAAGAGTTTTTAGTCAACCATTTTCGAATAGATTATATTCGAAAATGGTTGACTTTGTAAAAAAGTCATGTAAGAAATCTTGCATTAATTTTAAAATACCTATTCAACGATACCCCACACAATGGGGTAGAATGAAAAAATATTTTTCATCCCCACTTCAGACAGACAGACAGACAGACGGACGGACAGAGCGAAACTATAAGGGTTCCTTATGTATTAAGGAACCTTAAAGAACTGTCTAATTTAAAATTAAAAAAAAAATGTTATTGACAGATGTGTACCTAGACAATACTTAGTTAATACGACTATGCAACACGATAATACATACCCTCTCCCTCTAGTGTAGCAAAATATCTATTCATTTAATTCTAACAAAATCCTAAAACATTTAAAAAATTGTAAACTGGTCACATAAAAAAAACAATATTCTTTTTAAAACACCTGACGCGCGCTGATTGGCCCGCGTTACTCTGGGGTGAGGTATCCAAGTCCTCATTGGCTGTCGGAGTAAGGGGATGAGCGGTTTCCTATTACGCTTGTTAAATCTACCGATTTGGTAACATGACACCATGAACTCAGATAAACCCTAAATCTGATGATGGGATGTATTGAGAATATATTAAGTACAAAATTGTTTAAAATGATCGATCTCTATTCTAGATATAAATAATAAAAGATATCCCCGATAGGACATGGTTTTTTACATCTAAAATATGATAATCTAATTTACAAGATAGTTTTATTACTAGTATCTGAAAATTCAGAATCGATTAAATGAAAAAAATTTACTAAATCGATACAAATTTTAAGGATGCGTTTACGAAATTTGTTGAATGACAGTTATTTTTACAGATGAGTATGGTACTGTGTGAAGAGGTTCTGGATTATTTTTAAACAAAAAATGAAAACCGACTTCCAAAGTAAAAATGCACAAAAAAGTATGAAATAAAACTTATTTTCTAATCCTTTCTTTAAATTCGGCTATAATTTTAGCTGTTTCTCTACTCAATCTTCTTAATTTTGAAGTCGGTATCAGCAAATTTTAACGTAAGTTCTTTAAAATATTGTAGGGTATTGTTTGGGCTGGCTAAAATTTTAACTACCTAAGTTAAAATTTTATCCGAATTTAAAAGGGGAATTACTTAGAAAATAAGTTTTATTTCATACTTATTTGTATAGTTTCGCTCAGTCCGTCCGTCTGTCTTTCTGTCTGTCTGTCTGTCTGTCTGTCTGTCTGTCTGTCTGTCTGTCTGTCCGCGCTTCTAGCTTCTGTAATTATGAATATAAAACGATAAAAATTGGTTTAGCTATTATAGTACCTACAGTAGTATAGTATAGTCACGGAACACGGTTTAGACATGTGCTGACATGCTCTTGGTTAGGTTTTACTCTGGAAGTCGGTTTGAATTTTTTGTTTAAAAAAAATAATTTTTCTCCTTTTAGTTAAATTTATTATCTATATTATTATGTAGTATGAACACATTTTAAGAAAGTTATAAGAAGCCTCCGCTATTCTCACTCTCTCGGCAAAACACACTCAAGCGTTATTTCATGTCAGTTTTCTGAAAGGCCGTGGTATTCCCCCAAATAAGCATTACCGATCTGCGGACCTGCTAAGTGATGATACTAGACGACAGTGGTGAGTAGATACTATATTATTAAATAATTATTATTATCTATTGTAATAGTAGACGGAAATTTTTTTGCAGTAAGCAGTAAGTATTCGTGATCATCATCATCACTATATTATATTTATATTAAAAGACATTGTTATCGGCGCACAAAACTCTGATGAGTAGTGAGTAGATGAGTAGTAGGTGAGTACCAACATATTATTATGATGACATCATCATAATAATATGTTGGTTTTTCGTGTGAAGATGGTGGTGGTGATGATGATGATGACTACTAGTGGTGTGATGGCATATGCTTGCAGTTTTTTAAACAACGCCGGAATCACCAAACATGTATCTATGAGGACTCAGGAGTTCTGTCCAGTACTTTTGGATCCAGGGTATACCTTGGTGCAAAATCTTACTTTGTGATAGCATATGCTTTGACTACTTCAGACAAGTCAAAATCACTATAATATGTGTCCATATCATTGAGTTATAATGTACTGTAGTACATTGTCAATGGTCCACATAAATTTCGAAGAGTTCCCTCGATTCCTCATGGATCCTATCATTAGGTCACCACTTTGATGTCAAAAGGAACAATTTGGGATTCTACCCTATAACCCAAAAAATAATATTGAAAATCGGTCCACAGACGGCGGAGTAATCGTTGAACATACAAAAAAAAAAATATTAAAATATATATACTAGGGCAAGGTGAAAAGTTCTCGGCCTGACAATGAAAGACTGCGATTTTTAGTTAAAAATTGATTTTATTTTTCTACATATTCTCCGTTGACTTCGACACACTTGGTCCAGCGTTTCTCTAACATCAGAATTCTTTCCCGGAAGTGAGAGTCTGGGAGGCTGTGAAAATATCCATCTACAGCCCTCTCAACTTCTTCATTAGATGCCAAGCGCTTCCCAGAAACAAATTTCTTCAAGTTTGGGAATAGATAGCAGTCTGACGGTGCCAAATCCGGAGAATAGGGGGGATGGTCGAGCAAATCATACCCCAAATCCCGCAGTTTTCCCATCGCTAAAGCAGTTTTGTGAACAGGTGCGTTGTCCTGGTGAAGGATGTTTTTTTTTCTTCTTCAAGCCAGGCCTTTTTTCGCGAATTTTAGCATCCAGATGGTCAAGAAGTTTAGAGTAATATTCTTCTGTAATTGTTCTGCCTTTTTCAAGTTAATCAATAAACAGAATCCCTTTCGCATCCCAGAAGACACTGGCCATGACCATTCCGGCAGATGCGATCGACTTCGCTTTCTTTGGCGCTGAACCATCGGCTTCCACCCCCTGCTCCGACTGCTGTTTTCTTTCTGGCGTGTAGTGGTGGACCCATGTCTCACCCATAGTAATAAATCGCCGCACAAAATTGGTCGGATCTCTTTTAAATCGGTCCAAACATTGCTGCGAAATTTGCTTCAATGCGCTTGCTTGCGCATTTGCTTTTGATCAGTATTCAGCAAATGCGGCACCCACCTTGCGCAGAGTTTTCGCATTCCTAATTCTTGATGCAAGATGTTTCGCACCAATTCTTCCGATATCCCCACGGCCTTAGCTATCACACGCACTTTAACTAACATCTAATACGATATTGTGCACCTTTTCGATGATTTCCGGTGTGGTTGCGGTTTTTGGCCGTCCTTCATGTGGGTCATCTTCGAGGGATGAGCGACCACGTTTAAATTCGGCTGCCCACTTTTTAACGGTTGACATTGTAGGAGCGGAGTCCCCGTAAACTTTTGTCAACTTTAGATAAATTTCCTTAGGGTTAATCTGTCCAAAACGAACAATTTTGTGATCGCACGAATTTTATCCATTTTAACGAAAAACACGTAAGACGTTGATTGAAAAATTCGTGTGAACAAACTATTCCGGAGAACAAGTTGAATCTTGTCATACGAACTAATGATAAGCTTAACCAGGCAGGAAAAATTTTGCTTATTGGAATGAAATTTGTGTGTCAGGCCGAGAACTTTTCACCTTGCCCGTACAGCCGGAACGTATATCCGCCTCCTTTTTTTAGAAGATTTGTTTTTAATAAGTAAGTACTCTTTTTGTGACAATAGGCTATTCTACATTTTTTTCAAATATATTTTTAAATGTTCTTGTCGATTCTATAGTTAACTAGTATTTTTATTTCCTAGAAATAATATGTCTTAATGCAAAGAAAAAATGATTAAAATTTAAACGACAAATGTTGGCGCCAAAACGACAGCCACCATTAACTTGACGTCATAAGAAACAAATAAATGTCATATGTGCGTATGTAGTGCAGTGCATCCACTTTAGATTTAACTTTCGCTGTTGTTTATTCAATTTGATTATGTTCTTATGACGTCACTTACAAGAAAAATATGGCGGCTGGCGTTTTCGGTCACGTGACATACATATAATAAAACTACAGTGTTATTTTCGAAATTATAAATAAATCGCATATTTAAATAACAAAATAGTGTTGTATTCGTATTTCTTATGGTAGAAACTATATAAAGAACAAATGTATACTCGTATCATTTAATTTTGTAGATAAAACTAGCCTATTGTTATTTTTGTAGGATTTGGTTTCATTTGGTCGCAAATCGACCGAAAAACAGCCAATGTATGTTATAGTAAACACGCCCTTAAAGCTGTTTTATGGTAATCAGGCCCTACCATTACATAGAACAGCTTTCCAAAGTTCGTAATTATGCCTTGATGGTTTTATGTCTTCAATAAAAATCTTCTGCTTCTGAACAAGCTAAGATGGGATTCCTAATGACGGCGCCATAGCAGTCAGCCGTGTAATCAATAGGTATACATATAATATTGCACGATGATTATATGTTGGTATGTTTATACTTGCGGTGGCTTTGTGCGCGCTGGGCGGCATGAGTGGCATAACCTGATACCTTTGGTAATATGCCGAATTAGCTGAACCATCTATCATTTTAAAATTAACCTTTGATTGCTTATTACAAACTTACAATAGCATTTATTCACAATCCAGAGCCTTGAACCAGGTTGCCATCGCTAATTACGACGAAAAGTTCGAAAACGAAAATGCATGGGATTTGACATAAGCAAAGCTGAAGAAATATTTTGTAGTAAAATTATAGACGTATATATTATAGACGTGGCATGTCCAGGCAAAAACTGCCCCCACTTAAATGGCCCCATTTTTGGAATTTTTGGGGTCATTTTGACATTTGAGGTTATGGTGAAATGAAGATGAAATTTTTCTTGAATGAAAATTTGTTCTGTCATTTTGTACGTCATAGCCCATCCTTAGTTTTTGAATTCTTTGGGTAAAAATTATCGTAGCGTTTTGTGAAAAAATTACAGACACAAAATGCTCATTCGTTATTTATAGTCTGTAGAAAATCTTGCCTCTTAAAGCAATATGATTTTGATTACGCCCAAAAAACAAACGAACGAATTACAGCTATATTATTATACCTAGGTAAAATAACACAAAAACATATAAAAAAGTACTCCATTCTTGTAAAACACACCTTATTCATCAATGATAAGTATTAAAATAAATAATTCTCGAAGTAAAGTTAGTGTAAATAAAAAAGCAATACATGCTACGAAAATAAACCTTATCAATACTGGTTTAAAGTGCATTTTTATTTGGACACTTCATAATACTGGGTCTGCAAAAATGCAGGAAACGCCATATTCGTGTGAATACACATATTATCAGTACCTTACATGTGACCTAGAAACAGCTTACGGTGTAAATAGTAAATACCTAGTGTTTTCACATGGGTTTACTTAAGGGGATCGAGCAATATTAATAAAAGTTGCCACACCAATTTCGGTGGCGGTTTCGTTGAAACCAGGCCAGCTACGCAGGAGTTATTTTATAGTGTATTTGTGCAGTGATCACGAGCACTCTTCCTTTACTCTCGTAATCCAGTGGGACGGATGACCGACACGACTGGCGAGAGATCAGGCGCAGGTCCGACTTTTTACATGCCCATCCGACGTATGGATCATCTTTCATGTCAGACTATCAGGTGATCAGCCTGCATTGTCCTAACCAGACTTGAAAAGAACATTTTTTATTGTTCCAACGCGGGGATCGAACCCACGACCTCCGGAGTCGAGAGCCAAGGTTTAATTTCTCATTTTATGAATGTCTTACATCTTACAATGAAACGTCTATCTTTTTGTGTAGCGAATAAAGTTCAATTTTGAATCAATAATCGATATCTTAAAAAGTGCGCGCAGCGTCGCGTCTCGGTGTGAACTTACGCTAACGCGTTCAGCGGCTTTCTTCCACGATGTATGTATGTGATGATGGAGTAGAGTGGAGTCTGAAAAGCCCCGAAATTAGAACATGAGGTGGTAAACAAAGTGTGCGTCATAAAAAAAACAACAAAATGCCCACTCAGCGTCGGCACTGTATAGCCTTACGCCGCCATTTTGTTTTGCGCGAAACATAAAAAATCTCTCAGGGATCGTACATCAAAGCGCTTTTAAATCCATGAATAAGGGATATAACGAGGTCAAATGAGCGTAGATCACCAGAGGATCCGCTAAATAAAACCTGCATTATTACAATGAGGGTTTTTAAATTCGTGACATCTGACGAATTTTTGACACGACAAGGACCGTTGGGCTACCAAGCGCCGCCTGCTGACAGAAAAAGAATCGAAAATTCTTATTGACCGTTTTTGATACCATTTACGCCACCAGATGACTCCTAGGGGCAGACCCAACGCACACAAAGCGTCATTCGGCAGAAAAAATATCAAACACCCTCATTACAATCAAGTCCCGATACGCTAAAACAAGGCTAAAACTGCCAAACCGGTATTCTCGTAAACATTAAACCAGCGTTAAAGGCGATCTGATTGGTCGAAACTTCACAAAATCTGTTAAGGACAGCGGCCTCGTAACGAAAAACATGAGTGAATTTTAATGTGAACAATAAACGTGTAATTAAAACGGTACGTAAAACTAGAATAGTGGACACTCAGTGACTATATGTATAGATTTATATGGCATCAGTGTGGAAAAATAGTGTTAAAATGGTGTTTTATCAAGTGCGGGTTATTTTGATTATATATTTTTAACTAAAGCTAATTTTAACGTAGCTTCTTTTGATTTATATAAATAAACGTAGTACATAACGTGTAGTATAGCGCTTAAGGTTATATAATAAATGGTTAAGAAATTATTACGAAAACAGTGGTAAAAATGTACAACATTTCATATAAGTTGAACCTTAAAATGTAAATAACTTTTCTATAGAATAAGATGTTTAGTATATAAGGGTTTATATGTCTGGTTATGATAATAAAGTATTTCACACAACGCGTTTTGCTTCACCTGGCTCATGGAAAATGGGGAAAATTATGGAAAATAGCCGTATAGAGAGGTAAAAATGAAATGGAAGATCGGCCCGAAAGAGGCGTACGGGCGGGGCTCTCTATACGGCATTGCCATGAGCCAGGTAAGCAAATCGAAAAAGTGAAAAAACGTTCTCCTCAAATAAGTGTTTTATTATCGCCCCGGCTCTGCCCAAATCGGTGTAACCTTGCTATCTTCGAGTCTAATCTGAGCCGGCGGTTGAACCCCTGTGAATTTATACAGTCCTGTACAGTAGTGCGCGGTCCTTTGGCGAGCCGAATTTCAAGATCGAAGAAAAATTCGAAGTCCATATCAAGTTGAAAATAACGAAGACGGCACTTAGAAAAATTTGAACAGCTGTTGTGGACATAGAAAAATTTCCGAAGAATCAAGATAGAAATTTTTACTGAAGACTGGACTTAGAAAATTTTCGTCAGCTGTTCTGAACATAGAAAAATTTCCGAAGAATCAAGATAGAAATTTTTACTGAAGACTGGACTTAGAAAATTTTCGTCAGCTGTTCTGAACATAGAAAAATTTCCGAAGAATCAAGATAGAAATTTTTACTGAAGACTGGACTTAGAAAATTTTCGTCAGCTGTTCTGAACATAGAAAAATTACCGAAGAATCAAGATAGAAATTTTTACTGAAGACTGGACTTGAAAATTTTCGTCAGCTGTTCTGAACATAGAAATTTTTTGAAGATTCAAGTCAGAACATTGGAAACTTTATCAAGATTTATCAACGGGAATCAACGCCAGGGATTAGATTGGACTCAGAAGATCGGACTCGAGGATACAAGGATACACCGCTGCGAACGGAAGCAAGGATTCGCAGATTTTTCATCGGAAAAACCTCCCGAAGATTCTTGAAAAGGAAGATTATTATGGAAGATTAACATTGAAGATTAACATTGAAGATTAACATTTGAGATTAACATTTGAAGATTAACATTTGAAGATGGTTATAACAAGAAGTCAGAGTGGGGCCGAGGAGAACCAGCAGCAACCACATCGATTTCCGGATCCGCCACGATCGCCGTCCGCTGCCGCTACAAGCCAGCCGCCGCCGACCGAGGGAAGAGCGGATCTGCTTCAAACTATTTTGAAACCGAGACCAGGTACCAGCAAGGCGCCTGCATCCTCGGAAGTACGAACCCTAGCCAGAAAGAAGGCTATTTCAATTAGATCGCGTCGATCGACAGCAAGTGTCGTCGCGCGTATGCATTACGAGGCGGAGGAGAAACTCGCCGCTCTTCGTAAGAAGGAACTGCAGATCGAAGCAGAACTTATAAAGAAGAAGCTCGCCGCTGACGTCGCCGCTGCAGAAGATGGTAGCAGCCCCGACGACGACGAGCCATCAGAACAGGTGGAGCAACGTGTCCGAGCCTGGCTAAGCGAACAGGGTCCCGAACCCGAAGAGGCTAGACAAGAGCCGACATCAATGGAAGAAAGAGAGACGCCGAAGCCAGAAGACATGCCACCGAAGGGAGCCCAGAAGACGAGGTTCGAGTGGCCGCAGCAACGCCGCCCACGCTCACCCACACCGCCCACGTCTAGGGCTAATGGAGTGGAACAACTTGCCGAAACATTGGATAAACTGCTAAACCAACGCCAGTCGCGCCACACTACGGAGTTGCCCATATTCTCGGGCGCTCCCACTGAATGGTTGCCATTCAAAGCAGCCATGGAAGACACCACTGCGTTCTACAAGCTCAAGCCGATCGAGAACTTAGCTCGTCTGAGAAGCTGCCTACGGGGAGAAGCAAGAGAAGCCGTGGCACCACTGCTGAGCGTCGCGACGCCGCCTGAACAAATTATGAAGACCTTGGAACAATGCTTCGGTCGACCCGAGGTTATGGTCGATCGCATGATGGAAGATCTGAAGAGGATACCGAGGCTCGGAGGTTCGGCGGCAGAACTCAACCGATTTGCAGTGAAGATTCAGAACATGGTAGCCATCCTGAGGAAGCTGAGGCACGGGTATCTCTTTAACCCGTTGCTCACGAGAGACATCCTCGAGAAGCTCAGCCCATACGAGAAGAGCAAGTGGTACGACTACGCAGAAGAGACGTCGCGCTTCAGGAACGAGCCCGATGTCGTCCTTCTCTCTGAATTCTTAATGAGAGAAGCGGACAGGGCGCTGCGCTACGGGTTCAGCACGGCACTGAAGAAGGAAACACCGCGTCCACCTCCTAACAAGAACGAAGCCCGAACGAGGAAGCCAGTCTTCGCGATAGCAGACGAGGGCAGGGATTCGCCGAGTCGCAGCCAGCCAAAGAGAATACGCGAGGAGTCAACGAAGTGCCCGATATGTGCCGAAGATCACGCTCTATTTCGCTGCGCTGCTTTCAAGAAACTGAGCATGCAAAAGAGATGGGACACGGTCAAAAAGGAAGGGCTGTGTTTCCGGTGCATACGAAGCAGGCACAGAAGATACAACTGCAGGGCGAAGCCGTGCGGCGTCAAGGGCTGCAACTTGCCTCATCATGCGCTGCTGCACGAAGACAGGTCCGGCGGCGCCCCACAGACAGAGGACGCCGTGATTACCGCATCGGTCACCTCCGACCGTGCGGTGAAACTTAAGATGAGAAGAATTCAAGTTGTCGGTCCACGGGGCGAAGCGGATATCTTCGCGCTGTTCGACGAGGGCTCGACAGTGACACTACTGGATGAAGACGTCGCGAAGGCTATCGGCGCAGACGGCCCACCGAAGGTGCTGAGAATGCATGGGATCAATGCCGAGAGAAGGGAAGAAAAAAGCCGACTCGTACAACTTGGCGTACGGGGTCACGACGGTACCAGATATGACGTCACTGCGAGAACCGTGGCCGGATTGAACCTACTTACTCAGTCCGTCCCGGAATCACTGTTTCGACTTGCTCACCTGCACGATCTCAAGAACGAAGAGATATGCTATGAAGACAAGAAACCCCAACTTCTCATCGGCACGGACAACTGGCAGCTCATTGTATCTAGGGAGCTGAGGATCGGCAAGAGAAACCAGCCTGCAGCCTCGAAGACGAAGCTCGGCTGGGTAATCCATGGAAACATTCCCAGACGCCTCGCAAAGCAGGAAAAACACGAGAAAATCCTGCACGTGTCTACGATCGAGACCCGAGGCGAACGACGGGAGGAAATGGTGAAGAAACACTTCGAAACAGACGCACGGGGAATAGCGTCCAAGGCAAAGCTGACCAGAAGATCAGCGAGTCATCGACCTCTTTGGCAGAACGGCCAAACGGATGGAAGAAGGTCGATTCGAAGTGGGGCTCCAGTGGCGCAAAGAGGGCGTCACATTACCCCGGGGTTACAACGGGGGGAGCCGGACAATCTGCAGGGCGGGACCGGGATTCCAGTGGCACGCGGGAGGTGTCACAACCCCAGAGAACGGCGGGGGGAGTCGTGCGGACTGCAGATTGCAAGGAAATGGGGAAGTACGAGTCGTGTTGGCCGCCGCCAAGGCCAAGGTGGCGCCGCTGAAGGCACAGACAATACCAAGGATGGAGCTACAGGCTGCCCTGGTCGGAGCGAGGCTGGGAAACGCAGTCGCAGCAGAACACAGATGGAAAACGGACACGGTTTTCTACTGGATCGACGCACAAGTGGTTCTGTGTTGGATACAGAACGGCAGCCGCAAATACACACCGTACGTCGCGCATCGGCTAGGGGAGATTGCCGAGCTGACGTCCGTTCACCAGTGGAGATGGCTGAGCACGAAGAGCAACGTCGCCGACTTAGCCACCAGAACGGGCTACGTTCCGAAGAGCGACGAGGACCCTTGGTTCCGGGGGCCGGACTTCCTGCGCAGGCCGATGAACGAGTGGCCCGCGGAGAGTCCCGCTAGAATCGAAAATCAAGAAGAATACGTCGCCTTCCACACCACGGAGGCGAGCGAGCTGAGCTGTCTACCAGATGTGACGCGCTTTTCAAACTACGAGCGCCTCGTAAGATGCACGGCGATGGTCTTGCTGTTCGTCGAGAAGTGCCGAGATCGTCGGGCCCACCTCGACGTACGACACCTGGAGAGGGCCGAGAGGTTGTGGTATCAAAAATCACAACGAGACAGCTTCGCACAAGAAATCGAGAAGATGGCAAGTGGCAAGACGGTGCCTAGATGGAGCTCCTTGTACCGGCTCAACCCGGTGTACAAGGACGGGCTGCTCGTACTAGACGGAAGGATCAAAGCGGCGCAGGTGCCGGCCGAAATGAAAAACCCTATCATCCTGGATGGAAGACATCGCTTCACAAGGTTACTGGTGGCAAGGGAGCACGCCAGAGCGGGACACGGGAGCCGCGAGAGAGTCGTGAACGACCTCAGGCAGAAATTCTGGATATTGAAGGTGCGGCCGACGGTGCGTACTATCATGAGCCGATGTGCGTTCTGTCGGCTACGACGGGCACACCCGAGGACCCCGCCAACTGGAGACCTGCCAGCCGAGCGCCTGGGGGCGTTCCAGAGACCATTTTCGTACTGTGGTCTCGACTGTTTCGGCCCGATGACGGTCACCATCGGCCGACGTCACGAGAAGAGGTGGGGAGCTCTCTTCACATGTCTGACGACGCGGGCAGTCCACCTGGAGCTGGTGGCTTCGCTGTCGACGGACTCTGCACTGATGGCAATGAGAAGAATGGCTGCGCGGCGAGGATGGCCGGCAGTCATGTACAGCGACAATGGGACAAATTTTAGAGGCGCGGACGTCGAGCTGCGGCAGGCGTACGCCGAGTGGGCGCCGGCTATGGCTCAGCTGGGCCTCACTCATCGGATGCAGTGGAAGTTTACACCGCCCGGGGCGCCGAGTCAAGGAGGTGCCTGGGAAAGACTGGTGAGGTCGGTGAAAACCGCCCTGCTAGCCACGCTGAACGAGAAGTCGCCCAGGGAAGAGGTACTCCAGACACTGATGGCCGAGGCGGAGTACTCAGTGAACGCTCGACCGCTTGTGCACGTATCGGTGGACCCCAACGACCCGGAGGCGATTACACCGAATCATTTCCTCCTCGGGTCGTCCACCGGACTGCCGTACGTCGGACCGTGTGTGCCGGCGGACAAAAAAACATGGAGGGTCGCGCAAGCCCTTGCCGACGAGTTCTGGAGGCGCTGGGTGAAGGAATACCTTCCCACGCTCACACCACGCTACGGGGCCCCGCTGAGCAACCGAGTCCTTGTACCAGGGGACCTGGTTGTCGTGGTCGACCCGACGCTGCCGCGTAATACGTGGCCGCGGGGGGTCGTGCACCGAGTCTACCCCGGCCAGGACGGACAAGTGCGCTGTGCGGACGTTCGCACGCGCAGTGGCGTGTTCCGGAGGCCGACGTCGAAGCTGGCGGTGCTGGAGGAGGCGCCACAGTCGCAGTTGCGACCGCTGGCGGAGCAGACGGAGCCGGGAGCGGAGCGGACGACGCCGGGAACGGCGCCGGGCGCGGAACGAGCGTCGGAGCAGCCTACAGCGAGCACGGACAGCTCGCAGTCGCCGGAGCGGCCCGCAGCGAGTTCACACAGCTCGCATTCGCCGGAGCAGTCTGCGGCGGGCGCGGACGGCCCGCAGTCGCCGCCGGAGCAGCCTACAGCGAGCACGAGCAGCTCGCAGTCACCGGAGCAGTCCACGGCGGGATCGGCGAGCCCGCAGTCACCTGAGGAGGCTGCGTAGACCCTGGCTACTGCGCCGGGGGGAGGATGTTAAGGACAGCGGCCTCGTAACGAAAAACATGAGTGAATTTTAATGTGAACAATAAACGTGTAATTAAAACGGTACGTAAAACTAGAATAGTGGACACTCAGTGACTATATGTATAGATTTATATGGCATCAGTGTGGAAAAATAGTGTTAAAATGGTGTTTTATCAAGTGCGGGTTATTTTGATTATATATTTTTAACTAAAGCTAATTTTAACGTAGCTTCTTTTGATTTATATAAATAAACGTAGTACATAACGTGTAGTATAGCGCTTAAGGTTATATAATAAATGGTTAAGAAATTATTACGAAAACAGTGGTAAAAATGTACAACATTTCATATAAGTTGAACCTTAAAATGTAAATAACTTTTCTATAGAATAAGATGTTTAGTATATAAGGGTTTATATGTCTGGTTATGATAATAAAGTATTTCACACAACGCGTTTTGCTTCACCTGGCTCATGGAAAATGGGGAAAATTATGGAAAATAGCCGTATAGAGAGGTAAAAATGAAATGGAAGATCGGCCCGAAAGAGGCGTACGGGCGGGGCTCTCTATACGGCATTGCCATGAGCCAGGTAAGCAAATCGAAAAAGTGAAAAAACGTTCTCCTCAAATAAGTGTTTTATTATCGCCCCGGCTCTGCCCAAATCGGTGTAACCTTGCTATCTTCGAGTCTAATCTGAGCCGGCGGTTGAACCCCTGTGAATTTATACAGTCCTGTACAAAATCAGTTTATGATAAAAAGTAGCTTCACTTAAAAATAATAACACAATCAAAGTAAAATGAAAGTCTTCTTTAAATACGAAAGTTAAGGTTCTGATTGTAAGCGCTACGGCTCTTGGTCACCCGCAACAGGATCACTCCTGTTAGTTAAGAAGAATAGTTTTCGGTAGAAGAATGGATTGGCAAAGGACGAGCGATAGACAAAGGACCAGCTTCACCATTGAGCTATAGAGTCGCTGGTCTGTCCCTAAATTTAAGGAACCATCAGAGTTTAATCGTCTGACGACTATAAAGGGCCATACTCACGGTCCAGCTTGCAAATCCAGCACCGGTACTAACATCCGTCATTAGTATCAAAATATATTGACATTCGAGACTAATGACGATGCTGGATTTGCAGGTTGGACTGTCAATATGCCATCAGGCAGCGTCAGTTTATACCGAAACTCGACGCGACGTGGCATTTTTAGGGTTCTGTAATACACAAGGAACCCTTAGTTTCGCTCTGTCCATCCGTCTGTCTGTTGTCTGTCTGTCCGCGCTTCTAGCTTCTGTAATTATGAATATAAATGGATAAAATTTTGTATAGTTATAGATAGTGTATATAGATCTCGGTCTTGGCATCATAAAATAATAAAAGATTTAAATTTTATGGTGGCTCTCTATACGTCATGTGAAGTTGGGATAAAAATATTTTTTCATTCTACCCCATCGTGTGGGGTATCGTTGAATAGGCCTTTTAAAATAAAGGCAAGGTTTGATAAATGACTTTTTTTAAAAGTACACCATTTTTGAGTAATCGGCCTCCAAAGTGGTTTGTAAGTTGCCCCCCTAGCATTTCTAAACTATTGGAGACATTAACTTGTAACTTTCCATGCTGATAGATCATGCTAAAAACTCTTTAGGGAAATTATTTTAAATGAAATCGAACAGTAACTTTTGAAGTAATTCAAAGAAAACCTATTGTGCCATGATAGTTACGGAATCCTCCTTAGACATGTTAGGTTATTTAAATAACGATTGAAAATTGAACTTTATTCACTACAAAAGAAAATACACGTTTCATTGCAAGAGTTCGAATTTCGAGCTGCACCGCGCTCTACGCTCTTGCAATGAATGAATGAAAACGTGTATCTTCTTGGGTAGTAAAGAAGGTTCAATGTTTAATCGATATCTTAAAAATGCCGCTTCGCGTCGGTGTGAGCTGACCCCAAAAGGTGGAGATGCGTTTGTTGTCGCGTAGAATGGCGTCAAAAAACTGAAGAGCTGCATAGACGTTCGAACAAACTATTATAAATGTAAAAGTTTGTGAGGATGGATGGATGTTTGTTACTCTCAAAAATACTGAACGGATTTTGATGAAATTTGGTATGGTAGTAAGTTGAGCTCTGGATTAAGACATAGGCAACTTTTTATCCCGAAAAAGTACAGACGTCAGTTCGGCCTGAACGGATTCGAGCACATACACGGAAAAAAATTGCATCCGACCCAACTGACGTAATTTTGGCCTGAACGGATTCAAGCACACACACGGAAAAATCGCATCATTATAGATTTTACCGTTACATTAAAATATACGAGTAAATATTACGTATATAGTAATTAAACGGGTTGTTTTAAGCAAATTACGGACGTATGCTACGATGTATTATGATAAGGTGCAAAATTTTTAAATTTTTAAATTTTTATTGTTTTTTGTTAAGCCATTTTGCATATGATTACTGTCTGGCTCTTTCCTACTAAAACACTACTAACAACTAATTTAATTCCTTCTAAGGAGGGAATAAAATACTTTATTAAATAGTAAAATTTTGTAAAATAACTAAGTTGACAACATTAATTCTGGACTGAACGGATCATGTGTGACAAATCGCTTCAGTTCTCGGCAGGGCCGCGGCCGTGCGGGCGTGTATCGTGTACAAGCGTAGTGAGTTTACAATTAATAAACACGACCGTAGCTCGCCGCAAACTAGACGAACTGATGCAATTGTTCCGTGTGTGTGCTGGAATCCGTTCAGGCCGAACTGACGTCAGTTCAAACTGAAACGATCGGCCTCTCGTCTGTGGGAGCCTATAGTCGTTGAGACATTTTCACCGATCGCGTAAACCAACTCTCGACGGCTAGTATATTCACAGTATCCTCGGTGTAGTGTTCACAAATCACACGGTGTTCCGAGTACCGAGCACGACATACGACGCGCGGGAAATTATTTCCCTTTGTTGCTTGATAAAAAATGGAATATGAGATGTTGCTAAGCGCTATATTACAAGGAGTACAGATAGTTAATTAGTAGTTAAACAGACTGTAGATGATTTTTTAAAAATTTAATCGCTGACTATTTACTATTTCAGGAACAGTACCTTTGATCGGAGTCTTAGGAGTTTAAAAATAATAATAAAAAGAATCACAAAAATATTCGTGGAACAGGGATTCGAACCCGAGACACCAATTTGCCAACAACGCAGCAATTATAGATACGCATACCAAACTAGAAATTGCCCTGACATAACAGAGTCAAAAAACATTTAAATTAAGTATATATGTTTCACGATGGAAGAAAAAACTAATATAAATTAAAAATGCCCGGTTTCGCAGGAATAAGACCTAGCTATGTCGAAAACCGCCTGCATGCTAAATTTCATGGAAATACTTGCAGCCGTTTCCGCGATTCTGATTATGTAATACGTATGTACAAGAATTGCAAGTTTTAAGTATAGGAATTTTACCGACACGAAACATTTAGTTTACAGACCCCTGTAGTAAGTATATAACAGAAAAGTCGAAGAGTGACAACTCTACTTTTTAACCACCGACGCAAAAAAATAGTTATACCATGGTATAAGTTAGATGAGTCTGTCTGTCTGTCCGTGGCATCGTAACTCCTAAACGAAAGGTCCGATTTAGAAGCGGTTTTTTTTTGTTTGAAAGCTGACGTGATCGAGAGTGTTCTTAGCAATAATTCATCATCATCAGCTCACTCACTGCTTTACAATTTAGGAGTTATTTAGAAAGAAAGAAAACAAATCGTTCTATTATAAGTATTATGTCTGAATGAGCAAAGATGTTGAAAAGTTGACCTAGTAAAAATAAGTAATTACTTGGTTATAGAGCTTGGCTATTGTAGGTAGGCTTATTGGAAGGATTTAAAAATACTTATTATTATGCCAGATGATTTTTAAATGCTCAAGTAGTAAGTAGGTATTTCTTGCTAGGGTTATGTGTATTATTAAGTTTGATTCGAACTCGAGAGAGCGCAGGTTCGATTCCCATTTAGTGGCGTGTACCAATGAGACTTTTTCGGATCTCAACTACATTATACGGACGCTCTAACGGTGAAGGAGAACATCGTGAGGAAACCCGCACATGGTTGGCCCCAGACGTATTGACTAGTCATTCCTCTGGACTAGCCTGTGTTGTGAGAATGCCGTGTGTGCTTCGGCAACCATGCGACATTTAAAAAAAACCAACTGTCCCAGGCACTACAGTATTACAAGAGTGGTTACCTCACTCGGAGAATACTGTATAAATCATCCAATAACGGATGAAAAGGCCTAAGTTTATGTGTATTGACTTTTTTCACATATTAGAGTAGCGCATAACTTTTCAAAGGAATGTGAACTAGGTATATACTTACTAACAGTTAAGTGTATTTTTTTAATGAATAGGACCAGCAATAACGAGCAAAGCGGATCGCCCGATGGTAATGCGATTACACTTGTAACTCCTCTGGTTTTGTGCACTTGCGTTCCCAGACCTTAAAATCCCCAACCCCCCTTGGGCCTCCGGTAACCTCACTCACTCGGCGAAACACAAAGTCAGCGTTATTTCACTCCGGTTTCTGTGAGGCCTTGTGTGGTATTTATCCGGTTCATGTCGAACCTTAGCGACATGGTTATAATAGCCTACTACTCTATAGTTCACTCTATACTCTATAGTACAGTTTCACATTTATATACTCTATATAAATGTGAAAGTTTGTGAGGATGGATGGATGGATGTTTGTTGTTACTCTTTCATGCAAAAACTATATTTTTGATGAAATTTGAAATTAAGATAAAGTTAGTACTTCCCGAAAAAGTACAGTGTTCCTGTGGGATACTGTATTGCGCGGGCAAAAGGTAGTATACTTAATACTTAATAATGCTCTTTTGTTTAGGTTTTTCACTACTATGCAGTAAGTCTCTCGCGGGATGTTATTAGTAATTATAGTTGGGTTATAACTTATACACAAAGACATCTTTCTGAAACTCGCAATTTTGTCGACCATACCCCAAATGGAAAAAAACTTAAAAAACCACCACACCTGGCAAAAAGGCGTGACGTTAAAAAATAAAAAGCAGAGACGAATCTCCGCCCTCTCCCCATCTCTGTCGCACAGTCTCGCTCTAGCGCTTTGAAACGAAACCTTTTTGTTATTTGACCCCGCGACGTCGGATGGTGAGGGTCTGTGTGAGTGATGTGATTTTGTGCAATATTATTATTAATGGTGAGTGGATATTTTTTAATTAAGTATTTTGAGAAACATATAATATTTTTTTAACTATAGGACGATCTTTAGATTGTAATTTTAATTTTTTTGCGAAAAAAGGTAGTTAATTTTATTTACATTACATTAGCAAGGCAATTTTTTTTCAACACCTGTTTAAAATTTTGACGTAGAGCTTTTCAAATTTGAATATTTTAAAATAATGTGTTTTCTAAACAATCCTTTTCTTATTTTATTTTCAATTTTGTTAGGGATCCGCTAGCCTAACCTAACTAAATCAAATAAAGAAAATCAATTCTTTTTAGTGAAATTAAATTAAAACGTTTTATTTTCAAGTTAAGCTAAAAATGTAGTTTTCGGAAAAAGGCTACCCCAGGCTCAACCTTACCCTGGCGATTCAAAAGCGTAAAACGGCTTTTAAAGAAAATTAAAAAATATTTTTAGTTAATTTTGTTTAAAATAAGAAAATTTTTGTTTAAATACTTGCTATTGCCTAATCATTTTTGAAATTGTTAAAAACAACCTATGTATTTAAATCCAGCCAAGTCGGACTCGCGCACGAAGAATTCCGTACCGTTATCTATAAAAACGGCAAAAAAATCACGTTTCATGTATGAGGAGCCCCCTTAGATATTTATTTTATTCTGATTTTAGTATTTGCTGTTATAGCGGCAACAGAAATACATTATCTGTGAAAATTGGAACTGTGTAACTATCACCGTTCATGATAAACAGCCTGGTGACAGACGGACAGTCAGACGGCCGGACAGCGGATTCTAAATAATAGGGTCCTGTTTTATCCTTTGGGTACGGAACCCTAAAAAACGACAATACTCCGTCTATCTGTTTTTGCTGTATGAGAAAATGTCATGAAAACCAATACTTTCATAAATAAAATCCCTAAAACTCCCCGACACACCAAAAACCCCTTGAAAGCTGCAGGTCAATTTTTCCAGTAGTTTCATTTTGCCCCCGAAAACTTATAATTTGTTTAGCTGACCCCGACACACGTTGTTCTGGCTCACTATGAAATGGAAAAAAAAAACACCTACATCTACAACCTAAACATACATCAAATGTTTCGCAGGTAGGAACAGTTAGTATGGGAAGATCTGATTGAAGTTTTCAGTATTTTCCTCGCAATTTTTCCAACATTTCTCACCGTTTAAACCTACCCTGAACTTCCAGAATTAATTCAAGATCAAAAATAGCCAAGTCGGTCAAGCCGTTCCCGAGTTTTAGCGAGACATAAATTACATAAAATACACTTCGACGGAACCCTACAAGGTATTATAATAATGTTTACAAACACAGCATCCGCTAGAGCTGATTAAAAATGGTGGAGTAGAGTTACAGACGTGAAGGTGCCGCCGCCGATCAGATGTACCTAACTTAAAATAACAACTACAGGGCACTTGGCCAAGATGCCTTCGCTAATTACGATGACGAAGTAAGAAATAAAAAATGCATGGTATTGACATAGCGTGCTTATGCCCGATTCCGCGAGGGATCAATTATTCTACATTAAAAAAGCTTTTACGCTTATTACTTGCTAGTTGTCCCGACACACGTTGTGGGGTTTAAACATTGAGTTATAATGTACTGTACGTAGTACATTATAACTCAATGGGTTTAAAGTATTTTATCCCTTTTCAATTGCGTTTATCGTGGGATTTCTCAAATTTTTTAATTTTGCTTTCATGAAGATAAAATATCGTTTGCTATTCTGTTTGTATGAATTATCACAGACAGCTAATACACTATATTTTTTCATATCACGTACTAATATATAATAACCTAACCAAGAGCATGTTAGGACATGTCTAAGGAGGGTTCCGTAGCTATCAACGCGCAATAGTTTTACTTCCCTCGGAATAATTTTCCTGAATAGTTTTTAGCATGATCTATCAAGCATATAAACTTACAAGTTTCTATCTCTCATAGTTTAGAAATGCCAGGGAGGGGAGGGGGGGGGGGGGGGGGGACCAACTTACAGACCACTTTGAAGGCCGATTACTCGAAAATGGACGACTTTGTAAAAAAGTCATGTATAAAACCTTGCCTTTATTTTAAAATAGCTATTCAACGATACCCCACACGATGGGGTAGGATGAAAATATATATTTCATCCCCACTTGACATGTATACACCCCTTAAATATACAATTATTATTATTTTATGATGGCAAAATCGAGATCTATACACAATCTATAACCATGCCAGATTTCATTAATTTATATTCATAATTACAGAAGCTAGAAGCGGTTACAGACAGACATACAGACAGACGGACGGACAGAGTGAAACTATTAGGGTTTCTTATGTATTACGGAACCCTAAAAATGCATTGCAATTCCAATGTCTAAAATTCAAGAGCGGCCGTACCGATTTGGCATATTTTGGGCATAGTATGGCATAGTATGAAATATATCCAGGCATCTTAAGATAATATATTGTAATATCTTAGCCGTCGGTGACGCGCTTCATATATTAGTTATTTTGCTAGGAACTAGGATATTATGAAGGTTATGCGCTTTTATAGATTACAATTATTGAGTTTTATCCAAGCTACAATTTTATGTATTTTCGCTCAAAATCGGTTAATTCGTTACTGAATTTTGTAAGCGCTTAATGTAAATTACGTACACTACAAAAAAGTATTCACGTAAAAGTGTTTTAAGATCGTGGAACGTCCGGTGTGTACTTATGTGACAGGATGTTATCAAAACGTACTGAATATTTTCATAAAAACGCGATTCAACGTTGGTGTATCACAGTGCATGTCTTTTACCTGCCGCACCGTTTAAAAAAAGTGCCTAGGACATACACCAAAAGGACTATAATATTATATATGTTATAAAATATAAAATAAAACACTAGGTATAAGAAATTTTCATTCATATTTCATTTCCCGTTCAGATACATAAAGAAGTGGAGGTAACCAATAAATTGTTGATCACATTTTTAACCCCCGAAAAAAGAGGGGTGTTATAAGTTTGACGTGTCTATATGTATGTCTGTCTGTCTATCTGTATGTCCGTGGCATCGTAGCTTCTAAAGGAACGGTCCGATTTAGATGCGTTTTTTTAAAGCTGATGTGATCGAGAGTGTTCTTAGCTATTCATCATCATCAGGCTCACTGCTTACCAATTCGGGGGCTACTCAAAATTTTTATTTTTTTTCTTATCCGCTCTTTTAAAAAGTTTTATTTTTTTTTATTAATTTCCCATAATTATTTTAATTCAGATCCATGGAGAAGTGGAGATAATTAATAAATTGTAATATGACAATGTTGTATATATGTACTGACTGCAAGTATTTACATGAAATTTAGTATGCAGGGAGTTTTGGGGAGAAAGGGATAGATAGGTAATTATCCCTTAATGCCCCGTTTCAACAACCTATCTACCAATAACTATTTGTTAAAAAAGTCGCCATTCGATCATTTTCCGGTTTTTGGCGATACGACATTTCTAACAAATAGTTATTGGTAGATAGATAGGTTATTGAAACCGGCCGTTAGGGAAACTGCGCATTCTTAACTTATTTATTATGTTTTTCCTTTTGTACAATATATCAATAATTTCGACACTATTATGTCAGTCCGATTGGCAGTTTGGTTATTTTTCGCGTTAAGCGGTAATACGGTATGTGATGGGTTCGAACCCCGGTAAAATATTTTTGTAGTTATTTTTTTTACCCAAAGTACTCATATTTTATATGAATACTAGCTTATGCCCGCAGCTTCGCCCGCGTGGGACAGTGTTCGTGGCAAAAAACTTTTTTAGCAATCTACCTGCAATATAGTAATAGTACAGAGTAAATATACAATTATACTTTATAAGAAAATTTCACATTTACTTTTAATTTTAAGATATCTCCTAGATGTAGATAAGGATAATCAAATTGTATCCCACCATGCGTACATTGTTTTGTTATTTATCTCCAACGGGTTAGGTTGGGCAGCGTTTTGATAAAAGTTCCCAGACGGCTTTATTTTCGTCATAAATCAAACAATTTCCACAAAACCTTAACAAATTATTATCGACCCAAACCTTCCTAAGGAACCATTTGTAAGAAATATTTAAACGGCATGAAAATCCTTTCAGTAGTTTTTGAGATTATACGAATATATATATATATATATATATATATATATATATATATATGTATGTTCGTATTATATATATATATATATATATATATATATATATATATATATATATATATATATATATATATATATAATACGAACATACAGACAGATCAGACTGGGCGGGGCACTTAATCCTATGTCCGTCTCCTGGTTCTAAGCTACCTCCACACCAATTTTCAGCCAAATCGGTTCAGCCGTACTTGAGTTATAAATAGTGTAACTAACACGACTTTCTTTTATATATATAGATTCGTTGAAATGAGTTAAAATATCAGCTCCTGCAGATATGCGTATGCCTATGTATATTCTTACTGATAAAATGTATATCATATTGTAGTATTACCCCCTTACTATTAAAACTATTTACACAACGGTTTGCATACCCGCTCGTGTGTGCCGTGGGCCAATTTTTTGGTACAAGGCGCTCAAGTTGCGGAAAGATGCACTCACTTTGTTTACATTCCAATAAAATATCCATCTTATTTTTTGGTTTAAGAATAACATAAGGAACAAAAACTCTAAACTTAGTATGAACAGAGATGTTAAAGGTTAGTAGTTTAATGTTTTTTATTTCTACGTAGATGATTTTACACATATATAATCGACTATTTATCGGGAATTCTCATACAAGTTACAACAAACTTTATGACGTTTTTGCCGTTTTATACGGAACCCTTCGTGTATGACACGCACTTGGCCGGATTTTTTAACAATGTAGTTTAAGTAGCATGTACGTTAATTTATAGTCGAGGAATGTTGAGGCAAAAAGTGTCAACATCTAAATGGCCCCAAACATGGGGTTGTTTGGGGCCAAATAGCCCGGAAAGCTTACGTCAAAATGACAAACGTCACACCTAAATAGGTTTGACATTTGTCATCTTGACATTTTGACATTTGCTTTCCGCAGTATAAATTCAGTTTTCTAAAATCAAGATGGCGTATCTTTTTCTTATAAGAAAATAATTCTATCAAATGTACGTCATAACCCATCCTTAGTTTTGAAATCTTTGTTATGTAGTAATTTTTGGTTTTAGAGCCAGCGAACAAAATGAAGTCGACAACAATGGAGAGCTGCTCCGACCGGCTCAGCCCTTCGAGCGATTTAACAACCGAATCTGAAACCTCCCTCCCACCATTCCCTTACGAACAAAACAGCAACTTTTACACGAACGAATTGAACGAGAAGCAATTCTTCTCGTGCAAACAAAAGTCCCCACGCAACGAGGAGAGGAACGCGCAAGATGTCAAAAATCCATTTGAATGTTATCTGCCACCTGTCAAGAACAAAAAGTTCTTCAACGTCGAGATAAAACTCCCGCCAATAAACGATAACTTTTTTTCGCAAATTGACGGCGAGGACCGCATGCGTTCGGCTTACGAGTTGAAAAGTTGCGAGAATCAAAACCTTGAGATGGATGTGAACAATTTCGAGAATATACAAATATACCAAAGGGATAGTGGTTATATAGAAAATGAGAATGTAAGAAGGAATCTTAATTTTAATTCGGAGCAGGTACAATGTCTGTGTGAGGCTTTGCAACAGAAAGGTGATATCGAGTCCTTAGCAGCGTTTCTATGGAGCTTGCCGCCTAGTGAGTTGCTGAGAGGAAACGAAACTGTGTTGAGGTAAGGATTAGGTTGTCCTAATCTGAGCGCTGAAACTCTACTATAATAAGGCGACACTTATGACAGTTCATGTCATCTGCCAATCTCAGACCAAATAAAAAGTAGACAAGAGATTTGTCTTATGTTTGGAAACCTAGGTTTTTTAAGGTCATGTTTTTACTAGAATGGTGATATAAAATACTATTTTGTTTACATAATACTGGAATCTAATTCCTTTGAAAAGTAAGTGAACTGCCTGAAGACACGAGCAAAATACTCAAATACTAACTAAATACCTTTTTCAGAGCACGAGCCCTGGTCGCCTACCATCGCGGGGTCTTCCAAGAGCTATACGCCATATTGGAAACCCACACGTTCCCGCCGCGCCACCACACGGACCTCCAGAATCTATGGTTCAAGGCGCATTATAAGGAGGCAGAGAAAGTCAGAGGTCGGGCGTTAGGTGAGCTACATTCTAGAAGCTTCTACTATAACAAGACTAGAACTTTTCTTTATTTTGAGGAATGGACCGAGAAAAACAACATGAAAAACTAGTAAAAAAAAAAAAGAAAAACAACAAAAAAAAACATTTAATTGTCATTACCTACTCCATTGTAAGAATCAAAGGCTACAAGAGAAGTTAGTACAATATTTTCGTATCTTGGGCGCTATGTTATATGTACCTACCTAAGAATTGGCCCACCGCAAAAACTAACGCCGGGTGCCGGGTATACCTACGTTCATTGTGCACACTAAGACCTCGTACCCACGAGCGTTTTTTAGTCGTCGCGACCACTAAAAAATTTTCGTGAAGTCGCGCACTCTCTTTGTTCCTTATAACTTATTAGCAACACTATCGAATAAAGCTGGGTATTTTTTTTAATCTTATTAAAAATGACTCTTGTGTACGCACAGCGTTCTTGGTCCTTAAAATTCCCAACCCCCTCGGTCCTCCGGTAGCCTCACTCATTTGGCGAAACACAACGCTAGAGTTATTTAACGCCGGTTTTCTGTGAGGCCGATTTATCCTGTCGAGCCAGGCCATTCGCGCCGAACCAAGTTAAGTTGGCACAAAATGTGTAGGTACCAGTGGCGAAGGCTGGTTCTCTTTTATAGAGAAGCCCTAGCCTGTATAATAGGTAGGGATTTGAATGAGGGTCTTCAAAAGGTAAGTGGTAAGGGAAGCCGATAGGAATGGAGTTATAGGAACCCCACGCCTCTGCTACATTGTCAGTTCCTTCCTTCCAAAGACGCTTACGCAGAAGTAAATTTGCTATTTCCAAGTAGACTTATCTAGAAGGAAGAACGCTAATTTCTAGAACATAATGTTCAGGTGCGGTGGACAAGTACAGACTGCGCAAGAAGTATCCTCTCCCGAAAACGATCTGGGACGGCGAGGAGACGGTTTACTGCTTCAAGGAGAAGAGCAGGAACGCGCTGAAAGACTGCTATTACAGGAATAGGTACGGATGCTGCAGATAGCGTAGACTATGTCACAGATTAGAGAAAGGCGAACAGATAAACAGCTACATAGTTAGCTTTCGATTTGATTGCACTACAACATACATACGGTGTATCCACGACTGTGTGAAAAACTTGTGGGCCGCTGACCGTCCAAATTTTCAAATTTGGATCGAATTGGATCGTTCTATTCAATCTGTTTCTCTGTACGTAAGTATATATATATGATGATGATGATGACTCCCTGCAGACTTAACGCGAAATACGAATAAACCTTAGGTCCATACATTTCGTTAATTACCTATTATAGCGTAATATAACGAATTATGAATGTAGTGTTCTATATGACCAGTGGGCTTAGCATCAACAATTGACAACAGAGTTTTCGTAACTTAATCGTTTGAGAATTGTATGTATATCATGATGAATGACAGCGCCTATACTAACTTGAATTTTAAATTGATAATGTCACGAGTATGTCGTTGTCAATTGTTCGTGCTAAACCCTCTTGTTCGGTCAGTTTCCAGATGTTAAAATATTGTTTCTTCACCCCAGGTATCCCACACCGGACGAAAAGCGAGCCCTGGCCAAGAAGACCGGTCTCACGCTCACACAGGTCTCCAACTGGTTCAAGAACAGACGACAGAGAGACCGGACGCCGCAGCAGCCGAGCAGACCGTAAGTAGGTTTATCATTAGAACAACGCTTCGGATAAAACCGAAAGACAACACGGCCTCACAGGAAACGGGCGTGGAAAAGAGTAGGACAAAGGTTTTATAGAGCGATGTTTCGGCTGTACTGAAATAATACCACGGCCTGACAGAAATTCGGGGGTTAAAAGTGTTTTAGGCCAGTTTTATGGACTTGATTGCCTGTGTGGTAAAAAACGCTAAAACTTCATAAAATAAGATTGGTGACTTAATTTATTTTGGTCCAAAAACGCCGTAAAACCATGCAAAACGGAACTGATAATATTATTATTATGCTAGCCTGTTGTGTCTTACTGCTGGGCAAAAGCCTCCCCTCTTTTCCTCTATAATCGTGCAAAGTCTAGGTCTTTGACCGCGTCATAAAAATTTAGGCTCGGGATCAGTCAACGGGCCACGGAGCGCAGCATTTTAGGTTTCAAGAGGATCGAACGAATCCGAAATACTCTGGGCTTCAAAAGACGATGTGGGAAAGAAACAGCTTAAAATGGTGTTGGCCGGGGCATGTGTCTCGCATGCACCCAGATAGATGGGCACATCTTATTTCGAAGTGGCTGCCGACCGGTCGGCGGAACAGAGGCAGACCCAAAAGAGGTGGCGCGACAAATTAGATGCCTTTGATAAGGACTGGCCGACCGTAGCGAAGGAACTGATATAATATGCCCAAAAACCCCATAACAGATAAAGAACAGAGTAGGTACTACCAAAAATGTTACCAAGAATATACTGAAAGTTTCTTACTATGCTATTTCATTCGCTGGCTATTGGCTAATAAAAAAAATAAACGCGTTCGATTTATTTTGAAACTGTAACGTTAGCCCCATAAAGCTCACATCGGCTGACCTTGAGACGAGAACAAAGGGGACCTATACAACATACACAATATAGGTAAACAATCAGTTTTGTTCAAATATAATATACTTAGTAGGTACCTTAGTAGGTGCTATTTAATGTACAAGGTAGCTACTAGATGTAGGTTTATAGGTTATAAACTTTCAACTTATTACTTGGGTGTAATATTAAATTTTCATTTAGTAGGTACATAGTTCATAGTCAAGGAGTAGAATTGTCTAAAGTCTAGACCAGTGTTTCCCAGACATTGTTCTGCCATGGCCCGGTAATTTTCACACTGTACCTTATTACTACATAAAATACTATACACCCAAGCTGGTTCCATTATGTAAAATAATACACATTTTTTATCTATAATGAAAATGTTTTATTAATAGTATTTTGGTATCGACTATTCAGTAACTGAATATTTACGATGTACTGAAAATGTGAGTCGATCGATTTTAAAACTATGCCGGAATGTTGCGACCCGGTATTTTATTTTAATGGCCCGGTACCGGGTCGCTACCCGGCAAATGGTAAACGGTGGTCTAGACTGATGCATTTCAATATCATACAAATATTATATTAAACTTACAGCATTGAGAAAAATTTCAAGTAAACGAGCTTGCAATACTTGCAAGTGAGCGAGCTTGGTACCTCCCTAACTACTATTACCTAAAATTATACGGTATAGATGTTTTGGTGGTTTGCAAAATTTAGAAAATAATATTATAATAGCTCCCCCGCCACACCAATTTTGGTGACGGTGGCCGGCTTCATTGGAACCAACCCGTAGCTGGTTTTTTCGGTTTCACAGGAGTTATTTTATAGTGCCCAACTGCTTGCGCAGTACACAAGAGCAATTTCTCTTCCTTTACTCTCGTAACACACTGGCTGGATAACCGACACGACTGGCTAGAGATCAGGCGCAGGGCCGACTGTTTTTTACATGTCCATCCGACGCTTGGATCATCTTTCTTGTCAGACAATCAGATGATCACCCTGTCAGACAATCAGATGATCAGCTTGTCCTAACCAAACTTGGAAACAACATTTTTTGTTGTTCCAACGCGGGGATCGAACCCACGACCTCCGAGTCGAGAGCCAAGCTTTAAACCACTGGACCACGAAGGCCGTGAAGTGTGTGAAGAGCGAATAGCTACATAGTAACTATGTAGGTAGAGGTAGGTATGTACGTTCAAGATTGTATACCTATTTACCTAAAAAAGTCTCGAGCCAAACTAATCATTATTTAGTATTTGCCTAATTTTATCACTAAATACCCTACGTATAGGTTTATAAATAGCATTTATCTGTGAATGCAAAAAAATCCTAAAAATATTATTATTCTGACCATTTTCTTAAAATTACCGTGATTGATGATAACCCCTGAACTTGCCCTGAACGAACAGACAAAAAAAATGGCCACTTGTTCGCATTTTGAAAAAGTCGCCCCGGGTCATTACGAGGTCCATTACTCGAGTTGAAACAAAAGAAAGTCGCATGTGTGTTATTTTTTTTATTATAGGTCATCTTTATCAGGCAATGAAATTCTTTTCTTATGGGTTTTTAACTCATTTGTGTATTATTGACAAAAACTAGACTGAGTGCCAGTTTGTTAGGCAAAAAATAATCGCTTACTGGTCACTTTTATGCTGTCGCGTCGGCATAATGTAGGCAGAGCAAATTTAGAATTATGTATTGCCAGTGATCAGTGTGTTTGTCAATAGACATACTGACAGATAATATGTCAATCTGTCATTTTGTCTATTCTTCAATCTGCGGAAGATAAAGAAACCATTTCTATGGTGGTTATGATGAGCGTGCTACTGAACATTCAAATTAATCGACTGTAGATTGTGGGCAAATTAATTCCCTTAGACTTTATAGTAAACTCTTACAAGCGTAAAGGTTCTTATATTCTAATATTATGGTGGCAAACCATGACAAACTCAAATTTTATGTATTGTTTTCTGTATACTTTTATTGAAAATATGTTTTTTTTTCAGTGACGTCCTCGTGCCAGCTCAGTATGTCGGCCCTCAGGGTGGCTTGGCGCAAAATTTCCTCCCCAACGCGTACTACAAGATACAAGACACGCACTACCTCCATGGGAGTGGCCCGTAAATTTTGCCATATAAAAAAAAACAAATAATAAAGACAATTTTGTTGGTTAAAAATGCTCAACAAAGTTACTATTTTAACTACTTAACAATAAAGAGGAAAAATTTGTTTTTTTTATTGCATTGGACAGGCCCGAAACTAATAAACCTATTTTGATTAAATTTTGTACAGATATAGAGTAGACCACGGGGAAGGATATAGTCAAAATGTACGATTTCCGCGGAATTTCCTTTTACGCGCACGAAATCGGCGATAAATAGGCAGTTTTTCTCACGAATAGATTTTTAGCTTATTAAAACAATAATAATATTATGTAAATTTGTAAATAATATAAGGTTAGTCTTGGAAAAAAAGTGGAAGCCATTTAAATGCCATACGCTAATAATTATACGCTAATTAAACGCTAGTGTTAGAAATAGTTGATTCTTGAAATGATAGTTGATTCTTGAAATGATTACGGATAGGTACTTAATTATCAATTACCAGATTGGTATGTGAAAATGTATATTGTAAATATTTTCTTTAATAAAACTTATGTTTTGTTGAGTAATAATATAAAATCTTGGATTTGTTTTTTTTTATTTACACCTAGCTACATACCTAGTACCAAACCATGGATCTGGATTCACTTACACTTATCGCGGCGAATAAAATTTTGTTAAAGGTCTGTTGAAAACTTTGTGCTTAGTCTGTGAGTGGAGTGAGACCCCTATTTTGCAATTCAATTCATGTTCAATTACATAATTATTGTTATTAAACTATTTAAGTTGGTTAAAAATAGGCTGTGTTACAAAAATCATTTTAAGGCTTTTTACCCGAATACGGCGAAACCAAAAGTAAGGGTACTATTTTGGCAGTCTATATATATATTTATATTTATGTATGTATGTATGTTTGTTCCCTCTAGTAGTAGCGTCTTAACTACTGGTCCGATTTAATTAAAAAGAGGTGTCAATAGATTCGTAATGATGCCGCGGGTAACAAAGTACCTCTTGTGAACAGTGAACGAGCTGATGATGATGAATTATAGCTAAGAACACTCGATCATGTCAGCTTTCAACAAAAAAAACTAGATTAAAATCGGTTAATCGGTTCATCTGTTTTTATTTAAAAACATGCAGATGAAATAAATTATTAGGACTTTTATTACTACGTTCGATAGATGTCGCTATACGGGTTTTACATATTTCTGTATCGCAGTATCGTTGTGTGTGATGTGAGGGTATATAATTTATTCGACTATAATATAGGTAATATTATTTGATGAATATTTATAAGAGAAATGGTGATGCCCGATGAATGATCTCTATTGCATTTCTTGATTATCATAATATTATAATTTACATTATTATCGTTTGTTTATTCTAGAAAAAACTTTGGCGCTCGTGAAGAAGATATTTTTAATTTCAATTGTTTTGATTACTTATTAATATTATTCCAAAAATATATTCGATTGGGATACGAAATAAAAAATAATTAAAAAAAACTATAACCCGACTACGTAATAAAGAAAGGGTCTAAAAAGGCCGAAACAAGAAAATAATTCAGATAGAAATCCAAAAACGCTTAGGTACAAAAATGGTCAAGGTAGAGCCGTGGTCGCATCTAATTTATAAGGTTCGGAACAGTCGATGTCAAATCGCAGCCGTCTGCATTTTCTAGAATCTTCTCTAGGCCTTAGGGTCAGTTCACTCCCAGACACAACGCATCTCGGTGTGAACTGTGAACTGACGCTTAGATGCCATTAGTAGGCTGTAGGTGCGATCACGGCTCTAGCTTGATAATTTTTGTGCCTATGCATTTTTAGATTTCTATCTGAATCATTTTCTTGTTTCGCCCTTTTTAGACCCCTTTTTATTACGTAGTCGGGTTATAGTTTTTTTAATGATATCATTTTTACTAAACATAACTAAGGAAAAGGAAGTTTTACCGGGTATGTACGTACGTACGTCGTAATGTACGACGTTGTTGTTTTTGTATATCCTAAAAAATTTGAGTTATTTCGGTTCTTAGTGTGTTGACGTGCACGAGTGTGTGCAAGTGGTAAAACTACAAAAAGCGTGCTATTTTGTGTTTTCTCCAAAACTCCCTAGGAACTTTCAGTAATGCTTCTACCACTTTACTGAATTGACTCATTGACTGCACTGACTACTACTTGGACTTTGACTAGACTTTGGACTTGACGATTTAGAAATACGGTGTTGAAAACTTGAACGAAAAATTCCGCCTTCTTGACACTTTTTATAAATAAAAAAATTAGTAAAAAGATATAAACGTCAATATTACGGAACTGTCAGAGCAGTCAACTGTCATTGTCATTTTCATGATCTGTCATCTGATGCAAAAAAAACGAAAACTTTTGCCTTTCGTTTTTGTGTCTATTTTTCATATAAATATTAATTGCTCCAACAATAATTTATATTAAAAACAGTAGAATAATATAATAGAAATATAATACACAAATACTCAAATTGAACCAGGTATCAAGGGTCTTCAAATCAAACTAAAGAACCAAAAAGGTACAAACTAATGAGACAGTATTACGCAAAAGTATGAGTGACTCAAAATCCTTTGTTAACTTCTCCTGCCAACGATGTCTGCAGCCGCTGAAGTTAGACGACTCTTTAAACCACCTCGGTGAACACACAATTGCCGATTTAGCGCTACAGATACGTCGAAATAACGAAACTGACTTGGATTTGCAGTCGTCCAGCTTAGAACATTATGTTCCGCCTTTCCGCATGTCAGACTCGGGTAATGGAGCCAACGGATTCATGGTTATATCAGATGGATGGGAAACAGCTTCACTGGGACATCAGTTACATGTTAAAGCGACTTTATTCGATCTATTGTCTAATAACTCCGATGTAGACCATCCCCTGTGCGATGAGTGTACTGATACACTTCTAGACTTAATGGACAACCAGCTGAAGCTTACAGAAGCGGAGTGGAAAGACTACAATGACTATTTAAAGAAGTTAGAGGACGACAAAGAGGATTTGAACTTGGAAGGCTTAGAGAAGGAGTTAGAAGATGGAAAGAGGAGCAAAATAGACTGCTACAGGAGTTATCTGCTTTACAAAAAGAGGAGAAGGCTATGAAAGATGAGATAGAGGTGCAGGAGAGAGAGAAAGAGAGATTGGAACTAGAACAGGATATTTATTGGAGAGAATATACAAGGCACCGGAAAGATTTAATGATGACCGAAGACCAGATGAAGTTTTACGAATGTCAACTGTCTTATACACAAACACAGTTGGAAAAGCTGAAGAAAACAAATATTTTCAAGCTTACTTTCCACATATCAGATTCTGGTCAGTTTGGTATAATCAATAATTTTAGGCTTGGTCGTTTACCTACCGCACCCGTTGATTGGTCCGAAATCAATGCAGCGTGGGGCCAAACAGTTCTACTTCTATCATCTTTAGCTAGAAAAATTAATTTCTGTTTCCAAAGATATCGACTTGTACCATATGGTAATCATTCGTATATAGAAGTATTGGAAGACCAAAAACCTTTGCCATTATATGGTTCAGGTGGTTTCCGATTTCTCTGGGACACTAAGTTCGATGGAGCTATGGTCGCTTTCTTGGACTGTCTACAGCAGTTTAAAGAACAGGTCGAGAAAGGTAACAACGGATTTTGCTTGCCATATAGAATAGATAAGGGGAAATAGAGGATACAGCGTCACCTCCAAATGCATATTCTATTAAGATTCAATTTAATTCTGAAGAACATTGGACGAAAGCGCTCAAATACATGCTAACAAACTTAAAATGGGCACTCACATGGATTTCATCTCAATTTAGCGAGGATAATGTTGGAGGATAAAAAAATTATATTTATATTATTGTATTATATTGCTTGTTAATTATCTTGTCAAAATATTTAAAGAATAATTTTATGTAAAATTTTGTGTAAATGTAAGTAAATTCTTAAAAAAAAATCTGTAACTAAACTTGTAAGTTTTTGAGGTGATTATAGATTTTAAAAGGTGTAAATATGGAATATTTAAAGTAGAATTATTTACAGAAATATAATATCCCTAGTTCTGTACTTTAACTTTACTTGAAATAACTTACAACTCGATCAAATAGTTAAAAGTGTATTAAAATGTGATATTCCTACTTATAAATAATAAATCATAATATAATATTATAAACTTTAATTTTTATTTACTACCTGTGGAAATTATCTGGTATTCCTTATTTTACCTGTAACAATTTGAAGAAAATTAATATTTTAAAGAGAAGATCGCCATCTATAGTAAATTAATGTAAGGTTAACTATGTATGAAGCTTTAGACATGTCAAGGCGGCAAAGTGTGCATAGCATTACTATAAATTCATACTAGATGGCGCTTTTAGTTTCTTTGTATAACAAGTAGTTTTCTAAATGTATAAAAAAATATATTACATTTGGGAATTAAAATTTATGAATCTCCGAATATCAGAGAATTGATCAGAAAATACGTACTTATCTGTTGTAATCGTTGTCGTCATATCTATATAGTCTATGGATTATCATGCTGTAAATTGTCAATTTGAGGCGTAAAAGCTTCATCTAGTGGCCCAGTAGACATATGTATATTAATTGGAGTATAAAGTTATATTCTTTTTCTATAGCTCAGCAATTTCGGACTAGTTTTATGAAAAGATGTAACTTGGTGTGTGAAATAGATCCCTCTGTACTATTTATATTTATATACTAAGAAAAATATTTAGTTTATTTAGTTTTTGGTTTTCATAACGTGAAAGCGACATCTATCATTTATCTGTTAACATATTGCGTTTCCAAACAAACTAGTTATTCATTTTATTACGTAATTGACACTGCAAATAATAGATGTCGCTTTTCCGCAACCCGCCACTACAGCAATATCAAAACTATAATATGTTAGTTTATATTTATTCAATTATCTTATAACCCCGAGTTTGATATATAATATTATTGCTTTTTTTGTTCCTATGTTCATAAAGTGCAACTTACAATAAATACTGTAGCCTCGTATTTTAATTACCGAGCAATAAATGTATGGCGACTTGCCGATCTCCTTTGTACCTAATTACTCTAATAAATTATAACAATAAAGTAATATAATATTTATCCCTTTTTTAAGTACTAATGAGTAATAATAATAAGGTAATAGCAAAACAAAATTAATAAGATTTTAAACATAAATTCTAGCTTAATACGTAGCTATGATAATAGACAGAATAAGGTCGTGTATTAAAAATACACGACCTTATTCTGCATATTATTCCGGTTCTATATGTAAAGTGTAATAATCGTTATAAAGACAGCTAGATAAACTGTTTTATTATGGGACTGTTTTACAACCTCGGATATCTTATTCGGAAGTTATGTCGCTGTTTACTATATATCGAGTGACAGAGACAAAACATGCAATAATTATGCTATCTGACACTTATCAGTAGGTTCTGAAACAAGCCCTAAAACTATTGACCATCCATCATCTTTCTTACCATATTCTTACATTCCTTTTCAATAAAAAAACTCCGCGCCTTAGGTGTTTTACCCTTGCCCTATTTTTATTTCTAGAATATTACTCGTGAGTCGTGTGAGTTTTATTTGATGATTTATGAGAAACAGCACTCTACCTGAGAGTGTGGCGCGTGGGGTTACCAGATCAAAACTTAACTGCCACTTTTATATTTTCTAATCTTATTATTGTATTATATTTTTCTTGATACAGACAAGGTTTCGTAAAAAATATAAATATTTAAGTGTTGCTTAAAATTATTTTAATTAATCGCGATGAATATTTTAATTATTCAACCAAGTTTAAGGTTAAAATATAGGTGTACCTAGAAAGTTACCTACGGTCGCACTAGCCACTAGGTACATATAATATTAGGTCCTTACATATGAAATTGGTGGTTTGTCGTACTGGCCAATTCAATTTGATCTCAAATATATCTTCTTTGGTTAGGAATTCCAATTTCAAATGTATACCGCTATTTACTCATGCATTTGTGTTTCGAAAATCGTAATACATTTGTTTTTTCCTCTTTTGCTTTTTTCTTTGCGTACTCTGTTTACAAAATGGGAAACTTGAAATATCGTATTATTTTCGAGTACGAGTTCCACCGTGGCACCAGTGCTGCCGAAACGGCTCGAAGGATTAATGATGTGTATGGCGGTGATGTCGCAAAAGCAAACACAGTGTGTTTTTGGTTCCAACGTTTTCGTTCTGGAAATTTCGACCTGCAGAATAAGCCCCGTGGACGGCCGGAGACCAATGTTGATAATGAAGAATTGAAGGCTATTGTGGAAGCGGATCCATCGCAAACCACGTCCGAGTTAGCTGCAGGCTGCGGTGTTAGTGATAAAACTGTTTTAATCCACTTGAAGCAAATTGGTAAGGTGAAAAAGCTTGAAAGGTGCAAAGCTTGAAAACCTCATGAATTGAGTGCAGCAAACCGACAAACGCGCGTCGTCTGCTGATTTACATTACTCAACCGGCACAATAATTAAGGGATTTTAAATCGAATCATTACCTGTGATGAAAAGTGGATCCTGTACGATAATCGAAAACGCTCATCGCAATGGCTGAACCCTGGCGAACCAGCCAAAGCCTGTCCCAAGCGAAACTTGACTCAAAACAAGTTACTTGTGAGCGTTTGGTGGACTAATGCCGGTGTCGTTAACTACAGCTTTCATAAATATGGCCAGACGATTACGGCAGATGTCTATTGCCAGCAACTGCAAATCATGGTGGAAAAGCTAGCTGCTAAACAAGCGAGGTTGGTCATTCGATTCGATTTAGAAGATTAGGCGGTCTCTGTGGCGAAAAGACGTGACATCTGACAGCTTTTTACAGACAGAAAAAGAATAGAAAATTCTTATTGACCGTTTTTGATACCACCTACGCCACCAGATGACGCTTTGTGTGCGTTGGGTTTGCAGAAACGGCAGAAAAAATATCGAACACCCTCATTGCGAGTCGGACTCGCGCACCGAGGTTACCGATCAAAACGGCCAAAAATCTAGTTTGTATAGGAGCTCTCAAAATACAACACTTACGTACGCCATAAGTTTACCGGTACTTTCCAAAAGTTGTTTCTAGTTTCTTTATGAGTGGTGCAATATTACATAATGTTTTTATTCAGAATTTGTTTGAAAAACTTGTAGTACCTCCTTAATATAGTATAAATAAACATATACTACTTTATATAGTATAAATATGAGCAAGAGAAGAAGATAGTAGGTGCCAATAATTTCGTAACATATGACACACCTTGCGGTTCATTTTCAATACAATTTTCGTAAGACAATATAAAACTCATAATATTTTACTACCCCTTGACGTGAGTGAAAAAGTTTGCATTGTAAAAGTTGTCGCTATATTGTGCATACAGGGTGTACTAAAATGTAGCATGGGTAGGAAAATAAAAAAACCTACCCTAAGGGCACAGTTTTTATTGCAGTAAGTAACACTACGAAACGCTGAGGTACGCCGAATCGTTTGTCTAAAATCTAAGTAATAAATATCATGCCGTCTCTTTCATTAATACGAATTTTCCATCTCAAGAAACGCTCATCGCGCCTAAAGCGATCTTCCCTTCAGAAACATAAATAGGGAGTTCTACTATAATAGCAGAACTGCCTGTATATACTGAACCGAAAACCGATTTGAATTTATGTGAAACAAGTTCAGACTTCAGTATTTTCATTGCAAACTTTTCAAAGTGATCTATCTCTGTACAGCTCAGAAGTTACAAAGATCTAGATGCAATTTGAGATGTATTATGAATTCCATATTTGGATGTTTGTTACGTTTGTAAATTTATACAAATAAATAACATTATATTGTCTGTTTGTGATTCACATATTTTTTATTAGTTAAACTTATATTATTTTTAACCTACCTATATAAAGGTATAAAGTACGATATAAAGAATAGCTCCCCACACCGATTCGGTGACGGTGGCCGGCTTTATTGAAACCAGGCCAGTTACGCAGGAGTAATGTTATAGTGCCCAAGTGTATACGCAGTACACAAGAGCACTCTCGCCCCCTTTACTCTCATAACCCAATGGGACGGGATAACCGACACGACTGGCGAAAGATCAGGCGCAGGTCCCACTTTTACATGCCCATTCGACGCATGGATCATCTTTCTTGTCAGACAATCAGGTGATCATTGCATTGTCCTAACCAAACATAGGAAAAAAATTTTTTTTGTTGTTCCAATGCGGGAAGCGAACCCACGACCTCCGAGAGGAGAGACCACGGAGGCTGTTAGAGTACGGTATGGTAGTTATTAATAGTAATGAATTAAAAAAATATAATACAACTCAAATAGTAAGGTTTGATTATTGCGTATAAATTTGGTCGTTTGATAAGAACTGGCAAAACAAACTCACGCCTAATGTGATCATTTCCGAATCTGTAATCCGCCATTTTGGGAGATAAAAAATCGCTATATTTGTCGCTATAAAAGGTATTAATAAAGTTTTATGGTTCGCGTGGAATTATTGTCATAACCCTAATTCGCGTCGAATAGACAACAGGGTATCTTGGGCTAGGACACGAACCCTCGAGAATATGTCTTTACGCTTGTGTTGGCGTTTGTGTTGGTGCATGTGGTTCGCGTTGATGCGTGTGTTGATGCGTTTCGGTTGTTCTGACGCTTGTGTTGGTGATTGTGTCTTGTGCTGGAAGTTGTGTTGGAATTTGTGTTGGAGCGGATTGTATTGGCGCATCTTTTGTCTTATGCTGGAGGATATTTCTACTTAATATGGATTTAACAGCTTATGTTTTTGATTCTTTGTTCGTATTTGTTTTTTCTTATGTGAAATTGGTTACTACTATAATTGGTTTAATCAGTTTTGATTAAATAAATAGTCGCGTAAGTATGATGTGTAACATTTTGTGCAACATTTTATGAAAAAAAAAAAAAACACAATGCTTACGATACGAGTTTTATATTGTCTTACGATACGTACGATTTTCTAATATAATAAAAAATACAGAAATTTTTCCTTTAACCAGTGACACAAATCAACGCCATAATTTAAAAAGCTAAATACTGAAATATTTTATTCGAATTTGACGCCCAACTTTACCACCGCGCGCTCATTCGTCAAATCAAATCTTCGCGCGTGCGTTTCCGTGACTTCCTGTTACACAATTCCATCCCATTTCACGAAATCACTCCCACAAATTGCAAGTAAGCGAGATGAAAGATGTAACACATCAATAAAAATGTCCTTTTGATCCCCCTGAAACTCTTTTGACAAACCTGCAGAAGTCTGCAGAACCCTACCACAATAAAGGGGATTTTATCACATTCACTTACTCGATTGACTTAGCCTGTCGTATTGGCCTTGTGACTTGTGATGGAGCTTGATGTTAGTGCTTATGGCTCGTGTTGGAGCTTCTATCTGTGCTTGTGGCTTGTGTTGGCTAGTGTAAGCTAGTGTTACCCAAAATCGGTCTTGGTCTTGCAGTCTTGGTCTTGTTCTTGCATTTTTGCAAGACCAAGACCAAGGCTAACCGTGCAATATTTGAGCAAGAACAAAACTAAGCCTGCGAGACTCTTGCGTCTTGCAGTCAGGACTGAGTCCATAGTCTAGTTCATAGTCTATGGGACGTAAAAAAATATATTAAAAAAAATTGGAAAATTGGGCTTATGTGTATTACGAACAATACCATAAGCATTAGCGAGTGACAATATCCATTAAAAGAAAAAAGCGTGCATCCCTAGTTTAGACCATCAGCACTTTGATAGTGCGCGGCGCCTTGTTGTCGGTATCATCAAAGGTCGGGTACTGACCTTTCAAAGAAATTTTGCAGCTATTTCGAAGTACAAGGTCAAGATACACGCGCCTCTTTTATTCTATCGCATATAAGGCGAGGGTCTATCAATCTCTTTCAAGACAGATGATACTCTTTAAAATACAGTCAAGATAATGTTCTTAAGAGCCCTATTACAAATCTGTACTCTGCGAGATTAGGTATTTGAAGCGTTCCCGACATTTCGAAATTTTGCAGTAATTTTGCAGTTGTATTTATCGTTTTTATTGAAATAGGTTAATAAACTGCTGTAAAAATAAATGCTTTAAAATTATAAAATCGTTATTCCTCATGAAGTAACAATTGTTCTGGTACAAATTTTGCTTAATAATATTATCGTAGATAGGAGTACCTAATTCACAGTTAACTTAAAGCGATTTTTGAAGTTTTTTTGGCTTAGAATAAGATTTTTTCTATTTTAAATCAAAGATATTTCAAAATTCTAAGGCCGCCACGAACTATACGACTATATAGGAGATAACATTCTTATTTTATTATTTCATTTGCTTAGAACAGTAGTTCAATCCAGGAGCTCAAAAAAGTGCCTTCGCGCATTTTATGAACATGTTTCTCTGCAATTTTGGGTTTGATTAAAAAGTTAAGCAAAATTTACAAAATGCGAGGCCGCTACGAACTAGGCCAATAGCTATTCTGCACTATTAAATATGTCAAAATTGTTAATGTATCTTTGTTTCTGAGATCAAGAACGCCATAATTGACCATTTTACGCAAAAATCACAGTCGAGGTGTAATATACCTCTTAATTTGTTTTTTATATGTTTTAACCATGTTTTAGCACAATATGTTAAAATGTAAACGTTTATTATGAAACAGACCGACTCTCGTGGGATACGGTAGATAGGTCAGTTGGTTAGAGCATCGGCACGGATCGCTAAAGTCGTGGGTTCAAACCCCACCCGGGTTCAATTGATTTTTCGCTTTTCTCATTAAATGTTTAGACATTTATTAATTTGGTTGGTTTTTACTATGGCTATGTTAATTCAAGCTCAAAATGTACCTACTCTGTTACGTTCTTCTAAGATCTAAAGTAACGTTTAATGAATAGCAATAGGCTAATAGGTAATTGCGAGACTTGCGAGACTCTTGCTGCAAGACCAGGTGTATTGGCGCAAGATCAAGTCTCGTCTTGTTCTTGCATTTGGGCAACACTAGTTGGCGCTTTTGTATGTGCTTGTATTTACTGTGTAAATCTGCAGAACCCTTCGACAGTAAAAAATTACTTTATCACATTCACTTACTTATTCACTTACGATTGATTTAACCTGTCGTAAAATCCACCGTTTCGCTTCTACAATTATAATCAACGATAGAAACATGAAACTTATTTTCTTGTTACCAATTTGTGTTCTCGCACAGTATCATAATAATTTTAATGTAAGTAGATTTTAAAAGTTTTAAGCTAATTCTATATAAACTTTCTAATATTATAAACTATATGTGGGACTCCGCCATAGGGTTACCCACTAAAACCTTCTGCTGATTGCCATCAGCCGCTATGGTGTCCCGGATCTGTCTAACACAGGACACCCCCGCGACCGGCCGGTCAAAAGGGCCCATAATTGTGGTGGAAGTCCGGTCCCCTCTCAAAGGGGACCGGACTTCCACCACAATTATGGGCCACTCCGACAACCTCAAGCGCCCCCCTCGGCGCCGGGACTAGCTAAGCCGGTGAGGTTCACATCCTCTCCCGGAGCCCCGTTAGACGGAAGTTTGGTTGTTCGCAAAGCGACGCCTCCGCACTCCCGTCCTACGCCGGCGGAGCGGAGCAGAGGATGGATCGATCTCTCTGTCCCGCTCCGCGGTCTCTTTCTGCGAAATGACGAGTTCGCAGAAAGAGACCGCCGCCCGCCCGGCCTCATCGCTCTCGAGCATGCAGCGCACCACACTCGAGAGCGAGAAGTCCCGCCCAAGCACTGCCAGAATTGATTTGATGTAAATGATGTTTAAGAAATCAACCCAAAGTATTGTATTGATTACTTACAACAGTATACGTTATGTGTGTGTTAAAAATGTTGTATTTAATACATTTACGTTATTATACGTGCGTAACAAAATGTTGTACGTAAAACATATTATAACACTTTACGTTGACAATAAAATAAAATAAAAAGTTCTATGTAGTAAATTCACCGATTTACTTCGGAGTTTGATATTCAAATCACTGCTGTATATTAAATGTTTTGTATTTTAAAGATAATTTGAAATGCTGTGTCCTGACTGATTGAGTATGTGCTCGCTACAATACCTAATACATACAATACCTAATAAACAAAGGTATTTGATATAATAATAAAATAATAATAATAATGTGAGATATGATTCTGACCCTCATTCTTGGTTACTGAATGTTCTAAAAATATATAAAGTAGTACCAAAAATTATAGTTAAATTATTTTAGTTGTTAAAAACCACTATGAAATTATAGAAAACTAAACTTGAACTCAAAACTTCCACTAACCTGATAGAGAGCCAACAAATACAAATACAGAGAGGGATCATCCACATCGACTGTCCACTCTGATTCTGCTTACCGTTAAATCCACATTGAATGAATGAATGAATGAATGAATGAATGAAAAACTCTTTATTGCACCAAAAACAAATAGGACATACAGAACATAGAAAAACTAAACTTATAAAAGCACAAAAGGCGGTCTTATCGCTACAAGCGATTTCTGCCAGCAACCTTTATAATTATGACACATGTTTACATGTAATATACTGGTAGGTGGCTTTATAGACACGTAAAGAGAAAATTATTTTAATACATATTGTAATTTAAGATTTCATAATACTTTTATATGATATATACTATTTAGGTACACTACTTTATAATATTCGTTAATAAATACACAAATACTTACATATCGTACTATAGAATAAATAAATAAATACTATTATTAAAAGTAGAAATAATGCATACAAATTATGGACTTATAGTAAAGATCACCATGTTAAACATTACATCATCATCATCACATTCCAACATCTTAAACTCTACAGCGGCAGGATATCGCCTACTTTTTAACAACAGATACAGACTGCAGACTGAGACTAGAAATCATTTACTTTAAGTGGATGACGTAAAACTCAGTGCTGATAATGAGTTTATCCTACTGACGGAACAATTTACAAGTGATATTAAAGTGAACTTTGGGGTGGACAGAACTAAAATAAATTCTATAAAACCAGGCCGTACATTTAAACATAGTTACACACTACAATCCGGTGAGCGCATAGAGCCTCTTGATGAGGGAGAAACATATAAATATCTAGGTTACACTCAATCACACCAAATACAGTACAAGGACACAAAATACAAATTAAGACAAATATTCCAACAGCGGCTCAATGCAATTATGAAATCAAAATTATACGCCCGAAACACTATACAAGCAATAAATACCTTCGCAATCCCAATACTGGCTTATTCTACACTCAAAGACTGATATTACCAAGAAAAGGAGGCGGAAGAGGAATTATCGACGTAACTAATCAACATAACAGACAGGTTAAATTTAAGACAGTATTATATTTTTTCATTAGATCCGAATTCTCAATAATCCACAGAGTAATAGTTAAAAATGACACTAAATTTACACACCTCAATTTACAAGACTCTCAAAACAACTAACATTAAGTAACAGATGGCATAACAAAACTGTCCTAACGGGCTAAAAAGGCTCTGACATAATACCAGACAAATGTCGACAAAGGAACGTCGAAGGCATGGCTGAGTCGTGCAGATCTCTTTCCGGAGACTGAAGGGTTCGTGATTGCTATACAGGACCAAAAAAGAAAAGAAAGAAGACACCAGAAACTACCAGCGATATACAGGGCCGGATTTAAAATTAGTGCCGCCCTGGACACTGAAGAAAATGCGAGCGGCATTCAATATCACAGAAATTTTACTTAAAATTATAGTTTTTATATCTTATTTTTTTTAATAGAATAATTAATTGCTTGCTCATTGCATAGATTTTATTATATATTATATACTTCAATAAGATAAAAAATATTTGTTTTTGTTCCAAGAATCCATAGACAAATCATTGATCGAGCGCCTAGCGAAGCCAATCATATATCTTTGTAAGAATCATGAATTTTGCACTAACGGTGACTTATGATTGTATTACATTTGTTTGTGAGGCAAACACACCTGACTTTGTAAATGGTCGTATAACTCTTCACAATCTAAACGTTTAAGTAGACAGACGTACACGTACACATTCTATGCATAGAATAGCCAATCTTTTGAGACTATTTGCAGTCATTGTAAAACGTAAGTAGTTTTTAATTCGTTTCAAACAAGAAATAAAAAATGACAAATTTTGCCGCCCCACAAAATTTGCCGCCCTGGGCACTAGCCCCGACTGCCCCTAGTGTAAATCCACCACTGGCGATATATCACTAAACCCTTACCACTGACAGCTGGAGAAAATGACACAGTTGCCCAGAAACCATACAACATATTACAGGAGCGTGTAAAATAATTGTACAGAGCAACTATAAACATAGACATGACCAAGTTGCTTGTATCATTCATCAGAGACTTGGCAAATAACGACAATTTATTACTGACATATAACCATAATATTATAAATACAAACCTCTTAATGTTCTGGGAAACGCCCCTACCAAACTCTACTATACTATTTTGATCGAAACATTTTGACTGACATAACTACACACTACAACAGACCTGTTATAACGCTAGTAGAATCTAAAAGTAATAAAACTGCACACCTTATTAATAAAGCTGTCCCCAACACTCACAATTTACAAAGTGTAACAGCAGAGAAACTTACCAAATGTATTGAACTTAAAAACTAAAGACCCCACCTCTGGCATCTGCAAAAGTAACAATAGTACCAATAGTCTTATCAACTACAGGTGTCATCCCGAAACGATTACATAAATCCCTAAATACCCTCCAGCTACCCCCAAGTTTGGTATATTTAATGCAAAAGGCAGTAATTCTAAATACCTGCCCAATAGTAAGAAAGTTTTGACAACGAGGAACAGATGAGGAAGCTCCTACTCTGCATACACCACAAACACAATCAAACTCACACACTCACACAATCCTACAAGTTGAGCACACAATACATCATCCTTTTCCTGACACATCTCCCATAATACACAATAACAGATTAAACACAAAGTACTTGGCTTTGGATCGTACATATCAGTTTGCCGGTGAAATCCGAGAAAAATAAAATAGATACACAATAATCATTTTTAATTTTTAACTAGTAACTAATTCATAATTATGCATACTTATATGTATAATATTTCACGTATAATGCTGTATACACATAATACTCTTATATTTTCCAGTGTACATTGCGGTATATATCATATACAACAATTAAAGTTATCGAAACTTCGCAGTAAAATGTATTAAGTACAAGATACAACAGCTAGTCACTGTCACACTCGTAAGAACCATATTATATCAGGAAATATATATTTTTTTAAATTATCTTTCAATATACAACGATAAATGAGGTTCTTATGCCATTCTGAAACTTCAAAACGCTCTCCTGTAAAATTGCTAAATTGAAGATACAACAACTTACGTAGTATCGATATGTATAAATGCTTTTTGATGTGTAACATCTTTCCTCTCTCTTTCTTGCAATTCGTGGGAGTGATTTCGTGAAATGGGACGGAAGTGTGTAACAGGAAGTCGCGGAATTTGATTTGTCAAATGAGCGCGCGGTCGTAGAGCTGGCTGTCAGATTCGAATAAAATATTTCAGTATTTAGCTTTTTTAAATTTTGACGCTGATTTCTGACACTGCTAATGGAAAAGTTTCCGTATTTTTCACATTAGAAAATAGACTTAAGCATTGTGTTTTTTTGAAATATTTCCATAAAATGTTACACATCATAAGCGACTACTGTTATAAGGCTCGCTGCTCGTTTTTTTATGCAAATCCTTCTACTATTAAAAATGTGATTGTGAATGTGATTGAGTGATGAAGTATTTAAAAATGTGAATAATTTGTTAGATGGATGGATGTTTGTTACTCTTTCACTCAAAATTACGGAACGGATTTTGATAAAATTTGGTATGGTAGTAGTTTAAACTCTGGATTAACACGTAGACTACTTTTGTCCCGAAAAAGTATAGTATGCCCGTGGGATACTGTATTTACACGGTCAGTTCAGCGGGTAAAAGCTAGTGTAAACATATTTTAATTGATTTTAAGATACTTACATTAATATAATACACTTGTAGTGTAGGTTTCTATGAAAAATTGTACACCTTTACTGCTTATGATTTTAAAACTATTTTTTTAAATTTATATATGGCATCGGCTTATAACCATTTGGCAGTGTCAAGTTAAAAAGGCGGGATATATAATAAAATAAAACTTTCGTTTCAATTTTCAACACCGTATTCCTAAATCGTCAAGTCTAAAGTCTAGTCAAAGTCCAAATAAATAGTCAGTACAGTCAATGAGTCATGTCAGTCGATTCAGTAAAGTGGTTCGAGCTTTACTGAAAGTTCCTAGGGAGTTTTGGAGGGAAACTCAAAAGAGCACGTTTTTATAAGTTGTGCCACCTGCCCGCACTTGTGCACGTTAACGAATATTTAATGGTTAATATTCTACCAATATTACACATTAAGAACCGAAATAACACAAATTTATGAAAGAAATACACAATCCAAATGTCACCCATTGAATTCCCCGACAAAACTCCCAAAAAAAAAAACTTAATTATAAAGAAAATATTCGGACAAAATTCCACCTTGAAAAAATATATTTCATAGCGACCCTTTTTGCCATAACCGTATAACACCTGGAATGCTTGCGCAATATCAAAAACGATTTCTTTTATCTGATAAAAGCTAAAAAGCTAGGGCGTGTGGTAGCGAGGCGGTAGGGTTCCGCAGTGGTAGCGAGGCGGTAGGGTTCCGCAGTACCTACAGGGAAAATAAATAAAACTAGATGTCGTCGTGTGGTTGAAATCCGCCCTAAATGATTAAAATATTTTTTCAGTTTGAACGGTTCTTTTGCCTCTTAGTTAGAAATAAGAAAAAAATGTTGTGACAGATTGACCAACATCAATCGTCAACGTGTAACAAAGTTGTATCTACTATCAAACGCACCGTAGTGTGTGTTAATAATCTGAGGTAGTGTGTGTTGTTATTTTTATTTATATAATGTATTTCTAAGGATTCTCAAAAAAATATTAGCTTTCTGCATACCTTCCTCCCCGTAAACTTTAACTGTGCCAAATATCATACTCCACCGTTCGCACAATTCTCGTAAAACTTGCCTACTGAGTTTTTGCTTCACGTATTATTGTAATCTAGGATAAAGTATAATATTTTACTACAAAATACATAAATCTTATTAATATTATTGTTAACTAACCCGTGCCCACTTCGTTGTGCGGTAAACATTTTTTGATGATGATGATGATAAAAAGTATCCTAAGCTACGCCTTATAATATCAGCTATCTGCATGTGAAAGTCCCGTGAAGATCGGTCTAGCCGTTCCAGAGATTAGCCGGAACAAACAGTCAGACAGACAGAAGGACAGACAGACAGACAGACAGACGGACAGGCAAAAAAAATTGATTTTTTATTGTTAATACAGTATATACTTTCATATGCATTAAGTAAAAAGCTGTTCATTTGAAATTACAAACAGACACTTCAATTTTATTTATCTGCATACATACCGTGTATACATTCATATGCATTAGATAAAAAGCTGTTTATTTTTTTGGTCGATTTTGCGACCAAATTAAACTAAATCCTACAAAACTAATTATTGTCACAAAGAGAGTATTTCTTTATCTGTAAAATGGATAAAAAATATAAAAAAAAAATTGTAGGTATAGGTTTTTATAGGTTGTTATAGGTCGTAAAAAGGGTTTTAAAGAACATCTTCAGCCAAAATTTCATAGACGTATATTATTATAAACGAGGCATGTCGAGGCAATAAGTGTCTACACCTAAACGGCTCCAAACAGCCATGTTTGCGACCATTTAGGTTTGACATTTGTCATCTTAACATTTTGACATTTGCTTTCCGCAGTATGTTCACTGTTCAATCTTCTGAAATCAAGATGGCGTATGGCGTATGGCGTATTAACTCATATATTATGCAAATTAACTTACAGTTTACCTATTTTTGCTTGATACAACAGCAAAGAATACCAATCCTACTACTATAATAAATGTGAAAGTTTATGAGGATGGGTGGATGGATGGATGCATGGATGTTTGATACTCTTTAACGCAGAAACTACTGAAGGGATTTCGATGAAATTTGGTATGGTAATAGTTTAGGCTCAGGATTAAAACATAGGCTTTACTTTTACTTTTTATCCTGAAAAAATACGGTGTTCCCGTGGGATACCCGATACAATAATAATTATTTGGGCGGATCCGCGGGCAAAAGCTAGCTTACACATAAAAATGAGTGTAAAATTAAATATGAATTTATTATTAATAATTTAATTACTAAACTAAAAAGGATTGGTATAGAACAGAAATGAACTGAAATGTTAAACCTAACTAAAAATGAACAAGTAGGTATAATATCGTCATCTATTTACAAAGTGGAAAGCAATAATTAGTGTCGCCATCTAAGCAGAGGAGTTGCAAGTAGGGTTACCAGGGGTTGAAATCGAAAAAGCCGGTTGCAAGTGTTAAAAAATCCTGATTTCTGTTAAAAATTTGGGTTTTTGGTAGTAAATAAAACTCAGTAGATTATAACTACGTTTTAATATCGTTTATTACAATATTATTTGTACATAATAGTCACACAATATAATTTCAAACATCAGACATGTTTCTGTCCACTAGCAACTAAAGCTTTCAAAAAATCTTTTTTTGTAGAAATTTCACTATTGACTATATTTTATTGACATGATTAAAAATCCGGTCTCGAATGAAATCCGGGCGGAGTCCGGTCTACATCCTTAAAATCCGGTCTACACCGGATTGATCCGGTCAGATGGCAACCCTAGTTGCAAGTTGGCATTGGCAGCACTGAATCCCTACTGAACCCTGTCAGTATTTTCGACTGTCACTTGACACAGTATTTTTTATCGTGCTGTAATTTATACAGTAGTCCGGTGCCAAGTTATCGTGCCGTGGCCAGTTAAAACCATAAAATATTTTTTCCTCATGGCTAGACTGTTTGTGTTCAACTCGCGACAGTTTGTTTTAGAGATTAAAAAAAAAAGCAGTAGCGACGAGTTCTAATTTAAAAATATGTTTTTTTGAATTCCGAACATGGTGGAATTTTGTCGTGAGGGTCAATTCACACCGAAACAAAACGGGACGCGGCGGTAGATACACGTTTCATTGTGAGAGTTCGAATGTCAAGTTGCACCGCGCTGCACAACGCTGAACGCGTGTGCAGTGTATGTCTGATGTCTTAAGAAACGGGTGTCTTTTTGTGTCGTGAATAAAGTTTAATTTTGAATAGCTATCTAAAAAAAGCAGCGTCGCGTAGCGTTGCGTATCGTCGCAGAGTGAACTGACCCCAAACGGTCTCACAATCTTGTAATAAGTGTCGGATAGCTTAAACAGAAGTTCTGTCGCTGCTTAATTTATATGGAGCGGCAGAGACAAAACATATAAATAAGCTATCTCACATGGGTAGGTTGTGTAACTTCAAACTAAAGTTTGTTTTATGTTTCAGCGTTTCTCAGGTGCTAACTATCTACGGGGAGAGCCACCGGTAAATATAAATTGGTTTAACTATCAATTTTTACCAATATTGGTAATTAAAAAGGTTTCGAAACTAAGGATGCGATATGACGTACATTTGACAGAACAAATCTTCATACAAGAAAAAGTTACGCCATCTTGGTTTCATAAGACAGAATAAACTGCGGAAAGCAAATGTCAAAATGTCAAACTTAAATGATTAAAACAACTCCACGTTTGAGGCCATTTAGGTGTAGCCACTTTTTGCCTTGAGATGCCTCAGCTATAATTTATACGTCTGTTTTCTATAGGTTTTCATTTCGTTTGCAGCACCTTAACCCGTGAGAAGGCGCGTCCAAAAAGTTACACGAGTAGGCGCACTTAAAGCAAAATGCTCACGTCCTTCAAATTACTTTTTCGTGGGACAAAAAAAGGAATTATATTACAACTTTTGCCATTATAATAAATTAAAAGACTTATTTTAATGAAATAGAATGTTTTATTATAATTTAAATAACAAAAATGCAAACTAAAAATCTTATTAACTTTGGCCTCAATTTTTGGCTAATCTTTAGGAACTAGACAAAAAAAAATACAAGAAAAATTGGAATGTTTTATTCTTCCATAAGATCTTAAGATATGTGTCTCTCATAACATATACGGCACATAAACATCACATGCTCGGTGTAGAGAAAATTACTGCTCGTTAAGTCAGTTAAGTCATGATGGAGTCAATTCTACGTCATAAGCAAGTAAGAAATTCGGTAACAGCTTGACATCTCTATGACATCATTGTTATGTCAGCTTAACGTCAGTTAGGTAATAATGATGTCAAGTGGACATCATACGTACGTCATATTTATTACGTAAAAGTCTTACGTCAAGAAGTGTGAAATAATGAGTCACATGTGACTCATTCGTGACTTATATATTACGTAAATCCGGACATAGCGTAATATCATTTTGACGTCACTTTGACGTAAATGTGTTTACTGGGTATTGACTTCCCTTCTTCAGGATCGGGCTCTTCTAGCCAAGCACAAATTTTAGAGGTTTGTCGACCATCCATTTTAGACTTTGTATGCTGAAAATATTAAACAAAATATTAAAACAATAAACCCAATAAATTTGTTAATATTTATATACGAAAAATGAGAATAAGTATAAAAATATTTTTCAATGAGCATGAATCAAATTTCGCGCAGAATACTTCGAGAAGCAATAAATACATTTTTAAATAGTAATGTTGTGTCACTTCCTTGATTCCCGAAATTTTCAGTGCCGCCCTCGTATTTGTACTATCAGGGAATCTAATTCATAGGCATGTAGAGGTGTTCTTATAATTTATTTGTATTATATTTACGACACGCAGTCGCAACACAATGTCAATGACATGCCAGTTAGATATCATATTCACGGAGGAAGGCAATGGTTATTGGTTATTGCTCTGAGATCATATCAATAACTTAATATAAGCAAAGGAGATCGGCAAGTTACAGATTTACTGCCTGGTAATTAAAATACGTGGCTACACAAAGTATTTATTGTAAGTTGTACTTTATGAACATAGGAACAAAAAAAAAAACGCAATAACATAATACATCAAACTCTCGGGGGATAAAAGATAATTGATTAATGGCCCGTTTCAATAACCTATCAACCAGTTACTATTTGTTAGAAACGTCAAACTTTTACCGCAAAAAAACGTCAAATGATTGAATGACGACGTTTTTAACAAATAGTTATAGATATATAGGTTACTGAAACGGGCCCTTGGACATTTTAATATGTGGATAATTTTCATCTTCACAATTCGCAGGATGAAAACAAACAAACAAACAACGGTCTTTAAAACTTTTCTCATACTGAGAACAGACGAAACCGCGTTTTGTGCCAAAGTGTCTGCGCAGACGGGCTGTGTGCGCCCGCGACAAGTAGTCGCCGCTACACAAGTATTGTCTGACGTTTTGCTACATTGCGCTACTTTATGCCGCCACGATTTATCAAAAGTATATTTATTTTTAGGCTGGGACTATATAATTCGGAATCCGTAAGGCCGGGAAAAACTCTGGTGCTCTGACACTGAAAACACTGTGCTAATACAATAGAGCTGATAGTCGAACACACGTGTGTCAAGGCAAATGTCAATGTGAAATCTGACAACTCGCCACTCATCTGTTCGATTTATAGCTCTATTAAATTAATTCAGAGTTCTTTTTTGAATGCTCTTAATTATTTCCGGCCATCCGGATTCCGGACGATATAGTCCCAGCTTAACCGCTAAATAAAACCACTAGGTCAGCAACACTGGTAGGCTACCAGTGGTAGCGGCGCGGCGGCGACCGGTCGCGGTCGCAAGTCGCCCGTCTGCACCTGCCTTAAGGGTTTTAATTAATCTACACAGCTGCTCAAACCTCAACCTTTAGGGAGCAGGTTAATGTCTTTCATGAATAAGGGCTGTGTCAGATGCGTCTAATGTACAGAGTTGTAGCCAACGAGCAGACGTATCGCCTAATGGTGAGCGATTACCGCCCTACGTGGAGTGTAGGGAGAGATTAAATAATAAGGGAGCAAACGAGCTAGCCGTTCGCCTGACGGTAGGTGATGCTAGTACTGCCGCCTATTGCACATTTAATTTCACAAAAGAGTCACTAGTATGCCGCTTTTGTCTATCTTTCTTTTGACAGTCATGTCTTTGAAGGTTTCAATTCCATCACGTGTAAGCTGGACAATTTTTTGCAGCTCAGCTTATAACAGCCGATATCGGTGATGGTGGCTGGTTTCCTTGAAACCAGTCCGGCTACGCAGGAGTTATTTATAGTGCCCAATTACGTGCGCAGTACACAAGAACACTCTCTCATCCTTAACTCTCGTAACCCAGTGGGACGGATGACAGGCACGACTGGCGAAAGATCAGGCGCAGCTCCGACTTTTTACATGCCCATCCGACGCGACGCATGGATCATCTTTCTTGTCAGACAATCAAGTGGTTGTGATTTGATTGTGTGAGTTGGTGGTCTGGTTAGGACAATGCAGACTGATCTGCATTGTCCTAACCAGACTTGAAGACATAATTTTTTGTTCTTCTTACACGGGGATCGAACCACGACCTCCGAGTCGAGAGCCAAGCTCTAAACAACTGGACTACGGAGGAGTCAAAGGCTTAGCTTATGGTCAAAACGGCATTTGTAATGGCGTTGTAACTTGTAGGCAATGTGAGAAGCCTGTTGGACTTGGCTACACAAAAATACAATACGTGAAGTGGTTTACAAACTTGTGTTCTAAAAATAATGTAAAGGAATATCTTGAGAGTCCTCACAAACGCTTTGTGGATATTATAACGCAACTAGGGATTTATAATATTCTAGATGTTGCGCGCGATTTCATGCGCGCAGAAGTTAATCTCGCGAAACCGTAAATTTTTCCAAGATAAAAAGTAGCTTATGTCCTTCCTCGTAGTCTACTCTATATCTGTGCCAAATTTCATCAAAATCGGTCCAGTAGATTCGGAGCCTATAAAATGCAAACAAACATACAAACAAACAAACTTTTCCTCTTTATAATATTAGTAGAGATTAGCTTTTGCCCGCGGCGATAAAGTATCCCACGGGATCACTGTACTTTTTCGGGATAAAAAGTAGCATATATGTTAATTTAGAGCCTAAACTACTACCATACCTAATTTAATCAACATTCGCTAGTAGTAGTAGTATAGTACTACATACAACATAGTAGTTTTGGCGTGAAAGAGTAACAAACATCCATTTATCTATTGATTCATCCTCACACACTTTCACAAAACTAACACTAACCACACAAAATCAGGCCAGCTACGCAGGAGTAATTTTATAGTGCCCAAGTGTGTGCGCAGTACACAAGATAACTCTCTCTTCCTTTACTCTCATAATCCAGTGGGACGGATGACCGAGACGACTGGCGAGAGGTCAGGCGCAGGTCCGCCTTTTTACATGTCCATCCGACGCATGGATCATCTTTCTTCAGCCTGCATTGTCCTAACCAAACTTGGAAACAACAATTTTTGTTGTTCTAATGCGGGAATCGAGCCCACGACCTCCGAGTCGAGAGCCAAGCTCTAACCACTAGACCACGGAGGCTGTTAACTTGATAATAGTAGTAGGATAGCTTGTGCTTGAGGCTCCACCCGCGTAAATGCAGTATCCCACGGGAACACTGTACTTTTTCGGGATAAAAAGTAGCCTATGTGTTAATCCATAGCTTAAACTACTGCCATACCTTTCATCAAAACCCATTATGGACTGAGATCCCAGCCCCGCCAGACACCCCTTATATCCTTACTTATAAAATTTATGTCATACATTTAATCAGTTGACTGACTTACAAAAAAAAGGAGCCGGTTATATGTTCGGCTGTAGGCCTACCAGATTGTGCCGTGGGTCAATTTATAGGTACAAGACGCTAAAGTTGCGAAAAAATTGTACTCACTTTACTTAGATTCTGATAAAGTATCAATCTATTTTTTGTATTCAGAATAACGTAAGGAACAAAACTTATTAAAGTCAATCAATCAATCAATCAATCAATCATTTATTTCATCATCAATTCTAAAGAAAAAAATCATTTTTCTCTAAGCTTAGTATGAACAGAGATATAAAGGTATGAAGTTTAATGATGTTTATTTCTTCGATGGATGATTTTCCATTTTTTATTTTTTGAAAACTACTTCCCAGTAACTTTAAAATACAATCCGGGTCAAATACTATAATATATGATGTTAGAATCATTGATCAAAGGCTGTAAGAAAAGTTAGTACCTACATTTTTTTTGTATTTTGGCGCCCTGTACCTGAGAATTGGCCCATCGCAGAATCTGGCGGGTATACAAACGTTCATTGTGCATAAAAAATACTACAATATGACATAGGTACATATTTTTATCAGTAAGAATATAAGAGGTGTCTAGCGAAGCTGGTATCTCAGTCTTTTAAGTGGTTCAGGTGTGACTGCGTAACAGACGGATTGTTCTTTTGCTTTCAGCTCGACTTTCCTGGACAGAATTTATTAAGGAAGGAACTAACGGTTTGTAAATTCTCTTAAACGTATGTATATGTACCTACAGTACTTTAAGTTCTTAATGCCCAATCTTTTAAATAAAAAAAAACTGGTGATATATAAATGGTGATATGTAAATGGCTAATAATAAAAAAAATGGCGAATTATATTTTTCAGGGCTCTTTTCCACATCCTAGGCCTATAGGAAGCAGCATTGTAAGTAACATAAATATTATTTAGATTGTACTTACAAAAATTATGTATGAAACGGTTCGTTTGTTGGAATATTTGTTTTCAATTTCAGGGAAATTATCCGGAGCGATTAACATTTCCTAGACAAAATGTGAGTTAAACATAGCCTTCCAAAATGATATTAAGCGTAGGCCGAAATTTTGTTTGTCTAAAAAATCCTAATTTCTTTAAACCAAACTAAAATATTAGACTTCACTCTTCATAACTTCAGCTATCTGCCAGTCCGTTCCGTCCGAAAAGTTTCGTCAAAATCGGTCCAGTCGTTTTAAATAATAATGTATGCATAGAAATACATATAAAATGTGTAAATTATTATGTTTCACTTTAAAATAGGTGCAGGCATTTAAACAACCAAAAGTGCTAAAAATAGGAATGGTAAGTCTATTTACTTCTTTAGGGTTCCGTACTCAAAGGTAAAGTATTTATTATGAAAATTCTGATATAGAGGTAGTAGAATCTTTTGTATTTCTTGGTATCACTGTCGACAATTTATGTAACTGGAAAGAACATATAAACAAAATTTGTATAAAACTTGAAAGATATGTGTGTGTACTAAAAAATATAAAAAATACTGTAAGTACGGCGGCAGCACTCTTTTCATATCATTGTTATATCGCCTCCGTATTAAGATTCGGTTTGATTATATGGGGAAATTCGGTAGACCTAATAAAGGTATTTAGACTACAAAAGAAGTGCATTAGATGTATTTCTAATGCCAGTTACATCGAACCCTGTAAACCCTTATTCAAACTGTATAACATACTACCTCTTCCCTGTCTGTACATCTATGAAATGTGTTTATTCGTGAACAAAAATCTAGATCATTATTTTATAAAGAAGTCAGAAGTAGCCACCAAGAGCTCTAGACATCAATATAAATTAGTTGTGCCCAATCAAAGACTAGGCATTTGTAGTAGAAATGCTTATTGTATGGCCGTGTCGATACACAATAAACTGCCTGATCATTTCAAAAACCTCTCTGAGAGAAAACTTAAAAGAGATTTACATGGATGGCTACTTAACAAAACATATTATACAATCAATGAATCTTTTAATGATCGAATAGATATCATGTAACATTCAAACGTTAAAAATGACACTACATTATAGTTTATTAATTTAATTTGTATCTTATTGTTAAATCTGACCTTTTATTTTGACGTTTTTATAATTTTGACATATCATTCATTAATGTAATTATGACAACCATTTCTAATCTATTAAATATTATAATCTAAAATAACTTTTAAATAACTATGAAAAACTGAAAATATTTGCACACTATTTATGTAGTAGAATATGTCGAACTCAATAAAATATGTAAACACCTACTGTACCATATTCTTGGCAAACAAATGAATTTGAATTGAATTTGAATAAAAACCTATTACTGAGACTTCACTGTCTGTCTGTCCGCTCGTCCGTATGACACCAGAACCTCAATTCTCGTATTTAAGGTAGAGCTTCATTTTACTTTGATTGTATTATAAGTGAAGCGACTTGTGACCATAAACTGATTTTGTGAAGTTTAAACCAATCAGCAGGCGTTAGAGGCTGTTTTAACGTTCACGAGAATACCGGTTTGACAGTTTTGGCGTGTCGGGACTTGATTATAATTGTATTATTGCCAGAGGGTCAATTCTGCTAAATAAAACTTTATTTAGCAGTATTGACCCTCTGGTTGTATCTCGTGAACCGTGATAGCTAGAGAGTTGAAATTTTCACAGAATGTGCAGCAACAGATTTCTGTTAAACTTTTACAAGAAATACTAAAAACAGAATAAAATAAATATTAAGGGGCTTTGTACGGAACTCTTCATGTGCGTGTCCGACTCGCACTTGGCCGGTTTTATTTTTCACATTTGCAATGCGTTACACGCTGGCTTAATTATTAGTTTTGTATGTTCCAGGTGCCACCACCGTTTAATCGCGAAGTAAGTTTTAAAAGTTACAGACATATTCAAAGGAACGATATTCGACTGAGCACTGTGGACACTAAAATAAATACTTTTAAGTTTTGTAGATACATACTTAAACCCCATTACTAATAAAAATATTTATACAGTGTATAAGCTATACAATGTTTTGTCCATGTCTGTCAAGCGACTTTTCCAACGTATAAGACAAGGACAAAACATTGTATAGCTTATCTACAGTATAATTATTTTTTGTGTGAAAGAGTCATAAACATCCATACATCCATACCTTCTTACATTCTTAAGAACTTTCGAGTTTATAATATTAGTAAAGACTAATATAATTCTTCAGTAAAATGTAAACATGCGCACAGTTTATCAGAAAATGTATATTATTGACGCAACGTGTTTACATTTCTTTGAAGTTTTATACTTCCCTGAGTTGGTGTTTGTGGCTTCTATTTTATCTGACAAATTAATTTTATATTTGCAGTTTCAAACATTGAGAGAGAATTTCAACCCCAGCGCTGGGGTAAGTATGAAATAATATTAAAATTAGGCTAAGGGTTTGTTTCAAAATCTAAGTCTCGGATAGCTTATTCGGAAGCTGCTTTATTTATATCGAGCGGCAGCGACAGAACGTGCAAAATCACCTATCTGAAAGTACTAATATCACTAGTATTATTATCCAGCAAATACAAGGAAAACAAGTTTTTGTGTATTCTTATGAGAATACACAAAAACTTGATTTTTCTCCCTTAGATTAAAAAAAAAGGTATCTGCGGGGACTCCGTTATATTATATTGATATGGGACCTATTCCATTGTAATCCAGCAGGCTTAGCATGCGCACCCTAGAAACACCGAAGAATCGACAAAATTACATATTGAAGAAACATTAATACCATTCGGAGCAAACTAGGTCTTATTGTAAGGCAGCGAGGTCGACGCATCGTCGCTATGAGAAAGAACATTTCTTTTCTTCCCGAGCATGAGCTCACAAAATGGCCTCTTTTGACAGCTAAAGTAGAAACGTTCTTATTTCTATGTCAAATAGTCTTACAATAATGTCAACTACTCCACATCATGGCGGTCCTAGACAAATAGTTTCTTTACGTTCAGACATTTACTTGAATATTTGTTCGTTTTTTACAGAATGTTTCCCGGCAGCCATTTTAAAAATATGGCTGTTTATAAATGTTGACTTCTATTGACGACCTTGTTACCATGAATTAAGAACTATTTTGCAACGAACGATTTGGATATATTATTTCCACTTAAAATTTATCTCTTCGGAACGCCATGCTAAGCTCGCAGGTGTAATGACGCTTACATCTAACCTCATTTTGTCTTTGGTCGCCGTGGGGAATTGTTCTATAGGAAATAACCAGTGTCCTTTCAACTGTCTAGCGATGACCAATTTCTGTTGCCGCCACAACAAGAAATACTAAAACAAGAAATAAATGATTATACAATACAAAAACTCGATTTTTTCGCAATTTTTTGCTCGATATGAACAGTAGTAGACTGTAGCTTTTATAGTTGTATAGATAATTCGAAAATTAAAATATTCGATTATTTTTTAGATGCACGCTTATTGGGGTGATGATGATGATCCGAAAATAAAGGTGGGTACTATGATCTATATTTAAAAACAAAAATATATTTTTTAAGTAACCGCTGAACTGTTAAGCAGTGAGCGAGCTGGTGATGATGAATTATAGCTTAGAACACTCTCGATCAGGTCAGATTTCAAAGTTCAAACAAAAGAAACTAGATCAATATCGGTTCATCCGTTTAGGAGCTACGATGCCACAGACAGACATAAGTACATATAAAGTTTAAAGTAGATGTTAACTTTTGTAACAGGTATTAAGATCGGGTTAATCAAAAATAATTACTTTCATTAACGTCCTCCCTTATAAATCATATTTAGCTCACAAACAGCGGTCCGTTTCTTATAAGAAAATTTAACGTTCGCGCACACTATAGCGGGAAAAATAAACGCATAAAATCGGGAAATCGGACATATCCCGATTTTATGCGTTTTGCGTAAAACTGTCAAAATTTTTGCTATAAAAAAGTCTTTACTGTATTATCATTTTGAACCCTTTTGTAGTTTTGTTTTAATTCTTAAATAACATAACAAAAGCTACGAAGATCAAATTATTATATTAAGTTAGCGAGGATAATTTCAAAATATTGGATACTGCCTTTGACAGTAAAAACCGACCAAGTGCGAGTCAGACGCCCGAAGGGCACCGAACGAAACTAAAAAAAATCATGTTTCTTGTGTGCTCCCATAGCGTACAGGCAGGCGGACTTACGGACAGATGGATAGACAGACAGACAGTGAAGTCTCAGTAATAGGGTTCCGATTTTACCCTTTGGGTGCGGTACCCTAAAAAGAATATTCGTCAAAATACTCATACGATGTTATTCAGAAACGAAAATCTTTGGTTCTTAACACTTTAGGATAAAATTGTTTCTCTGGGATTGCATGCAAAATCAGACACCACAGCTTGTTTAGCTTAAAAGTCAATGATTTCAAAATTAAGGATGGAAGAACCATGACGCACATTTGACAGAAATAAAGCGGGCTGAAACTGCGGAAAGCAAATATAGACATATTAAACTTCAAAAGTAGGGCACACAAAACCCCAAAAGTAGTAAAGTAGTTTAAGTGTTGCCACTTTTGCCTTGACATGCCTCGTTTATCCTACTAATATTATAAATGTGAAACTTTGTGGGGATGGATGGCTGGATGGATGGATAGATGTATGGATAGATAGATAGAGGGATGGATGTTTCACGTAAAAACGGATACTAGGATACTGAACGGATTTCGATGAAATTTAGTATGGTAGTAGTTTAAGCTTTGGATTAAAACAGGATACTTTTTATCCCGAAAAAGTACAGTGTTCCTGTGGGATTCTGAATTTACGCGGGCGGAGCCGCAGGCAATAGCTATTAATATGTCTATGCTTTAAGTATATTTTAATTATCTGTGCCTACTTCTTAGTAGACGATAGACGATGTGTCTCTTTTCGCTTTTTTTTTAATATTTGAGAGTAAATTGGGAATATGAGACGGAAGTATCTAACAGGAGTCAGGTGTGCAATTATTTAATATTCGTATTACACATCATAATATGCAAAAACTGGGCTCGACTTTATCACCCAATATTGATATTCTTTTTTATCATTAATTATTAATATTTTGATATTCTTTCCTCATCTCTTTATGATAATAATTTATCTCTTTTTGCTTCAATCAACTTAATAACAACATGTATCTAGTGAATCATAGTACAATCTATGTGATTTAAATGTTACATAAAATGTTCCTTGGGGTGAGGACCTGGTGATCCGTAATACAGGTATATGACCTATAATGGACACCAGCTCCTCACATTTCACTTGACTGAAAGACACTTTTGTAATTATGTATAATTGTAATCTATATTGTGAGGAGAAATAAACATTATTATTATTATTATTATTATATTATTATATCTATAGCACAGTATAAGAACAGTAGACCATCTTCATATAAACGGGCCGCGATCGGTTTAAATGTGTGTGTGCGCGCCGGGCGCCTATCCGCACTCAGGCACACATCTCGTATAAGGGATGATAAGGCGCTCTCATTGCGGGCTGTGCCGTGACCGATCGCGTACCGAAGTACCTCGATCACGCGCATTAAAGTATGGCCGCTCGCGTTTGCCTACAATAATTTTAGCACTTATTTTGATGACGACTTCGAACAGAAGCAAAAAATATTGCAACGTATATCTTAAAGCTTTTTATTAAATGAATACGTTCACATAAGGATGAGAATTTACTTAACTTCATCTGTTAACCATAAAGCGTTCAGAATATGCAGAAACGAGAGAATTTTTTTCAATATAATTTTTTTTAAATAAATGCAATTTTATTATTTAAATATTTCAAAAACCTTTTATTTGTAGGTATCTCATTTAAAACATTTCATTATATTATAGAAAGAAAAACCAAGTGTGTTCCATGATAGGGAAGTAGAAATATTTAAATAAAAATATGAAAGTAACGACTGACGGCCCTTGTGCCAACGCAAGAATAGGCAAATAACTCGCCAGGCGGCCTTAGATGTCCTACTGTTCTCTGTTTATTGTGTCTATAGTGTGCGCGTTCTCTCTTCACTAATGACCCAGACTTCCGTTATCTCACACAACAGATTTATGCACTAACTTCACTTCTGTTTAATAACTAACTGTTTTCAGTCAGTTTAATTGATTTCAAGAAGTACGAACTTTTTGCTTTTGTTTTTCTTTTGTCCGAGGGTCAGTTCACACCGAAACGAAATGATTCGAGACATCTCATTCATTTTGACATGACAGACATTCGAACTCTTACAATAAAACTTGTATGTTTTTGTGTAACGAATAAAGTTCAATTTCGAATGGCTATCTTAAAAATGTAGCGTCGTGTATCGTCGCGGTGTTAACTTTTTATTGTTAAATAAGTAAGTAATTATCAGAAAATTTTTCGAAACCTGTCGTGTAATATGTAAAAAATTAGCTGTCCCGATACATGTTGTTCTATCGCACCTATTAATATAGTGTTCATATTTCCCCGCAATTTTTCCAAAATTTCTGCCTGTTTGAACCTTCTCTGAGCTGATACGAGTATTTAAAGACTAAAATTAGCCAAACAGGTCCAGCAGTTCTCGAGTTTTAGCGAGACATTCAAATTGCAATCCATTTTTATATATAGAAAATTAATGTAAAATACCTATTAAAGTGGTAAACGCGCAAGGAGATCTGTGTATTATTACTGTGAAACATTAATTTCCACCAAAAGTCCACAGTACAATCAATAGCACAAGTGTATGTTGATCTTATTCCATTTTGCAGATGAAAAAGTACCTGGAACAACAAAAAGCAAATACTGAAGTTATGTACAGAAACACTCCGAGGACGGAAACGGTTAGTAGAATGAAATGTAAGCGTCAGAACTAGCGACAAGAAAACAAATCGCCAAACTCCTGTATTGGGGTAAATTATGTCGTAATGCACCGACACTCACTTGACAATTTGATTTGATAATAAACAATTAAAAACTTTAAGTAACTCAACGAATAACAAATCGTCAAGCAGTGAGCGAGCTGACAAAAAATCTAGATCAAAAACGATTTATCCATTTTGAGCTACGATTGGCGTTGTATAAAGGAGGACCATAAAGTCGATTTTTTTAAACATAATATATTTATTTAATCAAATTATATACCATTGTTATCTATGTACTATTCCCACCTCATAAGTAGTTCATTGATTCCTTTACTAAAAAAACCATTCGGACAGGAATCAATAAAATCTTTGAAGGCGCTTTGGACTGCCTGTCGGAGTTGAATTTTTTCCCTTGCAAGAAGTTATCCAAATTTCGAAAAAAATGGTAATCTGTTGGAGCAAGGTCCGGCAAGTACGGTGGATGTCTTAGACATTCCAAATGAAGCTCCTCTAATTTGGTAGCCGTCTGTTGTGCAGTGTGTGGTCTAGCGTTGTCCTGAAGCAGCAGTGGCCTAGAGCTAATGACCAACCTCGGTTATTCAGCAGCTAGCTTTTCCATCATGATTTGCAGATGCTGGCAACAGACATCTGCCGTAATCGTCTGGCCAGATTTAAGAAAGCTGTAGTGAACAACACCGGAACTAGTCCACCAAACGCTCACAAGTAACATTTTTTGGGTCAAGTTTTACTTGGGACAGGCTTTGGCTGGTTCGCCAGGGTTCAGCCATTGCGATGAGCGTTTCCGATTATCGTACAGGATCCACTTTTCATCACAGGTAATGATTCGATTTAAAATCCCTTAATTATTGTCCCGGTTGAGTAATGTAACGCAGCAAACGACGCGCGTTTGTCGGTTTGCTGCACTCAATTCATAAGGTTGTCAAGCTTTGCACCTTTCAAGCTTTTTCACCTTAGCAATTTGCTTCAAGTGGATTAAAACAGTTTTAACACTAACACCGCAGCCTGCAGCTTACTCGGACGTGGTTTGCGATGCGATCCGCTTCCACAATAGCCTTCAATTCTTAATTATCGACGTTGGTCTCCGGCCGTCCACGGGGCTTGTTCTGCAGGTCGGAATTTCCAGAACGAAAATGTTGGAACCAAAAACATTCGCCGGTGCTCGAGCTGTCATTTATAGAGAGTGTCGCCCCTGTTCTCGCGGGGTGCATTATATGTTTGATTTGTTTTCGTCGATTGTTATTAGGGATGTCACTAAATCTAGATTTAGTTAGTTGATTAAATTTTGTATAAACGAAAAAACTTGGATTTGGGAACATGAATATTTTTATCAACTAAACAAATCTACTTTATTTAATAAGTGTTAACAGATACACACTGTATATACGATTCTCGCGTCACTGGTTGTTAGAAAACTCCTGCGAAACGGCTTGACCGATTTTTATGAAATTCAGAAGATTTATAATGGGTTGTAGACTATTTCTATACTCCTAAATTATAAGGGTGGCCAAATGTCTGCGGCCGTTCATTCTTTTAAGATGATGGCAGGTCTCAAATCTACAACCCTAGGAATCCTATCCTATTCCATGTGTCTAGTCTAGTTCTAGATTCATTCCAGTTTATGACAGCTCCGTTTACGAACAATAAAACGTTATATCGCCTCCAGACAGATCTATCTATTTAACTACTTACCATATACGGTGTTGAGTAAAGTCAGATGGGGTAAAACTATCTCTTCCTAGGATAGCGCACAGATAAATGATTGGTTTCGGCGCTAGACTAGATATCGCTGGCATATTTGAAAAATGGGGCAACAAATAGTATTCCGAAGTCGGCACATTGAAATCTTCGTGTCAGATACACGTGTACCCAATTAACACACATTAGAAATTGTCTTGCACACAATGATATTATAAATCCAGACTACAATCACCTACAATAGTGAGTTGTCGCATTCAAGGAGCAGTTGTTGTTAGATAGCGCGGCATCTAGTCGAGCGCCTAGACCGATCATTTATCTAAGGGATATGCCGTCACATAACGGCCGTAATACAGCGATGACTGAACATTTTCTATGTAAACAAATTAAATTTTAAAATTAAATAAAATTCAGTTTTTTTATTTTTATGGCCGCTATATGGCTGCAACGCAATCCGAGCTTTAGAAAACGTACTTTATTTTTAACCCCTACACAAAAAGAGGGGTGTTGTGAATTTGACGTGTCTCTGTCTCTCTGTCTGTCCGTGGTATCTTAGCTCCTAAACGAGACGTCAAGTCCACACCGCGGTACCCCGATTTGGCGACGCACATAATTTTAAAAATATTCTTTAGAAGTACATATTGAAAGGCTAAAATAGAATTTTATTAATTGACTTTTTATAGTTTTTTGTATTGTTACGTATAATTTTTAATTTTGTTTTTATTTTGTATGGGGTAAAAGTGAGATTGGCCCTTCTCTGTAGACCATCTTACCTTATATGACTATACAGAGTAAATTTTTGAACTGGGTATGGCAGGTAAAATAGAAATCCAGATAGACAGCCAGATTTTGAAAAAGAAAATTTTAAATGCGTCATTACATTTTCGGTAAATCATTATTCCTTGCTAGAACCATTTTACCCCATGTGATAGTGTTTCTAGGAAGTAAAAAAATTTGAAAAGTAGGTATAAATAGGTAGGTATGGTATATCTAGTCTTGCCATAAATACTGAAACAAAGAAAAAAAAATTCTATTGCAAATAACATTTATTACTTTTACAGTGTGTTAGTTTAATACATAAATATAAAACAATTTAAAATATAAAAAGCTTATTCGAAGTGGTCTCCATTGGCTGCAATACAGTCTTTTAAACGTTGAGGCCAGTTATCAATAGAAGCACGCACTCTTTCCATGGGAAAATTCTTCACTGCCAATCGTACGGATTGTTTTAGGGACTCCAAATTATCATGGCGTTTAGAGCAAGCTGTACTCTCTAAAACTGACTATAAATCATATGATTAAGATTAAGATCGGGACTAGACGACGGCCAGTCTTCAGCTCTGATGAAGTCCAAAACGTTCGTTTCCAACCAAGACTGCGTAGACCGAGCTTTATGACCCGGCGCCGAGTCTTGCTGGAAGGACCAATCTTGGTTATTGAACATGGTGTTGTTAAGGGGCTTCACTACCTTCTCAAGAATGGTATCTTGATACACTTGTGCCGATGTTTTGATGCCTTTTTCACAAAATTATGGCTCAGTCATTCCGTCATAACTAATACCCCACCAAACCATCACTGAAGTCGGATAGTGCCCACGTTGCACTCTGTCGACTAATTGGGAAGCTTCCTTAAAGCTTTGAACATAAATACGGTATTTTTTTTTTTGTTAAAATGTTGCTCAATTGTAAAAGTTTTCACATCCGTAAACAAAATTTTTCTGTGACCGTTTGACCGTTTTTCTTTTTTGCGTACCGCTTCAGTAGTTGTTTCGATTTTAACTCCCTATTCTTTTTTAAATTATCTGTTAAGAACTGACCAGTACGTCTCTTATAGGCTGCGAGTCCTAAGTCATCATTTAAAATACGCGACATGGTTCTAGGTGCTATCTTCATCTCCCGAGATAAAATCTTTTGCTTTCGGACAGGATTTCTTCGAATTCTTTCCCTTACTGCTTTGACCACCTTTTTCGTACGAACACTACGTGAACGGCCAGATCTTTTTCTGTCACAAACAGAGGAGGTCTCATTGTACATATTAATAGACCGGTACACAAGCATTTTACTAATAACAAGCGTATGGAGAGTTTTAAAAATTGCATTTGGCTTCATGCCTACTTTGTGTAATGCAATCAAAACGATTCGGTTCTCTTTATCACCCCACTGCATTTTAATATCGTAAAATATTGCACAATGTATTGGCGCCAAAATGAGAAAATCCAATGAACAATCATATAAAAATGACAGATTCCAAATTCAAATGTAATATTTTGTTTATTTTTAATTGTAACAGTATTTATGGCCAGAGTAAGTGTTTACACTGGCATATTTAGCGGAACACAAAAAAAGGTCCATAATTAAAAAAATATGGTTTTATTTTAAAATCTACTTACTACACATCTTTTGTTATTTAAAGTTTCATTTGTTTTACTTAAAATGAGATCACATTAAGAACAGATTTTGCGAGTAAAGGCTATTTGTGATAAATGGTACATTTTTGAACTTTTCATGTAACCGAGAAAAGTGAAAATTAATAATAAAATAACAATTAATTAAATTAGAAAAATGGTGATTAATATCGCGTATTTCCTCCACGAGCTCTTATTAAAGTTTCTACCTGTCTAGGTATACTGAGAATGATGTTATCGATGGTCTCCTGGGATAGTCTCCGCCATTCCTCAACTACGGCGAAACGCAGTTCACCCACGTTGGCAGGAGCTGGAATTCTGGACTTAACTTTTCTTTTCAGCAAGTCCCAAACGTGCTCTATTGGGTTCATATCCGGTGATCTCGCCGGCCACTCCATAACAGTGATATTCATATCATTAAGATAAGCTTGAGTTACCCGAGCGGTATGCGGCCGAGCATTATCCTACATAAAAACAAAATCGTCACCGATATATGGGGCAAACGGTACGACATTTTCTTCTAAAACTTCTCTGATATAGCGGTCTGCAGTCAGACTCCCTCTGTCAATCACTACCAAGTCTGTGCGAGCTCTCAAACAAATGCCCGCCCAAACCATTATTGATCCACCACCGTATGCAACTGCAGTTCCAAAATTTGTCTGAATGTATCGTTCTCCTTTGCGTCTGTATATTCTTTTTCTGCCATCAATTTGATTTAAGAGAATTCTGCACTCATCACTAAACAATACCTTACTCCATTGGTCCGTGTTCCAAAGTCGATGTTCCTGAGCAAAAGTTAACCTGTTTTTACGATGATTTACCTCGAGCCTTGGAGCCTTGGAGCCTTGGCGGGCACAAATGAACCCAAACCAGCTTCTTCGAACCTTCTTCGTACCGTACGCTCACTTACGGTTACACCCCGCACTGCTTCTAACTCATGTCGGGATTGGACGACCGTCAAACGGGGGTTCCTACGTACACGAAGCCGAATGAAACGATCATCCCTACTCGAAGTGCGTCTTTTTCTGCCTTGTCCTGCTCTTCTCATATAAGTACCGGTCTCCCTGAACCGTTGGATACTGCGATGGATCGTTGAAACTGGTCGACGAAGATCTCTGGATATCACTCTGTAGGTTTGACCATTTCTTCGCATTTCGAGTGCCCTGGCAATCTCCGTTGGGGCTAAGTCAGGTATAATTCAGTCCTCAACTCCAAAAAGATGCGCGATTAAAAAAAACTAACAAAAAACAGTATTTCAATAAAATTTGAAATTAAACTCAGAAGGAAGTAATACTCGAAGTTCGTTCCAGATAAGGTGTATTTGAATAAAATTAAAACAATTGCATAAAATGTGATGTTCAGTTGTTTTCTTAATTTAAAAATATTTCTTTTTAAATTAAATGACGTATAAACCAGCGAGCAACCTTATATGATACTGATATCAAACCTTTATGTTCCGCTAGATATGCCGGTGTGTGTGTGTATAGTAGTAAATAAAGATGTCCATTTAAAAAATCATAATAATATTGTGTATTATGTTATAGGATTATATATACATATTGCCCAAAAGACGTTTTTATGTCAGTATGACCCAAGTATAATTATTTTCAGGATGACTACAATGCTCCTATTCGTTGGGTGCCCATCAATTCTGTAAGTATGCTGGTTATTATCTAAATAACTATAAATATATAAGGTTTGGTAATTTTAATAAGTATAAATTAATATTTTATGGGTATATCCTTTTTTCCCCGACGTTAGGTGAAATAACAAGCATTTTCCCCGCGCGCGGTACTGAGTTCGATCCGTTGACTGGCGCACTCTTAGGTGATGAGTATAACTGAGTACAGCATACTGATGATGAACTAAAAGTTACAATATTGTAGCCTAATGCTGGGATTCGGTTAAAATACACCCAGTATATAGGGTCTCCAAAAATCAATTACGGATACTTCGAGCATAATATTATGATCTAGATGAGATGATTTTTTTTAGTGCGGATATGACAAATATTTTTCTGCCTAAACGTCTTTACATAAGCAGTGGATCGTGGGCCCGAAGTAACCGTAAATGATTTTTGGAGATCTTATATACTGGGGGTATTTTCATCCGAATCCCAGCTTTAGGCTACAATATTGTAACTTTTAGTTCATCATCAGTATGCTGTACTCAGTTATACTCATCACTTAAGAGTGCGCCAGTCAACGGTGCGATCTCAGTGCGGCGAGCGGGGAAAATGCTTGTTATTTCACCTATCGTCGGGGACAAAAGGATATACCCATAAAATATTAATCTATACTTATAAGAGAAGCTATAGTGCACACATTTATACCGCTTCGTAAAGTATTTTAGAAAAGGCGTTCTCAAATTACGCAAATCGACACTCAGCCCAACAGTCGAGTGTCGATTTGGGTGTTGCGTAATAGTTAGTTTCTTCATAAAGCACCAACGTGTTTTTTGAAAGTTATCTCAATAGCTGAACAATGAAACTGTGGCGGTACGTGCTTGTTTTTTATTTTCATTCTTCGTTTGTTTTTTATTTACGGTCAAAGTTCTAAGTTTCTAAAAAGCTAAAAGTCCAATGTTTGGAGGCTATTATCTTCTAAGCTAAGTTAAATTTTACAAATATAAGCACAAACCTACCAAGATAAGTGTAATAAAAATCGATATAACGCTAAAATTTGGGTCTACAGTGTTTGACTTTAGAGTAAATCGCTAGTAGCGTTTGTATGGAGAAAAAACCGACTAGTGTATGTATATTAGTGATGACAAGAATCCATAACTAAAAACTTTCGTAATTCATAGAAAAATAACATGATTAACATTTCCTGACAACTCGCATTACGCAGGGACACCCACATACTGCCGTACAGCGCGCCGGCTTTGTACAAACTTAAAAAAAAAGTTAAGTAACCCCCGAAATGCCAAGCGAGCGAGCTGATAATGATGAATTACACAGAAAACCATCTCGCTCAAAGTCAACTTTCAAACAAAAGAAGCCGCATCTATGTTGGAGCTTTCGCTTAGGATCTACGATGCCGCACACACAGACAGCCTCGTCATACTTTTAACACCTCTAACTGGACCGATTCTGGTGAAATTTGGCACAGGTGTAGAGTAGAGCACGGGAAAGGACATATGCTACTTTTTATCGCAGCAAAATGAACGGTTCCCTCGAGAATTCCTTTAGCGCGCACGCTACATCTGGTAGATAATAATTATTTTGTAATTTAGTGCAAATGGTACTTAGTGTACATACAAATAATTAAATTAAATTAAACAAAAATCATTAATTTTATTTTAGCGCACTACAATCATAATAACCAACTTAACAAGTTCAAATCTTTGTGAATATACATTGAACTTCGTTTATTAAATATATCTACATTTTGATAAGATTATAGCATAATATTATTAAAATCAAAGTTTATTGATTTTATTAAAGGTAAAAGAGAACATTTAATAAGATTAAACTGTTTATATTGTCAAAGGAGCATTCTGCTTTATTTCCAAAATGTCGGATTTGTGCATAAAACAATCAGAGTTTTATTTCAGAGCGAAATAAACGACGGTCTAGCTAGAGTTACTGTGAGTATTTTATTTATTTTACTACTAGCTGTCCCTTGCCACTAACCTTGACAAATTGAATACAATGAACATCTGGTGTGGGAAAATTCACTCTACGTTTTTAGTATTTTCCCCGCAATTTTACCAATATTTCTCACCGTTTAAATCTTCCCAGAACTTCCACAATTATTTCAAGACGTAAATCAGTCAAATCGGACTAATGTATCACTACTGAGACTTGTATATCCGTCAGTCCGTCAGGAATAAATTACAATTATTAAAATAGTTGCACACTTGACTTTCTGTTACATTACAATTATTAAAATAGTTGAACACTTGACTTTCTGTTACATTACAATTATTAAAATAGTTGAACACTTGACTTTCTGTTACATTACAATTATTAAAATAGTTGCACACTTGACTTTCTGTTACATACTTCCGTCTTATGCCTATTTGGTATTTACACCTCCTCCATCATATAACCGTCTCCTTTTTTGGAAGTCGGTTAAATTTAAAATCACTTTCACAGATTCCAGAAATGGAAAGAAATGTCCCACTTTTTTATTTTCATCAAAGCTTGTAAGATGTCAGATGTTACACATTATATGAGGGTCGTTCGAATTATCGCTAAACATATTAATTACGTTACGTTAATGTTAATTTGTGACACAGGATCCAAAAACTGGACAGAACCGTCAAAAAGTCGTCAATGTAAGTTTTGTCTACTACTACTACTCTACTGTCACTACTACTAGTCATGCGACAATTTTCAAAAACACGTAAACAGTTCAATAACTAAGCCATTAAAGAATATAATATAATATATTACTAACGTAACTAAACCTAATTACCTAACGTATCAGTGATTAAAGATAGATGAACAGATAAACAGCTACATAGATAGTTATCGATTTGATTGCACTACTATAAGCGAACGGTATGTCCACGATTGTGTAGAAAAATTGGGGACCGTTGAACGTTGGGGACGTCAAAATTTTCAAATTTGGATCGACGTGGATCGTTCTACGAAAGCTGATATTCTCTGCATGTAAGTATTTTCTACTCTGTGAAGTGTGTAAGATCGTATGCCATAATTTGTAGTTCGGTCTTAAAATCTTAAAACAATAAAAAAAAAAACACTTCGTAAATCGTAATACAGAATGCTTAGTAGTGCATAGTCGAAATAAATATTGCGCTCTAAAAATTTATCGTTAAACTTCGACTTGGTTCATAGATTATGCGACACATTTTATTATACATACACTTAAATAAATTCTCTCCCAACCAGGGTACTATTTACGTCCCCATAGCAGACTATGGCACGGATAGACCGGAACTGGTGAGTTACTTACTGACATACCAATCTATTATATTCTCAAGTTAATTTAACTTTAGACCACTATTGTTAACCCCCTTATAACCCCAAAAGGGGTTACCTTTTTAGTGTCAACATTGTATATTAAAACGATTGTCCAAATTTCACGTTTCTACCGCTAGCGGTATCGGCTGTGCGAGCGTCTATATGTCAGTCAGTCAGTGGGGAGATCCTACTACTAGCTATTATAAATCTGAAAGTTTGTGAGGATGGATGGATGTATGTCAATCCAAGACATCGTCGTAAGGGCTATGGTCCACACACACACACGCACACCCACACACACGCACACCCACACACACGCACACCCACCCACACCCACACACACACACACACACACACACACACACACACACACACACATACACTCACACACACACATACACTCTTACACACACTCACATACATGCGCGCATTTCTTATGACTCAATAACATACTAAAATTAAATACCTACCTCAATGACTTTGTAACTTTTGAAACTCGTACAGCTATCCAATTAAATATGTTGTACATTCTAATAAGAAAGAGACTTCACGACACAGGGAATCCGTGTGAAGGCCAGCGATTTGAAGGCCACGTTTCATGTACTTTTTGGTCATTAAAATTTTTATTTATTTATTTGTGTTTGTTACTCTTTCATGCAGAAACTGCTGAAGTGATTTTTGACACGTAGGCTACTTGTTATCCCGAAAAAGTACAGTGCTCCCGTGGGTTTTTCCACGGTCGGAGCCACGGGCAAAAGCTAGTCTTTTATATACATAGATTATATACAACTTATTATAATGACATATCATATGTCTGTATGTATTTATGTAAACAAATGTTTACTCAAGACTCAAATCAAGAGAACTTATATTCAACGAGAGGCAGGTAAATAGAAATTCTTCGTCTTCACAGAAAAAAAAACGTCACAAAGTGAAAGTTTTAATTAATTTCAGATTACACCGACCGCCAACAAGACAGGTAAAGGCGACTGTGAAGTTCTAATAGACTCACTAGCTTTATACAGTGTACACAGTATAAAGGCTACAAAATACTGCATAAATTAATTTAGAAATGTTGTTTATATAAATTGTATTTAGTGTATTTAGGCACGAGTACGTAAATTATCACATATTAATCGTCCATCTTTTGGCGATTTACATTGTAATTTGATTACGATTGTAAATCGCCAAAAGATGGACGATTAATTTGTGATAATTTACTAATAATAATTAAGGTTAACCTTAAGTTTCTAGTTCTTCCACGTGATGTGCCTTAAAATTTGCTTCCATAGTGCGCGACAAGCGACAAGGCGAAAAAGAAAAATCTATCGATAACAAAATCGGGGATATAATAATAATAATAATTGGGCTTTTAGTGAAGATGCATTTGATAATTTCGACGGTTAACTTCGAAATCAAAAATGTACGAGATTCGACGTAAAATATAAGCGCGAGTTGGACTCGACTCGCGAGTAGTCATTTTGCAGTTGTATTTATCGTTTTTATTGAAATAGATTAATAAATTCATGCTTTAAAATTATAAAATCTTTATTCCTTATGAATTAACAATGCAATTGTTCTGGTATAAATTTTGCTTATTAATATTATTATAGATAGGAGTAATTCACAGTTAACTTAAAGCGATTTTCGAAGTTTTTTTCTATTTTCTTTTTTCATTAAAGATATTTCAAAATTCTAAGGCCGTTACGAACTAAGCGGCTATATAGAGGAGATAACATTCTCATTTTATTATTTCAATTACGTAGAGCAGTAGTTAAATCCAGGAGGTCAAAAAAGTGCCTTCGCGCATTTTATGAAAATCTTTCTCTGCAATTTCGGGTTTAATTAAAAAGTTAAGCATAATTTACAAAAAGCGAGGCCGCTACGAACTAGGCCAATAGCTATTCTGCACTATTCAATACGACAAAATTGTTAATGCATCTTTGTTTATGAGATCAAGAACGCCATAATTGGCCATTTTACGCAAAAATCACAGTCGAGATGTAATTTATTATGGTTTTTATTATATTTTGTTTTGATAGCAGCAACCGAAATACACCATCTGTGAAAATTCCAACTGTCTAACTATCACGGTTCATGAGATACCTACAGCCTGGTGACAGACGGACAGATAGCGGAGTCTTAGTAAAATTAGTCGCTAAAATAATTTATTACGCTAAGTGGTAAACGTGCCGCAGCCACACCGCACTTTGTTTTTTCTTAGCTGCCAGTCCACCTGCGATTGACTTCTCCAAAGTATCACCAAGGGATTGGTTGGTACATGAGATGGTGCGCCCGAGGAGCCGTGGACTGCTAGAGCTACAGGTGAACATTATTATTATTATTGTTTTTACACTTAAATTTTGCAGTCTTTAGATGGGATTTGAAAGACGATATAACGAAAAATTTATAAAATGACCTAGGCAGGGCCTTTAGTCCAGATGCATTCGATAATTTCGACGACGAAGTTCGCAAATAAAAATGTATGGGATTTGACATAAGTTATCGCTAGGTGGCATGTCGCTTGCTATGCCTTATGTCAAATCCCATACATTTTGTTTGCGAACTTCGCCGTCGGAATTATCGAATGCATCTTGATTAAAGACCCTGGATCTCACGCGGCAGAGAATTGCACAGAAGCACCATGATAAAGGATTTATCAAGGTTCACTTCTGTAGCATAATATGTACTGCACAGGATTAAGGACAACAGTGCCCGGACTTAAAATAACGAAGAAAGAAGGAAATTTCCGAACAACGCAAAAATTACACATATGCATACCAAACTATCAATCGGATGACATATTATTCGAGTCGAAATTATTGATATATTGTTGAACGATGAAAGAGAAAACATATAGTACTTAAAAATGCGCAGTTTCTCAGGGATAAGACCTAGCTTGATAGATTTTTTTCCCCAAAACTCCCTGCATACTAAATTTCATGGTAATACTTGCAGCCGTTTCCGAGAATACGATTATATTATATACAAGATTGTCTCGTTTAAAGTTTGACGACCTCTGTGGCTCAGTGGTTAGCGCGTCCAGCGCATAAGCCGGAGGTCGCGGGTTTGAATCCCGACGTAGGGACAAAAAGTTTTTTCGTGTTTCTGGGTCTTGGGTGTGTATTAAATAATAAAAAAAAACTCAAATATGTGTATATATATTATACAGTATAAAAGTATTAAATATAATTCCGTTATAGCTGCGACCTGTGATACAAGTTCTTCGGATACTTAGTACAGGACCAGATTGACGTGGTGTGGAAGCGTCCATAGATATTATTATCAATTAGTATAAGTTATTATTAGCTTTAAGGTAATCTTAGTAAAATGTTTTAAAATGTTTGTTACAGTGCGAAATGGATGGGTGTCAGGCGAGGGTGAGTTTCATTACAAAGTGTAGGGTAAATCAAGGGTTGTTGGAACTTTAACATAAGTTATATCAAATACTTCATGTAAAGGATGAGTTATCTGTTACTTAGTTAATATTAGGTTAATATTTTAATAACTATTTAATTTTGCAGTGTGATCTACCATCTTGTGAAACTGGGGTAAGTTTGCCTGTATACATGTAGTATAATTAAGTATAGGTTTACTTAAGTGCGGTCGCGGAGCAATTAGAATGTCGTACATTGACTTATCGCTACATGTCTCTTTCATTCGCGCACGAATATATTGCTATCGCGTTTACACGGGTACGCGATAGGAGCGCGATAGCAATACATTTGTGCGCGAGTGAAAGAGACAAGATGCGATAAGTCAATGTACGAAATTCTACGTGCTCCGCGACCGCAATTTACTAAAGTACTTTTGAATATTATACACAATGCGTACACGAGTAAGTATGTCAATTACCTTTATTCCACTTACAATTTGGCGATAAATTATTCAGTTAAAATACCTGTTTCTTTACACTCGTGACTGTTACTTAATCTATACATTATAATAATATTCTTGTTTGTAAGACGTATGCACCAATTTATCTGTTACCTACTTTGGTGTTGGTATAAAACCAGTTTCAATAATAATATTGTGTTAGTTCTGAGTAAGGAGATAAACAGACACCACAATAAGGTAACGTCACTAATGGCAAACTTACCATTTCAAAGCCAATATCATAATTACCCTACAATTATCCTATGTTTATTTCACACGAGTACTTATGATATTGGTTTTGAAATAAGATCAACAGCGTCCTTTGATTTTCACTTGACTCAACATACTCTTCAGCTCCTCAGTACAGGGAGAGAAACTGAGACAAATGATGTTTGCATATGACTTGAACTGTCGGATGTAGAAATCTTTTAATGTAGTCTCCTTCCTTTTAGGGTTTCGTAGTACTCAAGGAACCCTTATAGTTTCGCTCTGTCCAGACAGAGCGAAAACCCTTCTAACTTATGTATTTATGAATATTAATGGATGAAGTATGGTGTAGTTATAATAGGGTATTTTCCAAATTTTTGAATTCTTCTTATATTTCAAAATTGGAACGAACGATTTAACAGAAAAATAAATAAGTGAATGTCTTTTTTTCTTTATAAAACCAATTATATAGTCGAAAAAATAGAGTCGAATTTATTTTTAATGGTTTTGAATTTACCGCCAAAACGCTCGGTTCGATGACGTCAACTGTGTGACGTCCACTTTGTGTAAACAACAAGTGAAATGAACGTTGAATAGGTATTTTTAAAATAAAAGCAAGGTTTCATAGGGTAACGGCACCAGTAATTAGCCCTGCACCAGTACAAGGGTCTTCTACATTTTGACCTATACCATGAAGTTAATTCGATTCCTCGATCTAATATTGTCCAACAACACTTTTGTTTGTGTGTGTGTGAACAACTTACATTAACGGCAATTCACGTCTAGTACGACATGCTCGACCAACAAGTGTGAAAAAGTGATGGCAGCCATTCTTTATTAATTTACAGTGCTTGCGAAAAAGTTAAATATATTGCAGTTATTTTACTCATCACATCGAAATATTTGCTTTAATATCTATACAAATATTTTTTAATTCAGTATAGCTAAAATTATTATACTTTAATACTAAATTTAAGTGCGATTCGAAATGGCTGATTGCTGGAGTTACTTTTTTCATCGATTTGCCAGTGCTCAGCTAGCCTGGCCGACTACTAGATTTTTATGCTTCAGTAGACAGCCAAGTGAAATTTTTTTAATAATTGATCTAGTTTTGATGTTATACAGTACAGTTTAAGTTCTAAGTAAATATTAAATTTAAGTACTTAATCATATTGATTTCTGAATGATTAACTTAGGAGGCTAAGTACTGGTCCACAACACGGCTGAGTTCTAGATTTTTGGTGCCGAGCACTGGAAAGAAGTGTATTTTTTTGTAATAGTTTTTATTTTCTTTTTGAAAGGGGAATTTGAACAATGTTGATTTTATACTTACATGATTGATTTACTAAACACATTATATTACTTAATACTCTTGTTAGCGAAAAAATATTACAAGAGATTATATATTTGATAACCAGTAATAGACTGACTGGTGCTGTTACCTTACTTGAATTTTTTACAAAGTCCACCATTTTCAAATAAACGACTTTTTTTTTTATTAAATAAGGGGGCAAACAGTTATATCTCTCTCTTATAACGACTAGTTATAAGAGATGAAAACATGTAAGTTTTCATGCTGATAGGTCATTTAAAAACTATTTGGAAAAATTAATTTGAGCGTAATCGGACATTAATAACTTTTGAAGTAATATAAAGAAAACCTATTGCGCGTTGATGGTTACGGAACCTTCCTTATACATGTCCTGACAATATTATGTTCCTGGTAGGTTTATTTTCAATGAGTTGCATAAATTAAGGATTTAGTTATATTCGTAGAATAACCAATGATGATATGATAATGATATAATTTTGTTCGTATTTTAATCAATGAATATTGAGTTTTTCTTTATTACGTAGGCTTTGTTTTTATTTTTTTTTTTATTCTAAACATGTACTGGTAGTATTTTTAAATTAATTCATAATTACATTTTTTACAGTGTAACGGCGATACCTGTGCTGCCGGGGTAAGTTATATTTGAATTAGAAATTCAGTCAAAGTTACGTGAATTATTCTCAGTAAATTGTACGTAAATGTACCTACGTACTCAGAGCTCCGCGGCCTAGTGGGTAGGCCATTCGCACACGAGAGAGTGCAGGTTTGATTCCCAGGTGGCGTGTACCAATGAGCCTTGTTCAGATCTCAAGTACATAATACGCACTCTAACCTGTGAAGGAAAACATTGTGAGGAAACCCGCACACTGTTGGCCCCAGACGTATTGACCAGTCATTCCTCTGGACTAGGCTGAGTGTGTTGTGAGAATGCCGTGTGTGCTTTGGCAACCAAACGACATGTAAAACCGACTGTCCCAGACACTCTAGTATTTTAAGAGTGGTTACTTCGCTCGGAGAATACTGTTACTGTATAAATCATCCATTTACGTAAACGAAATTGTTTATTTGAAATTTCTTAGACAATTTACTAAAGTACCTTTCAAGTTTTTGGTAAAGCCAACACTTATTTTAATGGTAAAGTAGGCAGAGATTTCACTTAAAATTCCCTCATCCATCATCGCTGGTTCCCCGATTTTCGGATTCAGCAGTCGATATAAACTTCTATAGTGAACTTGACAAAAATTTACGGATATTTTTTTATTTAATAAACGTAATATCTAGTTTCAAAATGTTAAGCCATAGCATAATGAACTTTACATTAAAAATAATAATATTATTCTCCTGTTAAATCGACCAAAATTTAAAGAGAGACGAAATTATTCTTCTAAAAAAATTTAATGCATTGTTATAGTTATTTCCGTAGAAAAAACGGACTACAGCTGAAACTTCTACATGTCTACACTGTGCTTTTATATGTTTTATTCTGACACTTCTCTTGTAATAGTATCTTGAAAAATATTGCAGGTCGATATTGATATTTTATTACAACAAAAATGCAGCTTCGATACTTGTTTGATACAGTCCGGATCCTATCAAACACCAAAATCGTATTCTACGTAACTTCAAACAAACGTCAAACAACGAATTTCGCCGCGATGCATTTATTATTGTATCGAAGTGTGGTTGTAGATTGAGCGAACCACTTATCCATAGCAAACGGAAAAATAACTCTAGATTAATTATAAACTTGACTCACATTTGACTCGAACCGAACCGTCAACCGGATTTTTTTCACTTTGACATGTGGGGGATGTCATAACAAAAAAAGATTTACTTTACGCACAAATCACTTTTTTTGCCTTCCCTCTATACCCGAACGAGGAATGTTTTCCGTCCGTCTCAGAAAACAAAAAGATTGTGTATGCTTACACAAATGTGCATGCCACGCCCCAATTTTGACGATTTTGTGTAATGTTTAAAAAAAACACGAGCAGGAGACGCGCCTTAACTGACAATAATTGGCAACACTGCATCGTACAAACGTCAAGCAACAGCTGTCTTTGTACTCGCTTTATCTATGAATTGTCTCAATGTAATTTCAAAATGACTGTGTTGGGATTTTAAATGTACTAAAACAGTGTAGTAGGATACCGACTTTCGGTCAATTTATGATAACAGGATGATTAATTTATAATGAATTGATGGTAAGTTGAAAGTCTTAAATTAAATACGAGTTTTATGTCTTAAATTAAATACGTCCAACACCTATTTACACAATCACCTACTTATAATATTATACTGAACTCTACAATCCAAAAGCCTGTCTCGATTGCTGTAAATTAAATACTGGATTGATGTTGCTTCACAAACAGTACGAAAATCATCAATTTTACTCGTTTCATTTCGATTCGGAGTTTTGCCATAAATTGATAATTTGAGAATTTTATTTAAAAATCGTTCCATTTATTCTTGTAATTGATGTTTTTTTTTAATTTACCTATTTTTGTTTTATGAATTTTTTTCAGTGTACCGGTAACTCGTGTTTCGCTTCTGTAAGTTTATTTTTTTGTTTACGAAAGAATATTGTTAGTTACAACTATTTAAAAATTATTATATTTTTCAGTGCGAGGGTCCGGGCTGTAAATCAATGGTATTTTTTAAAATTTTATTAAACCGAAATTAGTTAGATATGATTAATAACATAGACAATAAAAATGTAATGATTATATTCGACAGATATTTATTTTAAAACTAGCTTTTGACCGCGGCTCCGCCCGCGTATATACAGTAATCCCATGGGATCACTGTACTTTTTCGTGATAAAATTGCGGCCTGGCCTATGTTTAAACTACTACCATACCAAATTTAATCAAAATTGGTTTGTATTTTTTGCGTGAAAGAGTTACAAGCATCCATCTATCCATCCATCCTCACAAACTTTCACACTTCTAATAATAGTAGGAGGATGTGAAGGTTTTCCTTTATGTCAATTTTATTTTATTTGTAGATATTTAAGTTATTTTTAGGTACTTTTAGTTTGTTTTAGTTAGCTAGTCATATTATTTAAAAATTGTATTTACATAATTTAAAACTGATTGAAAAATACGCACTCAAGGAATCCTATTCTCCGTGTTACAGTGCATTGGACGAGAATGTGTTGCAGAGGTATTGACATATGAAATACCGTAAAATACTGTCAAAACAATTTTCAATTTCACTTTTTTATAATCTTCACCTCTTATTTGCTCCTACATTTGCACCTACCTTTGCAGATTAATCAATGATTGTTATTATAAATCAGCCTTCTGGCCAACGACCGCGTGGTTTACCCTATTTCTTAATAACTGTTCTTTTTTTCTTATAATTATGTCACTCAAATTATTAAATGTTACAGTTTTAAAATTAATAAGAGATCAAAAAAAATAGGGTCATAATAAAAATGTAACATACTTTTCTTCACTACACGATTGGACCCTGGATAACTTTTATGATTTATTTTATGAGAAAGTCCCCTTATAATATAAATTATATCAAAAATGTATATACATACCCGTAGTTACCAAAACTTTTCGTATTACGAAACTTTGTGTAAATCATGTTTAATATTCAGTAGGTGTAAAATATGAAATTTAATTCCAGTGTCAGGGCTTGTCCTGTGAAGCTAGGGTAGGTATTTATTACCTAAGTCTAGATTTAGTATTTGAAGTAAAACTTTAGGGAAAATTCGGTACATTTCGAAAACGAATATACAGTAGAACGTCGATTATCCGAACTCATGGGGCACTTAGGACGTAGCTGTGTTCAGATAACGGATTTGTTCGGATATCCGAACTGCATGAACTTTGACATACTTTATATTCAGGCAATTGAAAAACACAAGTACTTTGATACCTACTATTTTAACTTTAATGACAAACAGGAATGTTTATTTGACCAGAACTTATGGTTAATTTAAAAGAGTAGACAGCGTTGTAGTAAATTAAATTAAAATGTAACTATTAACACATAAAAAACCCACAAGAGGAGGTAGGCTCGTCCGAGTCAGGCGGCCATGAGTTCGGATTAGCGGTCGTTCGGATAATCGACGCTCTACTGTATAATTATTTAGAAGTTGCGAAGTTGCTGTGTCGCATGGGGTCAGTTCATTTTGCCGCATTAAAAAGTAGCCTATAGGTCCAAGGTCTGACCATCCACCAACCGCGTTTCTAATGTATTTTTTCATGAATTGTCAGTCGTTTCCATAGAAGCGATAATTTCCAAAGGACATTAATGAATTTGTTGCACTGTATTACTTTATTAAATTAGATCAGTAGTTTAGGTAGAAGACATAACAGTTTTTTTTCAATAGCGTTCCGTGTATACTTAATTTTGACAAATCAGTTAAAACAAGTTTATATGTATTTTTAAGTCATGAACTTTATTGTTAAACAAGCGTTAGTGATATCTTTTACTCGGTTTAACAAATTTTAGTTTTTTTCAGTGTTTCGGTATTGGATGTTCTACAACAGTGAGTATTTAGAAATAATAACCCCCTTACTAATAAAAATATTTACACAATGGATATGCTATATATAATGTTTTCTCGTTGTCTGCTACGTTGAAACTACTTTTTCAACTTGACGGACAATACCAAAACATTGTATAGCTTATCCATTGTGTAAATATTTTTATTATAGATGGCACACTCACTAACTAGGCGATTTTATCCGCGCCGCCATCTTTTTCTCTCTGCGGCCACAGTATCATTATCTTTAGTCAACAATTTCCAGTGTCGCGGCTTCTCGTGCTACTACGTCATGAATGGTGAAAACCACTTCGGTGGTGGTATATGGGAGGACCACTATCCCCAGTACGATGAGGCGAATATAAGACCTGGTGGCTATTAAATAAAGTTCAAAATTGATCGTTTAATTTATGACCTGGGCCCCAATTCTGGGGCCTCGAAACTCGAGTCGGTTGTCAGTCTGTCCCGCTCGTGCACGCATGATTTGACGCCTATCCGAATGAGCGCTGACTCATTTTTTACTGACTCGTTAATTGAAAATCGAGGTACGAGAATTGGGGCCCAGGATAATGGGTGCCGACATAACTCTCGTGCGACAAAGCTATCTCGCCCTAACAGTGGCAAAGGCTCGTCCTCCTTCATTGGGAAGCCCTAGCCTGTATAATGGGTAGGGACTTGGATGAGGGTCTTCAAAAAGTAAGTGGTAAATGAAGCCGATAGGAATGGAATTATAGGAACCCCACGCTACTGCGGCCTAGGCGATACTGTGGTTACACAGATGTTCAAAAAATGTATTTTCGGGAGATGAGCGCGGGTAAGTTATCTCAACTTATATCGTATTTACAGGCATGGTAAGGCCTTATTAATGGTAAACGACAACCATCGGCCATGGACACCCGAAATACCAGAGGAGTTATAACTGCATTGCTGATTTTAAGCCGGTTAAAGATAGGACTATGTTGTCCGGAATCCGTAAGGCCGGGGAAGATTCGGGGCACTGACAATATAACTCTGCTCTAATACAATAGAGCTGAGAATCGAAGTGTCAAGTGTCGAGCTGTCATATTTGACATTGACATTGACTCGACACTCATGTATTGTGTACGATTTTCAACTTTATTGTATTAACGCAGAGTGCAGAGTTCTATTTTCAATGCTCTAAATCTTTTACTCGAAATATATTTCATAACGCAAACCCTTGTACGCCAATTTTCTGAAAAGCCACGGTGTCACCTACCCCCTAGCACAGTTGCAGTAAACGCGACGCTAGATATATACTCGTAGTAGAGCGTCGATTATCCGAACGTCGATAATCCGAACGACACCTCATCCGAACTCCCGAACTCATGGCAGTCTAACAAGGACGTGCCTACATCCTCTTGTAGATTTTTTGGGTTAAAAGTAAATTTTAAATTAAACAAGACAATCCTCGTATTTAAATTTAACGTAAGATCTGTTCAATTAAACATTTCTGTTTGTCCTTAGAGCATTAAACCAACTGTTTGTCATTTTATATAAATAACTATAATTTTTTATAAAAAGTATTACCTGACTACATACATTATATTATAGATTATGTTACGGTGGTACATACATACACACATACATACATATATTGCCAAAAGAAATCCGTTATCCGAACATCTAATTAGTTCGGATAATCGACGTTCTACTGTATTTTAATACTAAAAGTCGACAAAGCTATCTCGCATCCATATGTTTGGCAGGAAAGTTTGGTCGGCGGTGTGCTGTAGAAATATCTCGTGAGTCATGTCACATAGTCGTCGAGACTCGCACCGTCCAGCTAATACAAGATTAGCTGCAAAATGTACGGTACTCGAGCTGAAGTATCCATTTATCATTCCCCTACACTCCCTTGTTTGTGATCATCAATCATTTAGACTGGTTATTTTATAACTAGGTGTAGCGCGTGGTTCTGTCTGCATAATAGTTTAAAATATCTAGTTTATTGTTCGTATAAGAAAATTAAAAGTTTCACGGCCGAATGCTCAAACGCTACTTAAAATTGAGGACCCCCTAAACCACAGACTGCGAGTGTATCTTCTTGGGAAAATGTTAAGGATAGCGTGTGACTTAAGAGCCACTTAATTCTTAATTAAAAGTGAAGACAAATTGGATCGATTCTGCTAATTAAATCCTGCAAAAATACAGTTCATCCAGTCCCGATATGTTAAAACTGCGAAATGGTGTTCTCACAAACGTCAAACCAACGGCAAACCCGTTTTGATTGGCCCAAACTCCAAAAATGTATTTATGATATCAAAACGATTCATTTATAATTCAATAAAAGTTACATGAAAGTGTCAGTTACTTACGATAATTAGGGGTCTGTCTTCACTTTTTTATTTGGTCTGAGGCCTGAACCTCAATTCTAGTATTTAATGTAGAGCTTCATTTTACTTTGATTGTATTGTAAGTGAAGCGACATGTTATCATAAACTGATTTTGTGAAGTTTGGACTAATCAAAACGCGTTTGACACTAGGTTAACATTTACGAGAATACCGGTTTGGCAGTTTTATTGGGACTTTTGTAATTGTATTATTGCAGGTTTTTTATTTAGCAGAATTGACCCTCGATTGCGATGCGAGTGTCAGCATGACACTGAGACTGGACCGAGAATTCACTTTGAACGTTTTAATGACGAGAATTAATGCTTTCGACATAAACCTTTATACACATTAATATTATAATTTCAATATTATGTAAACAACGGAGTATATTAAATCAATGAAATAACGATATAATATAATAATAATAAAGATATAACTTGAATATAATTTAATATAGCAATAGGCTTCGCTGTCGATAGCCGTCTGCACACAATATTATAATCCTTTGTCTAATATTAATTTGTCTCATACTATAATGAGACGTGATGCAATATTGTCTAGATACACAATAATCTATGTAAAAGTTCACTATAAAAAGTTAAACACTTTTAAGGAAAATGCATTTGCAACTCCTCTGAATTCTCAAAACAGCTCAATATTTAAATTTTAAAATTCCAATAGGTACGAAATTTTATCATTAATCTCAAGTACCTACTCAAATTTCAAATTATCAATCAAAAACTTGCATTTTGTAGAACATTCAAATAAAAAGAACTTTTGCGGCTGCCAGTCAAAACTTTTTGATAAATCGGTGTCTGTGGGATGAGCATATTATATTAAATCGAGCTTAAAAGTTGTACAACCATTTATTTCTTGCGATGGATCTTTGATGAGAATTTAAAAAAAAAGCTGACCGTTACACCTTACGATATTTTAAATATTGATAGGAACAATACATCCTTATGCATGGCTCATTAAAAAATGTATGAGAAATAAGTTATTAACAAAAAATTAAGCCGTCGAAAAAAAATCTGAAAAGCAAAAAATAACAAACCTTTTTTATATAACCATAATAACTAAGTTCTTAAACTAACCTAAGTATACTCAATTCATTTTGAGTCGGCGCAAAACGAACTCTACTATTTACTTCATAAACGTACTTTACTTCTGTTACGTTATTTTGCTCTTTTGGCGCCGACTCAATTTACCTAAGTGTACTTTACATTAGTTCAAGAACTTAGTAATTGTGGTTAAACAAAAAAAGTTTGTTATTTTTTGCTTTTCAGTTTTTTCGGCGGTTTAGTTTTTTTAGTTAAAAACTTATAAGTTTAGATTTTTTGTAGCTAGAATCTACTGATCACTATTAACTACATGCTTTTTGTAAATAAAAATGCTTGAAAGGCTTTTTGTAATCATTTTATGTTGTGATAAAATAACTCAGAATTAAAACCTGTGAGCGAATGTTGATGATGAATATAAATTTTGGAATGGCAAATGTTCAAAGACATCGATATCAGTGTAAAAGACTATATTATAGAATTACAGTAATCATCACATCATCATCATATCAGTGGTGATGATGATGATTACTGTAGTTGGCATAGTAGCAAATGCTTGCTGTTCTTTAAACAACACTGAAATCCCCAAAACCACAGAACAGAACTCCTGAGTCTTTAAAGATACATGGAAAGACTCAGGAGTTGTGGTTGTTGTGCTGTTCTGTGGTTTTGGATCCAAGGTGTACCTTGGCACAAAATTTTAAGTTTTGATAGCATATGGCTAGGTTACTTTAAAACAAGTCAAAATCGCTATAGGTATCCATATTAAATCGAGGAGTTCCCTCGATTCCTCATGGAATCCATCACCAGGTCTACCATTTGGTGACAATGGGAGCATCTTAGAAGTAAACCTATTACAACGAAAAAATAATTATCAAAATCAGACTACACTGTAAAAAGTTATGCGTGGTCGTACATAAAAAAAAATAAACGCGTTGACTTGAGAACCTCCACAGGTTTTTATCGGTTACAAAAAAAACTTATCAATCATAATATTATGATGCAAAATATAACAATATTATTGGCATCTTACAACTACCAAGAATCGAGGTCATCAACATTAGGTTCATGTCTAGACCAACAAATATTTCAAGCTATATCTAGATTATACATCAATGTCTTTGTATAATCAGCTGTTTGTGAGGCTTTAATCGCTTGGATACATGAATTATAATTAACTGTTTGTTTATAAAAGGGTCAATTAACACCGAAACGAAACGATATTCCAAAATTTGTTCGTTTAAGTTCATACTTAGTATAAAAATGTTTAAGTGTACGATTTTTACTAATTTAGAAACAAAAATTGATACTTTTTGATGTATTTTTTTTTGATGTATCTATTTACTAAACTACACATTAAATTATATATTTTTTATGTTTGACAAGTAGTAATTCTACTACTATTATAAATTATATTATTAAATGCAGCATTTGTATGTATGCATAATGTATCTTACTCCTTAACTTATTTCTCAGCGTGCTAGGTTATAACAGTCATCTACATATTATAAGCCCCTGTTGGCCTTCTCATGTTGACTACAAACCAAAAAGTATTTGTATAGTTATCATGGACAATTAAAAAAAAAGTTATAGTTTGTGAGGATGGATAGATGGATTGATAGATGTTTGTAACTCTTTCACCCAAAAACTACTGAACGGATTTTGATGAATTTTGGTATGGTAATAGTTTAGGCTCTGGATTAAAACATACGCTACATTTAATCTCGAAAAAGTATAGTGTTCCCGTGGGGGATACTATATTTACGCGGGCGAAGCCGCGGGCAAAAGCCGGTACCTTAATATTTCTGAGTATATAAATGAAACTAAATATTTTACATGTAGTCATCTGCCCAATTATGAAACTAGTTGTACTATATGTATTGAATAAACAAGCTTTAGCTGGCGATAAGGCCATCGCCTAGTGATAGACGTGGCGAAACTCGACATAAATCCCGCGCGACAAGGCTATCTCGCAGTTGTAGGCGGTACAGGCACTGCACGCTGGCTGTTCCGCTATTTTTCCGTAAAAGTTGTGTCGCGAGAGAGCGCGCAACTCTCGAATGCCACGCAAGTAAGGAATATATATCCATATATATAAAAGAAAGGCGTGTTAGTTACACTATTTGTAACTCAAGAACGGCAGAACCGATTTGGCTGAAAATTGGTGGAGAGTTAGCTCAGAACTAGGAATTGGACATGGGATACTTTTTATCCCGTTCCCGAGGGACGTAAAAATGGATTGCAATTCCAATGTCTCGCTAAAACTCGAGAACGTCGACGTCGAGGACTGATTTCCCTAATTTTGGTCTTAAATTAGGGAAATCAGTCAGGAAAATAATTGTGGAAGTTCAGAGAAGGTTTAAGCGGTGAGAAATGTTGGAAAAGCTGTAGGTTGTAGGAGTTGTTATTTGTTTATTCCAGTTCATATTTAAGACAGAACAACGTGTGTCTGGACAGCTAGTTGTTACTAATGTAAAGCACCGGTATTTAATAGACTTACACGAATGACAGCTCGAGGCTATGTGCGCGGCTAAATGTATGCGGGCGTGCAGCGGCCAGCAGGACGTCAGTTTTTTCAAACCAGGACTTTTGTTCACGGGGCTGGTCGTTTCGTGCTTTGCCAAATTTGATAATATAATTTAATAATTTATATTATGATAGATTTGCCTGACGCGACCTATTTCCAATTGTCAACTTTAGGCTTACGTCAACATTGTCGTGTTGGCGTAAGCCTAATGTTGACAGTTGGAAATTTGCCGGTCCTCGAGCTGTCATTTGTAGAGAGTGTCGCCCCAGTGACGTAAGTGATCTACCAGGTCACAGACTTATGCCCTTATGACTTATTTAATAAAAATATGCACGCGACGGATACGCGAATCCATGTTGCTGTATTTGTGTGTCAAGTGACTTTCCCAACGTATCAGACGATGATAGTCACATTGACTAGCGTATCCGTTGCGTAAATATTTTGACTAATAAGAGTAATAAACTTTTGCAGTATAACATAATATATAAGTTATAACTCAGCGTTATTTAAACATTTTATGAGCAATCATTAATTTCGCCATAAGCAATATTGATTTTCTATAAAAGAATAATCGTCTACTCATAACTAGAAATTCCATAAAGCTCGTATAATATTGGTGAAATTATAATTTTTATTTACCGTCTATTTAATAACAGGAAAAATTAATGTCTAGCAGTTTGAAGCTCCTCATAATTTACTGATATTAGCGCCTAGTGGCGTGGAGTTCCTATAACTCCATTCCTTCTGGCTTCACTTACCACTTACCTTTTGAAGACACTCATCCAAATCCCTACGTATTATACAGCTTATGGCTTCCCTATGAAGGAGAACCAGCCTTCGCCACTGTTAGCGCCCTGCACACGTAAAGTTCGGATCGCGCATCGGACAGCGTTCCAAACCGCGGAGGGTTCCGTGCGGTTTGGATCGATATCTCATGCTAATTACGACCAAAGATGCATTCACGGCTTATAATAAAATAATAATAGCGCCCACGCTGATTTCGGTGCGGCTATACACAGATAGTACACAGGAGCACTCTCTCTTCCTTTACTCTCGTAAGTTGTAACCCAGTTGGACGGATGACCGACACGACTGGCGAGAGATCAGGCGCAGGTCCGACTTTTTACATGACCATCCGACGCATGGATCACCTTTCTTGTAAGACAATCAGGTGATACTGAGAAGCCTGCATTGTCCTAAACAAACTTGAAAACAACATTTTTTGTTGTTCCAACGCAGGAATCGAACCCACAACCCCTGGAGTCGAGATCCAAGCTCTAAACCACTGCAAGTAAGCTTGGACTGCATGCCGGCGTCAAATATATTTAGGTGATTGCGCGGATAAAACTGTGCAAATCTCGCATCGACATGTGAGATCGGACTGAGGGTTGGAACGGTGCGTGCTGTTTCCGGCGGTCGGAGCTTTATGTGTGAAGGGCTGAACCTGAAGTTCTAAGGGTCAGCTCACACTGAGACGCAATGCGGCACTGCATTTCAAAATTGAACTTTATTCACTACACAAGAAGACGCAAGTTTCATTGTATGAGTTCAAATTTCGAGCTGCGCCAGACTGCGTAGCGCGGCGTCGCGTCGGGTCTCGGTGTGAGCTGACCCTAAGTCTCGTTTTCGGTGCAGCTTATCTATACTAATTTAATAAAGAGAAAAAAAGATTGTATGTTTGCATTGAATGGGCTCCGTAACAACTGGACCGATTTTGATGAAATTTGGAACAAATATAAAGTAGACCACGGGGAAGGACATAGGCTATTATCTATCGCGGAAAAATATACGGTTCTCACGGGATTTTATTTTGCACGTACGAAGCCGCGGGAAACATCTAGACACGTGTAAGTAGTCTACACAAAGATTGAGTTGATGAGTGATTGAGTTGATTAAAGTATATGCAGACTACATATTATACTATGAAAACTTGATTTGTCTAAGTCCCCGTTATATCAATATTCATACACATGAAATACAACATAGTGTGTATTACAATATTTCTAGTCCTGACTCCTGAGACCTAATTGTGCATATATGTAACGCCTGCTTTACAAACACGCATAAAAAGATAAAGATAAGACATGATCTTTTGAGAAAGACGAAAAGATTCATAAAAGCATTTACAAAGTATTTTTTAATGATGAACGAAAAAGGACTAGCAAAATGCGATAAAAATATAACACCTTTCCAGAGTAAAACTGTAAACATGTTTTTCTATAATATCAATTATGTACCAATATTCCGAAAAAAGTCTAAAACTCGATCTTTTTTTGTAAAACATATTCTACACTCTAAATAATAGAGTTCAAATTTGCATCAAAAGAAACAAACGCTGAAACCACCTCAATTTCAGTCACTGTAAAACTGACTCTACTATCCAAATACAGAGCGTACTTTTGCGTGGAGGATGCGGAAATTTTTCCTACACGACATAGGAGGTGCGGGGTTTCAGGAACCTACAACAGCCAGTCTCGTTTGGCTATTGTGGCGAGAAGCCGCGTCGTGTTCCTGCATTTTACGTGAAATGTAAACATTTTTTTTAATTTGTGATAGTCAAGTGTTTGTGCATTGGATGTGCTCAGCCTTTGAATTATTACGGTAAGTCGAAAAAATATAGACTTTGATTTGACATAAACAAATAGAGCATAGAGAATAGACATTCGATTTTCAAAAAATACTTTCATAGCTCGAAAAATGTGTATGGTTTTTAAGAAATTAAATTTAGAATTTAGAGAGAGCATAGAGAAGCCGGTTATTAAAATTTTCACTTTTTTTATCCAAAATGTCTAAGATTATTTCTAAAGGGTCAAAAGACTCATAGTACATAAGTAATAAATAAGGGAAAGATAGATAATAAAATAAAAATAAAATTGTACTTTATGTTTGTGTGTGAAGAAAAACCTAACAATTATTTATGACAACTAAAATGTTTATATATGCAAATCTTTTTCGACATTTTTCACTAAACAGTCTTCAAGTAGAGATCACTTTTGAGTATTTACTGCCTTGATCCTGTTTATAGACAACTGGATGTTGTGCGAAAGGAAATTTTTCTGCAGTAGAAATGTTCTTTCCTCTCTGTGTCAAATTTCATCAAAATCGGTCCAGTAGTTTCGGAGTCCATTCAATGCAAATAAAAAAACAAATCTTTCTTGTTTATAATATTTGTATGGAATATTTCCTATTTTATGGATTAATATTACGTAAAGTTCTTCTTCTCAATAATACTCTTGCTTCTGCAATAAGAAACGTAATAATATTATGATTTATGATATATTTTCAAATATAAAAAAAAAATAGAATTTCAGAGCTTGATTTATATAAAACATGTTCGAATAATTCAACAGGTACTTATATACTTTAGTAGACTAGACAGACTCATAACATAGGTATTATAGAAAAATCTGCAAAGAAGTTTATTCATTACAGACCCGCAACCTACTTGTAACTCCTCTGGTTTGTAACGCTTGCCATGAGGCGATTCATGAGCTCGTTTGCGATATTCTTTACAAAAATCTACTGAGTACAGGCAAAACTAACATACATTAAATTAATTTACCCTACGAAAGATGTCGGTTAAAGTAAAGCTATTATTATTATTTATTTATATTATTATTTTTAACTTTCGCTACAGTTTTACACGAATTGCGCAACCGGAGGAGCATGAAATTTGACCGGTAAATTAAAGTTTATGTGGAGGAAAGTGTGCAGAAAGCTAATATTTTTTAAATAATGCTTAGGAACCGTGCGTTTGATAGATGCAATTTTGTTTTGTGATTTTCGTTTTGCAATCAGTCACATTAACATTTAAAAAAAAAAATCTATCTAAAAGGCAAAGGAACCCTTAAAAGTTCAAACTTAAAAGTTATATGTATTACTTTGAGCGAATTTGGACCACAGGGCGCCCTCTAGACTACATAATTAAACACAACTAATTCTATTCGGATGTGTGTTCAGTTGATTTCTGTTTTGAATAACGAACGTCAAATATGGCGGATTAAGGCGAGCGAGGGGAAGGCTTGGACGAGTTAGCTGTCCGACCGCTGGGAAAGGGTTATGTTTTTCGCTCAAACCAAAAAAATTGACGACAGAGCTTTGTCGAACAGCTTTGAAAACTGAGGCCGCGACAGCTCGCCCTACAAGGCAAATCGTAGTTTTGTTACATAATATGGTTGCGTGACACTGTGTAATTACATACGGCGTAGTTCAGACCGGCCTCACTGTGTGGTTTGCTGAACTGTATCTTTTCTTTTTTATTCGGTCTAAGGTTTTTTGAGCTGATGTTTTATTTTTATTTGATTGGGACTAAAGCCGCTTGATGAATTTTGATTCAACCTGGCACAGGAATAAACAAGATATAGACTCTTTTTTAACGCGTTAAAACGGTACAGTTCCTGTGTGACACGCGGATTTCTGCACGAACGTAGTAGTGGGCAACATCTATTTATAAAATAATAATAATATTATAGTAAACTAGCTTGTTCTCGCGGCTCCGCCCGCGTAAATACAGTACAACACGGGAATAGTGTACTTTTCCGGGATAAAGAGTTGCCTATGTATTATTCCAGAGCCCGAACTACTACCGTACCAAATTTCATCAAAATCCGTATAGTTTGTCCGTTTTTGCGTGAAAAAAAAATACATCCATTCTCGCGAATTTTCCCATTTATAATAGTTGTAGGACATTAGTAAACATAGAGACTAGAGACTAGAGACTACACAAGTATACTGTACTTTCCTAAAGGGAATTATTGCTAAACGTGTAAAAATACACCAAGAATTTATATATTTTAGTAAGTAGGAGCAGTAGGTATACATAATATTAGAACCACATTAAACCCTTCGATTTTCAAGTTGCCAAAACAGAAGAAAAAAAAAAATAATTCCTTCGATTTATTTACATAATAATAATATAATCATTCTACTTCTTAATTTCCAACTATAAACTAGACTTGCCATCTGTAGAAACACTATAACACTATAGACATCATTTATTTTCGATCGAACGAGTCAGGTTTATTTTTATTACGATGTGGGCTAACGAAAACCACATTGTGTATCGACGAATTGAACAGATCGCGATGACATGTATACGAGGTTTCGTATTTATAGTATGTGTATATACGTACTATAAATACGAAACCTCATACGAGTCCACAAACAAATAACAATTTCATAATGTAAGTGCATATCACAAAGATAAAGAAAATCTTTTCACGCCCGCCATTTGCAGGGAAAAAAGACATCCATTCATCATCTGAAAATTATAAGTAGGAAGCAGAAATAATATAGCTCCCAACACTGATTTCGGTGACGGCAACCGGTTTCATCGAAACCAGGCTAGCTAGGCAGGGATTACTTTAAAGTGCCCAAATGTGTGCGCAGTGCACACGAGCACTCTCTCTTCCTTTAAGGCCCCCACAGACGAGAGGTTTCAGTTAGAGCTGACGTCATTTCGGCCTGCACGGATTCGAGCGCACACACGGAAAAATCGCATCAGTTCGTTCTGGTTTGCCGCGAGCTACGGTCGTGTTTATTAATTGTAAACTCACTACGCTTGTACACGATACACGCCCGCACGGCTTCGGCTCTGGCGGCTCTCTGAAGGGTTTTGGTCACACATGGTCCGTTCAGTCAAGAATTATTGTTGCCAACCTTGTTATTTTACAAAGTTTTACTTCTAAATTAAGTATTTTATTTCCTCATTAGTAGGAATTTAGTTGTTAGTAGTGTTTTAGTAGGAAAGAGCCAGACAGTAATCATATGCGAAATGGCCTAGGTTAGGCACAAAAAAAAAAATTACACCTTATCATAATAATACATCGTAGTCCGTAATTTTCTTAAAATTACCCGTTTAATTACTATATACGTAATATTTCCTAGTCTATTTTAATTTAACGATAAAGTTTATAATATAATTTCATAAATAATAAAATTTTAATATATAAAAACTAAAATGCAGTGGTTTTTTGGGGGCTTTAGGGATTCCCAAGTTGAGTAGCTTTTTTTGATAGTTTTCAGTATTCTTTTAGTAGTTTTTAGTAGAAATTGACTTGTTTTTAGTAGTTTAGCAATATCAGAGCTGGCAACACTGAAATGAATCGCTTCAGCCCACCCGGCCGACTGATACGATCTCGAAATTGCACAGAATACGATTTTGCATCCGTTCAGGCCGAACTGAAGGAGAACCGGACCGTATACGGGGATTAATTAATTGTCATCAACCTTGACAAAGCGACAACATCGTCGTAAAATTGTAAAAATTATATTAAATATAAATCAACAAGAAACTCACAGAATACTGTAAATAAAACAAATACTAAATTATACCGTCGATATATTTACAATTATAATTACAATTAAACAAGAATGGAATGTCAAAAGTGCAAAAAAAAAATTACCAAAGAAAGGTACGCATTTTATATGTCAAGGGCTTGTAAAAGAACTTTTCACAAGGGCTGTATTAAAGGCTTAGGAAAGAATAGAACTCATTGTAATAATTGGAAAGATCTTTTTTGCATGTCAAGGAAAGGAAGCAAATATCGAGCAACAAAATAACTCAAAAATTCTACGAGACATTCAAAGAAAAGTTTGTGCATTACCTGAATTCAAAAGACAACTTGACGAGATAACTTTAAGCCTTAGCTTACTCTCAGACAAGTACGACACCTTAATAATAGAATATAGTCAGTCAAAAGAAAAAAACAATAAACTGGAAAAAGTAATAGTGAATATCAATAATAAAAGTACATACCTAAAAAAAAAGAACATAGCACTCGAACAAAAACTATACGAAATTGAACAAACATCCTGAAAATACAATATCGAAATTGCTGGTGTAAACATTTACCTGAAGAAGATGTGAAAGAAATCGTAACTAAAATAGGAGATGCTCTCAACGTTAATACCTTAGACATAGATTGGATTAAACGTATGAGACATCAAAAGAAGGTAAAAGACTAGCGCCTATCATCGTGAGCTTCAAATCTACAGGTACTGAATCACGGGACAAATGGCTAGCTGAACGACGTAAACTAAGTAACACTACAAGTAATATGGTAACTAATGGTTTGGCCACTAACAAAATACATATTAATGAAGACCTGACTCCGCCAATGCGAGCTTTACTATGGAATACAAAAAAACAACTAAAGAATATATATAAATTCATATGGGTTTCCAACGGAAAGATATTAGTTAAGAAATCTGAAGGTCAAAATGCAGTATGTATTCGATCTGAAAACGACATTTCTGCCTTATTCAATAGTCAGTAACTTTATATTTAATTTTATGAATTATTAATCATGTATATCATTTAAATCAAAATTCACCTACCTAAGTAACATAGATTCTATCAAAGATGGCTCACTTAATTATACTAGTGTTGAGAGCCTAGATATGTGGTTTACACAAGTAAATTATAAAAACGATCTATGTCTTCTGCACATCAACATTAGCTCTTTAAAAAATAACTTTAATGATTTATTATTAACTATAGGCAATAGTTTAAATAGGCTAGACATTATCATCATCACAGAGCCAAATATAAATTTTACTTTATTATCATTTTATACAATCCCAGGATTTGTGGTTCATTCATATACGCGAAAAGAACGGAAAGGAGGAGGAGTATTAGTTTATTCACGAGCGGAGCTAGTAGCATCTATAATTGAGACACCAGCGGGCAAAACCGCTAGCACGATGCGCTCAGCAGAGTGCGTGTCAGTAACATTTAACAGTAATGGAGAAAAAATCTACTTAATATCACTTTACCGGCCATGCCCAAATTTTTTAAACGTGATAGGATACCAGAGTTTTTTATAGAGTTACGTAACTTACTTGATAGTTTCCCGAAGCATTCTAAAATTATCTTGTGTGGAGACATAAATATACACCTTTTAAATAAAAGCGACAATCGTGTCATATCTTATGAAAATATTTTAGCAGAATATGGATTCACGAAATGTATAAATGATGTAACACGAAGAGAAATACTTTTAGATAAGATAGTAGAATCATGTTTAGACCATATATACATCAGAGCTCCAATTGCCTTAATAGACTCAGCACTCATAAAGCATAAGACATCTGACCACTATTATGTATCCGCAGCAATTGAATGGAGACATGCATCTGACGCGGATCCCGCGATTCACTCCGACAAACATTCGACACAACGTTATCTTCCAACAACAAAACGTATTTTAGACAATCGCCTAGTCAGAGAAAAGTTACAATCAACCAACTTCGATGATTTATTACGTATAACTTGCCCAACTGAATTATACAAATCCTTTGCTAACATTTTTAATAATATATATAGTGAAAGTTACAAAATTCAACCAACCATATTAAAGCAGAATAAGAGAAATAAAAAATATTGGATAAATGCTAATTTGAAACTCATGATAAAAGAAAAAGAGGTTTTAATTCATGTCTGGAGTAATGATCGTAAAAATATCATAAAAAGGTTTGCTTAAACAAACTATAGGAATAAATGTACAAAAGCTATTAATAAATGTAAAGTCGCTTACGTTAAAAAGAGTATATTAGATTGTAACAAAAATATTAAGAAAATATGGAAAAAAATAAATAGTCTACTAGGGAATAACAAACAATCTTTAGACGACATTATACTAAAACATATGGATAACAGTAATAATATAAAAGAAATATGTGATAATTTTGTAAGAAGAGAGATAGACGAATTAAAACATAAATGCGCTGATAAATGATTAACAAGAAATGATTATATCATTAGATCAGATGTATGCAGGAGATGGCAACCAGTAAATTCTAAGGACGTCAAAAGAGTCATTGATAAAATGGATGTAAACAAATCACCTGGTAGTGATCTGGTACGCATGTCAGACTTAATAATTGTCGCCGACAAAGTTAGCCCTATCTTAGCCAGCTTAATTAACTTATCTATTACTCAGCACGAATTTCCACTTAAATTGAAAGAAGCAATCATCCGTCCAGTTCACAAAAGAGGAGACCACAAAATCGTCACTAATTATAGACCCTTAGCTATACTGTCTAGTATCGACAAAGTTATGGAAAAATGTGTAGTAAATCAACTTGGAAATTTCCTACATAAAAATAGAGTTCTGACCGAATGTCAATACGGTTTTCAGAAAGGTAAAAGCGCTAACAAATTATTAGCAAAATTTACCGATAAAATTAACTCACATTTAGGGGATAAAAAATTTGTTGTGGCAATATTTTATGATTTCAAAAAAGCATTGGACACCCTTGAAACAGAAACCCTCTTGAATGCAGTGGACGAATGTGGAGTGGGGCAACCGCTGAACCAATGGTTTCGGGACTACCTCACTTCGCGCTCATACCGTGTAAAAGTAGGCGACACGCTCAGCGACAATATTGCGGTCAAATATGGGGTTCCACAGGGCTCCGGGTGTGGGACAGTGTGTTACCTACTACACGTCAACAGTTTATGTGGAATACTCAACTGCTCATCATACATGTACGCGGACGATTTATGTACTCTACGCGCTGGTACCGATCTGGAAGAAACATGTCGCTTAGTACAACAAGACATTGATACCGTAGTCAGATGGTCTCACGACAACGGCTGACTTCTAAATTCAGAAAAAACAAAATTACTTGACATACATTCTCCTTACTTATGCACTTCAAAATCGCCCCCTATATATAGCCATTGTTTTGCGTGCTTTAATAATAATCATACTTATTGTCAATTTAAGCCTATTGAACAAGTTGATTGTATAACTTACCTTGGTGTCAAAGTAGACAAACATTTTTCTTGGTCATGTCATATAGACTACATCGCAAACAAATTAAGAACTCTCCTAGGAAAATTTTATCATCTAAGTCTAAAAGTACCGAGAAGCATATTAAGGTGTTTGTACTTTGCATTAGTCGACTCAATTCTAGGTTATGCCCTTGATAGTTATGGTCTGACATTTAGAAGTTATCTAAATAAACTTGAATCTCTACAAATAAGATTTTTAAAATTTATAGTCAGTAAAAAAACCAAATCTAATTGTAAAGGCGACTATTCTCAATTATTTAAAATTTGTAAAATTCTCCCAGTTACTTTAAAACACAAATAACTTTTGGCAATTAACAACCACAACCATAATAATATCCATAACCTAGAATTACTGAAGCACAACTATGGTACTCGGTCGGTATCGGAAGGCAAATATAAGGTACCCAGAGTTTTTAACTACTTTGGGGACCGTACTTTAAATAAAAGGATACCATATGTATTAAATAGCTTGCCCAACGATATCCGACACGAGACCAAAACAAAAGCCTTCCAAAAAAACATGTACAAACACATTTTTTCTTTATTACCTTATTGTACATCCCGCACCACTTAAAACATTATTTTAATAATTACTCTAATTTTATTTTGCTTGTTTTTGTTATTACAACATCTCATTTTGTATTATTAGTATTATTAATGTTGTATCTTATTAATTTTATTTTTATACTCTGTCTATAATATTAAGTTTTGTAACATTGATCCTACAGACAAAATGAAGAACAGTTTTGTAGGTCTTTATTTTATATTTTTTGTTTATTGGTATGAAGTAATAAATAAATAAATACTACTCTCTTGATTATTACTCTCGTAACCCAGTGGGACGGATGACCGATACGACTGGCGAGAGATCATGTGCAGGACCGACTTTTTACATGCCTATCCGATCAGCGATCAGCCTGCATTGTCCTAACCAAACTTGGGTCAGTATTTTTTGTTGTTCCAACGCAGGAATCGACCTCCAGAATCGAGAGCCAAGTCTAAACACTGGACCATGGAGGCTGCAGGAAGCAGTGAATGTTTCGATAGGTCACATACTTCTAAAATGTTAATTTTACTTTTTCATGACTTTCAACGATTAATTAGAAAGAGATAAATCAGTTAACATGTAGGTACTTCGCACTTATTTCAGCTTAAAAATGGCAGTGTACATTCTGAATTCAAAAGTTTTAAGTTTGGATTTGGAATAGTGCGATATTTACTAGTTGAAAAGAGAAATACAAGCGTTCAGTTGGACGTTTCTTTTGAATTCCGAACGATTCTTTTGAAAGAGCAGAGCGCTCCATTCTAGAGTTATAATGTAACAGCCGAATATCTATGGAAATTGTCGATCGAAACCGATGATTCATGAAGCACAAAATTTCCATCATCTTCTTATATATTATATTTTGACAATGTTATAGCACTGATTTAGACATTGACATTGATATTCGGCTATTTCCGCACACATTCGGGTGCCCTGCCCCGGGGCATTTTTAGATGTCGAAAACGCTATTAGATTGTAGTAAATAAAGTCGCGTATTTTTCAATAAATACGTGGCAAATACTTTAAAAATGGCGATAAGTTACACGTAACACGAAATATTTGATATAGTTATTTTTTATGTTTTTGCTTTTAGCTTCACATAACAAAAAGTTGAAACAATATAAACTTTCTCCATAAACTCATGGTGTGGATCAAAACTGTATAAAAGTTAAACTAGAACTCGGCCATCGATGCCGATGTTTCGTCTCGGTGAGAAATGTTTTTGTTATTGTCCACGGAAACAATAAAAACTGTTTTTAAACTACAATTTATTCTACAAACGTAAACAAAAAGACAACGTTACGCTACGTACTAATTTAAATGTCTCTTATTTACCATGCAATAAGGAATAATTTATAAACATACATTCATTATACAGAGTGTTTTTTCAGTCATTGACCAAACTTTCAGGAGTGACTTTTACTAGGGGATAAACTTTCCTACTTAAAAAAAAAACCCAGCTGTTTCCTACAAAAGGGCTACGGCATAGATAATATTTTGTAGGAAACAGCAGATTTTTTTTTTCAAGTAGGAAAGTCGATACTTGCTTATATTCAAGAGTATAATATTCACTTCTGGAAGTTTGGTCAGTGACTGAAAAAGCACGCTGTATACATTCATTTGGTCAAATTTAATATTTTGCTTACGTCGAGTCTAATTGGATCTGAACAGGGTATACAAATGGCCTCACATAAAAACAGTGTGAAATAAAGCATCGATAAAATGTTGCCGAGCGAGTAATGTATTATAGTATATACGAGTTGTAATACTGACAGAACACTTGTAGCTCCTCGTGTATTTACTGTTATGAGTCTATTACAGTAAACGCTTACGATCAGGCGATCCATCTGCTCAGATGCCTTACATCATAAAAACAATTCTCCGAATAATATGTCCCCTAAAATACACGATAATGAGTGAGACAGAGGGTTTAATAACGCTACTTCTAACTTCTTACATGGTAGTAAAAACTCAATTGCCATTTCTAAAGTATTGTTTACGACGTATTTTTCAGTAAATTTGTTTTCTACAATTTAAAATGGTGCGCTCTGCTCTTTCAAAGGTTCCATGTATTTCGAAATTCAAAAGAAACGTCCAAACGCTTGTATTTTGTTTCGAGCTTGAATTTGAGCTTGAATTTTGAATTTAGAATGTCCAACGCCATTTTTAGCTGAAAAATGAGAGGCACCGGTTGACAGATTTATCCCTTTCTAATAATTTTGTACATACAATTAGATAATGTAAATTCTATGCACCGAATACCGTAATATACTTGGAACCAAATTAATGCTCAAGTAAATAACTGTTGAGTATATATGATATACTCTGTCAAATACATTTAATCTTAAAGTAAACAAAAATACAATAGAACACTAATATGCTACAGTAGACGTGTGCATATAACACGATGCGCGCCGGCGTAACGTTTAAATAAGATACAATAACTATAGTCTGTAACAGTTCAGTTTGAAACTTCGTAACCCACGACATTGACTATGAATACCTACTTGTACTTATTAACGGACGCGACATTTTTTTTGTCCGAGGTAAGTACTAATCTGAATGTAGGTATAAGTTCTGCAACTGAGCTTACATCTACAGGCTACTTACTCCCTTAGATGGAGAACTAGCCTTCACCAGTGTTGTGAATGTCACTTATTTTACGCGCAATGAATAATTAAACCTTTTTGCTTGCTGAATCTGAATCTTAAATTATTATATCCTCAATATAATACTCTCAGATATAAATATTCAGATTATTCTCGGATCTATTTTATATGAAAACCTCCCATATGCAAGTAAATCCACGCGTAAAAGGTAACCGAGTTTCGCTCAAAGTAAACAAATTATGAAACTTGTTCAATAAACCCTCACCAGAGTAAACATAATATAATACAGTAGTGTAACTCAGCCCTGTACTTGAAATTGATATCAACAATTGAGCGTGGCTTAGCGGAGCCATAGGGTTGGTACGTGTACAAAAAGTAAACCAGTGAAATTAATTCAATCTTTTATTGCATTTGTGAAATTTGACACACTATGTAAATATAATAATTTATTTATTAGTGATGTTGATGAGATGAAATTAGACCATAATATTTACATAATATACACAAAGCACAACAGTAATTATAAATTAATGATAATTCAGACGAAATTCCAGTTCAACCCAACATTCAAAAGAATTGAGATGAACCCCTTCTCAATCTGTCACAATCACATCTGCTAAATAACTTCTCTCCTGCTGATCGCGCCCGTCTCTTAGGGTGCGCTGAGCCGGAATCGGGATACTGGCTCCAGACACTCCCGTCATCTAATGTCGGAACTCTGCTGGATAACCACACCTTCACACTATCAGTCAGTCTGCGTTTAGAAACCGCTACTAACGAACCTCATCACTGTCACTGTACCACGGTGGACCGCCCCCGCATTGCCGGCCGCCAGTCCCGCTATGCCTCCATAAATGGCGTCATGAGGCAATGCTGCCAGCCTATTAGGTACTCTACCCACAGACTCCGACCTAGATTCAGTTTTTTATCTTTAGCCCGTTTTTTTTTTCAATTTACACATAAACTTATATATAGTTTAGATAATAATTTATATATGTTAACTAGCTTTTAATAATTTCTTTTTTTCAATATTGCAATGTGAACCTAATGATAAATTGATAAAATTCTAGAAATTAAGCATTTGCTTTATCCGAATATAGTTTAAAAATACGGACCAGATATAGCTAACTATTTTCTCAACACAGCGTGACACTGCATAGTTTTGCTATTCGAAGATTCGTTAGTGGCCGTGTAAAAGATGCATATATGTGCGTGTGCTGATACGGGCGGTCTAGTAAGAATATGAAGTAATGAGTCTGCCCATTCTTTAAAAAAAATCACGTATCTAAAGCTGACCCAAAACATTTTACAAAATAATTATTTTATGACCCGACATTTTGTATTTAGTTACTCAACGACTATTCGACACGAATAAAACTAATATTAGTATTTTCCAAGTTCATTTTGCGTCACCGTAGCTGGTTTTTTCAGTCACTAAGTCTAGCTTTAGTCACGCAAGCTGGTCTGAACGTATGTCGTATAAGCCGGTGTTATGTGATAGTTGATAATAAATCTAAGGGTCAGTTCACACCGCGACGCGACAAGGGGCTGCCTCTTTAAACTAGCTTTTCAAAATTTAACTTTATTCACTTGACAGAAAGACACACCTTTTTATATTACAATATAAAAAGTTCAACTTTAACAATGAATGAGGGTGTTTATATTTTTTCTGCCGCTAGGGGGCAGACGAAACGCACACGAAGCGTCATCTGGTGGCGTGAGTGGTATGAAAAACGGTCAATAAGAATTTTCGATTCTTTTTCTGTCACCAGGCAGCGCTAGGTAGCACGACGGTCCTTGTTGTGTCAAAAAGTGTGTAATTAACGTGTATCATCTTGTGTAATGAATACAGTTTAATTTTGAATAGCTATCTCAATAATGCTGCGTCATTTCGCGTATCGTTTCGTTTCAGTATAATAATAATATCAATGGACGCTTACACACCACGTCAATCTGGTCCTGTAATAAGTATCCGAAGAACTTCTACCAGTTAAAGGAAATTGTATTATATTTAATACTTTTACACTACATAATGTATATATAAATGTAAATATTTTGGCACCTTCGCCCTCGCACTCACGAGATTTGACAACTCTACACGATTTTCACAATTCTATTTAGAATGCAGCTTTTTCTTTCGCGTCCACTAAAAATATTCAATTTCATTGTACGGTATGATAAATGTTTGTCCTGTCAATATTTTGCCGAAACCATTTTTTTATACGACATTTTATATGAAAACCTTCACTTAAAAAGTATCGATTTGACAAGAGACCGTCATTAACTCATGAATTAAAAGAATATGTATCACGCTGTATTTGTAAACAGAACTCTAACCTGAAGCAAAAACAAAACAATATTTGTCCCCTTCATACTCAAAAGCTTATACGCGCACGAGAGTGTGACAGAGTTTTTTACGATGTACTCATCACGGCGCGCGCTCAGGGCCGGCTTAGCCAAGACGAGGCCCAAGGCCCGTTTCATCCTTGGTGCCAACCTGTCGAAGTAATCTTTATTCCTTTTAATGTGCTAGTGTAATAAAGGTTTATTAGTTGATAGTATGAACCGACTCTAGATTAACTCCTTAATATGTTAGGGAGACACCCTAAAATATAAAATTGTCAGGACGAAGTAGCTTGAGTTAAGTTATTTGTCAACCACTTATTTTATATCTAACACAGCTACTTAATTGGAATACGGTAGCCTTCCGGAAGAATACTTCCACTTGTACATGTATTATCATATACTTTAAACGAGACATTCTAGTATACAGAAGGACCTCGCTAATGCGGCGAGGGAAAAAAAGGCCCCTTCCGAATCATCGAATCGTCCGGATTATAGTATACAATATTTTATCAACCATACTACTTGGCAATGAGGTTGAAAAGTAATACACCTGATTTAAGCGGCGGTGCCATTTATTTTGTTAGCAAACGTGCAAGTAACTTACACTGCAAGATGATAAATAAAATACTGTCGAGTAATAATATTGACACGTTGTGACCTGCACCTACCCCTTAACCCCGCAAACGTCCTCACGCGATCCTCTCGTCTGTCCGGATTACAGTGTGCACCGAAGTAACGAGGGTCTGGGTTAGCGAAGCTCTACTGAATATAATTATAATCGGTTCCTCAAAAATGGCCGCAAGTATTACCATGAATTTAGTATGCAGGGAGTTTTGGAGGAGAAAAATCGATCTAGCTAGGTCTGCCCTGCGAATCTGCGGGTTTTTAAGTTATATAATATGTCCATGCTTTCGTCGTGCTGTTGCATGTCCGATTAGCAGTTTGGCATGCGTGTGTATGATTTTTGCTTTGTTCGAAAATTCGGAATGTGGCGGGTTCGAATCCCGGTAGGATAAATATTTTTGCGACTCTTTTTTTTTAATTTATCAGAACTCCGAGATAATTCGTTACCCGGGTACAAAATTTTACAACTGACAACTTAATTTAAATAACGATTGTCAATTCTCTTTAGGAAAAGAAGAAAAGAACCCTCATCAGCTTCTTAAGCTTTACGCGGCTCGTTCGCTATGCTAGCGAATCTGCCGTAAATAGACAGATTTTTTATATTGTATAACGTATAATAGGTATGTTCCTAATAAAACAATTTACATTTTATAAGTAACACAATATTGTATTTAGGTATTCTCAACTAAGTAAGTTTTTACCCGGTTTTAATTAAAATTTTTGATTCATTGCTAATATTTTACGACCTCTATGACTAAGTGGTTGAGCGTTTCGGTATTTCAACAAAAGGAATAAAACAGTTTTCTGTATTCCTGGGTTATGGATGTGTATAATACTTAGAGAATTAAATGTATATAGTAAAAATCTTATATATATATATATATATATATATATATATATATATATATATATATATATATATATATATATATATATATATATATATATATATATATGTATATATAGTATAAAAGTATTAAATAGATTGCACATTTCCGTTGTCTAGTATCCGTAACACTTGTTCCTCGAGAACTCTGCACAAGGCCAGATTGACGTGATGTGAAACCGTCCATAGATATTATTACTATTTCCTTTGAAGGCAAAATCAGAATCTATAGCAATCTTTAACTAGGTACACCTATGCATTTATATCCATAATTGCGAAATTTAGCAGAAGTTTGACCGTCGGAGCCATTATGATTGTGATAAAATGCTATCCACCTGTTTTTCCATTTGAAAAGTACTTAACCACTTAAGAATGTTGCATATACCTATTAGTTAAAAGGCACGGGCCCTAAGGCCAGAGACATTAGGGTTAATCCGGCCCTGCACACGTTTATTCGCATATACACACACACGTAACTATATAAGTGTAGACGTGCCAAGAAAAGTAAATTTATCTATTTAAGATCGTCAGAGTATGAATTGACCCTTAGACAAAAGTACGAAAATATTATTATCATTGCATTGCCTAAAAAACAGTGCATACGGACAGAAACGGACTTGGCAAACACGTCAATGCCGTGTATAATATTGTCACGCTGCACTGTCATAACATTATGACGTGACACGGAAATGTCACGCTGAAATACAATGTTTCATTTCGTGTTCGACGTGCAAAAAGCGATAATACTTTGTAATAACCTTTAGGTATTATCAATTATTGATTAAAAATAAGTTACGTGACATGGCGCTTCATTTTTAAAATAGCTATTCAAAATTGAACTTTATTCTTCACACAAGAAGATACACGTTGAATTGTAAGAGTTAGAATGTGCAGTGTATACCAGATGTCATATGAAGCGCGTATCTTTTAAAGTTCAATTTGGAATAGCTATCTTAAAAATGCAGCGCCGCGTCGCTTCGCGTCTCGGCGTGAACTGACGGTAAAAAAATAAATAGAATAAAATCCAAGATTATAATATTGAGGAAGGATCCTTCCCGGAATTTGATCGAGTCTGTCTGTTAAGTAAACGAGCATTTAATTGTATGTCATGTAGATGATTTGGGGCCACGAACTTCGACGATTCCGTTACGTCGCGGTGAAAGTCGCGCGGCCTTTTGAAATGACCTTGCTACGAATATCGGCGTCTAGCTTCTTGTGGTCTTGGAGGATAAGAAGGCCATGAAGGTTTCGGAAGTTGAAAGACTAGGAACGCACTTATAACTCCTCTGTTAATTTTGTTTTCGGGTATTATAAAGGTAATATTATTTGCGTAGTCGGGTTATAGTTTGTAACTTTTGTTTATTTAAGTACCTGTTTCTCTACACGTTCAAAATGATTTCCTTTTGTGAGCTCGATGTCGTGGGTAACATCTAGTCAAGTAATAATTCGCCGTCGCCGTCGGTCGCCGCCGCAGTCGAAATTCGTGGCCACACGTCAATGAATAAATTCAATGTGTCAAACTCCCCAAGGGGGCGAATCTTTTTAGATTACCCGTCAAAATCATTTTCCGCTTGTAAATTTCGTTACGTTAATATGAATGGAGTTTAGAAGTTCTTATATACTTTCAGTGAACGCTTGGACTTGGGGAAAACTTCCTCTCATACGCGCCTTGGATAGTTAACCCACGACACAAAATGAGGGTGTTATGCGTTTGGCGTTTGTGTCTTTCTGTCTGTCCGTGGCATCGTAGCTCCTACACGAAAGAACCGATAAAGATGGGTTTTTTTTTGTTTGTAAGCTGACGTGACCGAGTGTTCGTAGCTACAATTCATCTTCATCAGCTCGCTCACTGCCTTACAATTCGGGTGTTACTTAATTTTTTTTATTTTGTTTACGTTAACTCCTAAATTACATATTTAAATAAATTGAATTTGAAATAATTTTAAAGGAAATTCCTACGTACTGCGTAGTAGCTACACGCGCACTAAATATTTAAAAAGTCGACCTCAGTTTATGTTTGACAACGCTCTGTCTCATCACATAAAATCCCGGTTTCAGTACCTACCGGAAAATCCCGGGAATTCCTGGTCCTTTGAATCGTTGATCAGGGGTAAATAATAGCTCCCCATACCGATTTCGGTTACGGTGGCCGGTTTCATTGAAATCAGGCCAGCTACGCAGAAGTAATTTTATAGTGCCCAGTAAGTGTGTGCGCAGTACACAAGAGCACAGATTTCCCTTCCTTTACTCTCGAAGCCTAGTGGGACGAATGACCGACACGACTTGCGAGAGATCAGGCGCAGGTTCGACTTTTTATATACCCATCCGACGCATGGAACATCTTTCTTGTCAGACAATCAGGTGATCAGCCTGCATTAGGCTGTCCTAACCAAACTTGGAAACAACATTTTTTGTTGTTCCAACGCGGAAATCGACCCACGACCCCGAGTCGAGAGCCAAGCTCTAAACCACTGGACTGGACTCGAAACACAAACTTCACTCATGTCTAACTCTTTTCTTCTCGCAAGGAACTGTATTTTGCCAATTCCCGGACCGTTTGAGGGAAATTTTCTTACTTTAGAAAACATTGAAGTTGGGAATAAATTCCCGGAGAATGGGAATAATGTCTCGGGATGGGATCAATATGCTGATAGCTTCGGTCCTCGGATATATTCAATCATCTCCGTCCTTCACGCGTTTGTGAATTGTGAGCGTTGGTGAAGATGTGAGTGCATATTTTCTGGCTTTTTGATTTCTCGCGTTATTGTTGAGTTAAAAGATGGATATCTTGAGGAAATACTTCTCTTATAATTTAAACGAGATAATCTTGTATATATATAATCGTCATTTCGAAAACGGCTGTAAGTATAACCATGACATTTAGTACGCGGAGAGTTTTGTGGGAGAAAAGTCAATCTAGCTAGGTCTAGGTATCCCTGGAAAAGGCGCACTTTTAAGCTATATAATATGTTTTTTCCTTTCGTCATGCAACAATATATCAATAATTTCGACTCTATTATGTAAGCCCGATTAGCAGTTTGGTATGCGTGATTTTTTCTTTGCTTGAAAACTGGAAATGTGGTGGGTTCAAATCCCGGTCATATATTTTTTGATTTTCATCAGCTCGGTTACCCAGGTACCTGCTAGTCAATCAAATACCTAAAACTCTCACGACTGAATACTTGAAGGATAGTTAAATTAAGTGACGCTCAAGTCACATGCTGTCCTTGTCATTTCGGATAGTAGAGACAGCGATAGCCTGTGAATAGGAGGGTCCTTAATTTTGATTAGCGTTTCAGTATTCGGCTGTTATTTATTCTTTGTTCTAGACTGTAATAATATAAAAGAAAAATTCGTAACCCCGAAACTGTCAAGCAGTGAGCGAGCTGATGATGATGAATTGTAGCTAAGAACACTCTCGATCATGTCAGCTTTGAAACCAAAACAAAATGATTAAAATAGGTTCATGGGTTTGGGAGCTACGATGCCACGGACTGGATCATAGTAACAAACACGTCAATAATTCGATTTCTAAATGTCAAATCTGGTTGGCGGTTTTGGCGTATTCCACCTCAGAAGGCTCCTAATCTGCGAAAGTATAATGTCACAAGTCCAACGTAATCGTGTATAGTGTAAAGATGGCGGCGCATCACCTGTGCCAACATAGTTTACGAGACAACTGATAAGCGATTCTATGAAGAGTCCCATGGTGAGATGTATCAATCAAAATTATGTAGACGTTGATCTTATACTTTAAACGAGAAAATCTTGTATATAAATTATAATATAATCGTAACCTCGGCAATGGCTGCAAGTATTTACATGAAATTTAGTTTGCAGGGAGTTTTGGCGGAGAAAAATAAGTCTAACTAGGTTTTATCCCTGAGAAACTGCTCATTTTTAAGTTATATAATATAATGTTTGTTCTTTCGTCGTGCAAAATCATATCAATAATTTGGACACTATAATGTCAGCCAATTGGCAGTTTGGTTAATTATTGCGTGATATGATATTTGTTGATGATAGCAATATTATGTTGCTACTACAGCAGCGTCCGTGGTCCAGTGGTTAAGAGTTTTGCTCTCGACTCGGAGGGTTTCGTTCCTGCGGTGGAACAACAAAAAATGTTGTTTCCAAGTTTGGTTAGGACAATGCAGGCTGATCACCTGATTGTCTGACAAGGAAGATGATCCATGCGTCGGATGGGCATGTAAAAAGTTGGACCTGCACCTGATCTCTCGCTAGTTGTGTCGGTTATCCGTCCCACTGGGTAACGAGAGTAAAGACAGAGTGCTCTTGTGTAGTGCGCACACACTTGAACACTATAAAACTCCTGCATAGCTGGCCTCGTTTCAATGAAACCGGCCACCGCTACCGAAATCGGTGTGGGGAGCTTTTTTTATGTGGCTAATATTTTTAAAGAACACTATTACGATCATAATTCATGAAAGTGATGCTGACGGTCATGATGATACTGATCAGGGCCTCTAGTCAAGATGCATTCGATAATTTCGACGGCGAAGTTCGAACTCAAAAATGTATGGGATTTGACATAAGTCATCGCTAAGAGACATGTCGCTTGCGAAGCAAATTCCATACATTTAGTTTTCGAGCTTCGCCGTGGAAATTATCGTATGCATCTTGACTAAAGGCCCACGCCCTCTAGTGTGTACGGTTTGGTCTAGTTGATCTTGACCTCACAGTCAATATAACCAGGTGTTTAATTCTATTATCAGAAACTAATAGTAGCCCATGTAAGGTAGCCTATGTTATAGGCCATAATGTAGCCCATATGGCTAACGAGCCCACGTCAATTATAGTGATGGATAGCCCTTATCTAAGAGGTGATTAAACTTAAATACAGATGAAGTATGGTTAGCAGAAAATAAAAAGATTAATTATTCTTTTGAAACAAAAAATTAAAACCGACTTCTAAACTAATAAAAATGGGACTACACGGGAAGCACCTCCTTCAAATAAAAAAAAGGATCATCAAAATCTGTTCACCAAGTCGAAAGTTCTGTGGTAGCAAACAAAAAAAATACAGTCGAATTGAGAACCTCCTCCGTTTTTAAGTCGGTTAAAAATTAAGTCTTACATTACAAGTAGGTAAATTCATAATGTCTTTCGGGAATCTTTGGTTTCATACATTGTCTGTCATTGCGATAGAAATACGACGATTGCCGAGGGACATTAGGAAAGTTGTATTTACTGTACAATGCGTTTATGTAAAATCCAATTTTAAGGCTGGGACTAAATTGGCCGGAATTCGTTAGGCCGGAAAAATTTAGGGCAGTAAAACTAGAACTCTGCGCTAATACAATAGAGCTGAAAATCGAACACACGAGTGTCGACTCCAATGTCAATGTCAAATCTGACAGCTCGAAACTCGACACTTCTAGGTATGAGCGCAGAGTTCTTTTTTCAGTGCTCTGCATTTTCCCGGGCCTGCCGGATTCCGGACCATATAGTCCCGCCAAGTTTTACTTTTAAGCTAAGCTAAGGATAATTCCTAAGGATTCTAGCGAGTCAGGGAATTATTAATTCAGCTTAGTAACTAAAACATATTTGAGCTGAGACAACTCTTACATTATTTTAGGCAAAAGCGAGATAAAATATTATTGTGGTTTTTAATCGCATACAGTAAAATAACAGAAAAAAATCATTCTGTTAACAAAGAAGAGATGTGAAGTGCCTAGAAATGTCATTTTACTAATTCAGTTAATTAATAAAAAAAAATATTATTCTGTAATTAGATTTACCCTGGCTACCCTTAAAATTTATTACATTATGACGCCACAAATAAAGTCTGCGTGCAATTATCTACAACTGTACAAAATGTTGTCTATTTATATTCATAATTACCGAAGTTATCAAGGGAGGACAGACGGACGTACGGATAGAGCGAAACTATAACTTCCTAGGGCGTAGTTTGATGACGCTATGTAGCTCAGTGGTTGAGCGCGTCGGTGCTTTATAGTCTAATTAAAATATTAAACATAATATGAACAGTACAAAAGTATTTAAATACTTCCCCTTGTCTGGTCCCCGTAACACAAGTTTGGGTAATTAGCACGGGGCCAGACTGACGTGTTGTGACACTAAAACTCAATTTTTTTTTTCATAATATAGACTATTAAAATAACACTATTAGAACTGTCCTATATGATGCCTACTAGTGGTTTGGAAAATAGCCCGGCGAGAAAAACCGACGTAAGAAACTCGCACGGGACCTTTTGGTGTAATTTGTCATTTTCTAAAAAACAATATTTTTACAATCTAGTCAAGATGCATAAGAACAGAAGCAGCCCTACATGGGGCCTTATTCCCAATCTTCAATCTAAAAAATGCAAAGATTCCAAAACTAAAAAATGTAAGTATATGCAGAATGTTTATTTCACAATCTGTCGAAATTGTATAATCTCGCTAGTTATATTACAATCTAACGGTATTTACAATTTTACGGTGACAGAATATTTTAGACGTACAAAAATGTTTTTAGAATTACGTTGTAACGCACTTGCGTTAAATAGAATATTTACTCTGGAGACGGCGAGTGGTACGGTCGGCACATAAAGTAACAGTTAATATTTTTACTTGATATTTTCTGGAAAAAAAAAATAATTTTCGCGAAACGAAGGTAATGGGGACGCGTTCGAGAGCCATTACTTGAAGAGATTCTCAGGATTAAAACTTAATGTTTTTTATCCGCGTCTCCATTATGTACATTTTACAAACTCTACTTTTGTTTTAAAACCATCAAGCTGTAAGAGGTAAAAAAATCACGCATTCCGTTTTTTTTTATGGTTTCCGGACTCTAGATTTTTACAAGGCATGTCGAGGCAAAAAGTGTCCCCACTTAAATGGCCCCCACTTCTAGGGTTTTTGGGGCTATTTAGACATTTGAGGTATGGCGAAATCAAGATAACTTTTTCTCGTATAAAGAATTGTTCTATTAAATGTACACCATAGCCCATCCTTAGTTTTAAAATCTTTGGCAAGATGTACCCAAGGTAGCACTGAAAATAAAGTTTTTGTCGGCCAGGACACGTCGCTTACTAACTTCAATAGCGCTAACAAAATCCGCCATTTTGCTTATTTATTTTGTTTGTTTTGATATCAGTTGATATTGTTTTGTGACTTATAGTGTTCTCTATCGGGAGTTCCAAAAAAATCGATTTTATTTAAAAGATTTATTGAAGTTAAAATTACAAACTATTTTACATTTAAACTTAACAAAAATGAATCAGATCTATGTTGGATCTAAACTCAAGAATTATAACTAAATTAAGACTACCGACTTTGACCGATGTAAGATCTGAAGTGTCCAAGTTAACTCCAAATTCACGGTCCCACGGAGTTGGGACCACCGCGATGATGCGGCGACAGCATTTCCAGTATATGACGATTTCTTTCGTAATTTATGAAGAAACTGCACGACATGTATTTTCTCTATAGTCCAAGAGGTGGCTTCAATTATTATATGTTATATGTTAATTATAGTCCAAGAGCATGTTCGACTGCGACTGGCCGATGATGATGATTCCCATATAATGGTATTCGGCAATTTGGTGCTAAGTCCATATTACATAGGGGATACATATGTAACATGTGCAATTAATTGAATCATAATATTATTAAAATTAACAATAATGTCAGCCCAAAAAATAGAGAAATATATTTTATAGTATTAGTTAGTATATAATACATATATTGTAAATTGATTTGAATTTGAAAAAAAATTTGAATACTTTACAAACATATATTTAAGTTAGGTTAGGTTCCCCGGTTAACGCCAACTTAGCGTCCTAGAGGAAAATAGCATTTATCAGTTGACAGCGCTTACCGCTTAGCAATCTACATTTTCTTACGAGTGCATTCGAGCGCTTTTTCCGCCAAATACAGCTTTTATCTAGGTATTTTGAAAAAAAAGAACTTTCTAACTTTTAAATTCAAAATTTCTAACCATCGGCCAGCACCTGTCACAGTTGCCAGGGAACGTTTAAATATTTGAATTTAGAACGTCCATTTTAATTGGGAATTTATAACTGGCCAGTACTTAAAACTAAAGTCGTCAGATAATTTCAAACGTTTGAATTTAGAACTTTCAATATTTGACATTTATGTATAACTGACCAGTATCCATAACTTTCGTTCAATCTGCAAGGTTAAATTCAAACGCTTATTATAGAATGTCCGAACTTTCAAAATCTAAGGCTGGGACTATGTTGTTCGGGGTCCGGAAATTCAGAGCATTGAAAATAAAACCCTGCCATCATACAATAGAGTTGAGAATCGAAGTGTCGAGTGTCAAGCTGACATATGACATTGACATTTGACTCGACACTTGTGTTCGATTCTCAGCTCTATTGTATTAGCGCAGAGTTTTATTTTCAACGCTCTGAATTTTCCAGCCTAAATCTGTAATCGGCCAGTACCTCAGTAATTTCACACATTGGTTGCCACGAGCTATCAGGGTATTTAACCCTACAGCGGGTAGATCGTTCTCATAATTTGCACACTTACAGCGTTTTCACATTACGCGATACGACAGCCGATATCGGTTCAGAAAACTCTCTTATGTCGTCTGCATATGAGCGTTATTAAATTGATCGGGTCCGTTAAACGATATCGCGCCTATACGTCATGTAATAACAAAGACCGAATTTTACTGGGCCCGCCGGATTCCGGACCATATAGTCCCAGCCTAACTTGGCGGTATGTAAGTGGAACGGCTACATTTATCAAGTGATGACAAGTAGGTCGCAAACACCGCTGGAGACTGAGATTGTCTATGGTATATTGATCCAGTCTGTGATCATCATTATCATTGGGGTGATGATGAAATAGAAACTGAGAAATAAGCCTCATTTAATTTTCATACGTTAAGGTCAGCTCACATCGAAACGTGACGTGACACATTACGAGTGATGATAATCAAGTATAGCTAAAAACTCATGTCAGCTTTCAAACAAAAAAAAAATTGTTTAAAATCGATTTAGCCGTTTGGAAGCTACGATGCCACGGGCCGACATACACAAAACAAACACACATAGCATAGGAAGCATATGAAACAAAATTTGAAATCAATAAAAGCGAAAGTTGTACAACTCCAAACGGTTTTGTTGATGAATAAACTGACGTGAAAAGCTGCGGCGCCTTCAAATTACTTTGTTTTCAATTTTCAATTGTCAAGACCCTCAGGTGCGCCGTATCGCCTGTGCACGTCTCCACATCACCACGTCACAACGTCATCAACGTGAAACCACAATATAAATAATATACAGTATACTAGACCGATGAAACGCACACACGCGTCATTTACACGGCCGCTAACGAAACCTCAAATAGCAGAAGCATGGAGTGTCACGCCGCGCGCCACCAAGACTTGTCGCTGCATTGAAAGATTAACGAATTTTATTTAGTTGTGACGCTTGCGCACTGTCAACGCCTTCTTTGTAGATGTACCAGCCCTGGCGCTCCGCTCGGCCACACTCAATTGTTCGCGCCAACACTTGCGCGACGTTTAGAATAAACACAAAGGACATCACTACGTGAAGTATGGCCGACCGACTGAGGGGCGCTGTCAGAGAGTGACGAACACTTGCATTTAGAACCCCTCCCGCGCCGGATGCATTTTCAGCTCATCCCGAAACCTAGTGAACGCGAACGCGTGTGCGCATATTTATTTGTGCTCGTTAATATAATACCAAATTCGCCGGCGAACCGCGATAAATCTATCGATAATCCGCTCAACAGCTGTGTAGTGTAGTGAGAAGAAACCTCCGCCCAGATACAGAACCACCAGCTCAACAATAAGGTCAGTCCCAGATTTCTCCAGCCCTCACATTAACCTATATACCTACTTCCCTCAGCTCAAAGTCGTATGTGTAAGTTCCTAACTTACACATTTCTTGGTCCATCGAGCCTTCGTGAAGCCCTTCTCCCTATTACCGGCGTTGGGCATGATTAGAACCAGCACCTACAGTTCCACTCCGCCCAATTCTGCACATAAAATCAGCTCGATTATTTATATTTTGTCCAATTAATTCTGGCCAGGCCGCCCCGCCATTTTAAAACCAAGTTACAGTCCATTCCATTATCAATTCGGCACATTTAACATTAAACCCCTATTCAGTACTTTGATATTAACCTATATGTTAATTATTTAAATTATTTTGTGCATATTTCGGCCCATAAATTCATAGGAAAAACCCAAAAAAAATAAAATAAAAAAATAGTGGGTAGGTTGTCGGCTTATTGTCGAACAAAGAACTCGAACATTCCAGAACTTCCCTAACGTACCTAATACATAATTTGTGCCAATAATATCTCATATAATTTTCTCAGCTCTTAATTACTTACAAAACATTTTAATGTTTGACTCGCATATAAAATAAGTAATAACTAGTGCGTATTGTGAATTACGTTCGGCTCATAACAGAATTGTAAATCGTCGTTGCATTACTAAGTATTTTATCTATATATAACGTTTATATCTTCATATTCTCAATTTTTAAAACACAATATTAATTAACTTAGCATTATTTTAATAGTTACGGGTTGCATAACATCTCAAGTGCCCATACTAACATCGTCGGCTCGCTTCGATACAGAAAACTTGATTTGTGTACCTACACGGCGCCCGTGCGAACAACAGCTGTTACATTCATTCTTAATTAGGTATTCTTCATAGAATAAATAGTGACCTTCACATTGAATTCATATCTTATCTACGTTCTGTGTCTATACAAAAATATTATTAGGTATTACGTTACAGCTGTTTTAAATAAGAATTCTTATCGACGTTCTGTGTTTATACAAATATATTATAGGTGTTACGTTACAGCTGTTTTGATAAGTCGGCACACTGTTGAGATTGAATCTGCTCATACCTACTTACATTGTTTTCATTACGTTATTTTGTTTCTAACGCGCCCGCTAAGATTTGTTTATATTCAAACTTCAGGACATTAATATAATATTACAGACGACTTCTAACGCATTAATCTCCGCTCATCAAACATACACTAATACTATATTAGCATCAGGCGATCGGTCAGCTCATTTGTTAATTAACTCGTACACATTTTATGATAAAATTGTATACATTGTCGGCACATTATTAAAATCTATTTTCTGCGCTTTAATTAATTGCGCGCGTATTTTCCGCTCATTACTTTTAAATATTTAACTTAGTTACACGCATATATTTTTAAACATGCCTACAAAATCGCAAGCGGCCATATTTAGGCAAACTATAAAATCTATTAGTCGGCTCAGAGAGATCGCATTGGCATTACACAAAGGTGACTCAAAATCTAACAAATCGGAGTAACAAATGCGCGTTTTAAAGACCTATGGAGATTGCTTTGGGCCCGGGGAAGCCCATAGCCTTCGGCACGATTTTTGATTTTGCACTCATAGGACTCGTTGAGCACTCATGCGATTCACCTGTAGCTCAAGTTGGCTCTGCTCATGTTACTCATACTCATTATACTCAGTCGGCTCACTCTACACATTCTGCTCATTCTACTCATGATATTTGCAAAAGCTCCGCCCCATCGTTTACAAACATTTGAATCAAATAGAGTAACAAAAATTAACTCAAATTCACTCACACTTAAGTGGCGTCATGTACCTTCCCAATTAAATCCTGCTGACTGTGCAAGCAGAGGATTATCAGCTCAAGCTCTCTCCGCTCATGATTTATGGTGGTCTCCTCCTTGGCTCAAATTGCCAGAGGATACCTGGCCCAAGATGCCTTCAGCTCATACTCGACAAGACTTGCCAGGGCTCAAACCAAAATACGTACCATGCAATTTCTCGATACCCGGTGTCGATAGTGATCTGCTCACTCGCTTCAGCTCTTTAGAAAAACTAACTGGTGTCACTGCCTACATGAGGCGATTCATTCGTAACTGTAAACTAAATTCAAACTCGCGACAACTAGGCCCTCTAACTGTAAGTGAACGTAGAGAAGCATTACTCTTCTGGATCCGCTCTGTACAGCAGAATGCATTCGCAGAAGATATTCACCGCCTGCAAACCGATAGAATCTGCACAGTACGACTACAACGTCTGTCGCCTTTTACGCAGGACGGTCTCCTCAGAGTAGGAGGTAGACTCACTCGTTCGGAACTCACATACGATGCTCAACACCCATTCATTTTGCCTAGTTTTAGTCCGCTCGTAGACCTCATAATAGATCACTATCATCGCATACACTGCCACCCTGGCACGGACACGCTACATGCTATTTACGTCAGCAATTTTGGATATTATCTGCCCGCCGCATTATAAGGCACAGAACGTTTAAATGCATAAGATGTTTCCGTTGCCGCGCTCAGCCCGAAGTACCTATCATGGCTGACCTGCCAGCTGATAGAGTCATACCTCAGCCCGTATTTAGTCACGTATCAACAGATTTCGCCGGACCGTTTCTGCTCAAATCAAGTCAATTACGTAATGCTAAGTTAATTAAGGGATATTTTTGCATATTTGTTTGCCTCACTACAAAGGCGGTTCACTTAGAACCAGTCTCATCGCTCACTGCCGAAGCGTTTATTGCAACATTACAAAGGTTCTGCTCACGTCGCGGACTTCCGGTATTGATACGTTCGGATTGTGGCACAAATTATGTAGGAGCTAGGAATCATCTACTAGAGGTACAACAATTTCTCAATGACAATAACGACGCCATTTCTCATAAACTCTCAACTCAAAATATAACTTGGTTACTCAATCCGCCTAAAGCCCCATGGATGGGAGGTATCCATGAGATTAATGTTAAATCCACAAAGCAACTTCTATACCGTGTTATCGGTGAGCAACACCTCACTTTCGAGGAATTCTTAACTCTGCTCACTAGAATCGAAGCTGTGTTAAACTCTCGGCCCATCAGTCCACTTTCGTCCGATCCCACGGACTATCAATCCCTTACTGCTGGCCACTTTCTCATTGGCCGTCCGCTCACAGCTCTTCCCGAGCTGACTCTAGATGAAAGAGTAATATCTCCGCTCAAACGCTTTCAGCTCATTCAATCACTCTCTCAGCGCTTTTGGTACCTTTGGACCAAGTCCTACCTCCATACCCTTCAAATCCGCTCCAAATGGCTTTCCTCTTCCTCTCCACCCAAAATTGGAGAACTGGTTCTGCTCAAGGAGGACAATTTGCCTCCTCTACAATGGAAGATGGGAAGAATCTCACGTCTGCTACCTGGGAAGGATGGAGTCATCAGAGTTGTGGACTTGGACACGACTCAAGGCCAGCTGCGGAGGCCTGTCGGCAAGATTGCCCGGCTCCCACTGGATTCTGCTCAGGATGCCCCTCAGCTCGCCGCCTGTGCGGGCCCCCCAGGATGTTCGCGCCAACACTTGCGCGACGTTTAGAATAAACACAAAGGACATCACTACGTGAAGTATGGCCGACCGACTGAGGGGCGCTGTCAGAGAGTGACGAACACTTGCATTTAGAACCCCTCCCGCGCCGGATGCATTTTCAGCTCATCCCGAAACCTAGTGAACGCGAACGCGTGTGCGCATATTTATTTGTGCTCGTTAATATAATACCAAATTCGCCGGCGAACCGCGATAAATCTATCGATAATCCGCTCAACAGCTGTGTAGTGTAGTGAGAAGAAACCTCCGCCCAGATACAGAACCACCAGCTCAACAATAAGGTCAGTCTCAGATTTCTCCAGCCCTCACATTAACCTATATACCTACTTCCCTCAGCTCAAAGTCGTATGTGTAAGTTCCTAACTTACACAATCGTAGGTAAAAAATTCAAGGACACGGCTGAGATCCGCTACTGCACATTATTTATATTTTGGTGACACGGTGCGATGTCGCGGCCCGGTGCGTTGACATAACGTGCTAATTTCAACGTCACCGTGAAAATGCTCGCCGTGCTATGTTAAATTTCACTACATTCTTCACCGGGTCAGAGAATAGGCGACTACATGTAAAATATTTAGTTTAATTTATATACTTAGAAATATTGAGGTACTACGTAACTAACTTAGGTAAGTACTAAAACGTTAAAAATATAATATTTTATGTGTACTTTAATAATTGGATACATCTAAACAAAATATACAAAAAAGTTTAATTTTTTTTTGTTAAATTAGTTTAAAAAACCTACATCATGCTATACAAAACCATTTATTTTAGTAAGTATAAACTTAAACGCACAAATTTTGGAGATACACACACCGGCATATTTAGCGGAACATAAAATAAAGGTTTGATGTCAGTATCATATAAGGTTGCTGGCTGGTTTATACGTCATTTAATTTAAAAAGAAATATTTTACGATTAAGAAAACAACTAAACATCACATTTTATGCAATTGTTTTAATTTTATTCAAATACACCTTATCTGGAGCGAACTTCGAGTATTTCTTCCTTCTGAGTATGATTTAAAATTTCATTGAAATACTGTTTTTGTTAGTTTTTTTTAATCGCGTATCTTTTTGGAGTTGAGGACTGAATTATGCCTGACTTATCCCCAACGGAGATTGCCAGGGCACTCGAAATGCGAAGAAATGGTCATACCTACAGAGTGATATCCAGAGATCTTCGTCGACCAGTTTCAACGATCCATCGCAGTATCCAACGGTTCAGGGAGACCGGTACTTATGTGAGAAGAGCAGGACAAGGCAGAAAAAGACGCACTTCGAGTAGGGATGATCGTTTCATTCGGCTTCGTGTACGTAGGAGCCCCGTTTGACGGCCGTCCAAGCCCGACATGAGTTAGAAGCAGTGCGGGGTGTAACTGTAAGTGAGCGCACGGTACGAAGAAGGTTCGAAGAAGCTGGTTTGGGTTCATTTGTGCCCGCCAAGGCTCCAAGGCTCGAGGTAAATCATCGTAGAAACAGGTTAACTTTTGCTCAGGAACATCGACTTTGGAACGCGGACCAATGGAGTAAGGTATTGTTTAGTGATGAGTGCAGAATTCTCTTAAATCAAATTGACGGCAGGCATAGAATATACAGACGCATAGGAGAACGATACATTCAGACAAATTTTGAAACTACAGTTGCATACGGTGGTGGATCAATAATGGTTTGGGCGGGCATTTGTTTGGGAACTCGCATAGTCTTGGTAGTGATTAACAGAGGGAGTCTGACTGCAGACCGCTATATCAGAGAAGTTTTAGAAGAAAATGTCGTACCGTTTGCCTCATATATCGGTGACGATTTTCTTTTTATGCAGGATAATGCTCGGGCGCATACCGCTCGGGTAACTCAAGCTTATCTTAATGATATGAATATCACTGTTATGGAGTGGCCAGCGAGATCACCGGATATGAACCCAATAGAGCACGTTTGGGACTTGCTGAAAAGAAAAGTAAAGTCCAGAATTCCAGCTCCTGCCAACGTGGGTGAACTGCGAATCGCCGTAGTTGAGGAATGGCGGAGACTATCCCAGGAGACCATCGATAACATCATTCTCAGTATGCCTAGACGGGTAGAAACTTTAATAAGAGCACGTGGAGGAAATACGCGATATTAATCACCATTTTTCTAATTTAATTAATTGTTATTTTAATATTAATTTTCACATTCCCGGTTACATGAAAAGTTCAAATATGTACAATTTTTCACAAATAGCCTTTACTCGCAAAATCTGTTCTTAATGTGATCTCATTTTAAGTAAAACAAATGAAACTTTAAATAACAAAAGAAGTGTAGTAAGTAGATTTTAAAATAAAACCATATTTTTTTAATTATCGACCTTTTTTTTGTGTTCCGCTAAATATGCCGGTGTGTTTATTTACAAATATAATTATGTTTAATGTTTTAAATAATTAAAATAATGTTTAATGTATAATTATGCTTTATAATAATTCATACACTTTTACCAAATAGTGACGTCACAGTTACGTAAGATTTTTGTATGGAGTGTTTTCACGAGTCTTGCGACAAATCGCTGTACTTATGAAAATATACATTTTTAATATACTGTCTCCTCTTAGAACTTTACTATTCATTTAAGCAATAGCATTTTATAGCAAAGAATGAATTCTGTCGTCTAGCCTATTATTACCCTATTACGTCAACGTCAGATGCGCCGTTCTGCGGCGACGTTTTCGTACCGTGAACGTTTCACGTTGACGCGACGCGCGACGTCGTAACATGGACATGTGGACAGGCCCTTATTGAGTTTTAAACATCATTAATCACCTGTTTTCGAAGAATAATTATTTGTTGTTCCGGTTTCCTATTGCTATTATATTTTCTGTATTAATACTTATGTACTATTATAAATATGAAAGTTTGTGAGGATGGATGCATGGATGGATGGATGGATGGATGGATGAATGGATGGATAGATGGATGGATGCTTGTTACTCTTTCACGCAAAAACTACTAAATGGATTTCGATGTTTGGAATTAGTTACGCCTTTGGATTAAAACAGGCTACTTTTTATCCCTAAAAAGTACAGTATTCCCGTGGGATAGTATATTACCGCGGGCAGAGCCGCGTGAAAAAGCTAGTATTAATAAAAGGCAATACTTTATGTACTAGATGTTGCCAGCAACATCGTTCGCGCAGAAATCTGTAGCTGTACCTCCATTTCGCTGCGATAAAAATAGCCTATGTCCTTTTCCAGAAGCTACTCTACATTTGAACCAAAATTCATGAAAATCGCTTCAGTGGTCTAGGACTCTGCGACATTGACTGAATTTTTTTAGATACGCGTTTATTTTGAGGCAATTATAATATCACGCTACGCAGCGTTAGCACAGAGACGTGACGTGGCGCGCACTTTTTAGGGTTCCGTATTTTGTTTATTATAGTTTCACTCAGTCCGTCCGTCCGTCCGGGGATAATATTTTACCGGGGTTCGAACTTCGAACCCACCACACTCCGAATTTCCGAACAACGCAAAAATTAACCAAACTGCCAATCGGACTGACATTATAGAGTCGAAATTATTGATATTATATTGTTGCACGACGAAAGAAAAAACATATATAACTAAAAATGCGCAATTCCCCAGGGATAAAACCTCGCTAAACCGATTTTTCTTCCCCAAAATGTAATGCAGGGATGCATAATGTAAATACTAGCAGCAGTTGTCGAGATTACGATTATATATAATATACAAGATTGTCTCGTTTAAAGTATAAGATACCAATAAACTACAATTTTGAATTACTTGCACCTAGTATTTCATATCATAAATTAAATAAATGAAAATATTTAATTAAATAAAAATTGGTTGTATTATTTCGAGTTCCGATTGTATTTGACCTACAAAATATCTGGCGATGGATCTGCCTGAGGCGAGAAACATTGTCGAGCACTAGCTGCAAGTATGGCCCTCATTTTTAAAGCTGGCAATATTTATCATCAAGTTCTCTATTACTATTGTATTCCTTCAAATCTTTAAAATACATTTAAAAAAGTACAAAAAAATGTAAGGAACATTTTTGTTCTACGCGAGCGAAGTCGCAGGAAACGGCTAGGTTACGTAATCAATAATCACTTAAAAAAACCCAACGACCTCTGTGGCTCAGTGGTTACAGCGTCAGCGACGCGCCGTGCGAACAAAAAGTTTCAATGTTCCTGGGTCATGAATGTGTGTTAAATATGTGTATACACAAAATTAATCCTTTGAGCCGTTTCTGCAGCAGTGGTGCCACGGTGGAACTCGTACTCGAAAATAATACGATATTTCAAGTTTTCCATTTTGTAAACAGAGTGACGCAAAGAAAAAACCAAAAGAGAAAAAACCAAATGAATTACGGTTTTCGAAACACAAATGCATGAGTAAATAGCGGTATAAATTTGAAATTGGAATTTCTAATCAAATAAGATATATTTGAGATCAAATTGGCCAGTACGACAAAACATCAATTTCATATGTAAGGACCTAATAATACATCGTAACATTCGTCCGTAATTTTCTGTCCGTTTAATTACTATATACGTAATATTTCCTAGTACATTTTAACTTACGATAAAATTTATAATAAAATTCAATCAATAATAAAATTGTAATACAACAATACCTAAAATGCAGTGGTTCTTTGGGGCTTTAGGGATTCCCAAGTTGAGTAGTTTTTTTTATAGTTTTCAGTAATTAATATAAGTATGTATGTATGAGCTCGAATCCGTTCAGGCCGAACTGACGTCAGTTCTAACTGAAACGATCGGCCTCTTGTCTGTGGGAGCCTTTAAGATGAAAATCTCAACAGCGCCGTTAAATCGCAGGATAAATGTAATATTATATATTACTAGCGGTTGCGCGCGGCTCAGCTCGCGTAAATACAGTATCCCACGGAAACACTGTTTATCGGCATAAAAAGTAGCCTATGTTTTAATCCAGAGCTCAAGCTACTACCATACCAAATTTTATCCGTTTAAAAAAATCCGTTCAGTAGTTTTTGCGTGAAACAACGTAACAAACATCCGTCCATGCATCCATCCTCATAGACTTTCACATTTATAATATTAGTAGGATATCAATACGTTAAAGAAAAACTTTGAGTACACTTTAATGAGAATTATGCGAACTGAGAAGTTGAAATTTGACACAGTTAAAGTTTATGTGGAGGAAGGTGTGCAGCAAGTTTATAATTTTTAAAATGATGCTAAGAAATACAAAAATTACTAAAAATAAATTTACGCACACTACCGCGCTCCCACTACTATGCGTTTATATAATAAAAGTAGGTTTGACACAATTGTCAACCTTTCTTTCAAATTCCATAGACAAGTTTTACATATTTTTTATTGCGTATCTAAGAGGCAAAATACCCCAAAAAGTTAAAACTTAAAAACTTCTTTCCGACTACGCTATAATATAATTATATAAGCATATTATAGTATTTAGCTCATAGCACAACAATATCGCGCACTATACTGTGCTATATATTATTGGCTTACTATACGCTATAAAATGGTGCGATACGCCGAGTTCATGCTGTGCTATATATCGCGCCGCTCTCTTCCTCCTCCCTCACCTCCGGCTGTCCCGCAGGCAAAACGAGCGTCTGGATACGATCCTGTGCCTGAGACGGATTTGCGTTGGCTCCAAATTATTGTATTTGTCGTAGTTTTTCTCTATTGTATATCCAGGGTCTGGCATTTTTCTTCTTTCGTAGTAATGACAAGATTGTGCATAATTCCGCATTGTCGTCATCGCTCGATGAGCTTTCAAGACTATACAGTATTAAATCCATTGTGTCGATCGTGATGTGTGCTGTGCAGCTGTGTACACTCTTCGCGGACAACTGAGCTTGCAATATACTACACATGCTTGCGATAATATCGCGTAATGTGAACGCCATGATATATAGTATAGCATTAGACTCTTCTTTGCTATACTATATACCACAATAGTATAGAGTAGTCTGAAATGGGCTTTATTCTGTGGTTGAATCGCGCACGCACACATTCTAACGTGTTAATGCGGACTTCAACCGCCGTTGCTGTCACTTTGTGTTTAAACATTTTGAGGCGTCGAATCATAGTTTTTTCGTGTCGTCTCTCATTTTCATAAACGATGATTTCCGAAGGGCATTAGCAACTTAGTCGTACTGTACTGTCGCAGACACTCGCAAAACTTTGGAACCTTTGTAATTTATGACATCCGTCCGAGCCGGATCGCTTAATGGAAAGCGATTACCGTCGTCCTTCCTAGATTGGGCTATAAAATATAAAATTTAAAAGTGTAGAATATAGAATTTAAAGATTCATTCTCAAATAGTTGACTCTTCAAAAGTCAACCTTATAAAATAATGTACAAATAATATATTGTCAGGTCAGGATACCGACATAATTTTAGTAACTTAAAATAATATTTAGTTATTAACTGATATTAATCTATTACCAGGAATTTATTTACTGATATTTCAAATCGAACATGTAATCGTTATCGCCAATACATTTATCCCAACCTACCCATATACCATTTTCTTAAAAGATCTTTAACACTATCACAGTTTAAAACAAAACAAAGGGACTAGTCAAAATTGTTTATTAATTCGGAAATAACATAAAACAACATAGTAGTAGTAGTTAAGTAGCTATGAGATTCAATAAAAGGCTCACTTTCTATTTGCAGAACACTATTAATCTAACAACACGATTACTAATGACATTATAACATGAATATGAGGGGAACTTCAGTGGGGCAGTGTAAGACACAAGCTGCAGATCCTGTATGCTCCATTTACATCTCGCGCGCTTTAAAAACCGTATCAGAATACAATATCGAGGAACATATAAAGGACATGGGGGAGGTATGTATCGGTGTCGAGCGACTTACGCAAAACAGGGAGACAGCTTTTAACTCGTTTAAAGATAAAATACATGCAAGTAAAATATTACATCTTTGGATTCAAAGTTCTGGCCTGCAGGACTGGTTTATCGCCGTTTCAAGGAACGCTATTCAAAAACCGCTGCGAACGAAAAACTATTACAACACCATGGGTAGTACAGACATAACATTAGGTACTTTTAACTGCCGATCCGTCAAGCGCTCGGCTGAACAAATACGCACATTGACTGAGCAGGTAGACATTCTTGCTCTGCAAGAGACGTGGCTACTTTTTCACGATTTGGGGTTTATGAGTAAGCTTAATAAAAACTTTGGTAGTTACGCAAAATCTGCAGTGGATACGTAGCGACGTAAATACCTAGCGAGGTATTTTGACAGGTCGACCATATGGAGGTGTCGCGCTGTTGTGGCGTAAATCACTGTTCCCCAACGTATGTATCATAGACTGCGCCAGTGATTGATTGGCAGCCATACTGATCAAGTCAGATGGCCGGAACTTACTTGTGATGACTGCTATTTATCGTACGACGAAGGTACCGAGGAGAGCTTGGCGGACTTCATAAGTTCTTCTTCTTCTTCTTCTTTTATGTATGGCGGCCTCAGTGAGTTGCCAATGTCCGATTGCTAAATATGTTTAAACCCTCCTCTATTGTAGGTCTAGTGAGGAAACAAGGGTACAGTGATCTACACAACTGATGCTATGTTGTTGAATAATCTAAAACAATCGGAAAAAGGAGGCATCGAAGCAATCATCAGTGACGATGACATTGAAGCAGTCTTTGTACTGGGTGACTTTAACGCTCATGGAATGGTTTGGGCATGAGCTATCCGTTTTTTGTGGTGGATCACTCTCTCACTTGTATCGACGCTGAGCTGCTGCCCGCAGATTTTTTTACGCACATTAATGATGGTAGTGGGGCGAAGCGTTGGTTCGACTTAGGTTAGTTAGCATTGTATCGTGACGGCCGCCGCGCAAGCGACGGTAACTTCAGCTTCTATCAACTATGAGGTGTACTGGTCTGACCACTATCCGCTCCTAATTATGTGTAAGTTAGTTAAAATACAAAGGAAACATAGTTCTACGAATGTAAATAGCCCACTATCTTGTCTCTACTGGGGTAATAGATCTATTGATGAAATTAGTCTGTTTAAGAAGTTATGCTGTAATTAAATTAATTAAGTTTAATTTGCGGTCTAGTCAGGTTTTAAATTGTACAAAATGTGATATTTTTAATTATTTTATTTTTAAGGAACATGTTTGTGAGTTAGACGAATTTGATAATAATATAGTTAAAATTTTACAAGATGCCGCAATACAAAGTATATGTACCTGATAGGGGTAAAAAGATTATGGGGTGGAATCACCATGTCCGTGACTTGATTTTAATTGTTGGCATTGGTACGGGAAGCCTAAATCCGGTAGTCTCTATAATAATATGGTGAGTAGTAGAAGGATTTTTAAGAACAAATTGAAATGGTGTCAAAATAATGAAGAGCAAATTAAGATGGATATAATAGCCACACACCAGTCGGACGGAAACTTTGCCAAATTTTGGAAGGCGACAAAACGCCTCAATTTTAAGCAGGGTTTACCGGTTTGTATCAATGATGCTCAGGACCAAACACAGATCTCTGAACTATTTGCACATCATTTTAAAGTGAATCCGTTACCCGTATCTAGCAATACCAGTACCACGGCCACTGGGGACAAAGGGGAATTGCTAGTTATTCTGGCTTCTCTCCTGATGACATAGCTAGAATTGTCTTGAAAATGAAAAAAGGTAAGGCATCTGGCTTTGAGGGGCTTAGTTTAGAACACATTTTATTTTTATTTTCACTTCTATGTTGGCAGATCTCTTTACAATCTGCGTCAACATAGGTTATTTGCCGAAAAATTTAATGAAGACTATGGTCGTTCCCGTGCCAAAAAACAAAACTGGTGATCTCACTAACCCTAAAAATTACCAATTTCCCTAGGAACTGTTATAGGAAAAGTTTTGGAAACATTAATTTACCCTGACATAAACAATAATATTAAGATTGATGATGCACAGTTTGGTTCTCGTCCCGGTCTCTCAACGGATTCAGCTATTTTTGCGCTTAAATCGACGGACTTACACTATATAAAAAGAAACACATATATATATGCATGCTTCTTAGGTCTCAGCCGAGCTTTCGACCTGGTAAATTACAACTTACTTTAGCGAAATCTCTACGAATCGAATGTACATAATAAAACCGTGGATCTGTTGAGATTCTGGTACGATAAGCAAACTAATTTTGTGAAATGGGGCGACGGGCGGTATGGGGTGCGCCAATGTGGGGGGCTCACATCTCCGGACCTGTTTAGCCTGTACGTTAATGATCTGATTGAGGAGCTCAGAAGCACACGAGTAGGTTGTCACGTAGGTGGAACATGCATTAACAACCTGAGTTACGCCGACGATATGGTGCTTCTGAGTCCCTCAATCAGAGGCTTAAGGCGGCTACTCGGCATTTGGCTTAGAGGTGGTTGGGGATTTTTAAGATAAGATCATGGATGGCGGCGGTTGTTACCATCAGATGATCTATCAGCTCGTTTCCCATTCTAAACCAAAAAAACGAAATATATAGTATCTCGGCGACTATGAACTATAAAGTTTCATTCGGAATCAGTATATATTATCAGTCCTTATCAGCGAAAAGTTTTCCTTGGGCCACTCGATAAACCGGACACTTATCCCGTACTAGAACAAGAGACAAAGAAGAAAGCAAAATCCTAAGGCTGGGACGATATTGCTCGGAAAGGCCGGGGAAATTTCAGAGCGGTAAAATTAGAACTCCGCGCTAAAACACTAAAACAATAGAGTTGAAATCGAACACACAAGTGTCGAGTCAAATGTCAATGTCATACGTCACAGCTCGACAATCGACCCTTTGATTTTCAACTCTATTGTATTAGCGCAGAGGTCTTTTTTCAGTGCTGTGAATTTCCCCCATTTTTGTTATACAAAGTGTCTTCAAAACAAAAATAGATATTCGAGGAGCGCAATAAGTATTTGACTCTCGTTGCGAAATCTTCAATTTTAAGCAGAAGGTTGAATCTGCTTATTAAATCCTACAATAGTACAGTTACGATCCATCGAACGTCAAACCCGTTTCGATTTCGATTGGTACAAACTCAAAAAATCAGTTGGTGATCAAGACGATTCATTCATAATTCAATAAAAATAAAATGAAAGTGTGAGTTAATTACGAGAATTGGGGTTCAGATTATCTTAAAAAAATACTTAAATTCTATACGTATCCGCGCGTCAGATACTACGCGGTGGGCGCGTGACCTTCAAAGCTGGCGCGTTGCACGGCAGTGTGAAAGTGTCCATGTGCCACTACGAGTGGTAAGAAAATAAATACGAACTTTTTTAATAATGCACACTGTCATTACATAATATTATGTAACATTGTAGCCTAATGTTGGGTTAAATATTTCATTCGTATAAAAATACACCCTACACTTCGGGGATACACTCCTCCGCAACGGCTTCTTACGATTTTTTTTTGCATATTCGGTAGGTCTGAGAATCGGTCGTAAATCGTAATCAATTTTTTGTACCTCTAAATGACCCACCCCTATATATTTTATGTTTATTTTTTCGAATTATTTTTTATTTTATTTTATTTGATGTGGCATTAAAAATACATTAAACTTAGGCCTTTTCATCCGATATTGGATGATTTATACAGTCAATACGTCTGGGGCCAACCGTGTGCGGGTTTCCTCACGATGTTTTCCTTCACCGCTGGAGCATCCGTATAATGTACTTGAGATCTGAAAAAGTCTCATTGGTACCCGCCACAACCTGGGAATCGGACCTGCACTCTCTCGAGTGCGGATCAAACGGTGTACCCACTAGGCCATGGAGCTCACTACACATTTACGCAGACGGAGTTGTAGGCAACAGCTAGTAGTTTTTATAAAAAAATTTAGTTAACTAACTTTTTTTTGCTATTTACTTTTAGTACTCATGGTAATGTAAGCGTAAGGAACAGGCTTTACGGTGAAATTTAAACTCCCGTTTCCCTTGGTAAGGGATCCAAAAAGGATTCAGGGTCTACAGGACCGAGGCATGCAAGTAATGCGACAAACGGGTGAAGGGTAGTTACAATAAGTTATGAGCAACCTGGCCCTTTTCCTTTACATTAGTCTATATTGTGGTCATAACATATATAAATGATTGGTCTCGGCGCTCGGCTAGATACCGCTGGCATTAGGCATATTTGAAAAATTCTGCAACAAATAGTACTCCGCAGTTGGCGTGCCCGAGCCCGTCACATTGAAATCTTCGTGTCAGATGTACGTACCGACTTCGCGCACACTAGAAATTCTTTTGCACACAACGATATTATAAATCCACTCTACAATAACGAGTTGCCGCATTCACGGAGCATTCGTCTCAAAAAAATTCTCAAGAAGCCTATTTTTACGATGTACCACGCCTTAAAAATGGGCACTTTTCCAGGGATAAAACATAGCTAGATCAATTTTTCCCTGCGTACTAAATTTCATATAAATACTTGCAGCCGTTGCTGAGATTACGTTTATATATATACAAGATTGTCTGGTTTAAAGTAAGTATAAGAAACGTAATCTGATTGCTGACACGTGACTAGGCTACACCTATCTAAATCTGATCGCCAAGTATTTAGCGGCGGTACTATCTTTTCTCGAAGCATTTCGCGGCTTTTTCGTGCCCCCATATTTTCGTTTGTAATAAAGCTACCGCTAGCGGTTTGAATTTTTGTCACAAAGATGTCGTTAGCGGCACAAGCTATTGTTTTAGATGTCATAAAAATCGAGTGCATAGTTTAGGAGATATTAAGCGGCAATTTGATTATATATTATAGGTATACCTACCTACTCTGTTTCAATCCAATTTGATGAATGAACAAACAATAGCGCACTGTAATTGTTAAGGACAGCGGCCTCGTAACATAAAACATGAGTGAATTTAAATGTGAACGATAAACGTGTAATTAAAAACAGTACATAAAACTATAATAGTGAATACTCAGTGACTATATGTATAGATTTATATGGCATCAGTGTGTAAAAATCGTGTTATATGGTGTTTTATCAAGTGCAGGCTATTTTGCTTATATATTTTTAACTAAAGCTAATTTTAACGTAGCTTCTTTTGATTTATGTGAATAAACATAATACCTAACGTGTAGCGTAACGATTAAGAATATATTATAAAAGGTTAAATAGTTATTAAGAAAATAATGGTAAAAATGTAGAAGATTTCTTATATGGTAAGCTTTAGATTGTAAATATCTTTTTTATAGAATAAGGTCTCTAGTATATAAGGGTTTATGTATATGGTCTTAATAATAAAGAATTTCACATAACGCGTTTTGCTTCACCTGGCTCATGAAAAATAGGGAAAATTATGGAAAATAGCCGTATAGAGAGGTAAAAGTGAGATAGCAAATCGGCCCAAAAGAGGCGTACGGGCGGGGCTCTCTATACGGCATTGCCATGAGCCAGGTAAGCAAAGCGAAAAAAGTGAAAATCGTTCTCCTCAAAATAGTGTTTTATTATCGCCCCGGCTCTGCCCAAATCGGTGTAACCTTGCTATCTTCGAGTCTAATCTGAGCAGGCGATTGAAACCCTGTGAAATTATACAGTCCTGTACAGTAATGGTATCAATTTAAATGTCACTGATATATCGTACGATAATGAAATACTATTACACGTCGATTCGATCTGCTTGTTTAGGTTCATATTAAATTTGCACACCGTGGGAATAAGATGCTCTCCTGCAAGGCTGTCTCTATGCACTTGTGTACTTTGGACTTTTTTAATATTTAATATAGATTTAAGTTTACAATGTAAAATATATATTTCTTTCAATTTTACAACATTTTATTGTGCTCTTATTAGCGCAGAGTTCTATTTTCAGTGCTCTGAATTTTCACCGGTGTTCCGGATTCCGGAGCATATATTCAATTGTAGACGAGTCGTCTTGTGACATCATAAACTGATTTCTGGAGATTGGACCGATCAAAACGGGTTTGACGTTGGTTTGACGTTTATGAAAATACCATTTTGCTGTTCCAACATATCGGGACTGGATCGTAACGGTATTATTGCAGGATTTAATTAGCAGAATCGACCTTCGAAACGGCGGGTGCGGTGTATAAATTATGTTGATTTTGTAAACAAATAAAGGAAATGCTCCTTCTTTGCTGTCTGTACGTGTTTGTTTAAAAATGCCATGTATCATATGCTACGTGGTTGTAAACAGCGCGCGGGATGAAATTAAATCTATTACGCGGGCGTAACTAGGTGACGTACGCTTGGCAAACAAGGCGACTTTTTAATCTTGTTAACTTTGTAGCGAGAAACAACTAGTTTTTTGGGTTTTAGCTTTCCTAAGGACCTGTAAATGATAAATGTCGGATAGCTTATTTGCATGTTCTGTCTCTGCCACTCGGTATAAGGTTAGCAGCGACAAAACTTTCGAATAAGCTATTCGACACTTAGTAGAAGATTTTTATATAGACCCTAAATTTAATAAAATTAGTACATACATACACACTATCACTGGCCTCCCACACATGGCAGACAAGTTTGTAGGTATGTGTGTGTGATTGTCTTTCACACAACCGCTTTTGAATGTGCGCATAAATAGTTTACGACAGGATTAAACCGCTACAGCTACATAGGTCGGAAAAATGTACGATAACCGTGAAACCATGTTGTCAATGCCCCTCGGCAATCATCGTTTTTCTATGGATATGACAGACGACGTGTATAAAACAATTCTAGAAATAGGTACATGTATACAATAATGTATTGTAGTAACATTTTTACATAACAACACGAAGTTTATTCGCCATTTTGTTTTTTCTGCCACTGAATATTTTACTTTGTATTCCCCGGGGCTAGAGCTGTCTGTGTAGTTTCCTTGAGATCTATGGCGAACTGGGAAATGTACGAAATGTTACTTTAAAAGACTTTTTCCGTATCTTCAAAATTGTCTAATTTATTTGATCACTTTGTTTCATGCAGTTCGATAAAAAAGAAAATCGCGCTAGCGTACACTACACAAGCTGTTTGACAAGCAAGTCTACAATAACGTGCATGCTTGCCAAGCTGCTCGTCTAAGACGTTAGAGCGTTTTCACGTCTTAGGCTGGGACTGAATTCTCCGGAATCCGGAAGGTCGGAGAAAATTCAGAGCACTGAAAATATAACTCTGGTGTCTGAACTAATACAATAGAGTTGAAAGTCGAACACATCTGACAACTCAGATTTTCAAATCGAAGGTGTCAGATTTAGAGTTGAAACTCTATTGTGTAAATCCAGAGTTCTATTGTCAGTGCTCCGATTTATCTCCGGCCTAACGGATTCTGGACAATATAGTCCCAGCCGTATTTCATTGATATTCGATAAAGACAGAGATACGCTCTTATGTATTTGGCATAAGATCGTTTTTTCAATATCCAGTCCGATATCGGATATCGCACCGATAATGACATAGACAGGGATATGTTTCATACTGAAACATATTACTGTCTCTCTCATACCTAATTAGTCATCATACGTAATTTAGCTGTGCGATATCCGATATCGTATCGCATAATGGGAATACGCTCTAACTTTAGCAATTAACATTACTCATAAATTTACTCAAATTTATAAGTAATTTCGAAGCTATTACAGACGAGCCAAGCGAAGCGCAAGTGGAGATACAGCCTGGTGGCTGACGGACAAACAGACAGCGAAGTCTCAGTAATAGGGTCCAGTTTTTACTCTTGGGTACGAAACCCCAAAAAAGCTATAAAATCTTATCTAAATTATAATAACTACTTGTGTTTTACACACAGTGTACAAAACACAAAGCAAATACTTTTTCTTTTATTTATATTAAATGTGGAACCTTCGATATAAGTTTTAATGATGTCGTGTGAAGGACGTATGAATTAATGACGAAAATTCTTCTTGTTATTAATTTACATACATAGGATGTTTTCTACGAAAAAATCACAATACTTTCTCGACTAAATCATATTTTTAATTGGTTATATTAGCTTGGGAACATATTTTTTTTGCTTCATTGTGAATCTCAACCTGTGGGGTAAGTTAGACCATAATTATTGTTATATTGTTTGACCCAACATTGGATCAAATAAGAACACAAACATTTGGTACAGTACTCGGCCACAATCGACGCACATTGACGTTTGGAAAGAGACATAGGCTTGGCATTGTAGATATTTTTAGAGCGCATTCTCATACAAATGTAGCGTTGGTAGTTTAATCGTGGATGCTCTACGAATTGAATATTATATTTTATTTTCAAATACCGATGTGCATTCCTTATGGCTGCGCACTATACTACATTATAGCGAGCAATACGTTCGCTTTACAAAATGTCCTGCTTTTAATCTCTGAGAGAAAATTTTACAGAAATAGATATTCTGACCGTCGCTTCTCAATACGTTTACATTTAATGGATAATGTGTTATGTTAGAAATAATAGTATGTTCAAAACGAAAAGCAATAATCACTCTAGGAACACTAGAAATAAACAAACTACATGCACCTAGGCGATCAGACTAAGTAAAGTTAGTAAATCTTTTATAGGTCAATGTATACGCCTATACAGTAGAATCCCAGAAAACGTTCGAAATCTTTCTATTAATAAATTTAAAAAAAGTAGTTAGAGAACGTTTGTGTGCTAAAGCTTGTTATGCGGTCAATGATTTTATTGACGATCGCACACCATGGGAATAGGATGGCCACCTGCAAGGCTCTATGTACTATATGTATCCCAACTTTTGTTAATAATATTAAATAGACTTAAGTTTTTATATTGTAAAATATAAAATAAATAATTAGAAAAACTTAAGTTTTTATATTGTCAAAAAAATATTTTTTTTAAAAGAACAATTTTCCATCTTTTTGCTAAAAGATGGCCCGTGCGAGTTTCCGGGCTAGTTCCCGAACCGGTGGTAGGCATCACGTAGGGACAATTCCGTAAGTGTTGTTAGTATTAACCTACATGGAAATAAAACTTTGTTAATTTGAATATGTATTGAGAAAACGCATTGATATATAATAATATTTGACAATAAACAAAATTAATAAATGTAAGTAACTTTCGAATTGTCAAGCAGTAAGCGAGCTGATGATGATTAATTACAGATAAGAACACTCTAAATCACGTCATATAAAAAAAAAAAGAAATGACATGTACGGAGTACACGTGGTAGAAATGAAACATCATTAATTATTTAAAATCCAAAAATGCTCTCATCGTGCCTGAAGTACAATGTTTTCTAAAAATAAAAAATAATTGTTTCACTTCAAAAATTATAAAAGAAAAAGAAATAAAAAGAATAAATTTCGTCTGACCGAGATTCGAACCCGAGACCAATAATTGGTCAACAACTCAAAATCCAAGCGCCTACGTAACTGCGTTACGCGCGTCTGGCATTAGTGTTCGAAGTTACTGATATCTTATTTGTATTAATACGAAATGAGTATACGAAATTGCCGTAACGCTTTTCCGTGACAGGAAATCGTAATTAATACACTACAGGGTTTTACACTATGGTTGTAAGAAAATATTACAACTTTTTTGTGACTTTGAAATACATATAAATACAAACTACACTTTTATATCTTTATTATTTTAAGATTTTATATCTTAATTCTTTTTATTTTTATTAAGTTATAATATCTAATTATATTTGACTGTTTTAAAAACTATTTTTTTTACATGTAGGAAAATACCCAATTGTAAAGAGTTAAGGATTTTTTTAATGAAGTTATATCTGGCAGCGTTCTGAGACTAATTTGGCACCTTGCCAGAATACTTAAGTCATCTTTCTTACGATAAGTAGGCTTTATTTTCTAGACAGTTTAGGATTTTAGGGCAAATACTTAGTGGTTTGAATACCTAATGATGCCTAGGAAAAATTAGTTTTTTTCAGACTTAATGGATGGGCCGTACAAGTTATTGACCTTGAGAGGGCAAGCTTCCAGGTTCCAACCAATCGTCCGACTCCGATCGACATATTAATAATAATAATAATAATAATAATAATCGTTTATTTGCATAGAATGTAGGTTACAAAAGTTCGTATATTTAAATATAGTGTCACAACATTCTGCTTTAAGAAGCGTGCAAATGTCTTTTTAATATTAATTTAATTAGTTGACCGTGACTCGATTTCACTGGTCTGCAAAAAAAATTGTCTCTCCTTCACGTTTTCATGCAAGATTACATCATAGTAGGTGCTCTTAATTAATACGGAATTTAACATCCGAATGATATTTAAAATATAAGATATTCCTTATTTGTTCCAAAATTTACGTATGTGCGGTGTTGCCAACTTGGAAGTTCCCCCAACTCCTCAAACGTTTAGACGACACCATAAAACATACGCTTTCTTCCATTCTTAATATAAATTTTGACCATCGCTCCTTGACTCCAGCAACGCATTCGGTAAGGTTCGGTGGCGGGCATTCGACAAACGTCTGACATAGCCTTACCGGCGTTCTTGTCCTCAGTCCACGCCAACCACGCAGTGATTTTGAAAATATTAGAGCGGTCATCTTGCCCCTTAATTATTCCTTTTGCGGACGAGGTCAAGGACGCCTGGGACATTGCTAGTGCCGACAGCAATGTGCTCGACAATACATTTTTTCAAAGGCTTTGGGACGAGCCCATCTTCAGACTGGTACGGAATAGACTTTTTAACACGTCTTCCAGTCCTGCAGAGTGGGCTCGCCTTTTGACTGTGGACAAGTAGGAGTCGGGCTTTTGGCTACAGGCACTACCATCAGCCAATACTGGAACATTGCAGGGCCGCAATACATTTCGACTAGGTACTGCCCTGCGTCTTGGTGCCCCCCATGTTGTCCTTCATCAGTGTGTTTGCGGCGCGAACGTAGACAGCCACGGTCACCACGGGCTGTGCTGCTCACGAAGCGCTGGAAACATTTCCCGGCATCATAGCTCGAATGAACTCATTCATCGGGCTCGTGTCTCCGCCGGCGTGCCAGCTATAATGGAGCGCGACGATGGCAAGAAACCTGATGGAATGACCCTGGTTCCTTGGAGTGTGGGACGGGCTCTTGTATGGGATACTACTTGTGTCGACACTCTTGCTCCGTCCCATGTCCAAGGCACTGCGAACTGTGCGGGCGCGGCTTCAAATCAAGCAGACAACCTCAAACAGCGCAAGTATGAGAACCTTAGCGGAGACCTCATATTTTAATTTTTTGATTTGGAAACCCTAGGCGCATGGGATCCGGGCGCACATAAGCTTTTTAAAGAAATATCAAAATAGTTTACTGAAGCCACCCGAGACCCCAGACCTGGTAACTACCTGGCACAACCGATAGTCATTGCTATCCAACGAGGCAATGCTATCAGTTTGCTAGGTACTCTGCCAGATGGGGACGACCTGGGGAAGTTTTTCTATTTATAGATATTTTTAGACTTAGACATAGTCATATTTGTAGATAAGTCTTCTTTTTTTTAGTATTAATTTTCAGTTTATTATTTGGCTCTATATTGTATTTTAATAATAAATATATAAAAATAATAAATATATACGATATATTTATTTATAATAATTTAAAACTTTTCATCCCCTATTTTACTTTCTATGGGGTTGAAAATTAAAAAATGCTGAAATACGTACCTATCTCATTTTTTCCGTACGCAATTCATACGAAATTTCATGTAAATATGTCCAAGGAATAAAAAGTTTCATACAAACTTATTTTCCCTATTTCACCACCTTGGGGGTTGAATTATGAAAAATCCTTCCTTAGTGGACGCCTACGTCATATAAGAAATATGAGTGCAAAATTTCATATTTCTAGCCTTATGGGTTTGGCCTGTGCGTTGAAACATTAGTCAATCAGCTTTGCCTTTTATATATTATACAATATATAATAGTAGATACATGATAGATATAATTTTTTGATTTAGGAACCAGTGTTATAAGCCGGATACATACCTCGGCGTTTTCGTGCCGAAGCATGGCTACGTAAGTAACATTTAGCGGGCTAGAACAAAAAACATTCGCATTTAAACCAACCGATTCCATAAAAAAACCGTTAAAGATCACAAGATTTGAATTTAGAATCGCCATGTTGGAATGCCAATATGTAGCGTTTGCAGCCATAAAATCTTTTCAGATCTACGGGATCTTTTACTATTTGCGTTTACATTAGGTTTCATTGCATGCTGTTACGGCACTATTCCGTTTAATTAAGGTTCAATTTCGCATCAGATTATATTGCAAGTTTATCGTTTGTTACGGAAATAACAACTCTATCCCATAATATTGAGGTTCTTCAAGAATATTCTTTGGGTTTTTAATCATTTTTCAATAAAGTTTATTGATTTCTGTAATTTAAGCCACATTAAAGAGAAAAATTTTTTAAACACACCGACGACTCGGGGAATTAAGAAAGTGAAGACTGAGCTTTGTCAAAACTCGAGGCCGGTTTTTATTAGGCGGCGTAGTTTCGTTACATTGTGTAATTACACGGCGCGGGCAGGGCGTAGTTTATACCGGCCTCACTGTGCGGTTCGCAGAACTCTGTCTTCACTTTTTTATTTGGTTTAGGCTATCGAAATATTTAGTAAAAATGTTACTGATTAATGTCACCCATATTAATAAAACCACCAATATCAATAAAAACTAGATGTGGCCACGATTTGTGTAAAAAGTATGTCTTTGTTGCATGTACATATTGTGTATGTGTCTGATATTCAAATTATTATAGAACAGAGTAGAAAATATACTGGGTGTTTTGTCAGTCAGTGTCCAAACTTTCAGGAGTGAAAACACTCTTGAATATAAGCAACTTTTACTAGAGGATAAACTTTCCTACTTTAAAAAAAACAGCTGTTTCCTACAAAAGGGCTACGGCATAGATAGTATTTTGTAGGAAACAGCTGATTTCTTTTTCCTTTGTTCAAGTTTCAATATACTTACGTACAGAGAAACAGGTTTCATAGAACGATCCAAATCGATCCAAATTTGAAAAAGTTGACGGCTCTTTCAACGGCCCACAATTTTTCCACACAATCGTGGACACACCGTATGATTGTAGTAGTGAAATCAAATGCGAAAGCTATGTAGCTGTTTATCTGTTTCTATTTCTTTAATCTGTAATTATAGTATCCCATTAATTGTTTACAAAAAAATTAAATTGTATATATCCATATCCATATCCATATCCATGTCAATGTTTAAAGATAAAAGAAAAAAGACTTTATATAGTCAGTCGATTCTGTAAAGTGGTAGAATCTTTACTGAAAGTTCCTAGCGCGTTTTGGACGGGAACACAAAATAGCACGCATTTTTCAGTTGTTCCACTTGCCCACACTTGTGCACGTCAACGAATATTTAATGGTTAATATCCTTATTGAAATATTGAAATAACACAAATATATGGAATAAATACAAAAACAACAACGTTAAACATTGAATTCCCCGGCAAAACTCCATAAGATAACTTAAGTCTCCTAATCTTTTGATTCGTCTCATAATGAATGACATAAGTGGAGTACAACGTCCGGCTAGAGGTGTGGCATGTTGTTTAACGACTAAATATAGACGAGTTCATGAGAAAGATTAAAAAGTGTAAACAAACATTTCAGGGGTAACCTTTGGATCAAATTGTAAAACAGTTTCGTCACTTCGTCATTATCTTGTATAACAAATTATTAAAAAATGGCGCCTTACCGATGCTTATCAATATTGAGAAACTGTTCTAAGGCTGGACGTTTTAAAGACATACACGGAAAATGTTTAATTCACCGTCCAGCCTGCAAATCCAGTACCGGCCACACTACACTAATGACAGTGTCAAAAGTGTCAATTATTTTTAATTCTTGCCTACAAGTCCGCTTCATGGCCGCGGCATTGGATTTGCAGGCTGGACGGTGAGTAATGCATTTACATAAGAGCCATACTCACGGTCCAGCCTGCAAATCCAGTACCGGCCACACTACACTAATGACAGTGTCAAAAGTGTCAATTATTTTTATTTGTTGCCTACAAGTCCGCTTCATGGCCGCGGCATTGGATTTGCAGGCTGGACGGTGAGTAATGCACTTACATAAGGGCCATATTCACGGTCCAGCCTGCAAATCCAGCAGCCTGTCAGTAGTGCCAATTGAATAGTGACGACTGTACGTAATTAGTCGTTTGTTACCTGTTCATTTAAGAATAGTATTATATATAGAATTATTTTCATTTTGTCATGACATTCGCAACAATAAAGGAGTTAGAAAAAAAGCCTAAAAGCTGTAACCTTACGTAATCTCATTTCCTGGAAAACTTCTAGATACAACACAGGACGTATAATTTTACGCTTACCGTGAGCGCTCTAGGCTCTGAAAAACTGAACCGATTTTGACAAAGTGTGGCACAGCTATAGGATAGACCACGGGGAAGAACACACGCTACATTTTATAACGGGGAAATGTTCGATTCCCGCGGGATTTTCCTTCGCGAGTAAGAAGTCCCGGGAAACAATCCAGTAACAAAGTGACACTTGTGTTTCCCCACACAAAATCATTGATTTTTCGTTAGTATTTATCAGTTAATGAAACGGGAGCGAAATTTTATCTTGACCTGATAATACATAAAAGGTTGATAACGTGTACAATCAGGTAGATATTTTATTACATTATTGTTATATACTGTGTGTTTTGTTAACCGAATGAAATATTTTACCCAATATTCATATACATTTACAATTACCTAATATTAAGTTATAAATACAGGAAATGCGAGTATGCGGAACTAAAAAAAGGCTGACACCAAAGTGATCATGTAATTGGTTTTTCCTTTGAGTTACGTAACCCGTAAAAAGGAACATACTGATGATGGAAATACTAATAACTCCAAAATTAATGGCAAACGAGGCTAATATAAAATGCGCATAGATCTCACTCATACAATTAGTTTTTTAATTAATTTATACGTTACTTGTCGGTCTGATCATTATGATATACGTTCGTTCGTTCTTAAAGCACTCTAATTGGACCTTCGATAGGGACACGGAGGTCAATAGAACCTTTTTAATAAATGTACTCGCTTGTGCATTAATTTTATGTCAAAACGATTCGTTCGAAATTTAATTTTGACGTCCATGTTTTTGATATTTCACATTTCTTTTTAGGGTAGCAATAGGGACCCTATTACCAAGACTTCGCTGTTAGTCTGCACGTCAGGACAGGCGAGATACATCTCCTGAACCGTGATCAAGCTGGACAGTTTAAATTTTCGCTGACGATTTAGTTTTGTTGCCGCCGTTACAGAAAAAAAATTAAGGTGGCACATGGGAGCTGTATGGACAGCAAACTTGATTTTTTGCCTTGTTTTGCTCGATATTAATTCCTCCTGAACCAATTAGGCATTTTCTGGGAAAATCACGCAAAAAACCAAAGATGTAAAAACTAAAGATAGGCTATGACGTACATTTGACAGAACAAATCTTTATACAAGAAAATGTTACGCCATCTTGATTTCACCATTCGTCAAATGTCAAAATGACCCCAAACAACCCCAAAAGTAGGCCCATTTAAGTGGGGACAGTTTTTGCCTCGACATGCCTTGTCTTATAATACATAGGTATATGTGGTCATTAGATTGTGTCAAATAAATTATATCTTATTGTATACGTATGGGTGAAATTTTTGTGTATGTATGTATGTAGGTATGTATAATATGTCTGTGCCCGCTCGTTGACGGGTTGTGAACTAAATAACTAAATAAAACATTTAATTCGCACAAAGGAGACTTTATAGTCCGGGCGTGGACGCGTTTTTGTTGTAACTACACATACTTTATGATGTGTGTAAACGTTATTTTATATACATAATATTATATACGTTGAAATGGTCGAATAAAATGTAACATTTTTAAGTTTAAATGAGAAATTAAAATTCAAACGCCATTTATTACGTCACTTTACTTAATAAATAACAATATCATGAAACTCTGTAAGGAAGTAAAGGCTTTATTTAAATTGGTCGTCTAGTTAGTTCGCCCAGGCGATAAAGCATGTACGAATACGCGCAAAACTTTGTTCAGCAATTCATTTTGCAAAATATCATTGGGTGTAATAATATTATATTAATACGTGAAGCGAAAAAGTTAAGTCCAGTTTAACGAGAATTGTTCGAACGGAGGAGTATGAAATTTGGCAAATTATGGTTTAATGTTGAAGTGGAGGAAAATGTGCAGAAAGCTAATATTTTTTTAATAATGCTATGAAATACATAAAATTTATAAAAATTAAGTTTCACACACTACTAAACACACTACTACACTCCACCACTACCATACGTTTCTATGGTAACAGTGGGTGTTGTTTTGACACAATGAGGATCAGTCATGTTTTTTTTGGGATATATTTATGGAAAAAAAAACAGTAAATACTGTAAAAAAATATTTAAATCGGACCAAAAATGACGGAGATACAGCGATTCAGAAAAGCTAATTCAAAGTCATGAATCGGATACTTATGCAATACCTATGAAGTATGAGTACAATCAAGCCGTTATCGCACGGATCCCGACAGATGACGTCATCGTAAACAATTCAACGGAAGCGCGTGTTTCAACTAGCCGTTCAGAAAACTTAATAAATCTGTGGCGATGTATAGTAAATATAATATTTTATATTTTATAAATTGTTATTTGCATACGGTGAGGCGCGTATAGTTAGTACCTACATCAGGATGCGCCGGCGCAGGCTTCGGGCGACCCGTTCAACAGTCTGAAACGAACCTCGGTCCAGAAGGCTGCGCGCGCGCATATAATTTTACGTTATTAGTTTTTTAAGTCTAATTGTGTGTACCTTTTTCACTAAAACTGTGTCTTGTTGAAAAAGTGGACAATATACGCGTTTAAAATATAATAGGTGTCGATTATTTATTCTAACTCCTATAGTGCTGACGCTATCGAACACTCGCAAGTGCTTATCGCTCGCATTCTTCCATAAAAACAACCTAAAGTCTTATCTTTCGCAAGCTTTTGTTCGCTTTATAGTAAATAGTGCAGTTTTATAACATTTATATTACGATGTCTAGTTCGGACAGTGAATATAAAGACGTTTCGGACACAATACCTGACGAAGTGTGTCGTGTATCGATTAAAGTTCCGCCATTTTGGCCAAATGAATCGGCGTTATGGTTCGTACAACTGGAAGGGCAATTTGCGTTGGCGAATATAACTACTGATGCGACTAAATTTTACCACGTTATAATTTATCTAACCTGGTCTATAAATATGTGTGCGAGATAAAAGATATATTAACAAAGCCGCCAGCTGAAAACAAATACGAGAAAATCAAAACGGAATTGATATCGCGTTTGTGAGCCTCGCAAGAACAAAAAGTTCGACAACTTTTGACCCTTGAGGAGATCGGGGACAGGAAACCATCCCAGTTCCTGCGTCATCTAAGGAATTTAGCTGGTTCTGAGGTTACCGAGGAATTTATACGTTCGTTGTAGACCAATCGTCTACAGTAGTAGACGATTGGTCAAGTCACATACAGGCTATTATAGCCGCTCAGGAGGATTTGCCGCTGCATAATCTTGCACAAATAGTGGACAAAATCCACGAGATAACCATGCCACCGGCACCGCACGTAGCTGCTGTCTCTAGTCACGCGTCTGCCGGGGAATCGTCATCTTCGACTGTGGCTATCAAACAGCTGACTCGCCGCATCGATGACCTGTCACACAAGGTGGCCGCGCTGTCCACGGGTACGCGCTCGCGTGCCATGAATCGTTCCAGTTCTCCGCACTGGCGTCGTCGGTCTCGCAGCCGCTCTGGTGCCGGCCCGAGACACTGCTGGTACCACCGCCGCTTCGGGAGTAAGCCGACGAAGTGCAGGTCTCCGTGTTCCTATCGTGCGGGAAACGAGCCGGGCAGTCAGTGAAGGCGGCAACATCTGACTGCAATGGAGTATCTGGTGGCCGTGTATACGTGAGTGATAAAAAAACTAAAGTGCAATATTTTGTGGACACCGGTTCCGACCTTTGTGCGTATCCACGTAAGTACATTAATTGTGATAAGCGCTGTGTTAAAACGGAATATGAGCTTTTCGCTGCTAATGGTTCCGTTATTCACACATATGGCTGGTTAACGCTATCATTGGACTTTGGACTCAGGCGTATTTTACGTGGCGCTTCATAATAGCTGACGTCACAAAACCCATCATAGGCATAGATTTTTGTCAAATTTTAACTTGCTTGTTGATGCTAGATAGTTCCGCTTAGTTGATAAAGTCACTTCACTCACTGCTTTCGCTACGCCCGCACCTTCGACTCCACATCAAATTAAATCTGTAACAACTAATACTTCACAGTACCATTGTCTACTTTCGAAGTTTCCAGACATCACGCGCCCAGCTGGAGATCTTTCCACTCGTAATATTAAGCATAGTACTGTACATTATATTCGTACGACTAGTGGACCACTGTTATTTACGCGCTCCCGCCTTTTAGCCCCCGATCGACTTAGAATTGCTAAACGTGAATTTGAGGACATTGTTAAAGCCGGTATCGCGAGGCGGTCTGATAGCCCATGGTCTTCTGCGCTTCATTTAGTGGCCAAAAAGAACAATGAATGGCACTTATGCGGGGATTACCGTGCACTTAATGCACGTACCATTCCCGTATCATAGCTACCATAGATAGCATAGGTATCCTGTACGTCATATTGGTCTTCACGGTTGTAATATTTTTAGTACAATTGACTGTTTACGCGCTTACAACTAGATTCCCGTCAATCCATCTGACGTTTCTAAGACTGCGATAACCACACCGTTTGGAATGTTTGAGTTTCCGTTTATGAGTTTCGGACTACGCAAAGCGGCTCAAACATTCCAACGGCTTATGGACGAGATAATGAGAGGGCTCGATTTTTGTTTCCCTTATATAGATGATATATTAGTAGCATCGTGTAATGAAACTGAGCATCTAGAACATCTAAAACTTGTTTTTCAGCTACATCAAGAACATAGCGTTATTATAAATTCTTCTAAAGGCGTTTTCGGTCAACCGAAAGTTGAATTTCTAGGTTATCTTGTTTCCTCCGAAGGCATTAGACCGCTGCCACAGAAGGTAGAAGCTATTCAAAATTTTTCGCGCCATAGGACAATAAAAGAGTTGAGGAGATTTCTCGGCATGACAAACTTTTACAGACATTTTGTGCCAGATGCAGCTAAAATACAGTTGCCTCTACACGGTGTGTTATCCTGTCCAGCTGTTAAATCTAACACTATTATTTCCTGGACAACAGAGTTAGAGAGTGCATTTGTAGAGTGGAAAACGTGTTTAGCTAAAGCTACACTTTTGGTTCACCCAGATCCCCAAGCTCAGCTCACCTTATGTACTGACGCATCTGATAATGTGATTGGCGCGCCCCCTTGCAGCAAGAGGTTAATTCCATCTTACAACCGCTAGTTTTCTTTTCGAAGAAGCTTAATAAAGCTCGAAAGAAATACAGTCCTTTTGATAGAGAGCTTCTTGCGATCTATGAAGCCGTAAAATATTTTCGGCATATGGTTGAAGGCAAGGCTTTTACAGTTCTTACTGACCATAGGCCCATTGTTTCTGCTGTTATAAAAGCACCTGAAAACTGTCAGTTTCGCTATTTCGACTTCGTATCTCAATTTAGCACTGATGTTAGGCATATAGCAGGAGATGAGAACGTTGTAGCCGATACGCTCTCGCGTATCGATGCTATTATATGTAACAACATTAATTTGGAAGCCTTATGTGCTTCCCAAGATAACGACAGTGAGCTTCAACAACTTCTTCACAGTGGTTCATAACTTGTCTTAATGAAGTTGGATTTTCCCGGCTCATATAAGCCACTTTATTGTGACATGTCCGGCCCTTCTCCACGGCTCTATTTGACCCCACAGTTCCGTAGACTTGCATTTGACTACATTCACGGACTCAGTCACGTTACGTGAGCGTGAGCGTTACGTCTGGCCTCATATCAAAAGGGATTGCAGTAACTGGACTCGTACTTGTCTTCCTTGCCAGCGAGCGAAAGTTACTCGCCATACCCATTCTGCAGTGCAATCATTTACTCCTCCATCTAATAGATTTAGTCACGTTCATATTAACTTGATTGGACCTCTTCCGATTTCTCAAGGCTTTAGGTACTGTCTATCTGTTGTAGACATATACACTAGATGGCCAGAAGTAATACCTATTCAAGATATCAAAGCTGACACAGTGGCAGCTGCTTTTGTCACTGGCTGGGTATCACGCTTTGAATGTCCCGAAAATATTACGTCGGACAGAGGTAAGCAATTCGAGGCTTATCTATTTAAGGAGTTGTCTAAGCTCATAGGGAGTTGTCACTCGCAGACGACGGCATATCATCCAGCCGCTAATGGCATGGTCGAACGCTTTCACAGGCAATTAAAATCTTCTATAATGTGTCATGCGAAGGACGGCTGGTACGAAGTTCTTCCCTTAGTTCTTCTGGGAATACGCACAGTGTGGAAGGAGGACATTAATTCTTCTTCAGCCGAGCCGTAAGCTATTACGGCGAAACGTTGCGTCTTCCAGGACCTTTATATTTTAATAGGAAGCCAACCGAAGTTATTGATCACGCCGCTTTTCTTTCTCGCCTCAGATCTAATTTAAGCTCTATTAAACCTACTCCTGCTACCTACTACACCACGGTACATCTCCTATTTTTGTTAGTAATGATCTTAAATCGTCTTCCGAGGTATTTCTTCGCCAAGACGCAGTTCGAGAACCTCTCGAAGCACCATATTCTGGACCGTATAAAGTTATCGAGAGACACGATAAGTATTATAAAATTGACGTGAAGGGTAAGCCGGTTACAGAGTCCATCGACAGGTTAAAACCCGCGTATGTTCTTAACGAAAAGGATGATACGAGCGCTACAAACACTGCAGAACGACACTTACCGCGTACAACACGTCGAGTCAATTTCCCTGATTTCTTTAGACCTTAAAGGTCTCCGGAGGGGCTGATGTGGCGATGTATAGTAAATATAATATTTTATATTTTATAAATTGTTATTAGCATACGGTGCGGCGCGTATAGGAAGTACCTACTTCAGGATGCGCCGGCGCAGGCTTCGGGCGACCCGTTCAACAGTCTGAAACGAACCTCGGTCCAGAAGGCTGCCCGCGCGCATATAATTTTACGTTATTAGTTTTTCAAGTCTAATTGTGTGTACCTTTTTCACTTTAACTGTGTCGTGTTAAAAAGTGGACAATATACGCGTATAAACTATAATAGGTGTCGATTATTTATTCTAACTCCTATAAATCCACCATTTCTTGACGGATTTTAATAATTTAAAAAATAAAATGCTCAGTAAGTTAATACACATACGATGTACTTCGTAAAAATCAGATTTGCTACTAAGTGATTGATCCTCATTGTCAATCTATCTTTCACATTCCATAGGCAACACTTGCATTTTTTTTTCATATCTGAGAGGCAACAAAAGTGACCAAATCCTAAAAATGTTGTAACCAAAAAAAATCTAGACGAATCATGATTAATTATGGGCGAATTTCAACCACAGGGCGACCTCTGTTACTAACAAATGACTACTCCAACACGACTATAACTTCTTACCTATTAATACAGGTTTCTAGTTATTATGGCTACATCAGTTTATATTCATCAATATACCGACCCACTGGCGTACACCTGTGAAGACAGACAGGAGTTATGGACATCCGAAATTGACACATTGTTCGCTGTATAGGAATGTATAACAGTACAGTTTCGATTAACCGGACTAATCATTGTCATCATGCATTCGGATAATCCAAAATCCGGATAAATGGATGTGTTAAGAAAAGCTGTTTCTGCACTATATCCATAGTGCAGAAATATGAAATATGCTAATATTACAAAAAGGAAAGATTTGTTCTTTTGGATTGAATAGGCTCCGAAACTACTAGACCGATTTTGATTAAATTTGGCACAGATATAGACTAGATCACGGGGAAGGATATGGCTTACTTTTTATCGCGGCAAAATTAACTGTTCCCTCGGGATTACCTTTGGCGCACACGAAGTCATGGGCAACATCTTATTTTGAATAATAATTATTAAAAATAATTTTTAAACAATGTTTATCACAGGGATTACTGTTCAAAATTTCTAAAAGTGTACGTAAAACTTCTAAAACGTTTACTAACTTAGGCTTAAGTTAATTGTTACTAACAAGAAGATGAGCAAAACTAGTCTGAATTAAAAATTTATTTATTTACTAGCGATATTTACTTATTCCGCTACTCCGCCCGCGCAATAATAATTCTTTCGTAATTTTTTCGGGATAAAAAGTAACTTATCTTTTAATCCAGAACCTAAACTACTACCATACAAAATTTTATCGAAATCCGTTCATTACTTTTCGCGTGAAAGAGTAACAAACACCAATCTATCCATCCTCGCAAACTTTCACATTTATAATAGTAGTAAGATTTATTTAAACCAAAATGGCTTTAGTTTTGGACGTTGTGGTATCTGCAAGTGTACACTCTATCAGGGTGCGCAATATTGAAGGACATCAATCACAGCTCGTGTAGGTCAATCGATCGCGATTCACTTACCAAAACAAATAATTGAAACCAGGTATGGTATTGCTACACTAGGTAAGACGGAAACTGGACACCAGGGATGTTATGGAGCTCCTTAACCGGAACCGAAACTATCGGTTGTTCGAAATAGATACATATCCGTAACCGATTCCGATATTAAATGCTTTAGCAATTTCGGGTATAGGCGTAGCATAAATAAGACTTGTTAAGACAACATTTCTTATTTTAACAAAAATTGCGCTTTACAGTTGAATATGTCAAATCAAATCAAATCAAATCATTTATTCACTGAATGTAGTAAGTACATAGTATTACATATGCAGATGGTAAGTTTAAAAAAAAAACATACATTCTACCATGATAGCATGGTGTGTGAAATTAAAATATACAATCTCCAGAGTCTACTTATAAAATATAGTTTTAAATATAAAGTAAAAGCAATTGGTCGATCTATAGATTATACAATAAATAATTGGTTTTGACCATTATGTTAACAGAAAGTTTATTACATATATATTAAAATAATAAAGTTAAAAATCATATAAATAGTTAAAATGTTAATTTGAGAATGCATTAGGTCACAAAATATTTTAGGTCACAAGATAAATAATTAAATAAGTTCAATGTCAAATGTATTATAATTTAAAAATCACTTCAAAGCCATATAAATAAATGTCAACTTTATTTTTATTTATCAAAAATATTACTTGCACTTAATCTAATGAATTTAAGATTTTTGATAATATTGACTAATTGATACAGGTCATTTTTTGTTCTGTAATATAAATTCATTTTTGTCATAGAAACTATTTTCTATAAGCCAAGATGTCAGATTTCTTTTAAATTTATAAATTGTAGGCAATTCCTTGAATTGATTAGGTAAATTATTAAATATCTGTATAGCTTGTATGTATGCATTATCTCTGTATAAATTCAAGTTAAACCAAGGGCGGTACAGTTTAAATTTATATCTTTCATTTTTCCTACCCTCCTCTGAGTTCTGTTTAAAGTATTCTGGATGTAGCCTAACAAAGATACAGAGATCTCGAATATACATACAGGCTGGTAACAAACGTAATTTTTTAAACAGTGGTCTGCAGCTATCCAAATACCAGGCACCACAAATAGCTCTCACACATTTTTTTTGGATACGAAATGCTTTTTCGATTTCTACCGAATTATCCCACAACGGCAGACCGTAAGAGAGGACCGATGATACATAGCCGTGATACGCGGTTAGTGCCGCCTCAGCACCTACCGTCTGACGTAATCTACGTAAAGCATAAACGAACCGGTCCAGATTATTACACACATAATCTATATGGGCCTTCCAGTTACAGTTCTTATCAAGCATGAGTCCTAAAAATTTAATTGAGTCAACTTCCAAAATATTTGTTCTGTCAAATTGTATATTTAAATTATATTTTTTACTTTCGTAAGTTTGAAATTGAATTAGCTGTGTTTTGTTAATATTGATTTTGAGATTATTATTATCAAGCCATTTAATTATTTTTTACAGAGTAGAATTTAATTCAGCTTCAAAAGTGACCTTGTCATTACATTTGACGATGAGAGTGGTGTCATCTGCGAATAGTATCGTTGGATGATGGGTTATTTTAGGTAGGTCATTTATGTACAGCAAGAATAAGAAAGGACCTAGTAGGCTTCCTTGGGGAACACAGAAAGCATTTATTTTAAACTGTAATCTCAAAGAAAGTTTATTTTTATTTATTATTCTACTTATTTCGACGCATTGGGACCGATGTGATAGATAGGATTTTAACCAATTGTTGGCAGTTCCTCTTATACCGTATTTTTCAAGTTTGTACAGCAGAAGGGCGTGATCGACATGATCAAATGCTTTGCTCATGTCGAGAAATAAAGCAGAAACCGGTATTTTATCATTTAGAGATTCTGTGATTATTTTAATCAGATTGAAGCAGGCTAAGGCAGTGTTGCTGTTTTTTCGGAACCCATACTGATTCTGAGTTAAGATATTATGACGTGATGCATAACTTTCAAGACGCGTTAACATTGCTTTTTCAAAAACTTTAGAAAGGATTGGTATTAATGCGATCGGACGATAATTGTCGAAAACCTTTCTATCTCCTTTTTTATGCAGAGGTTTAACAACTGACTTTTTTAGAATATCAGGAAAAACCCCTTCTTGTAGAGATTGATTAATAATGTAACTTAAAGGTTTTGATAAATATTTTGAGGTTGTTTTTAATAATTTTGTACTTATGTCATCTATTCCTACCGAGCTAGTGTTGTTTAAGCTGTTAATAATTCTATATATTTCTAAAGGGTCTGTTGGTCTTAAGAATATTGAATCAGAATTATTGTTATTTGAATTAATTGTACTTGATATGTCATGAGTCTTAAATTGGAAGTCATTTTTATTTGTCATATTAATAAAATAATTATTGAATAGATTACTAATGTCAGCGGGATTTGTGTATAACTTATTATCATGTATTATATTGTCTATATTTGTATTAGAGTTTATGTCATTAATGTTTTCATTAATTATTTGCCATACAGCTTTACATTTGTTTTTCTTGTTTCCTAAGACCTTTTTGGTAAAACGCCGTTTAGATGTATGTATACATTGTTTCAATATTTTTGAATAGTTATTGTAATGATGATTTTGTTGCCCGGTTCTCGTTTGTCTATGTTTTAGATAAAGTAACCTTTTTTTAATGCAACATCTTTTCAATCCTTTAGTCAACCACGAGGTACTTAAATTTGATTTATTATATTTTTTAACTTTTAAAATTGGAAAGCACAAATTAAAGAATAAGGAAAGTAAACTATGAAATTCTTGAAAAGATTCTTTTACAGTAGTTTTTTCGTATACGTCGGAATATGTTAGCGATGAAATACAATTCAGAAACTTATTACTATTGGAAATACTGTAATCCCTGACTTGCTCATACCAAAAACTAGGATTGCAGATTGCAGATGTCACAAATCGATACTTAAATAAAAAAATTGTCTTAGCAATATTTTTAAAATACCTATCTAATGATATTCCACACTAAGGGGTAGACGTGAGGAAAAAAAACCATCCCCTTTTTACATCTATACAAGTTATCTCAAAAAAAAAAAATTTTTCGTAATTTTATTTTAGCAATTTCTCGACGTATCATACGTAACTATTCATGCAAAGTTTCATCTTTCTAGCACTAACCGTTTGGAAGATAAGCCGAGGACAGACGAATGGACATAACGGAGCTTTGGGGATTCCGAGACGTGAATTAGGGAAAACCTTTGCTATTTTTTTTTTATTGGAAATAAAAAAGAAGCATTGCTCAAGCTCTTGTTAGAGCAAATCTGTCGCTTTTTCTGTAAATTTTACAGTTAAGCACTTTTAATGAATAAATTTAAATAGGGCAAAAGGAACTTAATTTATTTTTAATCTAGGTTAAGAGGAATATTATTTTTTATGGCCTATGATTTACATATATCTAATCTTGACCAATTTATCTTCTCCTGAAGGTCGATTCTGCAAATTAAATCCTGCAATGATACAGTTACAATCCAGTCCCGATATTATGTTACAACTGCAAAACAGCGGTTCTATAAACGTCAAACCCATTTTGATTGGTCGAAATATCAGTTTATAATATAAAGACGATTCACTTATAATTCAATGAAAGTAAAATGAAAGTGTAAGCTGATTACGGGAATTGGGTGTCTAATGAGAAACAATTTTTAAGACAACCAGCTTTCAATTTGTTGTCAGTAGCCAAACGTAAAACCACTTAATACTAACATTTTATAGTTATGGAATATGTGGCTACCGCTTAGACTATTCAGTATTCAGTAAACAGCAAGTTATAAGATAAGTGCGTAGTAAAGCTCAAATCTTATTATAACAAGATTTAAATGTGTCATCATAGTCTTGCTGCGATACACAGACTTTGCCCCCTTACCTTGAATATTGTTGGAGTAAAATACAAAATTTTATACAGTCAAGTAACGTCTTAATCGCTAGCTTATGCTTATAAATAACTAAATATTATTGCTTAATGTGACTTTACAGCTAAATTTTCGTCAGTGACTTTGCTCGCCTTATTTTTATCCTTAGGGACCTATTCGTGTATTTTTCCGGTATGTAGGTCTGTAGTATGGCTGTACAACAAATTTCCTGTTACAGGTACATAGAATACTCACCTATCTGGATTGAAAAGTCTGCACGGTAAGCTCATTTTTTTCTATGTTTTAAATCTTAATTCCTATTTATTGTTTTTTTTTAAACATCAAGTGAAGCAAAAACTTTCAGTATAGTTTTCTAAAAATAGCGCGATCTGAGGAGTATGATATTTGTCACTGTTAATGTGTATGTAGAGGAAGGTGTATCGAAAGCTAATATTTTTATAATATTATAATGCTTAGAAATACATGAAATTCATAAAAATAACAACAACACACACTACCTCCGATTATTAACACACACTACAGTGCGTTTGATAGTAGATACAACTTTGTCACACGTTGGCATTTTTCACTGCCTCATAACATTTATTTGTATTTTTTTTTCATTTAAGACTTTCCTTACAAAGTTCAAATTTAAAAAATGTATGTAATTATATTTCTAAGTTTATGTAAGCCTTCCTCCACATCAACTTTAAATGTGCCAAATATTATACTCCTCCGTTCGCACAATTCTCGTAAAACTATACCCAAAGTGAAGAATGTGAAAAGTAAAAGAAGGTTGCTTCGCGTATTGAAATAATAATTTTAGTGACAAAAATGGCCTTCGAAACCTGGATTTCTACTGACCCACTTGAGACTCATTCACTAAAAATAGAGTCACGATCGCCACGCCTAAAGTCTGTCTGTCTGTCACGACATATCGCTAATATGTAAATTGGATACACGCCTATGTCCTCCAATTTATAGTAATAAAATGCAAATGTTTAGGTAGCAAAGTAGTAACTATCACATATACCACTATATAAATAGGTGTGTACGGTTTTGTGCACTCACATTTGATACGTTGCAAAATGCTCAAAGAAATGTACAGAATACAATAGCCCAATGTCACAGGGGCGACACTCTCTACAAATTACAGCTCGAGCACCGGCGAATGTCAGCCATGCTGACGTAAGCCTAAGGTTGACACCAAAATATTTTTTCAGCGTCGCGTCAGACGTCAAATCTATCATAGATAATATGAATTAATTTTAAATTTAAATAAACGGCGTCGGTTTAAAACCATTTGCCAGTGTCAAGTTAAAGAGGCGGGAAATAGAATTTTCGTGTCAATTTTCAACACCGTATTAACAAATAACAAACAGTCAGTGCAGTCAATGAGTCAAGTCAGTCGAATCAGTGAAGTGGTAGAAGCTTTACTGAAAGTTCCTAGGGAGTTTTGGAGGGAACATAAAATAGCACGTTTTTTGAAGTTGTACCACTTGCCTACACTTGTGCACGTTAACGAATATCTAATGGTTAATATTCTACCAATATTACACATTAAGAACCAAAATAACACAAATTTATGAAAGATATACAAAAACCACAACGTCGCCCATTGAATTCCCCGGAAAACTCAGATATTATGAAATTATACTGTCAATTATTATGTCAAAGCACGAAACGACCAGCGGCCAGCCCCGTGAACGAAAGTCCTGGCTGAAAAAAACTCACGCCCGCCCACCTCCGCAACGCACACACAGCCGCGAGCTCTCATGCTGCATGCATGCTCTCATGGTGTAAATCGGCGGAATGACGATTTTTTTCGTTAGTAATATATAATATTCTTTGCCAATGTGCCTTAGCAGTGCTAATTCAAAAGTGTGGCAACTATCCGGCTTTATACAGAGTGTATTTTTATCCGACCTTAATATTTAACTCAACTGCAACGTTAGCCTAGAATATTACGTAAGTCATGACAGTATGCAATGAAAACAGGCCAAGAGCGAGTAGGACTAGCGCACGAACGGTTCGGTACAAAAAAACACGTTTGTTGTATGGGAGCCCTACTTAATTTTTAATTTTATTGTTATAGCGGACGTTTTTATTATTTCCTGACAACTTTAGCTACATATGGTACTGGCGTACGACGCGCCGGCAATGAAGGTCACGCGCTTATCGCGCTGTATTTAAGATCATTCTGTATAATAGTAAAATTAATTTAGGTTAGGTTCCAATAATATAATGTCGTTTTGATTTCTATAAATATGGCGAATGTATCTATTCCTGCAATCTCATAACTGTTGGGTTCCCGCGGGTTCACTGACAACAATAACATAAATCAATAAATCTAAATCTGTGTGAGCTGTGATAATGGACTTGCGAGTCTCCCGGTAAAGCCGATGTCTACAAATCATCACAATATTACCGATTTAGAAACGACGAAGACGGATTGAGGTGCGCGCAGACGGGCGACTTTTATTTTTTTCTCGCATTAACAAAGTTATGTCACGACATAATATCGTGAATAGGTGAAAGTTTCCAAAGATTGATTTAATGAACATCAGAAGAATACAGCCAAAAATATATTCTGCTATAAATATAATGTAGATTTAATCTTAAAGTAGGTACGTTAAAATGGATTCATTTCTTTTCTTTTCTTAAATTCTACCCCGTGTAGGGTATACCTATCGTGTAGGGTATCGTTAAGTAGACCTCTTTAAATAAAAGCAATATCATTATTTAATATACATGATTTTTTAATAAAGTCAACCATTTACGAGAAATCGGCCTCCAGAGTGGTTTATAAGTTGGCTATGCCAGAAATGCCAGGGGGGAGGGGGCTGGCATTTCTAAACTATGAAACTTAGAAACTTGCAATTTTCCATGCTAATAGATCATGCTAAAAAAATGATTAGGAAATTATTTTTAACGAAATCGGACAGCAACTTTTGAAGTAATTTGAAAAGGTATATACGGAAACCTCCTTAGACATGTCCTGACATGCTCTTGGTTAGGTTAGGTTATTTATCGTTTTATTCATTGCTTTCTTAATTTATGTTAAGCGTACACTGTTATTTTTTTCTCTAGTCGCCCGTCTGCGCAGTCCTCGCTTGGTATCGCGCCAACGAGATTTGCCGGCTTACTCTCCCGGGGTATCTACAGCCGGGATTATAAAGGCTCCGTTACATTTAACCGATAACTTGAACAAACATCATCATCATCATCATGTAGTATGTACAAACAAACATAGCTTTATTTGAGGACGTGTAGATTGTTTGACGTACTTATTTGATTAAGCGCATAGACATAATTTTTGCAGACTTGATTTTTTTGACATTGACCGAGAAACGAGCAGACGGATCACCTAATGCATTATGGATCACCTAAGTTAAAGTTACACATCAGGAGGTGCAAGTACATCGCCAACCTTTTAACTCCTTTTGGTCTTTCGAAACGATCACTCGCGAAAGTCACGCCAGTTTTCTGACATGCCATGATGTCAGTCTAGTCGAAATACATTATATTCATAATCGATAAAAAGGTGGATACAGTTTATCGAATATGTATATGAAATAAATTATCTCATATTTGTTGAATCCAAAAAATAAGTCATATTGTGTTTTGGATATTTATTTTGTGTGATGCTATGGATCTGAAATTTCGGATCTGGATTCGAATACGTTATTCACATACCGGTATACGAATATCAAATCCGTATCCAGAATAATACGATTACGAATACGGATACATTACACGTATTTATATCGGATTATCCGCTAATTTCGGATAAAGATAAGCGATTTTTAAATAATTTCGAAAGTTAAATAAAAAATTTATATTGCACCTTTATTCAAAATTCGATACTTTTATATTTTATAGTATTTATACGAGACATTTATAACGGAATTGGTTGCGGTTACGGTTAGTTTCTTTATTTCGCCCAGCCGATAGTTTCGGTTACGGAGCTCCATAACATCCCTAGTTCTATAAATATCAATCTTTACTAATATAAGGATATATTACATATGAAATTGGCGTTTTGTAAAGGAGGAACATAAAGTCGATTTTTTAAAACATAATATATTTATTTAATCAAAGTATACCATTCCTATCTATGTACTTTTGCCATCTCATATGTAGTTCATTGATTCCTTTACTGAACAAACCATTCGGACAGAAATAAATAAAATCTTTAAGGCGCTTTGGACTGCCCCATCGTAGTAGAATTTTTTCCCTTGCAAGAAGTTATCCAAATTTCGAAAAAAATGGTTATCTGTTGGAGCAAGGTTCGGGGAGTACGGTGGATGTCTTAGTCATTCCAATTGAAGCTCCTCTAATTTGGTAGCCATCTGTTGTGCAGTGTGTGGTTTAGCGTTGTCCTGAAGCAATAGTGGTCTAGAGCGAATGACCAACCTCTGTTGTTTAACAGCTAGCTTTTCCATCATAATTTGGAGTTGCTGGCAATAGACATCTGCCGTAATCGTCTGGCCAGATGTAAGAAATCTGTAGTGAACGACACCGGCACTAGCTCCACCAAACGCTTACAAGTAACTTTTTTGAGTCAATTTTCGCTTGGAGCTTTGGCTGGTTTGCCAAAGGTTTGCTGGTTTTGATTCGATTTAAATTCTCTTCATTATTGTGCCGAATGAGTAATGACGACAGCAGTCGACGAGCGTTTGACGGTTTGCTGCACTCAATTCATGAGGTACGTGGGTACCTTTCAAGCTTTTTCAAATTCCCAATTTGCTTCAAGTGGACAGTTTTATCACTAACACCGTAGCCTGCACCTAATCGGACGTGGTTTGCGATAGATCCGCTTCCACAGTACCCTTCAATTCTTCATTATCAACTTTGGTCTCCGGCCGTCCACGGGGCTTGTTCTGCAAGTCGAAATTTCCAGAACGAAAATGTTGGAACCAAAAACGCACTGTGTTTACTTTTGCGACAACGCCGCCATACACATCATTAATCGTTCGTGCCATTTCTGCAGCACTGGTGCCACAGTGGAACTCGTACTCGAAAATAATACGATATTTCAAATTTTCCATTTTGTAAACAGAGTGACGCAAAGAAAAAACCAAAAGAGGAAAAAACAAATGAATTACGGTTTTCGAAACACAAATTCATGAGTAAATAGCGGTATAAATTTGAAATTGGAATTCCTAAACAAAGAAGATATATTTGAGATCAAAGTAGCCAGTACGACAAAACGCCAATTTCATATGTAAGAACCTAATATTATAAAGAGGAAAGATTTGTTTGTTTGTATGTTTGTTTGTTTGCATTGAATATGCTCCAAGGTTACCTAATACTTATTAGCCCGATTTTCTATTCGCGTTAAGAAGTCAGTGATGCATGTTTACAAATGTCAAAATTGACTAATGACACATAAGCTGTGTTCAAATCTATATAAGTAAATAATATTGAAGTGGCTGTTAGTAATTTTAAATTTACAGCTTTTCACTAAATGCATATGAAAGTATATACGGTACAATAAAAAATATATTTTTTAAATATTTATCTGTCCGTTTGTCTGTCATTCTGTATGTCTGTTTGTGCCGGCTATTAGTCCCGTGAAAATAGCTAATGTTGTAAGGAGTAACTTAGCATACTTTTTATCTTCATCATCTTCATAAAAAAATGTTTAACGCCCAACGAAGTGGGTACGGGTCAGCTACTTCTTTATTTTTTGAAATGGACCAGGAAACGAGCAGACGTATCCCCTGATGGTAAGCGATTACCTCCGCCCATGGACACTCGTAACACCCTCCTCTGGTGTTGCGCACTTGCGTTCCTGGTCCTTAAAATCCCCAACCCCCCTTGGGCCTCCGCTAACCGCACTCACTCGGGGAAACACAACACAAGCATCACTTCACGCCAGTTTTCTATGAGGCCGTGGTATTTATTCCGTCTAGCCAGTCCATTCGTGCAGAAGCATGGATCTCTCACTTACACTTCTAGACTAAAGTTAACATAAATCGACAAATCAATGAAAATTTACTGTATAGATAATTACGAATCCCCCCTAATGGGGATTTTTTCCCCATTAGGAAATTGGGAACAAAGCATTTAATTAATATAATTATTAATTAAATGCTTTGTTGTGTCAGTCAGCGATAAATAAGAATTATTATCCAATACATTCATTTTGTACTAGACGATGCCAGGACTTCGTGCGCGCAAAAGGAAATCCCGCAGGAAACGTACATTTTTCCGCGCTGAAAAGTAGCCTGTGTACGCACACAGGCTACTTTTCAGCGAACTCAATATCTGTGCCAAATTTCATCAAAATTAGTCCAGTAGTTTCGTAGCTCAATACAAACAAAGATAATATCTTTCCTGTTTACAATATTAATATAGTCAAACACAAGTAATTAATCTAAATTAGAAAATAGTATTAACGAACACAAAGAAATTCAATGTTCGAATATAATACAACATGGGGGAGGTTGTATTATATTCGAAAATTGAATTTCTTCTCGGAAGTTGGTTAAAAAAAGACACAGCCTTTCGTATTCAGTGTGTATTGTGTACGCATTTTAACCTCTGACGCAAAAAAGGGGTGTTTTAGGTTTGATGTGTTTATCTGTATAATATATGTCTGTCCTTGTGTGTGTCCGTGTGTCTGTCTATGTGGCTGTCCATGGCATCGTAGCTCCTAAATGAAAGCTTCGATGTAGATGCGTTTTTCTTGTTTGAAAGCTGAATGATCGAAAGTGTTATTAGCTATAATTCATCATCATCAGCTCGCTCAAAGCTTGACAATTCGGAGGTTACTTAATTTTTGTTTATTATTATTATAGTTTTGCTGTTGGTTTTCCAATATGTACAGTAAAACTACGTTCTTTAATATCTTTCGGGAATTATCGTTTTCCATACGATACGCGACATCGTCTTTCGTATCTACTCGTATAGAAAAATTATGATCGCCAAAGGACATTAGGAATCTTTTGCACTGTATTAATGTTGTGTATTTTTATGAAAAAGAGGGCAATTGAGCAATGGATCGCCTAATGGAAAACGATAACCATCGCCCAAGGACACCAGGAACGCCAGGGGAGTTACACGTGCGTTAATATAAAGGCGGGTATCTATTGAACTTGTGAACTTTCAATATTACAAATGTCTGTTATTAATATCGGTATCGGAGAGGATAAGCTACTTTATAAGGGATAGCAGATTTATCGACGAAGGGTACTGCGGTCGGGTTTTCGCTCATTTAACAAAAACGGATATTTTGATAAAAACAATTTCTAGATTTTTTTTTCATTTTTTTTTATTGGAAATTACCAATACAACAAAAAATCCTTTTTTTGGTTTGTAGACACATCAGAAGCGGTACAGGGGCTTATATGTTGATGACTTCACAATCACTTTTATAATCAAGCACACCGAGAAAAAAAGTTAAGGAGCAATAATAGTACATTGGATGAATGAATTGGATTATTTTTTTTACCAGCTTTTTCCCGCAGTTCCACTGGCGTAAATGCAGTTACCCACGGGAACACTACCTTTTTGGGATAAAAAGTAGGTAGCCAGTTGTGTTAATCCAGAGCTTAAACTACTACGATTCCAAATTTTATCAAAATCTGTTTCGTAATTTTTGCGTGAAAGAGTAACAAACATCCATCTATCTATCCCCTTTCCCATAGTGTGGCTCCTGTATAAGGATTGAAGAATGTCTGAAATAATACCTACGAGTACTCAAATTTTCAATATAGAAAGAGCCTTTATTTCGCCTTTATTATTTTCTGGCCGTACCAGCATTATTCGAAAGGATGAACCCGAAAATATGATTTACAATATCGTAAAACTATTTCGACTTTTATCACGATTTTTAATACTTTTGCAGGTTTAAAAACGCACGTTTTAGTTAGGTACCGATAACTAAAACAATTATCTCTTGTACGCTTAGTCTATAAGTGAATTGTGACTCGATATTCAAAATATAATTTGTTGCTCTGTTTTAAAAATAGAGTGGACGTTTTTTGACCCGTTTTTTTTTAAAGTCGCCATCACAACCCAAAATACTATTGGATTGTGCAATTTTCATTCACATTTCATTTCCTTTAATTATTTAGATTAGGATTCATGCAGTAGTGGAGATAATCAATAAATATTTTATCATAATATTTCATATGAATGAATTATTATTTATGAATTAGTTGAAATGAGTGAAAATATCACAGTATTTACCCCAACTCCAGCAGCTATGGGGCGCTTACTTAAAACCTAATTTCATCTTTGGTCACCGATGATAACTTCACAAAAAGTACAGGAGTACCTACGGCAAGAAAAAAAAAAGGTTTTTGTGTGATATCATGAAGTGGTATTTATTATCCAGGCATAATACCACTTCATAATATCTAAAATATATTTAGCCTGCAAAATAACGTATTACTGCTGTAATTATTAAAAAATATAATATTTTATCTCAAATAAGAGTGAAGAGCCAGAATATAGCAACCAATGTTTACGAGAGATATTAGGGACATGACATTTCGGATCTGGATACGGAGATAGAAATAATATTATATCGGTTTCGGTTACGGATATTAAATTATTTCGGATTATCCGCTAGTTTCGGATAATTTAGATAACGGATATTAGGTTTTTGACGAATTTAAGTAAAATGCAAATACTAATTGGCATTTCACAAGTAGGGGTAATCATTTGGCCTGAAAAGCTAGTGAGCCAGCAAGACTGGCAAATTAAATAAACATGTCATATTACTATATACTAATAATATTAAATTACTGCGTATATATCTGAAATAATCCGAGTCTTTTATTATCGGATTCGGTTACGGTTACGGATAGTGATTATTTCGTATAATATATGCTATGGTTCGGTTACGAAGCTTCATAAATTCCCTGATGTTTACCAAACATATTATCGGATCATATTATGTATGTTTATTATGTTTGTATTTTGGCATACATAATATTTTTTGGGTCGACTTGCGTAAATAACTCAGTTATAGCTTGGCACATCGTGAAGTGTGATATTTGTCCAAAAAATTTATACGCACGTGTGTGAAAAATCCGTTGCTTGTGTAAAAAAGGTCGCATACTCCAGCTAACCTCGGCTCTTGCCATCAAATCGCGATTAGTTGAAAAAAAAACTTTTTTTCTTCAATTTGACTGAGGCGATACCTCAAAATAAACTAACCTAATCAAGGGCATGTCAGGACATGTATATGGAGGGTTACTATCAAGGCGCAATTATAGGTTTTTCAAATACTTCAAAAGTTATTGTCCTATTTCGTTGAAAATCATGTTTAACCCCCGGAACTAAAACAGTGGGGTGTTATAAGTTTGACGTGTCTGTCTGTGTGTGTGTGTGTCTGCCCGTGGCATCGTAGCTCCCAAACGGACGATTAAAATGATCTAGTATTTTTTTGTTTGAAAACTGACGTGATCGCGAGTGTAATTCTTAGCTATAATTCATCGTCATCTGGTCACTCACTGCTTGACAATTCGTGGGTTACTTCATTATTTTAGTTTTGTATACATATTCTAAGGAGTATTTTGCATGACCCATCAATGTGGAAAGTTTTTTACAAGTTTGTACTTCTTATCGTAGACGTATATATGTATTATAGACGAGGCATGTCGAAGCAAAAACTGTCCACACTTAAAAGAACCCAATTTTGGGGTTGTTTGTGGCCATTTTGACATTTGAGGTATGGTAAAATCAAGATGGCGAAGCTTTTTCTTATATTCAGAAGATTTGTTCTGTCAAATGTTACGTCATAGCCTATCTTTAGTTTTAAAATCATTGCCTCTAACGGCCCGTTTCAATAACCTATCTACCAATAACTATTTGTTAATTTAGAAACATAATATATGTGTTTAAAAAAGGCAGTATGGCCCTTGTATTAATACAATACCTGGCACGTATTCTCTTGTTTCTCCAGAGATGTTTCTATTTTATTTACAAACATTTACGCCCCATGAGAGCAGTAAATGTGAAAATATGTACCTACTTACTCTGTAAAATACTTTATTTTGTTTTCTTACAAAGTAAGTACTTAATATTCTTGATCTTTTCTCTATGGTGGGTATCTTATTAGTAAAAGTATGTAAAAGGTGGGCCGCTTGAGTTTTTTACCAATGTAGATAATTACGTGCGAGAAATCTGTAACTATTATAACAGATTTCCACTCTAATAAACAGTGATTTCAAAACTAAGGATTGGCTTTGACGTACATTTGACAAAAAATATTCATACAAGATTTTGTGAATTAAATGTGTGGGCAGTAAGCGAAACGCAATTCCCAATATGTCAAGATGACAAATATCAAATCTCGACTGCCCCAAACAACCTCAAAAGTAGATTAGCTGTGGAGACTTTTTGACTTGCCTCGTCTATAAAATATAGCTATATTAATAAACTCAAGCAGTGAATACAAATATTCTCTCTGTATTAAAGGTAGGTACTTTTTCATTTAACCTTCTAAATATGACGAACTGTCCTGCAGGGACATACCCGAGTTATAAATAGCTCCGGCAGGGAAAAGGGCCCGTCCTAAAATATCTGATTGTGATCTAAAGTTGGTATGTTATAACGTGAAGGATAAGTTTTTGTTGGATTTTGTAACCTCATTATTAACGTAGATATTTGTAATAGGTAACACAGCCTTCGTGGTTCTCAACTCGGAGGTCTTGAATTCGATTCCCGCGTTGGAACAATAATTTTTTTGTTTCCATGTTTGGTTAAAACTGTCTGACACGAAAAATATCATATCCTTGATTTCATGTCATGTCCATACATGTATTATTCCTCAATAACCGTACATTACCAAGATAACGGTTATCCAACAGTTGGTTGTTACCCTATATTACAAGGAAAGATAGAAGGAAAGAGGGGTAGGGGAAGGCGAAGGAAAAACTATATTAGTCAACTTGTAGAGAATGTAAATGTCATGTTCTATAGAGCGCCGAAGGTACTATTGGAAGATAGAGAGAAATGGCGGAAGCTGCACCGACATGGGCCCTGCCCTTAAATTAAAGAAGAATTGTTACCCAGACTATAAAAAATTGTGTGTATTTCAATAAATATAATTAGCATCGCTTTTTTTTCGCAAAAGAAACCAAGGTACATCCTCCAGCCAACATTTACGAAATCACACTACAAAATATTATACATACGACAGTTAAATTGTGTGTTTGTTTGACCGTCTATCAAAAACATAGCCTGTAGCCTGGATTAACATATAGAGTGCTAGCTTATTCTCGGGGCTCCGCTCGCGTAAATACATTATCCCACGGGAACACTGTACTTTTTCGGGTAAAAAAGTATCCTACAGCTTAAATTGCTACTATACCAAATTTCATTAATATCTGTTCAGTAGTTTTTGCATGTAAGAGTAACAAACATCCATCCAATCATACTCACAAACTTTCACGTTTATAATAGTTAAGTAGTAGGAATTTATGTCGAAAAAATATAGGGTTGCCGTGGGATTCCGTTTTGCACGGACGGAGTCGCGGGCATAAGATACGGCGGGCGATTTATGATACTGGTACATACGAGTACATCTCCTTAATTGTTATAAAAGATACAAGAGCGTACATAAAACGAAAATTTTTCGGTTATCGATAAGTTGTATCAACATTTCGATAACATGATATCGATATTTTTATTTCTTTTTGCGATCAAAGGTCGTCCTCTGATCGCAAGCGTACTTAAACTTGTATATTAAGTTCTAACGCCGCACCTAGCCATTCCTAAGTTTGCCAACTAATATTGTATTGCACGTGTTTGGTCTAGTGATGGGATGGGTTTTTCACAACCTGTGATATCGATATTGAGGACAAAAATATCGTTACTTAATGTAATATCGACAATATTACATTAAGTAACGATATTTTTCTCCTCAATATCGATATCACATTTTGTGAAAAACTAAGATTTGCCAATGCCCATAGCGTATTTTTTTTTCGGAGAGCTTCGGCACGAATAAAAGTTGGTACTCTCCTGTTATCGTGGTTCATGGTCCATTTCAATAAAACTAACCACAAATAAGTTTATAAAGTCTTATATAAACCAGGCATCAAGCTGTATAATTAGATCCCCAAGGTGAAAATGATTTTGTAACGTATATAATGCTTCATAGTTGATGCCATATTTTTCATTAAAACTTCTCAAATACGATTTATAAAACCCTGGCCAGCAGTCAGAAGTCTATTTTAAGAAGGCAAACAAACTATTTCTATTCCAGAGTAACATGTCGATTACATAGATATCCTGTATGTATTCTATTTTGTTTATAAAATTATATATTTCTTTATAAATACAAATGCATGTTTGTTGCATCATAGGCACAAACTTCCGTGAATTTTCACACCATTTTTCATTTGCATTTGTAACGATTATTTTCTGTAGCGAAACATTGAAGGTTTTTAATCTCTTACCTAATTCCTAAAGCGAATCGAACAGACCCTACAGCGCGATCATGTTTCTAAATTCCAATAATCTAATATCTTATAAATAATAATCAGTCTTTGTTCTACTAAGAACATGATAAAGGGGAAAAAAGAGAGGTCTAATAATAATTAGTCAACCCATCCGCAAATCTTACATTGCTTTTGTTGAAGCTTTCCGTACATAAATAGCATTTATATTGCTAAAAATATAAGATGCTGCTTATTTTATTGCTATAAAGTCATAATTCGTACGTCGTATCAACTTTAAGTTACGACGCAACGCCAAAAACGACGGCGTTTGTGAAGCGTCGAGTTTATCGCGACATTTACTTTTGCGCGCAAGAAGTCGGAGCAACATCTAGGTATCTAGACTATCTAGTATCGATAAAACGAGTCACATCACTAAACTTGATGCGGATTAAGGGGGTTATGTGCTGTAACATGAAGTTTTTATTTGAAAAGTTTCAACTAGTGAGGGGCCATACCGATGAATGCAATATGCGAATGACGTTTGCAAAGCAAAACAAAGAGAGAATTTTCCGAACGTCAAGTAAGTGACGTTTCATATTTTACAAAGTCATGCTTGTATATTAACATTTAACATTCCCATTGCGAAAACAAAAAAGAGCCTCTCGTTAAAAGCCGTCCGAAATGTCGTATTTTGTACTCTTGTAAATCTTATACAATTCATAATTATAATGTGCATATTGTTCATTACGTCGCGAAATAAAGTGTATTTGAAAGACCACACATTGTATTTGAAGTTTGTTGTGTTGTGCCAATAAGAAGTTTAATCGATATCGATCGAGAAAGTTGTTAGCTAGTACCAAATCGATTTTCGAATCGCCGTCCAAGACAAATCGTTTTGCCGTAAAAAAAAACTTTAACAATGTCTAATCGGCCTTTTAACGTCGTTCTGATAATGATGATGTATTAAAGAAACCAAGAAACCCCATACAAAAACTCATTAACATAAACACAAAGGGATAGTGCTCTAACGAGGCTGCCACCCGTCTATGTCGTCGGCCTAAGTGAATTAGTAGTGGAACTAGTGGAAATAAAGCGACACTTCTACGCACGCGATGCAAGACATAATATAAAAATAACTTAACCAAGAGCATGTCAGTACATATCTAAGGAAGGTTCCGTTATCCATAACTATCACCGCGCAATAGATTTTCTTTGAATAACTATAAAAGTTAGTGTCCAATTTCGCTCAAAATAATTTTCCTAAAGAGTTTTTAGTATGATCTATCATCTTGGAATCTTACAAGTTTCACTATCCTATACAGCTATAGAGTCACATGAGAATTAAAGTTCTGTTCAAATGATCAAAACCCCAATTTTCAAACGTATTCGTTCTTTTATAAATTGCAGGAAGAACGTACGAAAATTTTTCCTCTTGACTAGACAATTCACGTCATTATTTCTGTTCAACTTGCATAAGTTCCAGTGTGAACACATAATGTCTCACTTGCGCGCACGGTGTGCGAGTGCGACATCATCGTACGTGTGCTAGTGGGACAGCATCGTGTGTGCGAGTGTGACACCATCGTGCGTGTTCGAGTTCGACAGCATCGGATCGTGCGTGTGCGACTTCGACAATCAACCTGCGTGTGCGAGTGCGACACCATCATGCGTGTGCGACTTCGACACATCGTGCGTGTGCGACTTCGACAAACAACCTGCGTGTGCGAGTGCGACACCATCGTGCGTGTGCGACTTCGACACATCGTGCGTGTGCGACTTCGACAAACAACCTGCGTATGCGAGTGCGACACCATCGTGCGTGTGCGACTTCAACACATCGTGCGTGTGCGACTTCGACAAACAACCTGCGTGTGCGAATGCGACACCATCGTGCGTATGCGACTTCGACACATCGTGCGTGTGCGACTTCGACAAACAACCTGCGGTGCGAGTGCGACACCATCGTGCGTGTGCGACTTCGACACATCGTGCGTTTGCGACTTCGACACATCGTGCGTGTGCGACTTCGTCAAACAACTTGCGTGTGCGAGTGCCACACCATTGTGCGTGTGGGAATGCGATAGCATGCGCTGACACTGGAACGCATATGCGAATTTAAAACATAATCACGTGAATTAGGCTTCAATTTCTTTAAACAATGGAAAAAATGTTTAGAAAATAAAGTCTGCTTCTGAAATTAGTTCTTCTTCTTCTGTTTTTGTTGGTAAGTGTTAGCTATATTCTGATCTATGGAGTTTCCTATGATTCCGAAAAGACGACTGGTAGACTGGTAGCTTGGACACATTATTTTCCTCAAAATTAATTAGCAAATTGATTTCGTAAGTCTATTGGACAATTGAAATTGTATGAAAATTATGACTATAGGTAGGTATAATCAATGGCGGCTATTAGTATTATTATTAATAGGGGCTTAAATCAGGTTAGACAATTTTAGGAAAGCCCATGCAACTGGCCTTCGGAGATTTGAGACTTGATGTGGTTTCTTGAATTCCTTTCTCTCTTCTAAGTTGTATCAGATTTATTTATTTACACCACATATCTATCGTTATAGGACAACTTAATTCAATAGATAGGAAAATTAAAAAATACTTTTAAAAAACTTAACAAGGTTGGTTCTTTGCACGATAAACTATGCGAGTTGAACGCGCATTGCGAATTCGGAAAATACAAGCACGTGCGTACGCGACCGGGGTTTGCAACTGACTGCGAGACGCGCGCGCCGGGCGCCGGGCGGCCGGTCCTTTGTTTAAGAATTGAGGGTAGATGAGAATAATATTTGTCCAGCTCAACGAGCATGTCACAAAATACAATTATTGTAATAGTGTTTTCACATTACGCGTTACCGATATCAGATCACATACCGGAAACGCCCTTATATCATTGGCATAAGTACGTTTTTTCATTATCCAAGCCGATATCTGATATTGCGCCAATGTCAAAGGCAGGTAGATATATGAAACGAGATTATACAGTATACACGATATGTTCAATTTTGAATAGCTATCTTAAAAATCTTAAAAATCGGTTGTCTGTAAAGTCGGTTTACTGACGATAGTTGAACGTAACAACGTCATAAGAAATGGAACAGAGCGAGGTAACGCCGCATGAGTCATGTTTTTTCGTGCGTGCAGCCGGCTCCATCGAATTATAAGACGTTATCACGTCAAAATGCATCGCAGCGTCCCGTATCGTTTCTTTTCGGCGGTTGACCCTAAGAGCTCGCACCCACGAGCATTTTTTTGTGGATGCGACATAAAAAACTGCAGTGTAAAAGCAACATAGAGTTGATCTCTCCTTCTTCCGTGGAGTTGATAATCGAAGTGTCGAGCTGTCATATATAACATTGAAATTTAACCCGACACTTGTGTGCTCGATTTTCAGCTCTCTTGTATTGTATTTTCAATGCTCCTAATTTTCCCCGGCCTTACGGGTTCCGGATATAGTCCCAGCCTCATATGTAGATATCTGAACGATTATCTCTGTTGAACATCTATCATATTCAAATGCCTGAGGGTTTTACACTGCCCTTAACATATTTCAGGGTTTAATTCCTAGGAATTTCGAAACATAGTTGTACCCTTACCCTTGCCGTCGATTAAACAGTTATACGCGTTTTAATTAGAAATTACAACTAGCAGGAGACTCAGGAATTTTGTAATGAAATGAATAATCTATAGAAGGATATCCCCACTGACTAAATGACATATAGACGCTCGCACAGCCGTAACCGCTAACGGTAGAAACGTGAAATTTTAACAGTAGTTTTAATTTACAATGTAGACGCGCACTAAGGAATTTTGAAAAATTCCACCCTTGAAGGGTCGAAATAGGGGTTAAGTTTGTATGGTTGTTTTTTAAATCTGCACTGATTTCGATGAGATTTATGCTTCTAAATACGTTTAATGAAATCTGTGTTTCAAGGTTTATTACAATTCAGTAATAAACCTTGAAACACAGATTCCTCTCCTCTCTCCCTCCCTCCCTCCAACCCTCTGATGGTGTAAGTATTTATGGAAAAATGTTTAAAGTTTGCCCCGACTTCAATGAAAGTTATGTGAGTAGACCATTGAGTACATATTTTATAGTTTTTTGAAAATAAAGGGCTGAATTGTTGGTTCAAAGTTAGTAAAGTGAAATTTCAACAACTGCGTGGGTTTAGTTGAATCTTGGCACGCAGTTAGTTCTTATGACGTAGACATACGATAAAAAGGGATTTTTCAAAATTCATCCCCCACGGGGGTGCAATGAAGGTGCGATGCCTTGCAGACGAAGTCGCAGGCAAAAGCAAATGCTATTTTAATTTGTCATACATGTTTCTAAAGCATAATTTTATTCACACTCCAATCGCTGGTGACAAGTATACCAAAATTATAAATGTGAAAGTTTGTGAGGACGGATGGATGGATTTTGTTACTCTTTCACGCAAAAACTACTGAATGGATTTTGATAAAATTTGGCACGGTAGTAGTTTAAGCTCTGGATTAACACATATACTCGTAGTAGGTACTTCTTTAAATGCCAAAAGTACACTGTTGCCGCGGGATACTGTATTTACGCGGGCAGAGCCGCGGGCAAAGGCTAGTTCATAACATTGTGTTTGTAGCTAGAATATTACGTGATTAGTGTTGGTCTGTCCGTCTGTTATTACTACGGATATTACTAGTAGGCTATATTTGGCCTAAACATAGCCCCAACCTATTATTGGAGTAGATTGAAAAGGCAATACATATAAATAAACTACAAATTACGGTAAAACTACTGAATAATTAACATATACACGGGTCGAAAACAAAATCCTTTTTAGAAATCGGTTATAAAAACTTTCTCACCAAGTTTCTAACTAACGTTTCTTTCTAACGTTCCCACGAGCATTTTTTTGTGGTCGCGACAGTAAAAACTGCACTTTAAATAGAACTTTGCGCTAATACAATAGAGCTGAAAATCGAAGTGTCCAGTATCAAATGTCAGATTTGACAGCTCTACTCGATGAAATGTTTCGAAATTCCTTGGAATTAAACCCTGAAATATGTTAAGGCCAGTGTAGGCATTTGAATATGATAGATGTTCAACAGAGATAATCGTTAAGATATCTACATATCAGGCTGAGACTATATCCGGAACCCGTAAGGCCGGCGAAAATTAGGAGCATTAAAAATAGAACTCTAGACTAATACAATAGAGCTGAAAATCAAGCACACAAGTGTCGAGTCAAATTTCAATGTCATATATGACAGCTCGACACTCGATACTTCGATTTTAAACTCTATTGTATTGGCGCAGAGTTCTATTTTCAGTGCTCTGAATTTTCGCGGACCTGACGGATTCCGGTTCATATCCTAGTCTAACTCCCAGCCTTGGTCATGATTAAGATGCAAATACATGTCTATTTGCTTTTACGATTTCGTAGTACCTACTACAAGAAACCCTTATAGTTTCGCTCTGTCCGCCCTCCTGTCTGTATGATATGTACACTCTCCCAACTCCTGTAGGAATAAATATAAGGGAATGAAATTTAGAATCAAAAATTATAGTTTAAAAAAAACTAAAAAATCATGCTTTTATAGAAAATCTAACTAAAAAATAAAAAATAAAATTTAATAAATTTGTATTAAGAATAGTGTAAATTAAAAATAAATGTTTATTATTGTAAAAAAGCGTGGGGTGCAGTGTCTTCACCTGTACGTTTGTTTGTATGTAACCGACTCCAGTGGATTTGATTTAGATCCACTTCAAACGGTCAGATTTCGTTTAAAGTGATTTTTAAGATATTATCAAAGTGAAGATGTTTCTCATATATCTGCCAATAAAATGCTTATAACTATTGACACTATGCACCCCACGCTTTTTAACAATAATAAACATTTATTTTTCATTTACACTATTCTTAATCCAAATTTATTAAAAGCGTGATTTTTTAGTTTTTTTAAACTATAATTTATTTTTTGCTTTATTAGTACGATTTGCCAAAGAGTAAGCCTGGAACTGCACGCATGATTATTTATTATAATAATTTATAATTTTAATTTTTAAATTTTTTTTTTTTTAATTATTAATATTAAAAAAAATAATAATTATTAAAATTAAATTAAATCGAATTATTGCACTGTCATCGGTCTTTGACAGGTGTGCAAAGTTTGAATTAAATCTGATCGTTCAAAGTAGGAGGAAATCGAGCCCAAAGGAGTCGGTTACAAACAAACAAACAAGCAAGCAAGCAAACATACAGGTGAAACTAATAAAAGCGTTATAATAAAAGAATTATAATTTTATGTTTTAGGGGTGGCTCGCCTATAGTGGGGTAGAAAAAAAATGTTTTTCGCTCTACGCCATCGTGTGGGTCAATAGGTCTTTTAAACAAAGGCAAGGTTTGTACATGATTTTTTCCATAAAGTTAACCATTTTCGGGCAATCGTCCGCCAAAGTAGTTTATAAGTTGGCCCCCCCTGGCATTTCTAAACTATAGGAGATAGAAACGTGTAAATTTCCAAGCTGATTGGTCAATTGTTGTTTTTTCGTTTATGTATCAACGCACAGGCCAAACCCTTAACCACAAATCTGCACTCTGCGAGATTAGGTATTTGAAGCGTTCCCGACATTTCGCATTTTGTAGTAATTTTGCAGTTGTATTTATCGTTTTTATGGAAATAGGTTAGTAAATTCATGCTTTAAAATTATAAAATCTTGATTCCTCATGAAGTAAAAATTGTTCTGGTATAAATTTTAATATTAAATTTTGCTTAATAATATTATCGTAGGTAGGAGTAATTCACAGTTAACTTGAAGCTATTTTCGAAGTTTTTTTTCTATATTACATCAAAGATATTTCAAAATTCTAAGGCCGCCACGGACTATACGACTAGGTACGACGAACTATAGGAGATAACATTCTCATTTTATTATTTCATTTACTTAGAACAGCAGTTCAATCTAGGAGCTCAAAAAAGTGCCTTCGCGCATTTTATGAAAATCTTTCTCTGCAATTTTGGGTTTAATTAAAAAGTTATTAAAAATTTACAAAAAGTGAGGCCGCTACGAACTAGGCCAATAGCTATTCTGCACTATTCAATACGACAAAATTGTTAATGCATCTTTGTTTATGAGATCAAGAACGCCATAGTCTGCCATTTTACGCAAAAATCACAGTCGAGATGTAATATGCCTCCTAAAGGCTAGAAATTTGAAATTTTACACAATAATTTCTCATATGACGTAGGCATCCACTAAGGAAGGATTTTTCAAAATTCAATCCCCAAGGGGGTAAAGTAGGTGATAAAAGTTTTTATGAAGCTTTTTATTCTTTAGACTATTTGCATGGTATTTCGTATGAATTGAGTACGGAAAAAATAATGAACTACGTATTTCGGCGTTTTTTTAAATTCAGCCCCTTGGTGGGTAAAATAGGGGATGAAAGTTTAAAACCTAATTTCAGTTGGTGCTTAACTTATAAAACATTAAGCACCAACAGTAAAGTAAATCATATTTAAATATAAAGGTACCTTCACATGTCGATGCCAACACAGCGACATTACATTGATTGTAACACACGACATAAATTATCGATTTTGAATGCGAAGAAAATGAATTGCTACAAGGACGAGTTTGCAAACTGTGATATTTGACAGTGGCCGAGTGCGGACAGACATTTCTTTCGAAATAATTTGTTCAATAAATCTAGACAGTGTCTAAATAAAAATAAGCCTTATTGCCACCCATTAAAATTCATACATAAGGGTCTTTTTACGTATTTTCTATAGACTTTTTATGCATTTGCCAAAACTATTTTAATATTGTTGGATTATGTTTTGCCAACTATAAGGTGACTAAATCGGCTATCTTTGGGTATTATTAAATAAACAAAGTAAGATACATAGGAGTAGAATGACATATTTTTGTAAATTTTGTTTGTCTTTTTAAGTTTTGTCATGAAATATAAGAATTATTACTGTAAAATAAAATTAATCTAAAAGTATCTCGTGTTTGAACTTGTAAATTTTTATTTAATTTGATACTACCATATTAATGATTTAATGTTACCAGTTAAAAGATAGGGGATCACGGAAGAGTAGAGACAGCGGCGTAAGTCGCCGTCATAACCTGAGGGATCCCCTTTTCCTGTTTTCTGGGCATTGCACTGCCATATTAAGGATAATGTTTTTTTATGTACTCGTATTTTGTTTTATATTTTACTATTGTTTTTTTTGTATATATTTTATTCATGGTTGCGTAATAGTTTCAGAGGAAAGGAATAAACGATTCTTATCTACCCCCAGTGTGAACGGTACATAACGCACATTAAATAATCAACTAATGAATTTAAACACGTCAATGTACGAAACTTAATTATTACGTAATCAGTCCTTTCCTAAATAATAGTATAATTTGTGTCGCCTCTGTTTGCCGATTATTATAATTAACTTTATATAAAGCACTAGTAATTAATATGTGGCGGACCAATTAGCGCCACGATCCTGAATCGCGCTATCGAAGTGTTCACTGTTCGGCGCTATACTAGGTGTTTTGTCAGTCAGTGTCCAAACTTTCAGGAGTGAATACACTCTTGAGTATAAGAAACTTTTACTATGGAAAAAAATACAAAAGGCTACATCATAGATTTTATAGGAAACGGCAGATTTTTTTTTCAAGTAGAAAAGTTGATATCATAGTAAAAGTTGCTTAAATTCAAGAGTATATATATACATCATCTGAAATACAGACAAGTGGGCTTCGACCTGACCGAGCACCTCGCTCGGTCGGAAACCTCCCTTTGGGGCTTCCACTATTGTGATCCTCGACTATCTCCTCCTTCTGGACATCATTATCATCACTCCCCGCCCCACTGAACCACGCCAGCTAGCTTCAGCCTCATCGGGTACCTCGACTACTAGCCTTTGGCGCATCATACTGAATGATGGTGTCAATAGGCGTCATCGCTTACCACTAGGCGATAAGTCAACTCGTTTTTATTATATTCCATCAATTAAATGACAAGGGACTTGGAGGGATTTGGTAGGCGCTGGACGTTGGCACACCTTGTAGGGTTAGGGAGCAGTTAGATGTGGCAATCATTTTTATAATATAAGGTTGTTCAAAATCAAACACGGATATTTTGGGCATATTATATACTGCTTATGTGACGTCGTTTAGGCAGCATAACGATAAAAAATTCACCGACAAAGGTCGTACACCCGCAGGTGTAAGCTCGCTATGCGTTGCCCTGTCTGTCCTCTTCACAACTCTACAGTCATATCTCTCCATTAGCGACTTGTTGCCATATCTATCCAATAAGCTACATCTATCCAGCCTCCACTCGCATCCCTACAGTGAAGAGTTAACTACAATTTGTGTGGCATCGAAACAACGCCCCTAGTGGCAAAGAACGGTAACTAATTCGATGCCATACAAATTGTAGTTAACTTAACACGGCGAGTAGTGACAAACACTCGCACTCAGCACGCATGTTGTATCGTCAGACCCTATCTGTCCACCAAGCTGCTCTACACCGTCCTGACCTGTCTATCTGCTTCTCTACTCTACAGGGCCCGCACAAGGTCGTACGTGCCGCGCGCTAAGTCGCCGGCTCTTTGTAAGCCCGCGGCTTCGCTTCCGCTTACCCAGATGGTATATTGAAAATGTGATAAGGTCATACTAAGGTAAAACGCTGTTATGTCCATTTTTTAACCGACTACGGTGAGGCCACAAGGAAATTTTGGCAGTCTATATATTATGTATATTTGTTCCACCGTAGCGCCTAAACTACTGATCCGATTTTAATGAATAAAGTGTCACTAGATTTGCAATAATGGCACTGGGGCGACACTCGCTACAAATGAGAGCTCGAGCACTGGCGAATGTCAGCCATGTTGACGTAAGCCTAAGGTTAACACTAAAATTATTTTAAACGTCGCGTCAGACAAATCTATCATAGATATTATGAAATTATACTGTATATTATGTCAAAGCACGAAACGACCAGCGGCCAGCCCCGTGAACGAAAGTTCTGGCTGGAAAAAACTCGCGCCCCGCCCGCCACCGCATTCGCCCAGCCACGCACACACAGCCGCGACTGGCCGATTCGACGCAGGCATACAAATGCCCGCTACACACCACAACTATAAAACGGCACATTTCGGTTACCGTAGACGTATACCTTAGTCAGTACTACATCTTCATACTGGACCGCCCGAATCGGCGCACGCACACATACTCGTACTAAATATGTCTGCTGTGACCGAAATGTGATGTTGTGGTCTGTAACGGTCATTATACTAACGTTCAACAGTAAATGACGTTTTCCCTTAATGTGATCCCAGCATAAGTATTTAAGTTACCTTTGAAAATACAAAGAATATTTGGTCAGATAAGAGTGTTGAAGAACAAAAGCACTCACTCGGGTTGGTTACAGGTCAACGCACAGTAAGTGCGGATCGTAGAGTAGGTATGTGAGTAGAGGGGACTCTCAGAGATATTTGAATATTTTGTAAGATAAGATAAGAGCGTTAGTGAATTATTATAGTGAAGTTGGTTGCAGATCAACATACAGTAAGTGCGGACCTAGGAGTATTGTGCATAGGAGGAACTCCCAAACTTTTATGAAACAGCAATATACGTATAATATGGTTCGGTACTGAAAAAACTTTTTTTTCAGTACCGAACCATAATATTATTATAATTAAACGAGACAATCTTGTATATATAATCGTAATCTCGGAAATTGCTGCAAGTATTTACATGAAATTTAGTATACAGGGAGTTTAGGGGGAGAAAAATCGGTCTAGCTAGGTTTTGTCCCTGAGAAACAGCACATTTTAAAGTTATATGCGTTTTCTTTCGTCGTGCAACAATATATTCATCATTTCGACTCTAATAATGTCAGTCCGATTGGCAGTTTGCTCAATTTTTGCATTGTTCGGAAATTCGGAATTCGGTGAGTTCGAATCCCGGTAAAATATTTTTGTAATTCTTTTTATTTCTTTAATCTACTAGAGCTCCGAGCAAAACTCAGTTACCCAGGTACAATTAGTATAATATTACACATTAAAAATGTTTAAAAGGTAAGTTTTGGTAAAAAAATTCATCCCCACCTAGGGGAAAACGTTGAAATACGTTACTCGTTATTTTTTTCGTACTCAATTCATACGAAATATCATGCAAATATGATCAAGTAATAAAAAGTTTCGTACAAACTTTTGCGACCTATTTTACCCCCTTGGGGGGTTGAATTTTGAAAAATCCTACGTAGTGGACGCCTACGTCATATGAGAAATACGCGTGCAAAATTTAAAATTTCTAGCCTTAAGGGATTGGCCTGTGCGTTGATACATCAGTCAATCAGCTTTGCCTTTTATATATACCTATAGATAGGTATTATTAAATCAAACATAAATTGTTAAATCAACTCATATTTAGGCACCATTTTCGGCGAATACATTTACCCCTGGGATAGATAAATCGTTTAGTCTATGTGTGCCGTTATCTAAGAAACGGCATAATCAATTGGAATAAAATGTTGCATGTCAATTGCTGGATTAACACCTAACGTTGATTCTGGTGAAAAGTACAGTTCTCGTAATCTTCATAATTATATTCTACGAAAACACTCGTTTCTTTGGCAAAAAACTTGTAATGGACTTTCCATACCATTAATAACTCTATGGTCCATACAGACCTTACTTCAGGAACTAACTAACCCCTAATTGTTTACCTACTTCAGTGTAATGAAAGTTTTAAGAGCTGCTTCTGCCCGTTAAAAACTAAACCTTATATGCAAGTACATCAAATTAGAATTCAAGTAAAATTCGAGAAATGAAAACTTTTTTCTTGCTTTCGTTTGCAAAGAGTACATTTATATTTACCCAACTTAAAAACTTAGGCCTTTTTCATCCGTTACTGGATGATTTATACAGTATTCTCCGAGCGGAGCCACTTGAAACCACCAACCACTCTTGAAATACTGTAGTGCCTGGGACTTGGTTTTAAATGTCGTATGGTTGGCCAAGCACATACGGCATTCTCACAACAAAGTCAGTCAGTCCAGAGGAATGACTGGTCAATACGTCTGGGGCCAACCATGTGCGGGTTTCCTCACGATGTTTTCCTTTACCGTTAGACCGTCCGTATAATGTACTTGAGATCTAAAAAAGTCTAAAGCTTCTATAACTATGCATATAAATGAATGAAATTTGGTATAGTTATAGATTGTGTATAAATCTCGGGTTTGGCATCATAAAATAATAATAATTTTATATTTTAGGAGTAGCTCCCCATACATGTGCAGTGGGGATGAAAAATATTTTTTCATTCTACCCCATCGTGGGTAATTGTTGGATACGTCTTTTAAAATAAAGGTAAGGTTTCATACATGACTGTTTTATAAAGTCGACCATTTTCGAGTAATCGGCCTCCAAAGTGGTTTGTAAGTTGGTCCCCCCCCCGGCATTTCCAAAATATTACAGATAGAAACTTGTAAATTATGCTGATTGATCATGCTAAAAACTCTTTAGGAAAACTATTTGAACGAAATCGGACAGTAACTTTTGAAGTATTAATAAAACCTATTACGCGTGATAGTTACGGAATCCTCCTTAGACAAGTCCTGACATGCTCTTGGCTAGGTTATTAAATACATAGAATTGCCACATTACCTCTGATCCACATATATCCACATGTATCCACAACGATGAAATCGTATACCTAAATTTCCAAAGATTTTTTCTGTTATTTTGTATATTACTCATTCTGGCCGAAATAAACCACAAATCATTTACTTTTTCAACTGCCATCTACACACTCCATTCTCTCAATTTTTCGTATAATGGGGGCCGTATTTTTGGTATCTTTTTGTATGAAGACTTTAGGGTCAGCGCAGACTGGCGATCGTGTCCGTGCTACCGCCACACACTCGTAACATTTTCAGCAGTGGGCGCATTGACTTGTGTATAATATGATTGGTGTAAATATAGATCGTGTCTACGCGTTAAAATATCTCCTACGCGTCTGCCCCCAATGGGACCGAACGCGAGTTGTGCTGAGTTACGGCACAGGGTTAGAGCTTTCATACAACGATCCAGAATTTGAAAATTTTCACGTCCTCTTCAACGGCCGAAAATTTTTTCACACAATCGTGGACACATCGTATGCTTGTAGTAGTGCAATGAAAACGATTCGAAAAGTAAATGTAGCTGTTTATGTGTTCCTCTTTCTTTAATCTGTAGTGACGCGCTGTTTACTTATATGAGAAAGGTTTTAAAAAATGTTCCCAGAGGCTGATCCATAGTTTCGTAACCATTGAGCTAGGCGACAGTTACCGGTTTTCATTACTCCTCATCATCACCTGCTCGGGGTGTAAATAAGCATGAGTGTGAAATGTAGTGGGAATTGACGTAATAGGTCGCCAGTAGCGGCAAGAAGTAGCGATACGCGGCTACTTCGCCGGCTACACGTGTGTGGCAAGTCCACTGTCAAAACTATGTATACATCAATAAAATTAACACCTTTTGACTAAAATAATTTGAAAGTATATACTGTGCTTACAATAACAAAATATATTTTAAAAAAATTTGTCCGCCCGTCTGTCTGTCTGTCTGTTTGTTTGTTTGTTTGTTTGTTTGTTTGTTCCGGCTAATATCTGAAACAGATAGCTAATGTTATAACGAGTAACTTAGGCTACTTTTATCTTAGGGTTTCTGTAAAAAATAGGTTTAAATAATAGGTAGAACGCTAGTTCTACCCAAACGAAGATATGCCAGCCAGTATAATATAAATGATTACTGTCGTATTATTAATTTGAAAATCGTTGGGCTAGTTCTAATAAAATAAACGAAAAGGAAGAGTTTCAGGCTGTCGCTGACCACCAGTTGCAGTCGCGTGTAGCGCGTATGCACCGAGCCTTATACTTATCGAAATATATTTTGTAATCCTTTATTATAATAGTCGACCCCTTTATGTCGGCTTACGGTCCAAATACTTTGTATGAGTATGTGTAGGCGGCCATTTTGTTTTCAAATGTCATCAAGTTTTCTTAATATCAGTGACGAGTTTTAGCAATGTATACTTTACTTTAATTATACTTTACATTTACTTTACGTTAATTAGAAACATCCGGTTCAAATATTTACCGCAAAGAGTTCTTAACCAACTGCCGAAGAAATATGTTTTTTTTTCGAGCGTAGTAAAGCAATAATAATATGAATTATATGTATAGTTTTTATTAAAATTAAAATGGGCATTGGGCCCTCGGGTTTTTGTAGTTTTTAAACTCTGTATGGACGTTGAGAGTGAAATTTAAAGGTCGCGTAACGTCATAACGCGCATCGCAATCCACATCACGATTTTCGATAAAACGCCATTTTAAATACAACGCCGTCTGTTGGAAGCTACTTATACTTCATAACAACTTAATTTTCTCTGTTTGAAACTACGTCATAAACATCTCACATTTTCTAAAATATGACTCAATCCACAGATCGCGTTGGCTGTTGAAATTTTTTTTTTTTTGATATTGTGATGTTCGTTGACGATTACTCGCAATTTTGGATATTAAATGGTGTATGAAGTTTCATTTCTGCCATATCGTGTACTATGTATATATGTCATGTTTTTGAGTGTCAGATAAATTACATTGGGACATGTCACATGTTACATTGCGACACCGAGAAAATTAATAAAAGTAAAACCAAAATTCTCAACAGTTATACATCTCTAGCGATAATATTATACCGAATGAAAATAAATTACCATAAAACGACAAAGATAACTTTAAAATGATTGGATATCAATTTCAAGTTTGAACTTATATTCATCTTAATAGCACAAGTTGGGATAAGTTCTATCGCATAATACCTTATCGTAACTTAATGCCCTGATCCTTTATAACTAAAGTTCTTTTATAGAGGGTTTAAGTTATGTGTTTTAGGAAACTTTTATTTTCTGTGTGTCTGTCTGTGGCATCTCAGCTCTTAATGGTATAGACAGATTTTAACCGTTTTCTTTAAATATTACCGATATGCTATAATTCATTATTATCAGTTCATTTTTGCTAAACAAGAGGAAGTGGAGAGTTATTTTCAATTTTGTTTATTAAATAAGCACTTGTTTTTAACGTTTTTTTTTACGTTTAGATTAAAAGAATTGGATAGGAACAACGTTTTGTAACCGGCTTGTCTCATCCTACTACTATTATAAATGTGAGGTTTGTGTGGATGGATGGATGTTTGTTACTCTTTGACGCAAAAACTACTGAACACATTTCGATGAAATTTGGTATGGTAGTAGTTTAGGCTCTGGATTAAAACATATGCTACTTTTTATCCCGAAAAAGTACAGTATTCCTGCGGGATAGCCGATACTATATTTACGCGGGCGGAGCCGCGAGAAAAATCTAGCTGTCTCTTCTATTTATAAATCTGTGGTCTCCAGTCTCTCTTATAAACAAGAAAACTAAGTTGCTTAATATGCAAGCGGCCATTTAATTTGTCGGTGACAGGTCGGCAAGATGGCGGCGTTTTAATCAAAACAACGGGAATATGGAAATTCGTAATCGAAACATTTGTTTCATCACTTTGTTCTCGGTTGTTTTGTCCAAAATTGATTTGTAATTGGGTCAAACGTTTAAACTGAATTTTAAAATTTAATTTTGTATGAATAAAATTGGGTTTATTCATTGATATTTTTTTTTCACAACAGCTGACTTCCGTTGAGGATAATGACGGCAGGTTTTTTTAGCTCTACACGGAATTTTATCGTCTGTAGATTTTGGATTATACATAATTATGACACCTTGTAGAAAATCATTATTCTATGTGTTTGTTTGTGTATATTCAATTTGGCGAAGTGCTCAAAAAATCTGCAAATCATGGTGCGTCGATGAAGCTCGATACAATTCGCGCGTGACTAAGGCGAATAGGTTCGACAAATGTACTGGCGCGAGATGCGCGAGAAAGTTATCTCGACCTGTGTCGCATGCAATTTTTCTTGGTGTATCTACAAAAGGCACACTGCCATCTTCCTGTCATGCTAATGTGGCCATTTTAGACCTGCAGATCTGCAAGCGTGTGGAAGAGGGCCCATACGGTCACTTTAGAACGAAACGGGACGATACGCGGCGCTGCATTTTTAAGATAGCTATTCAAAATTGTACTTTATTCACTACACAAGAAGATACACGTTTCATATGACATCAGTCATACACTGCACATGCGCTGCGCAGCGCGGTGCAACTTGACATTCGAACTCTTACAATAAAACGTGTATCTTTTTGTGTAGTTAATAATTATGATATTTAATTTTGAATAACTATATTTTTAGATAGCTATTCAATATGATATATGTAATCTCTAATCTAAACTCGTGTTTGCAAACGAAATCGCACATGAAAGCCAGTATTTCATCAAAGTAGAACACCTAGTAAAATATTTCTGACTGATCTTTTAATGTTAACGAAAAACTTCCATTTTTAACAAATAGAATATTCAAATTTAACATGAATACCTATTTAAAATGTGTATGATGGAAAAAAATCACTTTACCGCCTTTTAAATCCTGTAAAGGGTGGCACTTCGATAACATTAAAAGATCGGGCAGAAATATTTTATTAGGTGTTCTACTTTGATGTAAGACCGTCTTTCATGTGCGATTACGTTTGCAAATACGAGTTTAGATTAGAGATTATACCACATTATACTAATGCCAGATCCTATTTAGATTTTAATCTTTTTATCTCCACTATCTGTGGAGGCTTGTTATTGGCTTTTTGTACACTATCCTCAAGTATATGGTATTATTGTACTCGTAAGCCACCCAAACAAAATAAATTAAAATAGAATTTTTAGGGTCCCGCAGTCCACGTCTCGGAACCCTTATGGTCTCGTCATGTCCGTCCGTCCGTCCGTCTTCGGTTTACCGTCCAAACGGTTAGTGCTAGAAAGACGAAACTTTGCTTGAATATTTGTATTCATCACGTCAACAAAATGCTAAAATAAAATCACGAAATATACAATATTTTTTTGGGGTACGCTACACGTAAAGTGGGATTGATTTTTTTCTCTCGCGTCTACCCCATAATGTGGAGTATCATTAGATAGGTATTTTTGATTTTGGTATCCGTTAGATATTCAACTTTAAAGAGCACTTTTATGTTCCAATGTAAAAGCTTAACAACTGGTTTGAAAAATCTGAAAACAATCATGAATGTATTTATTCCATGTAATGTAACTTTAAAGGAAAATTATAACGGCTCATATAGCTTTGTTAGTTTAGGAGTTATAGATTCCTAACCTGTAAAAGGCGCTTACTTGGAAAACTTCATACAAAACGAACGAAAAACGGAACAACAAAATAAATTTGTTTCCAAGTTTGGTTAGGACAATGCAGGCAATGATCAGCTAATTGTCTGACAAAAAAGATGATCCATGCGTTGGATGGTCATGTAAAAAGTCGGTCCTGTGTCTGATCTCTCGCCAGTCGTGTCGGTCATCCGTCCCACTGGTTTACGAGAGTAAAGGAAGAGAGAGTGCTCTTGTGTACTGCGCACACACTTGGTCACTATGAAATAACTCCTGCGTAGCTGGCCTGGTTTCAATGAATCCGGCCACCGTCATCGAAATCGGTGTGGGGACAAAGAAGATATATTACTAACGTAGAGAATCGTCATTCCACCGATTTACACGAGTGACAGCTCGCGGCTGTGTGTGCGCTGTATGTGTGTGTGTGGGCGAATGCGGAGGCGGGCGGGGCGTTTTTCCAGCCAGACTTTCTTTCACGGGGCTAAAATTATTTCGGTGTCAACCTTATGCCTACGTCAACATGGCTGACATTCGTCGGTGCACGAGCTGTCATTTGTAGAGAGTCGCCCCTGTGGTGGGGAGATTTTACACTATATTCACGAGTTAATAATACATACAGAGAAATAGCTTTTATAGAAACTTCAAAATCGATTGAATCTCGTCAGGGTTGTCACAGAAGATAAGGGTAAATTATATTATAACGCCCTGTTAAAGCATGTTTAAAGACGCTTAAAGTATTTTCAGACACGCAGGTTTCCTCGCGATGTTTTTCATACCACTCTAAGTGTGAGTATAAGGTTATTAAGTCGGCCCGTCGGCCAGAACTCCTCCACGTTGAAGGTCGACAGAAGATGCGTCGGTACTCTCACTACAAAGGAACTGAAGTTGACCTTGTGGCGAGACTCCAGACGCTTGAACCTGCCCTCGTCCTTACCATGTCGAGGAGACTCAGCCTTGCAGCTCTCCACAGCCACATGCTCTCTATCTCCCCCTTTGTTTTTTGAAATTATTGAGAAAATCTAAATGGTACACATCATAACCCGGCATCGAACCTGCATGAACGCGCGTGTGACTCAAGGGGTCTATTTACTAGGGCATGGACGCTCTTATAATAAAACAAGACAGCTACTAGAAAATAAAATATTTACTTACGTATTATTCTCTTGCGATACTTGAAATAAGATATACTTTAATTTATTACAATAATGATCATTTTTTTTTTGGTTATTTTTTTAATATTATTTGTTTTTATAATTTTATTATTATAATCCTGTAACTTTAATGAATTATTAGACCCAAAATAATATTATTATACCAACCAACACTAATCATTAGCGAACATTACAATCTCATATGACAATAACTCAAACACGAAATTTGAAAATTTTGACAACCCTTCGACGGTCCACTGTCTTTACCGCGTACGCGATAGGAGACTAGTGGACACGCATACATTCACTGTACGCTTGTAGTAGTGCAATCAAATCGCGAGCTTACTATGTAGCTGTTTTTTCTGTTCCTCTTAATCCTTGTTATAATGCTCTATAAAACTCCCAAAAAATGTATGTTAATCTGCATTATATTAAGCCGGAGCATGTCTGTTTATAAATTGAAATTTTTATTTAAATATTGATTTAAAAATATGCTATTCCACCCTTTTTTTTAAATGTTAAAACATTTTTTCTCTTCTTCTATAAGTCACACGAGTGTTAAAATTATTTGAGTACATTGAGTAAGACAAGACTCAGGGGTAGGTCGTTTTAGTTTTTGCAAATTTTGTCTTAATTGATTTAAATACTCTCCGGTAGGCGCGATACGGCCTTGTCGCCTACAAAATTAGTATGGGACTTGACGCTCAAGGTCACTGGCGTTATATAGAGGCTCTTCCTCCGGTGAAGTCATCGTCATAGCCGCGGCACATGTTCAAGTAATTCGATCGGCTTGGCTGGCTTAGACTTCAGACCGTTTAATTGAATCGGAAACCGGTGTGCTGAGTGCGAGTTTAGTCACTGCTCGCCGTGAAGAAGTTGACTATGTATGGCATCGCAACAGCGCCCCTAGTGGCAAACAATGGTAACTAATTCGATGCCATACAAATTGTAGTTAACTTCTTCACGGCGAGTGGGGACAAACACTCGCACTCGGCAATTTATTCGAAAAAGGGGGGAAAAAAACACTCGACAAAAACACACACAATACAAACTTGAACTAAAGTTTTCGAATGACATGTTCGATGTTGGAGCACAATATTATTACTTCAACCCGTGTGGCGGGCTTTTTTTATGAAGTAGACCAATAAACGAGCAGATGGATCGCCTGATGTTAAGCGACTACCGCCGGCCATGGACACTCGCAACACCAGAGGAGAGACATGTAACTCCTCGTGTAACGCGTAGCATTACCGCCGTAGATATGTGGTTTGTCTACACGATAATAGACATTCTTATTGAGTAAATTATATAAATTTATAAGTTAATAGTTATGGACCATAAACAAGTTTATTATTATTCAATACTGGCAGCACTGTCCAATATTTGCCTTTCGGTATTATTGTTGGCAACACTGATGTGTCATGTCGTTCTTGTGCATAATGTTATTGTTCGTTAAAAATCATAGAGAAGAACGTGATTATTATTAAAATATTATCCACGTGGAACAATTCTGACAGATTGCGTAGACAAAATGATATATTTCCTCTATCAATATGTCATTTTGTCTATTCTTCCTTAAAAAGAAACCATTTTTATAGTGGTCATACTATGCGTGCTGGTGTTGCTGCGATCCTGGGCCTTACAATCCCCAATCCCCCTTATGCCTCCGGTAATGCGGAGAAACACAACGCAAGCGTTATTTCTCGCCAGTTTTCGGTGAGACCATGATATTTGTCCAATCGAGCCGAAGCATCGCTCTACCGCGCATAAATTATATAATCTCATATTTTTTAGGGTTCCGTATCCAAAGGGTAAAAACGGGATCCTGTTACTGAGACTTTGCTGTCCGTCCGTCCGTCTGTCTGTCTGTCCGTCTGTCACCAGGCTGTATCTCAACAAATGTGAGTTTTTTGCCCTTTTGTACGGAATCCTTCGCGCGCGAGCCCGACTTGCACCTGTCCGGTTTTAATGATTGTCAATACAATAATCGTTAAGGACAGCGGCCTCGCAGTGGAATAACACATAGTGAGTGTATAAACGAACGCTACATAGTGATCAAAAACATTTTAAAAATCTAAGAATGAAAATCTAGTGAAAATATAATAAATAAAACAAAGAAAATAAATGTTAATTTCATAGCATCAGTGTAAGGTTGTTTTATGAACGTATGTTTATTTGGATAGTATATTAAAAACAGTAGATTATTTAAATACAATTATTTTTATATTATATAGATAAAAGTGTTTAAAAAAAGTACCTAAACAATAAAATTCTTGATCTAAAAATATATGGTTGAAAAATTATTACGAAAATAGTGGTGAAAATACTTAGCATTTGGTTGTACTTTTAACTTTGAACGTGAATATTTGTAACTGTATATAAGTATGCTATTATGTAAGACTTTATATATGTGGAAAAGTAAATAAATAGTATCACAAAATGTGTTTCACTATCCCTAGCTCGTGGTAAATAGTAAAAGCTGCGGAAAATAGCCGTATGTAAAGGTAAAAGTGAGATAGCAAATCGGCTTCAAAGAGGCATACTGTAGAGGCTCTCTATACGGCATTGCCATGAGCTAATTGATAGTTAATTGATTTTTATACACAACGTTCTCCTGGAGTTCTCCTCAATTGGTGTTTTATTTTATCGCCTCGCTCTGCCTATATGTAACCTCGCTATCTTCGAGTCTGATCTGAACCGACGGTGAAAAAACCTGTGGAAAATTACCGTCCCATACAAGTATGTTCCTCTTGAGTCTTGACCCTAAAAATGAAAATGGAGCATACTTCCTCTTGCTAATTAAATTGAAATTACTCGTAAACTTAATGTCAATATTTCAATTAGCCTAAACAAACGCTATACATCAAGCCCTTTTCGAGAAAGCCGCTAACTTTAACATGTTAGTGGAAATCTGAACCCCAAAGTTATAATCAAAATTTACATACCCTTATATTTAAATATGCTCTTGTTTAAGCCATACCCTCATAAAAACTATCAAATTTAATCCAAGCTTGCATTATACGGCTTCATAGGGACTTTCATGCTAATTGCGTATGACGGAGCGTCAGTTTTTTGTTGCTACGTTTAATTTAATAATTAATAGTTAAATACTTTTTACTTAGAAACTAAGAAAGTAACCAAATTTTTTGTAACTTTAACTAGTTTTATTAAGTTATCATAGACAATTTCAGCTCTTTCTTAAATTGGAAACGAGTTTCAAAATTAAAAACACATGCATAAAATAATATAGGTTTAATCCTTTGAACGCCGCGCCGTGTAGGTCACCGGTGATCGGAACTGCATACAATTTTTCTTTGCATGGCAGTCAAAATATAAGAAACAATATTTTTTTATCAGCCGCAGTCGCCGGTAACACAAACCGGACTTACAAAAATATTCGCCAAAGATTCTGCGACATGAAGTATGAAGACGCCTTAAAGGTTTGCGTCTTAACTACAGTTTAAGGCAGCAGCCATATTAAATTATCATACTGTCATCAGAATTATCATTTAAATGGCTTTTAAGTATTGGCTTTCGAGACTTACGTAATCTGGGATTAAACTTTAAAACGCATTGTTGCTGAAATTACGAATGAAATTTATGTTAAGTTGTTGTAATCCATCTTTTTGGCCTTTCATATAATCACGAGGTTTTATTCCTTGTTTTAAGCCTCGAACTAAAGAAAGGGATGAAATTTTGAGGTGTCTGTGTATGTGTTTATCAGCATCGTAGCTCCTAAACAATTTACGATCTACATTTTTCATTTTCAATGTATCTTTACAACGAGCTTTGGTCTGTGATCTCGTCGTCAATTATTATTTATATTTACGATCATTACATCGTTTCGACACATAATATCTTAGGCCGGTACTATATTGTCCGGAATCCTTAAGACCGGGGAAAATTCAGAGCACTGAAACTAGAACTCTGCGCTAATACAATAGAGCTGAAAATCGAACACACAAGTGTCGAGTCAAATGTCAATGTCATTATTGTAATATGACAGCTCGACACTCGAAACACCGATTTTTACCGGACTACGGCGAAGTCAAAAGGAAGGGTAATGATTTTGGCTACTACTGACTACTGGTCCGATTTTAATAAATGAGGTGCAAATAGATTCGTAATAATGCCGTGGGTTACATAGGCTATATAATTTTTTTCAAAATTATGTATTTCGAAAATTAAACCTCAGATTCTAAAATATAAAAAAATTAAATCAAGATAATTATCACATGTTTGTTATGAAAAGAAAGGTCTTGGCAAGCATACTACAAATATTTACATAATTTGTATATATATTATATTATATCATATTGTTACAGTCAAAATATACGTTTAAAATACAATTCGTACAATATTTGTCCAATTTTCTAACATTACGTATAATAAGACTATAAATATATAATTTATATATTATGTTCCTTGATAACATTATATTTTATTTTATAAATATAATTTTTTACAGGCAATACATAACAAATTAAAAAAAAATAACACCTATATTGTCAAGCAGTGAACGAGCTGATGATGATGAATTATAGCTAAGACCACTCTTAATTATGTCAGCTTTAAAACAAAAAAAACTAGATCAAAATCGGTTAATTGGTTCATCCGATTTTAATAAGAAAATGAAGATGAAATCTGAATGAAGAAAATTACTAGCACTTTTATTACTCACTCGTTCGATAGATGTCACATATGAGTCTTTAATAAGTCGCGGTATCGTTGTGTTTAGAAGTTTATGATATATTCCACTACAATTATTGTATAAGATCAAAATACGATTAAAAGTGAAAAAGTGATATAATTGCATTGGTGAAATGAATGAATGTTGAATGATCTTTATTGCTTTTATTGAACATAAATTATAAATAGTTATGTTTTATAAATCGTTCTTCGAGTTCGAATCAAGTCGCCATTTACTGTGTATGTTATGGTTAGTTTATTTTAATTTCAGTTTTTCAGTTACTTTATTACCTTTAAGGTCCTTTAATAAATAATATTAATTATTGTTTCCTCGTGATACGGTTGTTACGAGATTTAAATTGTAAATAATATACGTATAGTTTTGTATTATATTGAAGTTAAAACGGAAAAATATGAAATAAAAAAATAAGTTTAAAAAACTATAACCCGACTACGTTAAAAAAAGGGGTCTAAAAAGGCCGAAACAAGAAAATAATTCATATAGAAATCCAGAAATGCATCGTTACAAAAATGGTCAAGGTAGAGCCGTGGTCGCCCACACTAATGGCGTCATCTAAGCATCAGTTCACACCGAGATGCGTGACGTCTAGGTATAAACTGAAACTGCGTATATCGTCATGTACACATGCATACCCCAAGATAGTTACAGACGGCTGCGTTTTAACATCGACTGTTCCGAACAGTAGGTGCGACCACGGCACTAACTTGACCATTTTTGTAACTATACATTTCTGGATTTCTATTTGAATTATTTTCTTGTTTCGGCCTTTTTTGACCCCTTTTTTTACGTAGTCGGGTTATAGTTTTTTAAACTTATTTTCAACTCAATTTTAATAGCACAGAATTGTATTTTCAGTGCTCTGAATTTTCCCGGGCCTGCTAGATTCTGGATCATATAGTCCCAGACTTAGGAGTCCCCGGGTATGTACTATCGAAAAAGTTGCCGCTCGACAGGCATAAGATGATAATCGCATAACAGCGCCGTTGAATCATGCGCACGCACTACTCACATGTAAATTCGTAGTTCAATCACGTCTGCAGTCGTTGCGGTCACTTTCTTTGTGTTTAATAATTCAGGCGTCCTAGTGCAAAGGAAAATGTTTAGGAACTGGTCGAGCAGGAACTTTGCCGATCTTATACCAGCGACTTTGTTCGCATAGAAAGAAAATCAGTTCCATTTTCCCCCAAGTAACAATTTGGATTGGTTTGGTATTGATATAATAACGTTTACTAAACTATTCTACGACAGCTAAGTCACGCTAACGTTTTAATAACGTTTATAAAACGCGAAAGGGCCTTATTTATACGACCAACGTTGTTGTGTAAAAGTCATACAAAAGTCACAAGTGTCTTCGTTGAAGTCATTCAAAAGTCGTGTGAGCGTTAAGAAATTACCACTTTCATCGCACAGTAGTTTAATCATAACTTTAAAGCGACTCGTTTTGTCATTTTGTGGTCGTACAGGTGATTTGAATGACTGAAACGGTTTATTTGAGTCAAGTAACACCACCTGTACGACTGTTTTTTTCTCTCTTGTTAGCGACTTGGTTACTTGTGGTTTTTGGCAAGAGATTTTAGTGCAAAACAAGTATTTCCAACAAAAATAAAAGATGAGTGTTATCATGTTATTTAATTTTCATATCTTCTAGCTTATCTCTTCTTATCTTATAACTTTCATATCATTAGCTATCTGTAACTAATACCATTTTGTTCGACTGGGAGTTTAAGTTTTATTATAATATACCTATGTAAATACTTTTCAAATTCACACGCCCCTTCGTAGGATCGTGTTTGAAACATTATAATATTTTCAATATATGTTTATTTCTAAAAATGGAAGACAATCAATTACATTGACAAATCAAAAGACAATGTTGCTTTTGTCACATACGTACATCTTATGACGCTACAAAGACAGTAAGTTGTTTTAAGGTTATTTCAAGACCATTTAATACCTACGCCATCCGCCATTACTATTAGGGTTCTTCAAAAAATTAATATTCCATTTTAATTTGTCAATAAGTATTCACACAATATCTTTAAATTTAAAGGTACTCGATAACACAATATCAAATACACAATTAAAACACAATACAACTGGAAGTAGTACAAGCCTTGACTTGTATGACGTTTTTGTTGTTGGCCCGGTATAAAAGTAGCCTATTTGTTATTCCAAGCTAGATGCACCACAGTCAAATGCATATAACAGTTCATACATGAAAGGGTAGCTCATGTTATTCTCACTCACATCTTACTCCTAACACCTACTAATAAACGTGTGCATTAAGAGAGCCATGCTTAGGCACGAATGAAAAAATGTCACGGCCACGCAGAAAACCGGTGTGAAATAACGCTTTTCTATATATTTACCACCTTACTAATAAAAATATTTTCACAATGGATAACTTAAGCAACGTTGCTATCTTTTTCTATCAAATGACATTTCCAACGTATCAGACAAAGACAGCAACGTTGTTTAAGTTATCCGTTGTGTAAATATTTTTATTAGTAAGGGGGTAAATTATATAAGACACATTCGTGACCCATAAACACGAATGCAGGAAACTTTTTGTACCTTCGGCGGGATTCGAACCCGCGACCCCCGGATAAAGCGCCGACGCGCTAACCACTGAGCCACAGAGGTCGCTCAGTTTTGATTTGCCGAGTGAAGGTATCGTAGTACCAATGGAGGTTTGGTGTTTCGAAGATCGGACACGCACTTGTAACTCCTCTGGTGTTGCCACCCGTAACTAAATAACCACGGTAATCGCTTGCCATCGGGAGATCCGCCTGCTCGTTTCCTACACGTATATTTAGAGTTTTAGATTTACGAGAGCTTCGTAAAACCTTATCTCCTTCGGACAATGAAGTCACGTTCTCTAGTGTTGTCCGAGCTATTGTCGATAAAAATATTTTATGGTCTAATATTTATCGATATTTCTTATCAACAGAAAAATGTTTAAGCTACATGTGGTTACTTCGAAACAGATAAAGATAGATTTAGAACATCGATTAAGCAAAAGATATATGTATTCCATATTTACGCGTAGTTTTATTTGCAGATTGTTTTTTTTAACTTATTGAATAGAGATATTATGGAGCTTCGTAACCGTAACCGAAACTACCGGATATCCGAAATTAAAAACTATTCGTAACTGTACCCGATCCTTATATAATAGTTTCGGATAATTTAGAATAAAGTTGGAAGCTAAATTATTTATTTTACTTTTGATATTATTTATTTGATCCTTATCCGAAATTCGCGGATAATCTGAAATAATTACTTATCCGTAATCGGTATAATATTATTCTCATATTCGTATCTGTATCCGGTATCCAGATTAAAAATTTCACATTATCCATATTATTATGGAATTATCGATAATAGATCGCTAATACATACCCTACAGCGGTCAAAATCGCGATATTCAGTAGTGATTTACATAGTTCGGCCTTATCAAAATAAAAAATTGGACACTCTAATCGTCCTTGAATACTGTTACCAATGTACTGTACCAATTTAAAAATGCCTACTGCTTAAATGTGTCCGCCAAACTAATATTCTCAAATAAACTTCTTATTTATGAAAAAAAAAAATGAATTGCAGTTTCAATATCTCACTAAAACTCGAGAACAGCTGGTCCGATTTGGGCAATTATGTTGTTAAAATAATCGTGGAAGTTCAGGGAAGGGAAAAAATGCAAGAAAAATTTCAAAAACGATGATTATTTTTTCCCATACTTACTGTTTACTGTGTTCAATTTGTCACTTGGCTGTGAAATATTTATAGCTGCGTTCAGTTTGCCTGTTTGGTTTATTTGAAAACATACGTGCAGGTGTACGTGTAAGGGTTACGTGTGATGTAGATGTAGTTATTTATTTATTCCAGGTCAGAGCTACGACAGATGGCGATTGCCAACAAATTATAATATTGGGTATGTGGGACCATTGGAATTTAGGAAAATAGGACACTTGTCTAATCCCCTCATTTATATCTTCAGAGATGAGTTTCCTGATGAGAAATTTTAATAATCTAGATAGATATATAGCCTACATGTTTTAGCATAATGGGGTAATCGACTTAATTAAATGAAAATTGTCTAAAATCGGGAATGGGAGAAAATTGGTAATGTCATAGGAAATAAGACACTTAATTTGAACCCTCCATCAAAAAGCCCTCCATATAATAAAGTTTCTCTTCTGTGTTCACGCGAAATGGAAGATTTTCGTTATGCAAAAGAACCATGATTCCCGGACAAATTATATAATTTGCATAATCAGATCAACTGGGTAAAGGGGACAAATTAATATGTTATACGAAAATACACTGTCGCAAATCTGGTTTTGCTTGCGATAAATTAGGTTATAATAATATAGCCTAAGTTTAATATGTTTGATTATTGTTTCTATGTGAAGATTTAGCTTGCTAATGGTGAAAGAATTATTTAAACCGCGTGAGCACCTTTTAAGTAAATAATACTCGCATTTGCCCCTGGCTTTGCCCGCGTGTAATTGGGTTATACACATACTAAATAATATAGTATATTATATGATATATATACTATATAATAATATATAGCCTATTTGTAACTCTGATATAGGCGCGGGCGGTGTACCTGCACCCAGCGAGTCCGGTCCTTTGGTGTTGGTTCGAGACCGCTTGAATTTTTTTTCTCGCTCGTACTTTTATATTTTACGATAACCCCCCAGTAATAAATTTCAAGTGTAAAGGACTATTACGATGTGTATGAAATAATTTAAGTGACTACGTGAAAGTGACAGCGTTAAGTATGTTTGATAAGGATTAATACTGTATCTGTCTAAATATCTTCTGACAATACTGTGATAATTTTCTAAAACTTAGAATGGGTAGGTAAAGTAAGCTATTATTTAAATATATCATCATTTTTGTAGACCTATAAAAGAGAAACAATCCCACCATACATTGTTTTGTTATATCTCTAATGAATTAGACAGCGTTTTATATGAAAGCTCCTAGACGGCTCGATTTTTTCGGAAACCTTGAACAATTATCGTCATATTCCTAACAATTTCCATAAAACCTTAACTATTTACCTAATCCTTCCTCAGGAACCAGTCTGCATGAAAATCCGTTCACCTTAACAGACAGAAAGACGCGGCGAGGGACGTTAATATGTAAGAATTCATAATAAATGTTAAGATGCTTTATATGTAACCTTTTCCTTCCTTGCTTCTGATAGAATATTCCAGTAATTTCCATTGAACTCATCAAATCAGGACGAAAACCTCCTAAAATGGAAGACGGCGAGAACATACTCGGTATTGTTATTAAAATCTCTATTCCTGCCTTACACTTACCTAATACTATAATAAGACAAGGAGTAATTTCGGACTGAGAATATACTAAATTGAAGACAGTGCAAATTAAAGGAAATAAGACTCTTGGCTGAAGGCATATTTCTAGGAATTCCCAGTAATCTCCACGCTTCCCTGAATTATATAATTAGCATAATCATGGAGGAGAATTGGGACACTCGCAAGAATGAGACACTTGAGCTAGGGCTGACGTTAACAAAGATTGACAATGTAGATAATAGATTTACGAGTGCCGATTTGCTAGGTACGTGCTCTGTTATTGTTTAGGTGTCGATAAAATCTTTTAATTTTGTATACCTACATGTTATTACTTTATTTAAGTTATATAATAATTTCCCGCGGCTCCGCCCGCGTAAATAGTACAGTATCCCACGGGAACACTGTATTTTTCCGTTATAAAAAGTAGTAGTATAGTATGGCGTTAATCTAGAGCCTAAACTACTATCATACCAAATTTCATCTAAATCAGTTCAGTAGTTTTTGCGACACAAAGTGACAAACATCCATCCATCCACCCTCACAAACTTTTACATTTATAATAGTAGTGGAATTTATCCTGTAAATCCTGATGCAGTTGTTTTATATACTGAAATTCGTTCATAATGACAGTTTGGTACAAAACACATATTCTTAATACAAATTGGAGTTATATGAGTTACCCCAGAATATTAATTCGACAATAGGACTAAGGACCGAGACGTACATAAATTATTTAAACTACAGACTTGTCCAGTTTGTTAAGACGTGTCCCATCTTAATTTATTAGGGTTCGTCGTAATAAATTATCATTTATTCAGTATAGGAAGTGTTAATATCTACTTACAATCCATAAACCATTAAACATCAACATTATACAAGCTAACATTTATTTAGTCTCACTTTTTTTTTTCAAAAAGATGCATATAGGCAACTAATTAAAAATACAGAATCTTTTAAAATGCATATTTTCCGAATAAATATACACCAATATGGATCACATTTGAGCCGAAGACCTTTTGAAGTTAAAGTAGATATTATTCTAAAAAAGCATTTAAACGCAAATAAAAAATTTAAAAAAAAAAAAAAAAATATCTACCAATAATACCTGTGTAATGACATTGAAATCTGAGTATCAATAAATTTTATCGACATCATATATAGCGTACATCACTATAACGATGAACGAGTTTATCACGCGATCTGTAATTACTGCGTCAATATTGCTCTTCATCTTATCTGTAACAGATAATAATTCATCAGATTTGATAACATTCTGACGCCAGGTGTTATAGGGAAAATGAACAGAAAAGCAACTTTAAACCAATATTATCCTTGCTAATCCTACTACTGTTATAAATGCGAAAGTTTGTGAGGATGGATGGATGTATAGATGGCGGAATGGATGTTTGTTACTCTTTTACGCAAACACTACTGAACGGATTTCGATGAAATTTGGTATGGTAGTAGCTCTGGAATAACACATAGACTTTTTATCCCGAATCCGCGGAGCCGTAGGCAAAAGCTAGTTATACTATAAATGCAAATGTGACTTTGTTCGTTTGTTTGTTACGCTATCACGTAAAAACTACTGAACCGATAATCATGAAATTTGGCATATATATAGAAATAGACCACGGGGAAGGAAATTTTATCGCGGGAAAATATACGGTTCCCGTGGGTTACTGTATTTACTATTAATATTATAAAGAGCAAAATATTGTTTGTTTGCATTAAATAGGCTCCGAAACTACTGGACCGATTTCGATGAAATTTGGCACAGACCAGGCTACTTTTAATGCGGCAAAATGTACGGTTCTCGCGAGATTTTCTCTTGCTCGCACGAATTCGCAGGAAACGTCTAGTTTAAGATAAACTTCAGAAATATCATATAGTGATGTTTAAATTAAATACCGTTTCCTTTGTATGTGGATTCCTTTTGTGCTAGCACAGGATACAAGTAAACCTTTGTATGCTTATTGTTTTCCGATAGGGATGTGCGTTTTGATATCGATAGTTTATATCGATAGTTTATAAAATTTACTATTTTAAATATGGCGTAGGTTCGTGTATTAAAAAAAGGTAAGTGGTGAAACCTGTGTGTCTCAGGCCGAACAACTACAGATTGCAGAAAGAGGAACAGATAAACAGCTATGTAGTTAGCTTTCGATTTCATTGCACTACTAAAAGCACGGAATATAAAGCACATTTATATTCCGTGAACACAAGCATGGTGTGTCTACGATTGGGTGGAAAACTGTAGGCCGTTGAAGGGGACGTCAAAATGTAAAAATTTGGATCGCTCTATGAAAGCTGTTTCTCTGTGCGTAAGTACATATATTTTCTACTCTGTGCAACTACTGTGTATTATCTACAAAAATATCAAAGGCTTCATCACTATGCTCCGTTTTATTAATACATAAGTGATGAAACGTATCGACAAAATCATATCGAATTATTTTAATATTAAATAATCCCAGCAATCTTTGATGTAGGCTTCGGTTTGTCTTTGATCTTCAGTTGTAGGTCAAGCGAAATGCGGGAGCTTTACAATTGTAATGCCGCGGTCATACTGAAGACAAACGCCATTGTTCCGAGATGGAGATTAAGATACATCTAAAGGGGAAAGGACACTCTAAGCGAAATTGTTGCCCGCGAATTTGTGCATGCAAAACTAAATCCCACGGAAACCGTACTCTTTGCCACGATAAAAAGTAGCCTTTCCCGTGGTCTACTCTATTTGTCAAATCGGTCGAATAGTTTCGGAGATTGTTTAATGCAAACAAAATTCTCTTAACGATATCAAACTAGACTAGATTAAAATACTGGATATTGTCCGCGACTTTGTGCGTGCAAAGTTAATGCGCGTGTTAATCTCGCGGATACCGTACGTTTTTCCGCGATAAACAGTAGCCCATGTCTTTCCCCGTGGACTACTCTTTATCTCTGGAAAATTTCCCCAATATCGGTCCAGTAGTTTCGTAGCCTATTCAATGCATACAAACAAACTTTTTGTAAAATGAATAAAGAGTAAAGATAAGCGTAGATTGCAACAAATATCTCGCTAGTGTGGCCCCAATTTTATCTATACAACAATCACTGTATGTTTTATCAGTTTACTTTATTTTTTCTCAAATCATAACAATCGGTACAGTGAACTGTATATAAACTAACTACGTTTTCCTCTACCAGCTTTACATAGAATACCGTTGTTATATTGACAGATAGATTATTTTTTTAACTTCTATAGGCTATTCGTTTTGGTAAACTTCAATGAAAATCGGGATGCCCGGCAGATATAAAACATTAAAATTGTTTTGTATAGGATTATTATGATCTTTTGCATATTATATTGTTGTATTTCTGAATTATATTAGTATAGATGGCCATATTACTCGGTTTCTATGCTCTCCCGCAAGCCAACAGGCCCCCCTAAAAACCTATAATAGGAAAGATAAGATTAAGATTGCATTAAATTAAGCAGCAAATAACGGAAAAGTCCAAAGATGATTGGAAAATTATCGACGGACAAAAATTTCTAACCAATACGAAATGTGATTACTTTTGCAAATGCCTATTTAAATTTAGAAGAACCAAGATGGCGGAAAATTAAATTATTTAAATCGAAACTACCTTCTATTTCACTATACAAACTTCGGATTTCGGTTAAACGAATAAAAAAAATCTGTAAAATACGTACTCAATAATTTATATTTACTTCCTCGTATATTAAACTTCATGGAAATCGGGGCAGCTTTTAAAAAATCATACAAACTTTCAACCCTCAATTTACATCCCTCAGAGGGTGAATTCTAACCCTGAACATGTATAATGAAATGTATTTTGTAGCATGAATCTCGATTTTTATCGAAATCGGTGCAGATTTCAAGATTTTCACGCCTTCAAAAGGGTGAAATTTCACACACTACCTTTGTAATTTAAAACTACGACACAAATTTCACGTTTCTACTATTAGCGGCCACGGCTATAGATAATGCGAGTTTCACCTCGACAGAGCTACGGACAAAAGCTGAAGCGGAATACGGAAAAGGTTATAAATGAAATAAAAGTCACCCGATCGTCTTATATTTTAAAAATAAGTTAACCCGTTTTATGTACCGAATATACGGGAGTTTCCACGTTATTAAACACATTTAGTTTATGTGTCTCGATGTAGACAACACAATTTAAAATTCTCTCAAGAGAATAATAATTTTTCATGTGTTTGCATACCTAGTAGCGTTTTATTTGCTTGTTACAATGAACTTTGCATTATTTTTGACCGACTACGGCGTAGCCAAAATGAAGGGTAATGATTTTGGCAGTCTATGTATATGTTTGTTCCCCCGTACCCGCCGATTATATGTATAACTACGAAGCCGATTTTAATAAATTTGGTGTCAATATATCCATAATAATAGCCCGGGTAACATTTACAAAGTCGGGTTTTAGTTTTTATTAAAAATTAGATAGTTTTTAACATTCCTAAACATATATAGCATTTTACCATTTAAACAGCCGAAAATTCAGAAAATTATTTCATTGACCTACACACAAAAAATACTCTAAACTAAAATACTTTTATTACTCAAATAATTAATAGAAATTCGTTGAAATGAAAACTTCAAACTTTTTTCATTTCTATTCATACAAATACAGGCCAAGTGCGAGTCGGACTCGCGCACGAACGGTTCCGTACAAAACGGAAAAAATAATCACGTTTGTAGTGTATAGGAGCCTCTTTTAAATATTTATTTTATTCGGTTTTTAAGTAGGTATTTGTTGTCATAGCGACAACTGGAATACACCATCTGTGAATATTTCAACTGCCTAGCTGTCACGGTTCAGGAGGTACAGCCTGGTGATAGACAGACGAACGGACCGCTTTTACCCTTTGGGGACGGTACCCTAAGAACTAAACTTTGGAATCTGGGCAAAGTACCTAATTGGAACCCATTCATAATTTGTATATTTTTACAGGGTCATAAATCCTTCAATTTTATATACACGTGTATGATATTTTCGTCTTTTTAGAAGCTTTAGAAAATTCATTTTTGTACAGGCAGGTTGTTGTCGTTGGTGGAAATTCATTTATAATTAATCTTTTAGTGTAGGAGATTTTTCGTCAGTATCTTACTGTCCTTAAATAATGAATACCTGGGAGACCGAGTTTAGCTCGGAGTTCGCAGTAAAACGGTATCAAAAAGTAATCAAGAACCCAACAAACGTTTTAGTCTAAGAACAAATTCATATAAATATTTGTGTTTAATTTATAAATAGATTTAAATTTAACCCGTTTACCCCAAAAAATTTTAGTTATTGTCAGTATATCGGAGACTGCCTCGAGACGACACACACTGTATATTTACAAGAATTTCTCGATTGTGTTATAAGATTTCAAAACCCGCAGAAGTAGATGTAGCCCCATTGTAACGCTCTGAAGAATTGGCATGATATACAGTATAATTGATCTGCCGACCATGTGGCGCAGTAGTTTATCTCGTTGGTGTTCAAGCCCGAATCCCGACGAAGGAACAAAACGTTCTTCTGTGTTCCCGGGTCACGGATGTGTATTAAATATGTGTATAATATAAAAGTATAATAACTCCCCGTTGTTTGGTCTCCGTAATACGAGTTCTTCGTGTACTTAGGACGGGTCCAGATTGACGTGGTGTGATATGTACATAGATATTATAAAATCTGTTAATTGGTATACAATTAATAAACAATCGTTTCGCCTTAGTTTACAAATGAATCGTAGAAAGTGCCGAATACGGAAAACCTTTGGTCCTATAGCTATCCATTTACCAATTCATTACCAATCAGTTTACAACATTCAGATAGATTCTCTATTATAACTAAAGGTGTCCCAATAAGAGTACCCGATTTAATTTTAAGAAAAAACACATTTTTTTGAGCGAGAGGTGATATTTTTATTGCGTTATAAAGTACACATGTTCCGTTAAGTATGGAATAGAATATCCTGCATATGGCCCCCACGGCTCTGGCGGCAGACCCTTGCTTTTTTCATGAAATTTTAGATGACTTTTTCACAGAGTGGCGGCTCTATCTCACCGATGACGCGTTGGATCTCGGCCTTTAGCTCGGGAATTGTTCTTGGTTTATCGCATAGATCTGAGATTTAACAAAACCTCAAAGGAAAAAGTCGCAAGGCGTTAAATCGCAAGATCTCGGTGGCCAGTTGACATCGGAATTTCTGGAGATTATTCGGCCCGTAAATTTTTCATGCAATAAATGAATTGTTTCATGGGCGGTGTGGCAGGTCGCGCCATCCTGTTGGAACCACATGTCGTCCAGGTCCAGTCCTTCCAATTGGGGCCACAAGAACTCTGTTATCATGGCCGAATTGATGTTCCCGGGATTTCGGCGACACTCTCGTTTACAGCAGCGATGAGCGATGATGATTTTCGAGAGACCGACCGGTACGCCGACGCACAGGAGACTTGCCTTCCATAATCGACCCAGTTTCCTCAAATTTATTGATCACTCATCGAATTGTTGACACATTTGGTGCACTTTCACGACCGAAAATTACGCGAAGTTTGCGAGCGGTTTCAGCGTAGCTTTCAGCATTTTTGTAATGGGTTTTCACAATGATAACGCGTTGTTCCTTTGTGTACCGCTCCATATGTAATAATCGGAACAATCATAGATGACAGCTGTTAAGTTTCAGACCTGCCACTTGCTCAGAAAAAAATGGCGCCAAATATAAATCGGGCACTCTTATTTAGACACCCGTTAGCATTCACAATCACAATCACAAAACCCGGTTTGCTCCAGATTTTCGACGTTCGATGGGCATCACCAGCTTAAAAAAAAAAAGGTTGGTGTCAAATTGGGGGTTTTTGCCCATGCCCGATCGATTGCGCTTATCCGCTTTTCAATATCTCTAACGGTTACAAAGATAGACTTTTGCAATCACTAGGTTCATTAAGCTCTATTCATTTACTAATTACGTCATGCAGCGGTAAACAATGGACGGTGATAAGCTTAGGGCCATTAGTGGTTCAGTGAAACAATAATGGTATTGTAAGTGAGTCATTTTATTGGTAAAATAACACAATTTCAAATCGTTGTTTTGTCAGGAATCGAGCAGATGGATCGTCTAATGTTAAGCGATTTCCGTCGCTCATGGAAACTCGCAACACCCTACTCTGGTGTTGTAACCTGCGTTCCCAGTCATAAAAATCCCCAACCCCTCTTGGACCTACGGTAAATCCGCACTCACACAGCGATACACAACGCAAGCGTTATTTCATATCGGTTTTCTGTGTGGCCGTGGTATTTACCCGATCGAGCCGGCCCATTCTTGCTGAAGCGTAATCCATGACCAGGAACACAGAAAAACTTTATGTTCCTTCGGCGGGGTTCGAACCCGCGACCCCCGGCTTGGGCACCAACACATTCAATCAACTGAGCCACAGAGGTCGTCATTACACTTTTGTTTACACACCTGTACCCTAAAGTGTATCTACCTAGGTAACACTAAAAATGTTTAGAAAATGAAAAACGGCTTAATGTTGAAAGTTGTCAATACTTTTATTGTTTTTCGAAGTAATCTCCGTTCCTCTCTACACATCGTCGCATTCGATGGAACCACTGAAAAAAGCGGTGGACCTATTATTCCTTAGGGGTCTCTTTTATGGTATTTTCGTACTCTTTTACCGCATCTTCAGGGCTCGTAAAGCGAATATCTCTGGCTGTATGGTGGATGACTCATTATCTCGACACCTGCCATAGTCAAATATTCAACAGTCCGTTTTGCGGAGTGCGCTGAAGCATTGTCGTGGTGAGGGAGGATCCTGCTTCGAAGGCACTGCTGTCGAATTTTTTTCCAAGACAACAGGTCAACAGCGATTGACATACCAGTCTGCAGTAACTGTAAATAGTGGCACGAGATGAGGCTTCATTAAGAAATGCTAATCGCGGTCTATCATAGCTTTGTTGTTGAGTAAGCCCACAACGAAAGTCATAATAAATCATTGACCGAAATTTTTTTCGCGTTAGGTTCATTTTCACGTATAACAAGAGTTTTAGATTTGCCGTCAATTCATAAAAACAAATGACAAATGAATGCAATATACTAAATACATTAGGTTACCAAAGAGTTCTAAAATTGAAATTCAAAAAAAAAATTTTCATTAGGAATGTTTCTAACTGGCCAGTTCTAAACATTTTCAGTGTCACCCACGTATTAGGAAGATCTACACTGGTTTTTAAAAAGTGGATCTATAAGGAATAAAGGTGAACTTTTTTTCAAAGTGTATCTACGAGGAATAATTCTTTAGCATAACCTCATAAAATCTCCAGTTTTAGAAGAAAATTAAATAGAAAATTTATATATTTTAAAGCAAACCTCATGTATATTTGACGACCTCTGTAGCTCAGTGGCTAATAGTTGCAAAGTGGAGGCGGTGCGAGTTTTCTATGTTCTTAGGTCGTGGATATGTATTCAATACTAGTATTAATTGCCCGAGACTTCGCCCGTGTGAAATTAGGTTTTAAACTTTTATCACCTATTTTACTCACCTAGGGACTGAATTTTAGAAAACGCTGAAATTCGTAACTAATTTTTTTTTTCGTTCTCAATTCATATGAAGTATCATGTAAATATGTCCAAGGAATAAGAAGATTTATACAGGGATAAAATTTTTACCCCCTTGAGTGTTTAATTTAGAAAAAATCCATCCTTAGTGGTTGCATACGCTATACCAGAAATACGTGTGCAAAATTTCAAATTTCTAGTCTTAAAGGTTTGGCCTGTGCATTGATACATCAGTCAATTAACTTTTCTTTATTAAACTTTTCGATGTGCAGGTCCTTACTGGCCCTACAGATACAAATGTATTATTATCGATAGGATGTTGTTGCCGAAATAATTTCCAGTGATAGTTAGGAATGGAATTGGTGTCCCCATTAATCTAATGATAATAGTCGTGATGAAATACAATTAACATTCTCTAAGTTTTGTTGTTATAAATAGTATTCTCCACTAACCACGGTATATTCATTTTGTACTCTCAAGATTTCAACAGTTTATTCACGGTGACCGAGCGAAGTCGGTGATGTACTAATATAAATACTAATATTAATACTAAATAATTTAGATAGAAATAAATGTTAAAGGATATCGTCGTGGGAGTAGAAATCGAAAGGGACCAAGAGATTCCGAATCAGAGAGCTGCATATTTTCTCATACTGAACAACTGTATATTTGAATAAGCCTTTGAACAATATTGTAAATAAGACATCATGAATAACGATACAGTTATCGTTGACCTTCAAGGATTTAAGGATATCAAAAATAAATTTATCGTAAAAGAATTTTCAATTGCAACCAAAGACTACACAGAGACGTTTGTAATTAAACCACCATATCCTTATAATAATCTTACAAGTGAAGAAAAGAAGCAAGTTCGATGGTTAGAAAAAAATCGTGGACTACGTTGGAGTGAAGGATTCATTGACTATCGTGAATTTCAAAGGACGATTATTCCCTACTTAAGCGGTAAAAAAATACTAACAAAAGGAATGGAAAAGATTAAGTGGATTCATGAGCTATGTCAAGACTGTGAAATAATAGAATTAGGGGGAAAAGGGTTGTCCTAAATTTTTAATATTGTATTATAAAGAATATTTTGAGAAAACAAAGAAAAAAGAAAATGACATATCGAATTGTGTTCATCACAAAAATATATGTGCTTTTAAAAATGTACTCTGTCTGAAAACATGGTATTGTGAAAATGTTAATTTGTTTTAATACTTTTATCAAATAAATAAATTTACTTTTTTAATAAAATATGTCTATTAGAATATAATTTTCTTTAATTTCCTTTTATTCTGTTATAGAAAATTAAACCAAGGAGAAAAAATCTACACTATTTAGTTTTTTTTATTTGTTCATAATTTTTTATATTATATAATACTAGCTTTTGCCCGCGGCTTCGCCCGCGTGAAATAGTATTTATAATATAATAATAAAATAAAAAAAATAATAGTATAATAGTATTGTTGGAGAAAATCTACTTCGGCGAATAACTCTCTACTTACAGCAATATACTTCTGATACAATATTGAAAATGTTTTTAAGTTTTCCCAATGCAGATGGTTTAAAATGGGACCCTATCACATCGACACGACATGCGCGATCGTTTGATATACATTTATCGCGCTTGAATATAAATTTTACGATATCTTAATACATATTAAAGACTATTTTAAAAAAGCCACATCATAATCCGTTGCGTAGTTGTAAAGATTTAAGCATACATAGGGATAGACAAAAAAAGAGACTTTGTAATATACTATGTAATGATAATGATTATACCGACTATAGTAAAGAAAGAAGAAAAGAAAATAACGTTTTGAATTGTCTCCATCACGAAAAGATATGCGTTTAAAAATGTACTCTGTCTGAAAACATGGTATTGTGATAATGCTAATTTGTTTTAAAAATTTCATCAAGTAAAAATTTCACTTTTTAATAAATGTCAATTGGAATATAATTTTCTTTTATTTCCTTTTATTCCTTAAAAAAAAAACTAACGGGAAACAATCGACACAGATTTATTTTGTTGTATTTTTTATTCGTTCGAAAGAAGAATGCCAAGATACAGCTCGAATAAAAAAATAAAAACATTTCAACATATTTATATGTTGAAATGTTTTTATTTTCAGTCAGTTCACCTCGTGTAACGAACTTCTTTAATAGAATCATAATCAACAGTCAACTTCAACATATTTATGTGTATCAGTGTGGTACTACTTCACTCTTTACTGATTACGAAAGATTTCACTGACCCTTTCTTCTGTTTTCGAAACTCTGTTTTCGAATTTCATCACAACTTCATTCTTTGAAGAAATGATGAAATCTTAGACATTTATTAAAAGGTAAAATTTTGATTTGATAAAACTTTCTAAAACAAATTAGCATTATAACAATACCGTGGTTATAGTCAGAGTACATTTTTAAAACACATATCTTTTTGTGATGAACACAATTCAAAATATTATTTGCTTTTTTGTTTTTCACAATAGCCAGTATAATATAATATCAAAAATTTATAACAAATAAACAATCTCTAAGACAATCGGTGTCGATTTTTTTACCCTTGGTTTATTTATTATTATAGAGTAAAAGGAAATAAAATGATACTCCAATTACATAGACATTCATTTAAAAGTAAAATTTTGACAAAAAATTTTGAAAAAATAAATATTCTCTAAAAAATATCGGTGTCGATTTGATCCCCTTGGTTTAATTATTATTATACAGTAGAAGGAAATTATATAAAATGATACTTCAATATACATTTTTTTAAAAGAGAAATTTTTACTTGACAAAATTTTGAAAACAAATTACCATTATTATAATTATAGAGAAAAAGGAATTAAACTAAAATGATATTCAAAATATACACTTATTAAAAAGTAAAATTTTTACTAAAGATTTTAAGCAAATAAAAAATCTCGAAAAAATGTCAATGTCGATTTGTTCTTTTGGTTTAATTATTATTATAGAGTGGAAGGAAATTAAATAAAATTATATTTCAATACACATTTATTAAAAAGTGAAATTTTTACTTGATGAAATTTTTAAAACAAATTAGCATTATCACAATACCATGTTTTCAGACAGAGTACATTTTTAAACGCATATCTTTTCGTGATGGACACAATTCAAAACGTTATTTTCTTTTCTTCTTTCTTTACTATAGTCGGTATAATCATTATCATTACATAGTATATTACAAAGTCTCTTTTTTTGTCTATCCCTATGTATGCTTAAATCTTTACAACTACGCAACGGATTATGATGTGGCTTTTTTAAAATAGTCTTTAATATGTATTAAGATATCGTAAAATTTATATTCAAGCGCGATAAATGTATATCAAACGATCGCGCATGTCGTGTCGATGTGATAGGGCCCCATTTTAAACCATCTGCATTGAGTAAACCTAAAAACATTTTCAATATTGTATAAGAAGTATATTGCTGTAAGTAGAGAGTTATTCGCCGAAGTAGATTTTCTCCAACAATACTATTTCACGCGGGCGAAGCCGCCGGCAAAAGCTAGTATAATATAATATAAAAAATTTTGAACAAATAAAAAAAACTAAATAGTGTAGATTTTTTCTCCTTGGTTTAATTTATTATAACAGAATAAAAGGAAATTAAAGAAAATTATATTCTAATAGACATATTTTATTACGAAAGTAAATTTTTTATTTGATAAAAGTATTAAAACAAATTAACATTTTCACAATACCATGTTTTCAGACAGAGTACATTTTTAAAAGCACATATATTTTTGTGATGAACACAATTCGATATGTCATTTTCTTTTTTCTTTGTTTTCTCAAAATATTCTTTATAATACAATATTAAAAATTTAGGACAACCCTTTTCCCCTAATTCTATTATTTCACAGTCTTGACATAGCTCATGAATCCACTTAATCTTTTCCATTCCTTTTGTTAGTATTTTTTTACCGCTTAAGTAGGGAATAATCGTCCTTTGAAATTCACGATAGTCAATGAATCCTTCACTCCAACGTAGTCCACGATTTTTTTCTAACCATCGAACTTGCTTCTTTTCTTCACTTGTAAGATTATTATAAGGATATGGTGGTTTAATTACAAACGTCTCTGTGTAGTCTTTGGTTGCAATTGAAAATTCTTTTACGATAAATTTATTTTTGATATCCTTAAATCCTTGAAGGTCAACGATAACTGTATCGCTCTTCATGATGTCTTATTTACAATATTGTTCAAAGGCTTATATTCAAATATACAGTTGTTCAGTATGAGAAAATATGCAGCTCTCTGATTCGGAATCTCTTGGTCCCTTTCGGTTTCTACTCCCACGACGATATCCTTTAACATTTATTTCTATCTAAATTTATATTAGTATATTAGTATTAATATTAGTACATCACCGGCTTCGCTCGGTGACCGTGAATAAACTGTTGAAATCTTGAGAGTACAAAATGAATATACCGTGGTTAGTGGAGAATACTATTTATAACAACAAAACTTAGAGAATGTTAATTGTATTTCATCACGACTATTATCATTAGATTAATGGGGACACCAATTCCATTCCTAACTATCACTGGAAATTATTTCGGCAACAACATCCTATCGATAATAATACATTTGTATCTGTAGGGCCAGTAAGGACCTGCACATCGAAAAGTTTAATAAAGAAAAGTTCATTGACTGATGTATCAATGCACAGGCCAAACCTTTAAGACTAGAAATTTGAAATTTTGCACACGTATTTCTGGTATAGCGTATGCAACCACTAAGGATGGATTTTTCTAAATTAAACACTCAAGGGGGTAAAAATTTTATCCCTGTATAAATCTTCTTATTCCTTGGACATATTTACATGATACTTCATATGAATTGAGAACGAAAAAAAAAATTAGTTACGAATTTCAGCGTTTTCTAAAATTCAGTCCCTAGGTGAGTAAAATAGGTGATAAAAGTTTAAAACCTAATTTCACACGGGCGAAGTCTCGGGCAATTAATACTAGTATTGAATACATATCCACGACCTAAGAACATAGAAAACTCGCACCGCCTCCACTTTGCAACTATTGACCACTGAGCTAAGGAGGTCGTCAAATATACATGAGGTTTGCTTTAAAATATATAAATTTTCTATTTAATTTTCTTCTAAAACTGGAGATTTTATGAGGTTCTGCTAAAGAATTATTCCTCATAGATACACTTTGAAAAAAAGTTCACCTTTATTCCTTATAGATCCACTTTTTAAAAACCAGTGTAGTGCTTCCTAATACGTGGGTGACACTGAAAATGTTTAGATCTGGCCAGTTAGAAACATTGCTAATGAAAATTTTTTTTTTGAATTTCAATTTTAGAACTCTTTGGTAACCTAATGTATTTAGTATATTGCATCCATTTGTCATTTGTTTTTATGAATTGGCGGCAAATCTAAAACTCTTGTTATACGTGAAAATGAACCTAACGCGAAAAGAATTTCGGTCAATGATTTATTATGACTTTCGTTGTGGGCTTACTCAACAACAAAGCTATGATAGACCGCGATTAGCATTTCTTAATGAAGCCTCATCTCGTGCCACTATTTACAGTTACTGCAGACTGGTATGTCAATCGCTGTTGACCTATTGTCTTGGAAAAAAATTCGACAGCAGTGCCTTCGAAGCAGGATCCTCCCTCACCACGACAATGCTTCAGCGCACTCCGCAAAACGGACTGTTGAATATTTGACTATGGCAGGTGTCGAGATAATGAGTCATCCACCATACAGCCAGAGATATTCGCTTTACGAGCCCTGAAGATGCGGTGAAAGAGTACGAAAATACCATAAAAGAGACCCCTAAGGAATAATAGGTCCACCGCTTTTTTCAGTGGTTCCATCGAATGCGACGATGTGTAGAGAGGAACGGAGATTACTTCGAAAAACAATAAAAGTATTGACAACTTTCAACATTAAGCCGTTTTTCATTTTCTAAACATTTTCAGTGTTACCTAGGTAGATACACTTTAGGGTACAGGTGTGTAAACAAAAGTGTAATGACGACCTCTGTGGCTCAGTTGATTGAATGTGTTGGTGCCCAAGCCGGGGGTCGCGGGTTCGAACCCCGCCGAAGGAACATAAAGTTTTTCTGTGTTCCTGGTCATGGATTACGCTTCAGCAAGAATGGGCCGGCTCGATCGGGTAAATACCACGGCCACACAGAAAACCGATATGAAATAACGCTTGCGTTGTGTATCGCTGTGTGAGTGCGGATTTACCGTAGGTCCAAGAGGGGTTGGGGATTTTTATGACTGGGAACGCAGGTTACAACACCAGAGTAGGGTGTTGCGAGTTTCCATGAGCGACGGAAATCGCTTAACATTAGACGATCCATCTGCTCGATTCCTGACAAAACAACGATTTGAAATTGTGTTATTTTACCAATAAAATGACTCACTTACAATACCATTATTGTTTCACTGAACCACTAATGGCCCTAAGCTTATCACCGTCCATTGTTTACCGCTGCATGACGTAATTAGTAAATGAATAGAGCTTAATGAACCTAGTGATTGCAAAAGTCTATCTTTGTAACCGTTAGAGATATTGAAAAGCGGATAAGCGCAATCGATCGGGCATGGGCAAAAACCCCCAATTTGACACCAAACTTTTTTTTTTTTTTTTTAGCTGGTGATGCCCATCGAACGTCGAAAATCTGGAGCAAACCGGGTTCACCGGGTCTGCCTTTGAGCCAGACCCGGTGAAAACCTACTACTCACGGGCGAAGTCGCGGGCAGTTCTAGTGTTTAATAATGTAATGTAATGAAATAATTTCACGGGTGAAGTTGCGGGAGATCTGTTAGTGTTTAATAATGTAATGCAATGCAATCATTTCACGGGCAAAGTCGCGGGCTGATCTACTGCTTAATAATGTAATGTAATGAAATAAAGCCGAAACGACGGAAACAATATAACACAGATGTTATCCAGTTAACTATCTATGTAGGGTTGAACCATTCAAGTTACGTACACTTAAACGCGTCTTAAATTAAGAAACTCTCAAGTTATGTGCTGTTTTCGAAGAGCAGTAGTCTGTGGTTTAGGGGACCCCTAACTTTAAGAAAAAAATTGCGATGTATATGCTATATAGGTGAAAACAATTTTTATAAAAAACTGTAACCCGACTACGTAAATTATTTAGCCTGTGTTACCCGGGCCATTAAATTTACAAATCTATTGACACCTCATTTATTAAAAACGGGCCAGAGCCTTTAGTCAAGATGCATTCGATAATTTCGACAGCGAAATTCGAAAAACAAATCTATGGGAATTGACATAAGGCATCGCAAGCGACATGTCACTTAGCGATGACTTACGTCAAATCCCATACATTTTTGATTTCGATCTTCGCCATCGAAATTATCGAATGCATCTTGACTAAAGGCCAAGTAGTTTAAGCGCTACGGTGGAACATACGTACATACATACTTATACATACATAGACTCCCAAACTCATCCTTCTTATTGGCTCCGCCGTAGTCGAGTAAAAGCATGAAGCGTCGCGTCTCTTGAACTCTGTGCGAGCGTAAGTCGAGCCTTTGGGTTTTTAATGTGTTTTCACCGTGAGAGTTTCGGCAAAAATGGGCTACTAGAGATATTTATTAAAAACCATTGTATCGCTTGCGTTATGTTTCACGGAGTGTGTGGGGGTAGCGTGGCAACGTAACGTGTCGCCATGCTAAACATTAGATACTTTATGTATCTCGATTCTCGTAGCTTCTAATTCCGTAAAAACTTAACGGCTTACGAGCAAGAATAAACTTTCCTATGAGGGATACCTTCTATAAAATATATTAATTAAACTTTGATCCTGCTGATACTTTTGTTTGTAAGAGCAGCAAACGAGCAGACGGATAGCCTGATGGTAAGCTATTACTGTGGACTTCGCCTGTATCACTAATACCTTAGCGCGATTGCTGAAGACGCGATGTGATATATAATAAGTAAATAAAATAAAATATAATAAAAAGTTGAAAAAAAAAACAAATTGCACAAACAGAAGAGGATCCTAAATACTCCGTCGAAATGGAATTCACTCAGGATAGTGACCGCGCAACCGCGCCGATGGATTTATTCGGCACGAGAAATTTTTGTCGACGAATAGCTACAGCCACATTCCTCGCGTCTCGTCACGTCTGTGACAATTGTGCTAGGAGCCGAAAGTGTGCTTGTAATCCCCCTACATTGGTAATATCTTGGTGATACAGTAGGAAAACCAGCTCACGTATTGATGGAAAGCGACTACCAATTTTTAATACGCACACATAATTATTATTTTACACTCGCACCAGCCCTAGCAATCCGGTCTGAATATCACATAAAATATTTACCGTAGAGGTGTTACACCGGTAATAAAGGGAGAAGGGGGGTGGGGTATGGGGTAAAATGGGGTAAACCCCCAAGTTAATGTACTGTACATGCACCTGTAAGTAAATCCGAGTAAATCGTAATACATTTATCGTGACGCGGCAAAACGCAGCAAGGATTACGTCGAGATTTTTTTTTTTTTCATCATGAGCATCATCGCCTACCCACTTTAGCTCTCGAAGCTTCCGACAAGCAGAGACAGTCGCAGTTTTTGATTTAAGGCTTTTGGGGCCATTTTGACATTAGAAGTACGGTGGAAACCAAGATGGCGTAACTTTTTCATGTATGAAGATTTGTTCTGTCAAATGTACGTCACAGCCTATTTTTAGTTTTGAAATATTTGATATAATATTACATAATAAGTAATGACAGTATGCTATGCAATTTCGAAATTTACAGAAAAGTCACATGATTTGCATTTCCGATTCCGATTCCGATCAGATTAATCTGCAACATTGAATAGCTAATCTATGACTAGACGTATATCTATATTATAGACGAGGCATGTCGACGCAAATACTGTACCACTTAAATGGCCCCACTTTTGGGGTTGTTTGGGGCCATTTTGACATTTGAGGTATGGTGAAATCAAGATGGCGTAGCTTTTTCTTATGTACGTCATAGCCCATCCTTAATTTTGAAATCATACAATGATACAGTTGTGTAAATAATTTTATTAGTAAGAGCGGAAAATGTTATAAAATTTTCCGATCTTACTAATAGACAAGTGTTAAAGTGTTATAATCAATTATTTTACGATAACTAAGTGAAAAATGATTTATCAATACTGGAGAAAATTTTATAATTGTAACAATTCAATAGCTTTGAAATAATTGGATCCTAATTGGGTGCTCTCAACGAAAATATTTTATTAAAATGAAGTCGTTTCCAATTAAAATTATAAATTGTAGTTAACGAGGTCGCAGCCGAAATCTTATGTAATATCTGGCGACGGGATTGATTTTGATAAAGCTTTTCAATGTGATAGCTGCACTAATGCCCGTTTTCACCAACTGATTCCTAAACAACTCTTATGTAAGTGACCGTTTGGATAGGTGGTCGCCTAAAATCGGCACCTACCTAATTTCATTTTCTCAAGCTGGGTAACACTTAGCTATGGAACTCCTAGTTAAGTGACTGTATTTTTTTTTGTTCTAATTTGCGCTCATACTATTGATAATTTATCGATAAATGTAACATTGCAAATTCTAGTATAAATAATTCACAGATAAATAATATAACATAAACAAATCCAAGTTAGCGCAAGTGTACTTTTGTATGCTTTGATAAATTATTCAGCAATTTTAATAACTAAATTAGTAAGACGATGACGTACAGCATGTTTAAAAATGTACTGTGCTGTAAATTAAAAAGTAATAATGTCAGTTTCACTGATGAGTGACAGACGAGTCATTTGATGTTGTTTATTTACAATTCACAACCATGTTTACTGTCTCACAACCTCCAAATTGTTCGTTTATTCTTTTGTGGTTAATTATTATATCATTTTTGATTAGATTAATTAAAAATATTTTCCATTAAATATGTTTCGCTGCCTGCTACTTGTGGCATACCTATTTGTATGAAATTGTATCAGAGACGTCCAAATAGGCAATGGTACAGGTAAATACATATTAAAAGAACAATCACTGCTTTTGATTTCGACATGATATTCAAGTATCATTAGAAAATTATGAATTCCATTGGTAAAGGAGTATGTAGGTAAGTACGAGAAAAGTACCTAAATGTAAAATGTAAATGAATAAATATAAAATACACTTACCTGTCTTTATACTCAAGAAGATGTTCAATTTTTTTAAATAAAAATATTACCCTTGTTTTGTTAACCTATATCGGATGAGTATCCTATTTATCAAAATGTTCCACTCTTTGGCGATATAAACGGGTTCTTTTTGGTAACAAGTCATTAGAAAATAATTCAAGCACTTCAACAGCCTCTAAAGTTACCAATAACTTAGATCGTCTTCCATTTCAAGGGATTCACGTATTTTCAATCACAATGTAATGTTAAGTGACAGTTAAGGCGCGAAATATCGGGCCCCTAAAGTTAGAGGCCCCCCTAAGGTCTTAGGTGACACCTAAGCGTTGGTGAAAACAATTTTTTTTAAGAGGCCCCCTAAATGACCGCTAAGGGATACTTAAAATTAGGAGTCAGTTGGTGAAAACGGGCATTAGTTTAATACAAGAATCGGGGTTCAGGTTTCCATACAAAACACAAAAGTCCCAAACACGGGCTGAATCGTTAAGATTCTGAATATGTCAGTTTGATCTGACACTTTCATACAATTTCGTGAAATTTCACTGAATTTGACATCTTTGATATACTGGTGTCAAATTAACATGTTTTTTATTTTATTTTCATATATTATGGCGTCGGCTTAAAACCATTTGCCAGTGTCAAGTTAAAAAGGCGCAAAATATAATTTTCGTTTCAATTTTCAACACCGTATTCCTAAGTCGTTAAGTCTAAAGTCTAGTCAAAGTCCAAATAAATAGTCAGTGCAGTCCATGAGTCATGTCAGTCGATTCAGTAAAGTGGTAGTGGCTTACTGAAAGTTCCTAGGGGGTTTTGGAGGGAACACAAAATAGCACGTTTTTTTAAGATACCACTTGCCCACACTTGTGCACGTTAACAAATATTTAATGGCTAATATTCTACCAATATTACACATTAAGAACCGAAATAACACAAATTTATGAAAGAAATACAAAAACCACAACGTCACCCATTGAATTCCCCGGCAAAACTTTCAAATTACCATCCAATACTTTTCTAAATTCAGTACTTAATTAGATACTCAACAGATTACCAACTACAGTATTTTTATACATACTTTGCCCCACTACGGCAATGCCAAAAGGAAGGGTAATATTTTTGGCAGTCTATGTATTTATGTATGTATGTTTGTAGCGCCTTAACTACACATCCGATTTTAATGAATAAGGTGTCAACAGATTCGTAATAGCCCGAGTAACATGGCCATATTGTGCGCTGACGACGGGTTAGAGTTTTTAATTTTTTTATTTATACTTAGCAGAATGATTCATACTACTTTGCATACTTGAAAACCGGCTAAGTGTGAGTCGGAATCGCGCACGAAGTGTTCCGTACAAAACGGAAAAAAATCACGTTTATGTATGGGATCCACCCTTAAATATTTATTTTATTCTGGTTAGAATTGATATTATAGCACCAAAGCAATACATCATCTGGTGAAAAGTTTAACTGTCTAACTATCACGGCTAAGGAGATACATCCTGGTGACAGACGGACGGACAGACAGCGAAGTCTCAGTAATAGGGTCCCGTTTGTACCCTTCGGATACAGAAACACTAAAAACGGAATAGATTTTAATTCTATTATTTTTATAATATAATTTTAGGTTTACTGTTATTTTTATTCGTGTAACCCTACGGGACTTAGTTACTGTATTTACTGTTGAGAATATAATATAAAACGTTCAAAATTTTTCAATAAATAAATTTAAAAAATTAGTCAAAGAACTTATCTGTGCTAAGGCTAATTATAAACTTGATGATTTCGTGAATAATAGCACACCTTGGGAATGAGGTGGCCATCTGCAAGGCTACTTCTACGTACTATTGTACTCTTGTTATGTAGTTTTAGTCATAACATTGTTATATACCTTTTTTATTCTAAAAGAACAATAGTTTTCCATCTTTTTGGTAAAAGAAGGCCCCGCGCGAGTTTATTACGCAGGGCTAGTTCCCGAAGCGGTGGGAGGCATCACGTATGCCGACGTCAGAAGTGTATAAAAATACTTTGAATAAAATTTTTGACTTTGACTTTGATTCAAAGTTTTAATATTTAATGCAATCGTTGGCTAGTGAGACTCCTAAGTAATTGGAAAAATTAAAAAAAAACATTAATAAGTAAACGTTACCTTTAATTATTACATAAACTATAATTATATATTATGTTGCGCGCGAAAGGAAATCCCGAAGGGAACCGTACATTTTGCTGAGATAAAACATAGCATATGTTCTTACCCGTAGTCTACTCTATACCTTGTGCCAACTTACATCAAAATTGGTCCAGTAGTTTCGGAGCTTATTCAATGGAAATAAACAAACATACAAGCAATAAAATATTTTCTATTTATAATATTATATTCAGCAACTTAATTTATGTACGCAGAATTGATATATTGATGAAAACCGTACATTTTGGAGCGATAAAAAGTAGTAATAATAATCCCAATCAGTTCTGCGATTTATGCGTGAAATAATAACAAACAAATATCCACACATCCTCACAAACTTTCGGATCATCAAAATTAATAAGACCACGAGTAAAAGTTCGCGACCCGTAGGATGTACTGTATTTGTCTACGTCGCGAGAAAACACTCTTTAATTCATCGAAATATTAGCTACAAAAGTATATTTATTACCTATTATTTGAAGTACGATAATATTATATACCATACATAGCTCTAAACAGAATGTAATTAAATTCTATGATAAATATTAATTTCAATATAATTATAGTAAAACAATTCAATATTAATTTACCAGCCATCTTGTTCGCGTCTCTTTGTGTTGGTAAAGTCGCTCGTGCCAGTAAAAAATATTGTCATTCCGGTTCTAGCAAAAGCATAGTATCTTAAATACCAGTCTATCTATACTTATATTATAAAGAGGAAAGATTTGTTTGTTTGATTGCATTAAATAGGCTCCTAAACTACTTGACCGATTTTGATGAAGGCACATAATATGTAAATTAGACCAAGGAGAACATTTTAAATCTTTTATCCAAACATTCATTTTAATAATAAATAATCGTTTAATTTAGCAATACAATAATATAATTTAGAAAAGATTCATTGAAAAAATACGAAACTTTATTTTCATTTATTTCAGTTTCTACGTCCATTGTTTCAATTTACATTCTAATGAACACACTTGTAATATAGTCCAATAGTTTAATCCTAAGAGTATTTTTACATTATGCGATCCGATACCGATATACCGGGACAAGTAAATAACGGATTTGATATCTGATATTGGACCGGATAATATGAAAGATAGGTTTAATATATTTCAAACATTTTACTTGCCCGTGGTTCTTGTCTATCGGCATCCGATACCGGATCGTATAATAGGAAAACGCTTATGACGCTGGACTCTATAGTCCATCTATTAAAACATGTTGCAGAATTTCAGATGTGAATAATAATTTAAAAGCTGCTTTTCTCACTACAAGACTTTTGTTGAATTAAAACCACAGAAATGTTGCGTACGTAGTGAAAAACTGGCATGAAGCATAAAAGACAGTCGAGTAGAGTTGTCGTTACAACGGGCATCGCAAACGAGCGTTTTGCGCAAATATTGCTAAGGGGAAAAGCTAAAAAATGCTAAAAGATATAATAGCTTTAACAAATGAACAAGAATGTCAAATTGTATTCTTAACCCCCGACATAAAAAGTATAAGTATAAAAAGTATAAGTTTGTTACTATGATACCTAATGAAATTATGTTAATTTTTTAGAAGATATAAAAAGTTTACGATTGTGAATCACGTTAGGAATACTAAAATTAAAAATATTTTTAATATACTTAAAAGTAAAGTTTTTTAGTTGGTCAAATTTTGCATGTAACACAGATATTAAAACTTTAATTATATGTATTACTAGCTGGTGTCCGCTACTTCGTTTGCGTTGAACTAACGGAAACGGGACCCTGTTTTTCAAACGGAACTCTATTTTTCAAACGGAACCCTACGATAAAAGTAGACTAAGTTACCCCTTATAACATCAGCTATCTGCCTAAAAGTCTCATGAAAATCGGACTAGGATCAAGGATCCAGACGTTTCAGAGATTAAGCGGAACAAACAGACAGACGGACAGACAATTTTGTGGAGTTTACTGCATAAGAAACGATTTTCATATACAGTGTGTTTCTTCATTCAGTGGCCAAACTTTCAGGGGAGATTTTTTTTTCAAGTAGGAAAGTTGATCCTATAGTAAAAGTTGCTTATATTCAAGAGTATATTCACTCCTGACAGTTTGGACACTGTCTGCAAAAACACCCAGTATAAGCCCGGTGTATGTACATGCCACTGAATTCATAATGGCACACGGCCACACGGCGATGACACACGATGTTAGCCGAAGATGGGTCGTTCGCTTTGTATTGCACACCAAATTTTACTTAGTAGAGTAAACTCCAGTCGTGCGTCGGAGCTGAGAGTTAGTTACAAACCATTTTTTTTTTAATTGATTTTTCATTGTATCGTATATGCTTTCATAAAAAACATACTTACACTTCAATTTTATTTATTTATTTATATATATAATATAGATTAAGCTTTCATTGGATATGTGGACTACGATATGTAAAAGGTTTATATGTCTATGATTATAACACATTTTTAATTATTATTTTAAACTCACTTAATATACTTATCTGAATTGAATTGCGGTTATCACACTGAAAGTCCGTGATAAACTGTTTGACCAGCCTCAAGTTTAATCTCGGCACGTTTTGTAAATAAATACTGTGCGAAATTGTAGTTAACAGATAAAATTTTGATGGTAAAGGCGAGTTAAATGAATTTCGTCAACTATTTGTACTTTGTTCAGATTCAATTTCATATTTTTATTAAAATATACAATACTAGCTATCCCGACACACGTTGTTCTGTCTTAAATATGACCTGGAATTGATAAATAACTACACCTACAATGCAACCTACGTCCGACACCTACACCTACTCCTACAACCTACAGCTTTTCCAATATTTCTCACCGTTTAATCCTTCCCTGAACTTCCACAATTATTTCAAGACCAAAAGTAGCCAAATCGGTCCAGGCGTTCTCGAGTTTTTGCCAGACATTGGAATTGCAATCCATTCTTATTTGCCTCGGGAACGGGATAAAAAGTATCCTATGTCCGTCTCCTGGTTCAAAGCTACCTCCCCACCAATTTTTAGCTAAATGGGTTCAACCGTTCTTGAGTTATAAGTAGTGTAACTAACACGACTTTCTTTTATATATACGAGTATATAGATGACACTATAATGCTTCTAATTTTAAACGTCGAATATTATATTTCATATATAATATACATATCATATTATATATTTCATATACTTATATCGTAAAATTGATTATAGTGAAAAAATCTCGTTCTGTTACAATTATTATAATGATATATATACTAACACTATAGATACTAAAAAGGAAAGATTTGTTTGCTTGTTTGCATTGAATATGTTCCAAAACTACTGGACAGATTTTCATGGACATACTTAGATATATAGCAGATCACGGGATCACACTTTTTCGCGGCAAAATGTACGGTTTCTTCCTTTTGCGTGCACGTAGTCGCGGGGAACATCTAGTTATACATTAAATAATCTGAGATAATAATAATAATATCTACGGACACTTCACACCACGTCAATCTGGTCCCGTGGTAAGTTCTACGAATAACTTGTGTCACGGGTGCCAGACAGCGGAAATATATTTAATACTTTTATATTATGCACATATTTAAGATTTTTACACGCTCAACCACTGAGCCACAGAGGTCGTCGAGATAAAATATTTATTCCAAAAAACCCACAGAACACAAAACATTACTTCAACTGAATAACTCTAAGGAGCTTTAGTTTTATATCGCGCAGACAAACTGAAAAAGTATTTAATCAACGCGCCACTTTCACCGTCGCGTCTTCATAAAAGTGAAATGACAACAATAAACGCCCGTCTGCGCTGTACAGACTTTTTCACTTTAATAAGTATGCGCTGACTCTTACGTTTTTCAGTCTCTTTCGTTTTGAATATAATAAATAGGTAGTCACGTCATTTAAATTAAAAAAATAAAGTCTTTTCATGATTTTTTATTTATTGCAGTTAAAGTAGTTTTTGAATGGGGGCTTCCGACGAGATTTCTTAGATTTCTTTAGATAAACAGGGCCTTTACTCAAGTTGGCTTCGCTAATTATGACGAAGTTAGACATCAAAAGTGTATGGTACTGAAGTATCACGGGCATGTCACTTAACGAACGCACGTTATGTCAATGCCATACATTTTTGTTTTCGAACTTCGTCGTCGTAATTAGCGAAGGCATATTGGCTAAGGGCTCCGAATATACAAATGAAATATCATACTTTCAGCAGGCTTAGCATGCGAAACACCAAAGAATCGACAAAATGACAGATCGAAGAAACATTAATACCATTCGGAGCAAAATAGTTCTTATTGTAAGGCAGCAAGGTCGACGCATCGCCGTTATGAGAAACAACATTTCTTTTCTCCCCGAGCATGAGCTCACAAAATGGCCTCTTTTGACAGCTAACGTAGAAACGTTTTCTTATTTCAATGTCAAATAGCCTTACAATAATGTCAACTACTCCACATCATGGCGGTCCTAGACAAATAGTTTCTAAAGAAACAAAACAAATCAGTTCAATCAATTACTTGACAATTTGATCGTTTTTGACAGAAGATTTCCCGGTCGCCATTTTAAAAATATAGCTATTTAGAAGTGTTGACTTCTATTGACGACCTTGTTACCACGGATTCAGAACTGTTTTGAAACGAACTGTTTTGGATAGAATATTTCTTCTTTAAGGTTATTTCTTCGGATCGCCATGCTAAGCCCGCTGATGTAGCATAAGGACGCGTTTACAAAAATTATTTGACAGTGTTCGCGCCAACCCTAGCGCGACGTTTAGAATAAACACAAAGGACATCACTACGTGAAGTATGGCCGACCGACTCAGGGGCGCTGTCAGAGAGTGACGAACACTTGCAGTTAGAACCCCTTCCGCGCTGGATGCATTTCAGCTCATCCCGAAACCTAGTGAACGCGAACGCGTGTGCGCATATTTATTGGTGCTCGTTAATATAATACCAAATTCGCCGGCGAACCGCGATAAATCTATCGATAATCCGCTCAACAGCTGTGTAGTGTAGTGAGAAGAAACCTCCGCCCAGATACGGAACCACCAGCTCAACAATAAGGTCAGTCCCAGATTTCTCCAGCCCTCACATTAACCTACTTATATACCTACTTCCCTCAGCTCAAAGTCGTATGTGTAAGTTCCTAGCTTACATATTTCTTGGCCCATCGAGCCTTCGTGAAGCCCTTCTCCCTATTACCGGCGTTGGGCCTGATTAGAACCAGCACCTACAGTTCCACTCCGCCCAATTCTGCACATAAAATCAGCTCGATTATTTATATTTTGTCCAATTAATTCTGGCCAGGCCGCCCCGCCATTTTAAAACCAAGTTGCGGTCCACTCCCATTATCAATTCGGCACATTTAACATTAAACCCCTATTCTGTACTTTGATATTAACCTATATGTTAATTATTTAAATTATTTTGGGCATATTTCGGCCCATAAATTCATAGGAAAAACCCAAAAAAAATAAATAAAAAAATAGTGGGTAGGTTGTCGGCTTATTGTCGAACAAAGAACTCGAACATTCCAGAACTTCCCTAACGTACCTAATACATAATTTGTGCCAATAATATCTCATATAATAATTTTCTCAGCTCTTAATTACTTACGAAATATTTTAATGTTTGATTCGCATATAAAATAAGTAATAACTAGTGCGTATTGTGAATTACGTTCGGCTCATAACAGAATTGTGAATCGTCGTTGCATTACTAAGTATTTTATCTATATATAACGTTTGTATCTTCATATTCTCAATTTTTAAAACACAATATTGATTAACTTAGCATTATTTTAATAGTTATGAGTCGCATAACATCTCAAGTGCCCATACAAACATCGTCGGCTCGCTTCGGTACTTGATTTTTGTGCATTCTGTAGGTAATAGGTACCTACACGGCGCCCGTGCGTAAACAACAGCTGGTTACATTCATTCTCAATTAGGTATTCTTCATAGAATAAATAGTGACCTTCACATTGAATTCATATCTTATCTACGTTCTGTGTCTATACAAAAATATTATTAGGTGTTACGTTACAGCTGTTTTAAATAAGAATTCTTATCGACGTTCTGTGTTTATACAAATATATTATAGGTGTTACGTTACAGCTGTTTTGAATAAGTCGGCACACTGTTGAGATTGAAACTGCTCATACCTACTTGCATTGTTTTCATTACGTTATTTTGTTTCTAACGCGCCCGCTAAGATTTGTTTATATTCAAACTTCAGGACATTAATATAATATTACAGACGACTTCTAACGCATTAATCTCCGCTCATCAAACATACACTAATACTATATTAGCATCAGGCGATCGGTCAGCTCATTTGTTAATTAACTCGTACACATTTTATGATAAAATTGTATACATTGTCGGCACATTATTAAAATCTATTTTCTGCGTTTTAATTAATTGCGCGCGTATTTTCCGCTCATTACTTTTAAATATTTAACTTAGTTACACGCATATATTTTTAAACATGCCTACAAAATCGCAAGCGGCCATATTTAGGCAAACTATAAAATCTATTAGTCGGCTCAGAGAGATCGCATTGGCATTACACAAAGGTGACTCAAAGTCTAACAAAACGGAGTTTAATGCGCGTTTTAAAGACCTACAAAATTTGAAACAAAAATTAGAAAATTTATACTGCGAAATTTTAGACGACGGCAGTGTTACAGAAGAAATTGAAAAGTTTTATACAGCCGGTTACGAGAACGCGCTATCCGAAATTATGATATTTTAACTGCAGCGGAAAATATAAGTTCCACTTCAGAGTCAAGTCAGCTCACTTCTGCCGTTCTGCCCAAAATTGAACTGCCAAAATTCAGCTCACGCGTTGAGGACTGGCCATCGTTTATTACGATTTTTAGGAGTCTTACAGACGACATGACGTCACTTACAGATGCAGTTAAGCTGCACTATCTTTTGTCTTGCCTATCGGGGGAGGCGCTCAGCATGATTGCGCATTTAAAAATCACAAATGATAATTACAGCGTCGCGCTCGATATACTCACACGTAGGTATGAAAACCGCCGTGTTCTGATAGATGGGTTTGTTGATATAATACTCGGCCTACCTAATATTCATATTCGATCAAGCATACGCGCGACGTTTTTAACTCCGATCATTTCCGCACAAAGCGCATTAAATAATCTGCGTTTACCTATGGATAGTAATTACGTATTTGTGTCTATTGTAGTTAGAAAATTACGAGGCGAGCTCCGCACCCTGTTCGAAAGAAGATACGGCATCTCGGACACTCTGCCCACCTTAGGTGATTTGATTTCTTTTTTAGAGGAGCACGCGCGCTGTATCGAAACCGAATATTCTAATGCAACCCGCGGTGTTACCTACTCACCACAAACTGGGCCCTCTCGTCAACACACACCCCCCGCAAACTCTCCGCGCAGTCCACGCTTAAGACCAATTAGTCCCGCGTATCCTCGTAATACTCAGCGCTCGCCATCGGCTCACACTTTAAGTAGCTATCACGTCAGCCCAGTTCCTCATTACCCTCAACGCTACTGGCCCCCCTCCCCCCGAACAGAGCGGCGCGAGTACTCAGCCCGGAATACAGATAAACGCAAGCGATTCTACTGCCCCTATTGTAGGAATACAGAACACAAACTTATCGCGTGTCCAAAATATAATCATCAGCCCACTCAAGGTCGTTGGGATTTCATAGAAGCCAACGACAGATGTCGTAAATGTCTAGGTCCGCATTTTGAAAATGAATGTCGTTCGACAAACTCATGCAAAGAGTGTGGAAATGCAAATCACCACACCTCGCTTCATCGTCACGGAACTCCAAATTCTCCGGTGTCGTCAGCGCATTTGGTTCCTCCTCATTTACGTGCACAGCCCCGCCGGCGTGCTCAAGACAAGCCACATACCTACACGGCCTACACACAACATACGCGTGCACATCAATCATCATCATCAGACCCCAACCAATCGTCTGATCATGCACCGTCTACAACTCATCAATCTCAAAACAAAAAACAATGACTACCTACAATCACGGAGCACATAGAATTAGAAGATCAACCCAATAATTTGAAATGTCATTCAGCTCATAGTACACCTGCATCACATTCAGCTCATAAAATATCTAAATCTAGTTCAGCCCAATATTCTGTAGAATCAGCCCAAGTAAATTCAACTCAGCACATAGAAAACCCATTAAAAACTCCAGTGTTACTTCCCACAGTCGTTTTAAATATATCTGATAAATGCGGAGAATATCACAAAGCTCGGGCTTTATTGGACTGTGGTAGCATGATAACGCTCATAACTCAGCGCATGGCTAGAAATCTTAATTTGCAACCAAAACAATGTTCATTAAAAATGACAGGTGTAGGTGATCAGCACATACAAAATTCTAAAGGTTGGGTCACAATAACATTTAGGCCCACACACCGTGACACGCCATCTATTACTACTACCGCTCATATTCTCAAAGACGTTACAGGTTATTTACCTTTGCAAAAAATACCAGATGTTATACAAGACTCAGCTCATCAGCTCATTCCATTGGCGGATCAAGCTTATCATACTCCTGCGCCCATTGATCTCATTTTAGGCTCAGACGTTTTGGGTCACGTTTTGGATGGTACTAAGATTGCTTTGGGCCCGGGGAAGCCTATAGCCTTCGGCACGATTTTTGATTTTGCACTCATAGGACTCGTTGAGCACTCATGCGATTCACCTGTAGCTCAAGTTAACTCTGCTCATATTACTCATACTAATTATACTCAGTCGGCTCACTCTACACATTCTGCTCATTCTACTCATGATATTTGCAAAAGCCTGGAAAGATTCTGGGAGTCGGAAGAACCCCAGCCTCGTTCTGCTCATTCAAACCCGCTACACGAGCAATGTGAACACATATTCAGCTCAACCACCATTCGTGACGATTCAGGCCGTTACATGGTGACTCTTCCCTTCTTATCAGATGCACCCGTATTAGGTAGTACTCATGCTATTGCTCTACGTAGATTTCTCAATCTAGAAAAACGGTTGCAATCCGATCACACACTGCGACAAAAATATATAGAATTCATGAACGAATACATAAACTTAGGACACATGACACCGTGTCATCCGTCTACATTTACTCATAAACCTCATTATTATATTCCTCATCATGGCGTGTTCAAATCAGGTACTGACAAACTCCGCACAGTATTTGATGGCAGTTGTAAGTCATCCAATGGAGTCAGTTTAAACGATTGCCTGCACACAGGTCCAGCACTTCAACGAGACATTGTAGATATTATTATATCATTCCGCGCACATCGTATAGTATTCAGCACTGACATAAAAATGATGTTTAGAAATATTCTCTTAAGACCAGACCAAAGACACTATCAGCTCATACTCTGGCGATCGTCTCCAGATCGACCTCTGCTCACATATGCACTCAACACTGTTACATACGGATTGCGCTCAAGTCCATATCATGCTATCCGCACATTATTACAATTAGCTGAAGATGAAGGTCATCGCTATCCTCAGGCTGCCGAAATTTTGCGTAAATTTGTTTTCGTGGATGATGTACTTTGCGGCCATGACACCATAGAAGAAGCATCAGCACTCCAAACTCAGCTCATTGATTTGTTATCACTCGGTGGATTTAAACTTAGTAAATGGACATCAAACACACCTCAGCTCTTGCAAAGATTTCCAGACGATCAATGCGAAATGCCTAAAGACTTTGACATCAGCGCAGAGTCTCCATCAATTAAGGTTTTGGGTATTAGATGGATTCCCCGGTCTGATGAATTTACATATCACATCTCATTACCACCAGTTACCCACATTACAAAACGTTCAATTCTTAGCACAGTAGCTTCTCTCTATGACCCAAACGGTTGGGTTACACCCGTCATATTCCGCGCAAAAATACTTCTTCAAAGGTTATGGTTAACTAAATTGGACTGGGACGATCCCACTCCAAATAATATTACAGATGATTGGCAGCGCATCTATCATGATCTTCCGCACATCTCAGATATACATTTTCCCAGACATATTGCTCCACACAAATTCAAATCAACATACTCACTTCACGGATTCGCAGATGCTTCGGAAAGCGGTTTTGCTGCAGTGATATATTTACAAGAATCAGCTCACAACGGATCTGTTAACGTTCACCTCATGATTGCTAAATCTAAAGTCGCACCGATTAAAAATAAACTCACAATCCCCAAATTAGAGTTGTCTGCTGCAACTCTATTATCTCAGCTCATGTTGCGTGTCTCCCAACAATTGTCTGCTCATCTCACAATTACACATCACGTTTGTTGGTCAGATAGTACCATAGTGCTTGCATTGATAAAAACTCCGCCCCATCGTTTACAAACATTTGAATCAAATAGAGTAACAAAAAATAACTCAAATTCACTCACACTTAAGTGGCGTCATGTACCTTCCCAATTAAATCCTGCTGACTGTGCAAGCAGAGGATTATCAGCTCAAGCTCTCTCCGCTCATGATTTATGGTGGTCTCCTCCATGGCTCAAATTGCCAGAGGATACCTGGCCCAAGATGCCTTCAGCTCATACTCGACAAGACTTGCCAGGGCTCAAACCAAAATACGTACCATGCAATTTCTCGATACCCGGTGTCGATAGTGATCTGCTCACTCGCTTCAGCTCTTTAGAAAAACTAACTGGTGTCACTGCCTACATGAGGCGATTCATTCGTAACTGTAAACTAAATTCAAACTCGCGACAACTAGGCCCTCTAACTGTAAGTGAACGTAGAGAAGCATTACTCTTCTGGATCCGCTCTGTACAGCAGAATGCATTCGCAGAAGATATTCACCGCCTGCAAACCGATAGAATCTGCACAGTACGACTACAACGTCTGTCGCCTTTTACGCAGGACGGTCTCCTCAGAGTAGGAGGTAGACTCACTCGTTCGGAACTTACATACGATGCTCAACACCCATTCATTTTGCCTAGTTCTAGTCCGCTCGTAGACCTCATAATAGATCACTATCATCGCATACACTGCCACCCTGGCACGGACACGCTACATGCTATTTTACGTCAGCAATTTTGGATATTATCTGCCCGCCGCATTATAAGGCACAGAACGTTTAAATGCATAAGATGTTTCCGTTGCCGCGCTCAGCCCGAAGTACCTATCATGGCTGACCTGCCAGCTGATAGAGTCATACCTCAGCCCGTATTTAGTCACGTATCAACAGATTTCGCCGGACCGTTTCTGCTCAAATCAAGTCAATTACGTAATGCTAAGTTAATTAAGGGATATTTTTGCATATTTGTTTGCCTCACTACAAAGGCGGTTCACTTAGAACCAGTCTCATCGCTCACTGCCGAAGCGTTTATTGCAACATTACAAAGGTTCTGCTCACGTCGCGGACTTCCGGTATTGATACGTTCGGATTGTGGCACAAATTATGTAGGAGCTAGGAATCATCTACTAGAGGTACAACAATTTCTCAATGACAATAACGACGCCATTTCTCATAAACTCTCAACTCAAAATATAACTTGGTTACTCAATCCGCCTAAAGCCCCATGGATGGGAGGTATCCATGAGATTAATGTTAAATCCACAAAGCAACTTCTATACCGTGTTATCGGTGAGCAACACCTCACTTTCGAGGAATTCTTAACTCTGCTCACTAGAATCGAAGCTGTGTTAAACTCTCGGCCCATCAGTCCACTTTCGTCCGATCCCACGGACTATCAGCCCCTTACTGCTGGCCACTTTCTCATTGGCCGTCCGCTCACAGCTCTCCCCGAGCTGACTCTAGATGAAAGAGTAATATCTCCGCTCAAACGCTTTCAGCTCATTCAATCACTCTCTCAGCGCTTTTGGAACCTTTGGACCAAGTCCTACCTCCATACCCTTCAAATCCGCTCCAAATGGCTTTCCTCTTCCTCTCCACCCAAAATTGGAGAACTGGTTCTGCTCAAGGAGGACAATTTGCCTCCTCTACAATGGAAGATGGGAAGAATCTCACGTCTGCTACCTGGGAAGGATGGAGTCATCAGAGTTGTGGACTTGGACACGACTCAAGGCCAGCTGCGGAGGCCTGTCGGCAAGATTGCCCGGCTCCCACTGGATTCTGCTCAGGATGGGGCTCAGCTCGCCGCCTGTGCGGGCCCCCCAGGATGTTCGCGCCAACCCTAGCGCGACGTTTAGAATAAACACAAAGGACATCACTACGTGAAGTATGGCCGACCGACTCAGGGGCGCTGTCAGAGAGTGACGAACACTTGCAGTTAGAACCCCTTCCGCGCTGGATGCATTTCAGCTCATCCCGAAACCTAGTGAACGCGAACGCGTGTGCGCATATTTATTGGTGCTCGTTAATATAATACCAAATTCGCCGGCGAACCGCGATAAATCTATCGATAATCCGCTCAACAGCTGTGTAGTGCAGTGAGAAGAAACCTCCGCCCAGATACGGAACCACCAGCTCAACAATAAGGTCAGTCCCAGATTTCTCCAGCCCTCACATTAACCTACTTATATACCTACTTCCCTCAGCTCAAAGTCGTATGTGTAAGTTCCTAGCTTACACAGACAGGTCTCCGAGTATTAAGAGCAAAGATATTAGTAATGTTTTGTGTGACAAATCCAGACAGTGACCAAATAAAATAAACCTTATTGCCGCGCATTAAGATTCATGCATAAATGCTTTTTCATAATAAATTTTTAATATTGTCGGATTTTTTCAATAGAATTTAAGGTATCTTTGAGTATTTTTAAACAAAAAAAGTAAGTTACATACGAGTATGAGCAGATTTTTTTTTTCCTAAAACACGACCTCTTTTTGTAAATTTTGGGTGAAGAGGTTCTAGACAATTGTTTTTATCATACAAAATTTTTTATTTTTAATAATACTTTACAACCGATTCTTAGATAATTATAAAGAAGTATTCTATATTTTGTGACAATCATTAGTTTTGTGGGATTTAGTTTCATTTGGTCGCAAAAGGTACCGAGAAACAGCCAATTTATGTCCAATTCGTAAACGCGTCCTTAATAGAATATCCTACTATTAAACAACTAGCTTATCCCCGAGGCTTTACCCGCGTAAATGTATTATCCCTTAGGGAACACTATACCTTTTCGGGATAAAAAGTAGCCTATGTTTTAATCTAGAGCCTAAACTACTATCATACCTTTCATCGAAATCCGTTCAGTAGTGTTTGCGTGAAAGAGTAACATACATCCATCCATCCATCCATCCTCATAAACTTTCACATTTATAATAGTAGTAAGATTGATATTTAATTAATTTAACAGCAAGTGTGTATACTATGTTCATATCCTTTTTAATCTAAACGTAAACAAAGAGAACGATAGAACACATAATGCTAACCAATAGGGATATTGCCTAGTGTGGAATATCACATTTTTATAAAAATTAAATTTTAAAAGATACATAAATCTGAAAGAATTGGTTATTTTGGTTGAAGCGATCAAAAATTATAAGCAAATAGCCATATTGCCCATCTTTTTTTCGCAAAACGATTTTTTACGTCACAAGTTGCTATCGCCATTCGCCAAACATTTTGTAATGACAAATGTATGGCGGGTGCAACTCGTGACGTCACAGGCCGATATATCGCTCTCTTTCATATTGTTAATTTAAATTGTTTGTATCTTCGTTATATTTTAAGATATACGAAAATGGGTTCTAGATTGTTTATTAACATGTTGTCTTACATAGAATAGACGAAAAAAAATTTTTTAGGCAACACGCCTATTTTTACCCGACCACGGCGAAGCCAAAAGGAAGAGTGATGATTTTGGCAGTCTATGTATGTATGTACGTTTGTCCCCTCGTAGCGTCTAAACTACTGGTCCGTTTTTATAAATGAGGTGTTAATAGATTCGTAATGATGCCCCGGGTAACAACGGCTATATAATTTTTTTCTAAATTTTGTTATTTTACGGCGAATAATACGAGTAAGTAATAAGTGTAATGGTATTGCTTGTTGAATGATCTCTATTGCATTTATTGATTATCATAGTCATATATCGTAATATTATTTTAATTTACATTATTATCGTTCGTTAAATCTAGAAAAATTTTAGGCGCTCGTGTAGAAGATATTTTTAATGTCAAGTGTTTTTATTAAGTGCTTATTATATTATTCCAAAAATATATTCGATTGGAACGGGAAAATACGAAATAAAAAAAAACTATACGTAAAAAATGGGGTCTAAAAAGGCCGAAACAAGAAGTTAATTCGGATATAAATCCAGAAATGCATAGGTCTAAGCGTCAGTTCACACCGAGATGCGTCGTGTCTAGGAGTGAGCTGACCCTAAGGCCTAGGGAAGTTTCTAGTAAATGCGTGTATTCGTCATACACATGCATACCCCAAGATAGATACAGACGGTTACGATTGACATCGACTATTCCGAACCTTATAAAGTAGATGCGCGACCACGGCTCTAGCTTGACCATTTTTGTATCTATGTATTTCTGGATTTCTATCTGAATTATCTTCTTGTTTCGGCCTTTTTGACAGCTTCTTTTATAAATGTCTCCTAATTGACGTGTAACAGCAATTGCAATGACACATGGATTTAGTCAAATTTGCTCTTTGTGATAAAGCATGAATGCTAGACATACATAGTGTTGTACAATTTCTAGAGCATGTTTTATCTGTTCTTTGTGGTAGAATTTTCTTAAAATACCATCAACGCAGTCGATTCTTCTGTTGTTGTGTAGTTTTAACTATCATGCAATTCGCACGCTCGTTTGCCTAAAATCTATATGAACACTATACTTACGTATACTCCTAGTAGCGAGGTAAAACATCTTCTCCTCGACTGTCCAGCACTTCAACAGAACAGAAACAGGTGGCTTGGGCAGCACGAATACTCCACGACAGAGGAAAATTCGTAGCATCAACCCCAGCCATATCGTTCAGTTTATGAGCAGCATAGCCTGGGGCAGGTAATATAACGCGAAGGAGCCACAATAGATCCACTTGGGTCGCAGTGATGTCAGGGCTCGATAACGACCTGCCTTCGATTTAATAAACAAATATCTTATCTACCTAACCACCCAGATGCATGGTAATAATTAAAATAAAATTTACGAGTGCGCGTGTAAAAACACGCATGTGCCGCGCTATATAAATATTTAGATTTATTCTAATTTAGTGCTGGCTAGAGGAAATATTCGAAATGATTCATGCATATAATTAGCTAGGGCTCACGCAGACGGGCTACTTCATAAACGGTCGCCGTTGCGTGCTGTCGAAACGTTTGTGGCAATTTCAATAGGGTTCCTTATACGCCCTCAAGCTTTGACAGCGCATAAGGAACCCTAATAAGTACGCAAAATAACATTTTTTTTAATAAAAATACTATAACCCAACTACGTAAATTATATAGCCTATGTTACCCGGTAACATTAAAAATGTATGGGATTTGACATAAGTCATCGCTAAGTGACATGTCGCTTGCGATGCCTTATGTCAAATCCCATACATTTTGTTTTCGAACTTCGCCGTGGAAATTATCGAATGCATCTCGACTAAAGGCCCAGTAGTTTAAGTGCTACGGTGGAACAAACACGGCGCTATGGTGCGCATGGACTGCCAAAATCATTACCCTTCCTTTTGGATTCGCCGTAGTCGGGTAGTTATGCATGGAGCTAGCTATCCATGCACATGCCAAACTGGCCATGGCAACTGCGTTCAACAACAAGTCACATTCTAAACTATATTTATCGTAATAAACACAATGGAACTGGCAATATGTGAATTCCTTGACAATATTAAAATACTTAGCTTAAGTTTACGAATATGTGTACGGTTATGTAGATGGTTTAGTCTATGTAGTTAAACTTCATACATTCCACTGACTTTCAATATGTTTGGGAGTATATAATTGTCGCATGATTACACCGGCACGTCGTATATATCTTAATCGTGTAGATGCTTAGTACATAATACCTACTAATATGAATAAGGCTGAGGAGTAAAAGATGAGGTATGTATTTAAACTTGCGACAGAACAATCAAATTTTGGGTGTGATAAAACCGAATATATATAGCTCCTCCGTTGTCCATCGTCCTTCCATATTCAGTCCATCCTCCTTTGGAATTCACTACCCCAAGAGGTGTGAGGATGTCTCAGACAAAAAATGTGTTCAAGCGCAGAGTTCGTGAGTACTATACTTAAAATCATTGGCAGATGAGAAATAGACTAGAATAAATTAGTAAATTATTTAGATATCTTTTGCTAGATATTATTATGTTTATATATTTAAAATATTAAGTAGGGTTATTTTAAATAAATAGTTATAATAGTGTTTATATTGTAGTATTTATTATTATTATATATTATATATTATATATATACTCAAAATGTCTAAATCTATGTTTCCTTTTAATATTATGCATCTACCTCACACTGTCCCTGCATCACCCATAGGTTGGCTGGTAGAAAATGCCACATGGCATTAAGCTCGCCTCTGTACCATATTTTGTGCATAAAGTATAATAAATAAAAATTACCAAGTTGGCGAAAGAATGTAAGGAACAAAATTTCCAAATTTGGCGACTAAATAATACCAGTTTTTTTTCACTGAATATTCCAAACTGGCAGACATATATTATTTTGGCGAACAAATAACTATCTTGGCGACAATTTGAGAGTACACACTTAATTTAAGAATAGGCATATATATATATATATATATATATATATATATATATATATATATATATATATATATATATATATTTTCCTTGATGTAGGCAATTCGTAAAGGAGCGTACAAAATTCCCATTTTTTCGGAACCTACATCATAAATCTACACCAGATTACAAAAATGATATTCATTTTGAATTTCAAGATAGTGGATATTTATTTTTAGTAAAAAAATCTAGGCATCCTTTTCTAGGATTAAGGATGTTAATTACAAAATATACATTTATTTTGAAATTTCAAAATGGCGGATGTATTTCAACTTCTGTAACATTCTTCTATCTTGGAAACGGTGCGTCGTACTGAAAAAAATAATAAAAAATTGCTCCCCCTTGCTAACGAAGCTTAGCTAAAGCTATAGAAATGTTGGAAAATCCTGAATTTCCAACATTTCTATAGCTTTATACACGTCGTTCGTATCTCAAAGTAGAGCATTGCCATATTTTTTTTCTATAATCGCTTCCATATCGGTGTCAACGGTGCATTTTACTAAAAAAATAATGAAAATTTCCTTCTCCTTAGTAACTCCACAACCACATATTTTCTTCATGATGGGAGAAAAAGAAATTTGAAAATCCTGAACTGTCCATTATTTCTATAGCTTTATACTCCGCTCGTATCTCGAAGCAGGCATTATCATTTTTTCGCTTCTATCTCGAAAAGGGTGCATCCTACTGAAAAAAGAAGAAACATTATAAAAAAACCTAGCTCTAACTGGCTGGTGTCTCGAACTACATAACATACTGTGATAATAATCATCAATCTTAATCAACATCCCCAAGAACTTTTAAATTAGTACTCATCTCATTTTTACGAAGAATGAAAATCCTCCATTTTGAAAATCGAAATTAGAAGACAATTTTATAATCAGCATTTTAAAAAAAAGTACACTGATTTGGAATTTCAAAATGAATTTAATTTTCATATTATGAGCACCCCCAAAAACCTTGTAAACGACACCCATGCCAAAGGAAAACAAACTCCAACAGTATCCGAAATTGCGATTTCCGTAGTCTGTAATTTGAATTTTTAGTATCCTTTAATTTATCAACCCAATCTGTCGCCAACTCGAAAATTAAGTCACCAACTCATACATTTCGGTGCCAGTTTGGATTAAATTTCGCCACCTTTTGCCTTCTGCCGATTTTTGTAAATTTTTTTCGTCTGAGTGCTTTCGTCAGTTTAGTAATTTAGTCGCCAACATATTAATTTGCTGCCAAATTCAGTAATACAGTATGCTCACGTTCAGTCGCAAAATAGGTGAAGTAAGTACAATTTTCTACAACTTTAGTGCCTTATACCTACATTTTGGCCTACACCTACTATAATCTATATAAAAGGAGATGTCCCCAGTGTCTGCCTGACGTATAGACGCTCGCACAGCAGCTGTAACCGCTAAGAGTAGAAACGTGAAAGTAAGAGAGTAAGTAGTTATAATTAACAATGAGGAAGCGCACCGATTTTGCACCGTATTCGATGACAATTGAGATTCATGCTTCATGAAAAACATTTAAATGAATACGTGTTTCAGGATTAATCACAATTCACTATTTCGGGTTGTAAAATTGGGGTTGAAAATTTGTGTGAAAAATATTTAAAATCTGTTCCCTCGTATTTATTACCTCGGATATTAAATTTCATGACAATCATGAAATTTAATATCCGAGGTAATAAATACGGTTTTATAGTTTTTTTTTTTTTTGAATTCGTCCCCTAAAGGGGTAAAGTGGGGTCCAATGTTTGTCTAGTGAAATATCTATCAACAACTGGATTTGAACGGGATTACGTTGAATTTTAGCACGCGTATAGTTATTATAATGTAGAAATCCGTTATAAAAGGATTTTTTAAAATACATACCCTACGGAGGAGGTGCAATGGGGATCCCACGCAGACGAAGTCGCGCGCAAAAGCTAGTATCACATACATTTTAGCAGTGCAAGCGTAATCGAGCAGACCTGGGATCTTAGTCCATATGACTAGTTGCCTAAGATTATATTATATTATATTAATAATAATAATATATTAACTAGCTGATGCCCGGAACTTCGTTTGCATAGAGCTAACGGAAACGGAACCCTATTATTTTAAACGGAACCCCTAAAATAAAAGTAGCCTATGTTAGACCTTATAACATCAGCTATCTGCCAGTGAAAGTCCCATGAAAATCGGTCCAGCCGTTTCAGAGATTAGCCGGAACAAACAGACAGACAGACGGACAGACCAACATTTTAAAAATTTATATTTTACTGTAAGTAAACTAAAAGTGCAATAAAAGGTACACGTGTCAATGAGAACACAATACTAATAATTATTGTGATTTCAGTACCTTTTTATTAACAATATTACGAGTAAAAGGCGAAAGTAACTTGGTATTTCATTTTCGCAATCACGTCAAAACCACTAAACTAATATTGATGCGATTTGGTAAAGCTATACATTAGACCTTGAGGAAGGAAATGCATTACTTTCAATCGCAACAGAATGTACGGTTCACGAGCGATATAAGGATTTCTGCCTGAATAAAGTTGTATAGTCAATCTTACTACTATTTTCTTACTACTATTATAAATGTGAAAGTTTGTCAGGATGGATGGATGGATGTTTGTAACTCTTTCACACAAAACCTACTGAACGGTTTTTGATGAAATTTGTTATTGTATTACTTTAGGCTCTGGATTAACACATATGCTACTTTTTATCCAGAAAAAGTACAGTGTATCCGTGGGATACACTGTATTTAAAAAGGGCAAAAGCTAGTAATATTTCATATAGAATTTGATTCAAAATGTCAGCTGTTCAGTCGAAGAGTCACTTGATCTCATTTCCGAGTATCTTTAGATACACTTAATGATATAACCTTACAGATTCTCGCATTTATTATTTCAGGTAAAAGCACCGGACTTATAGAAGAAACAAGTTACTGGTAAGTTAAATAAAATATTTTGTAAAGGGTTAGTTGACACCGAGAAGACACGCGACGGTTTATTTTTAAGTTAAAAAAATACCGGTTGTCTGTAAATCCGGTTTACTGAAGATAGTTGAACGTTGTTGAGAACGTCAACAACAACAACAACAACAATAATAATAATGAGGTAAAGGCAATGCGAGGTAACGGTGGAACTTGGTAACGGTACTTGGTAACGATAACGGGTAACAGGTAACGCATGAGTCATGTTTTTTCGTGCGTGCAGCCGGCTCCATCGATTTATAAGACGTTATCACGACAAAAAAATACTTTATATAAATAATATATAAAGTATATTATATATTATTTATATAAATAATAATATTTAAATAATATAAAAAAAGTACATGAAATGTTATATCACTGGTCTTCATACGGATTCCCTGTGTTGTGACGTCTCGTTGATATTAGAATGTACAATATTGAATTAGATAGCTGTACTAGTAAATGATAGCTATTCAAAATTGAAGTTTATTCACTACACAAAAGATTCATATGACATCAGTCATACACTGCGCATGCGCTGCGCATCGCGGTGCAACCTGACATTCGAGCTCTTACAATGAAACGTATATCTTCTTGTGTAATGAATGAAGTTCAATTTTGAAAAGCTGTCCTATAATGCATCGCCATGTCACGTATCGTTTCGTTTCAGTGTGAATTTGACCCCTAAGTTGAGATTTAGAGCGTTTAGGGTAACGCACCTCCGTCTACCCGGTTTCTGAGGTGGTTTTGACATAAGTTTATCTATTCAATAGCGCTTATTGGTTCGATAACTCGTGAGATGCGTTTATGAAGAAATAATGACAGGTGAACTTAGTTTAAACTACATTCAACTTGAGTGACCAATTTTCGTCGTTTATCCTACTACTATTATTGTAAAAGTTTGTGAGGATGGATGGATGGATGTTTGTTACTCTTTCACGCAAAAACTACTGAACGGATTTTGTTGAAATTTGGTATGGTAGTAGTTTAGGCTCTGGATTAACACACATGCCACTTTTTATTCCGAAAAAGTACAGTGTTCCCGTGGGATACTGTATTTATACTGGCGGAGCCGCGGGCAAAAGCTAGTAAGTATTATTTTACACAAAAGCCTCTTTCACAGATAATTGTAAGATATTTTTGAGCTCTTATGCAAATTACCAGTGAATAAAAGACTCCACAAAAGATTTTACTATAAAGATTACGGCTCGGCGCAGACGGGCGATAAGCGGCCGCGTCCGATCGGATCGCTGAGGTGGGCTACCACAATATTAGTCAGAGGTTACTACTTTTTCTACTACGCGAGGTGAATAGGTGGGACATCGAATCATCAGGATCGCCTGTAGGTGACAAGTACATCAACATCCAGTGAGTCAGTGGGAATAGTGCAAGCCCCAAAGGGAGATCATAGACCGAGCGAGATGGTATGCTGTAGCCGAAGTCCACTTAAGTATAAGCATCTCAGATGTTGTGTATATAGCGTCAAACTGTCTAAACTTCGCAAGCGCGATTCAGGCGCATTCGTGGCGCTAATTGGTCCGCCACAAGTCTATATAAAATGTAGTAGCGGCCACCTGTTACATGTCGCGTCCCGGTCGTGTGTGTCTCGTTTGCCATGAGCTTTAAAATAGCGCCGTTTAAGATATTACGTTGCCTTTTAGATAATTACTAAAAGTGAGCGGGGATTTCGATTAGGGTGATTAAAAATACGAATAATAGAAGAATAGGAATAAAATGGAATTTATTTATTTATGGTGTAGAACTGGAAACTAGCAGGCGGATAATCTGATGGTAAACGATTACTACAAGTGCGTTCCTGCAGGTCATAAAAAATTCGAGAAATTTTATCAAACTCCGTTTTATGGTTTAGTTGTGTTTGTGTAACAGACAGACGGAGCTACTTATACGCATTGAATATAAGTTAGCTAGTAATAAGGTCGCCCTGTGGTCGTGATTCCACCATAATTAATATTTAGATTTTTTAGTTTCAAAATTTTTAAGGTCTCTTCCCTCTTAGGGTGTAGCAATAAAATATGTGAGTGAGAGGTAGTGTGTGTTAATTTATTTTTATACATTTTATGTATTTTTAAGCGTTATTTAAAAAAAAAATATAACTTTAAGTAGTGCACTTTAAACTTAACTGTTGCAAATTTCATACTCCTCGAACAATTACCGTAAAAATGTACTTAAAAATTTTGCTCACGTATTGGATATATCACATATACGATGATTACAGTAACAGAAATCACAATATCGTCGCCTCAGTGCTTGTTTGTTCTATGTGCCATTTTTTTTTTTTCAAATATTAACTTTACATGCAATATTGTAACGTCCCGAAATTTCAATCCCGCTGGTCAAAAAAGTTTAGTAGTTTTTGCTCCTAAAATAAGAAAAAAATTATTTCATTTATTAAAAAAATGAAGACGTAAAAACAATTTCACGTAAAAAAAATTTCGTGCTTGTATGTCCATTATTTGTTACAACTCCTACATTGTAAAAAATGTTGAGTGCTTGAGTTTTTCTAAGTCCACTCAATTGACCAATCACAGGCCGCGGCACCAAGTCAGCCATTTTGTTTGATTTGTTATTTTGGCGGGAGATAGTGAAAGGATACTAAGTTGCTCCGGAACTCTAAAATTGTATTATTTGAAGTGTTTTTGTGGTTATAATTAATTAAATGACTAAAAAGTTATGTACAAAATACATTATAAAAGTAACAATGTTAAGTTTTCATTCAATTCAGCTCATAGCTACTGCTACTACTTTGCTACATGATGTCTGTTTTTTGATGATGCACATCCTCCGAGCTAAGCTCGAGAGTGTATTTATAATAATAATTGTATGTATAAAGTGTATTTGTAATAATAATTAAGTTTTTTCAAAACAAAAGTGATAAGAATTGTGAGCTTCATATAGTTAGAACTGCCCGCGAAATTCAAATATAGGTTGTATTGTTTCTTTTTTTTCGTGATTATTATTTAAACTTAAAATTGTGGTATTTTTACCCGACTACAGCCAAAGTCAAAAGGAAGGGCAGAGTTTGGCAGTCGATGTATGTATGTATGTATGTATTTATTTATTTTAAGGACACCAAACAGTACATACATTAAAAATCTTATATATCGTATCGTAAAAAAAGAGGCTGAAGTATAATAATAATAATAATAATATCTATGGACGCTTCACACCACGTCAATCTGGGCCCGTGCTAAGTATCCGAAGAACTTGTGTTACAGGTACCAGAAAACGGGAAGTATATCTAATACTTTTATACTATACATATATTTAAGATTTTTATTATATTATACACATATTTTAATACACATCCATGACCCAGGAACACAGAAAAACTTTTTGTTCCTTCGGCGGGATTCGAACCCGCGACCCCCGGCTTGAGCACCAACGCGCTGAACCACTGAGCCACAGAGGTCGTCGAATGTACAGTATGTACCTTAGCAGGTGACACAGCATTCACAATAGCAAGCTCAGGCAAGATAAGATAACATTACAGTTATGTAAAGATACAGTTAATTTACTCAGTTACAAATATCGTAATTAACAGCCATAGGACGTCTACTGCTGGACATAGGCCTCCCCCAAAGATTTCCACAACGAACGGTCCTGGGCCACCCGCAACCAACGGCGGCCCGCGACCTTCATAAGGTCATCGGTCCACCTAGAGGGAGGCCGTCCAACGCTGCGCTTTCCAGTTCGTGGTCTCCACTCTAGAACCTTTACTCCCCAGCGGTTATCAGTTCTACGAGCGATGTGGCCTGCCCATTGCCACTTCAACTTGCTGATTCTGCGAGCTATGTCGGTTACTCCAGTTACAAATATACTTATTACTAATAACTATTATAATGTCATAATAAATGAATAAAATCATAACACATGTATATATGTTCGTTCTATCGTAGCGTCTAAGCTACTGGTCCAGTTTTATTAAGGCATGTATTTAAACTTGCGACAAAACAATTAAATTTTGAGTTTAAAAAAACCGAATATAGACTACTGAATTACTAACTTGGTGAAAGAATGCAAGACACAAAAAAATATCAAATCTGGCGACCAAATAATGCCAGTTCTGTAAATTAAATCTAAATCTGAGTAGATTTAGATTTAATTTACAGAACTGGCATTGAATCTGATGAGATTTAGTTTAATTTGGAAGGAGTCTTCCGAGTTAAAATAAATTATCATGATTAATACCACCCTGTAGCACGCAAAAATGGTACAGTCACTTTGTCCTATCTCAATTCGTATTATGTTCTAAGTCCACATTCGTAATTTATTTTGTGCATGTTTGTTCTATCTCCATAGAAATACCCCCAAAATAATATTATTTTCATCACCACTATTAACGAAACTTATAAATATATCTGCATAAGGTACTCATTAATTAGGAAAAACTTTAAAAACTAGAAAATATGAAACTAAATAATTTAAAAAATATAAATAATCAGAGAAAAACTCTTCTCCTGTAAATTTTACCAATTGGTAGATAGAACAAACAATCACTGAGGCGACGATATGCAAAGCTATAAAGAAACCAACTAAAACGCGAGAGCTGTATTCAACAGCCAGTTCATAATAATATTAGTAATAGGCTGGAATTGCGTAGTGAAGACAATTCTTAATAATTTAGGACCGTGCTAGCCGTCCGCTAAACGGATGAATAAAATATATTATATTTCGTCCGCTTAGTGGACGGCTAGACACTTCGAATAAACCAACGCACAGCCCAAACCCCTTAAGGCTTGAAATTTGAAATTTTGCACACGTGTTTATCATATGACGTACCTAGGCCTCCACTACGAAAGGATTTTTCAAAATTCAACCCCCAATGGGGTAAAACAGGTGATCAAAGACTGTATGAAACATTTTATTCCTTGGACATATTTCGAAGAAATTGAGTACGGAAAAAAATATTGAGTAACGTCTTTCAGTGTTTCAAAAATTCAACCCCTAAGAGAGTAAAATAGGGGATGAAAATTTTAAATTATAATAAAGATATCGTTTGAAACCCAATCTCACGTGGGCGAAGCCGCGGTCAAATGCTATTAATATAATAAAATCGTACCTGGTCACTTGTAAGTTTTAAAAGAGAAACTGTTAAAGGGGGCTCCCTTGAATGAAATAGTATATAGTAGTAATATAATAATATGAACGAAATAGAACACGAAACAAATATTTTTAGAATTTTTGTATGTAAATTTGTACACGCCAATATCAGAACCTAATAATCGAATTTTTATGTAATTTGGTATGATAGTAGTTTAGGCTTTGGTTTTACACATTTGTTAATTTTTTGTCGCAGCAAAGTGTACCGTTCCTGCGGGATATCTTTTTGCAAGTACGAAGTCACGGGAAACAAATATTTATTAATAAAGGTTAGCATCAAATTAAACTGTCACTATGCACTATACAATGACGTCATAATATTGTGATTGAATTTTCTCAAATCAACGCCTCCAAAATAACTGACGACTTCAGAAATTTAATACTTATCAGTTTTGATTGACAAAAGGCTTTTAACAACAAACATTCTATTGTTTGTTGTTTGTTATAAAAATAGATTATTATTATTGTGGAACCGCATCTTACGTTTCTACAATAATAATATTGCGTTGCTCTCAACTTCGTTAGCGCAGAAATCTGTACCTACGTTGCGCGGGTACGCGTACATTTTACCGTGTAAGACATAGCTAATGTCCTTCTCAGGTCTAATCTACACGTTTGCTATATATCGTCAAAATCCGTTCAGCGGTTTCGGCATGGTGACAGACACTTTTGCATTCGTATACATCGTGGCTCATACCGACGTTGGACGACCAAAACGATGATGTTTTCCGTTAGTGTGGCCCTGTAATGTAGCGCCCGACAAACGGTAGCATAAAAGCGAAAGCAATTACCAAAGTAAAGATCTGTCACTTCCTCCATAAAATACATTTAAATTTCGAACTCGGAAGGGTCTTAAGGACCCTTAAGTCTCCATCAGGAATGCTTTTATTGACGTGGCCTTTACGGTCGGCGCAGACGAGCTACAAGTGATCAAATATACAAATGACTTTTGACAGGTGAATGCTACTGGCTGTCAGTGGTAGACAATGATTTTAATTTTCAAAACTAAGCATGTGCTATGACGCTCATTTGACTGAAAAAAACTTCATACAGGTTACGCTATCTTGATTTCAGATTTTTTTTCAATTAAATGCGGACTGATTATACTGCGATAAGGTATAAACGACTGCCGCAAACGACCCCAAAGGAAAAGTTTAAGTGTGGACACTTTTGCTCTACGGTGGTAGAAATATTTTTACTGCGCGCGGCTTGGATTAACAATACATCTATTTCGGTTCGGCTGTGGCCACCAGTTGCAGTTGCAAGTGGCTCGTTTGCGCTGACCCATACGGCCTTTTACTTTGTGAAGGCAAAGAAGTGTAAGTTACGCTTTCAAAGGAATTAAATGCACCAACATTTCCTTGAGGTCTGAAAAATCTAAAAATATTGCTTTTTCCTTATAACTCTATGATAGCGAAGACTTATAATAGTATGTTATTTCTAGTTGACCTTTAGAATAAAATCATTGGTCTGTCTAGTGGTAAGATGAAATTAAAGAAGCTGTTATTTTAAAACTTCTATTTAATTATACTCGTATTATCTACTAATGTGACGTAATATTTACTAATTTATACATATTATAATAAAATCGTAACTCGTTGCTGTCTGTACATGGAAGATATATGAGAAAAACTATTACACTATAAGAATACTTAAAGACAATGATTTTTAGAATTTTTGTATGTTTGTCTGTATGTCTGTTTATCGGTTTGTCTGTACGTTTGTACGCGCTAATCTCAGAATGTACTGAACGAATTTTGTTGAAATTTAATACGGTAGTAGTTTAAACTCTGGATTAACACATAGGCTACTTTTTATTGCGAAAAAATGTACGGTTCCCGCGATATTCGTTTTTGCGCGTACGAAGTCAACGACTTAACCGATTTGAATGCGGTTTTCAGTAAAAACGTTTTAAATACTCCTCTCCACTTAAAATTTAATTAACAGTAGGTTAATTAAATTGTTAATTAAATCCAAAAAATGAGGCGATTATACATTCGGCTGTTTATATAGTTTTTGTGTATATTCAACAATTACTCCGCCGCTTATGGGCCTATCTTCAAAAATCTGTTTTTGCTATAAAGGGAATAATCCCCAATTGGTATTTTTGAGACCAAAGTGGTGACCTGTTGGGATCCATGAGGAATCGAGCGGACTCCTCTAAATTTACATGGACACATACAGTTATTTTAACTTTTTCTAAAGAAATCCAGGCATATGCTACCTAAAATAAAGATTTTATACCAATGGATCCAAAAGTACTGAACAGAACTCCCGAGTCGTTATAGATATATGTTTGGGGATTTCGGAGTTCTTTAAAGAACTGAAAGCATATGCCATTATGTCAAACACAGTAATCATCATCAACATTGCCTTCATCACACCATACACCATCACATTATGATGATAATAATATATGTACTTCTCATAGTCTTTTACACCGGCACATATATCTTTGAACATAACTCTGCCGTTTGTCGAAGCATTTTCAAAATTCTTTTGTTGTTGTAAAGAATATGATTCGAAATTGGACCCTTAGTCACCAATTTCTGATGATAGCATCCATGAGAAATCGAGATAACTCCACAAAATTATAAGGACATTTATAGTATTTTCGTCTTTTAAAGTAAGTTAAATTTTGTGCCTAGGTGTACCCTAGATCCAAAAGCACTGAACATAACTCCTCGGTCTTTAAAGATACACGTTTAAAAATTTGGGCATTGGCATTGTTTAAGGAACTGCAAGCATATGCCACTTACAGTAATCATCATCATCATCATCATCATCATCACCACCATCTTCTTACGATACACCAACATATTATTATGGTGACATAGGTACTCCTCATAGTTTAGTTCACCGATATCAACGTATTTGAAATTTTGCAATAGCCAAAATTATATTATACTTAATTATATTGAATGCTGACTGCTACATTTGTTCAGCCGACTACTACAATAGATAATAATAATTATTTAATAATCTAGTGTGTAATCATTATCATCCCTGGTGATTGTTTATTTGGTCTACAGATCGGTAATGCTTATTTGGAGAAATACCACGGCCTCTCAGAAAACCGGCATAAAATCGCTTGAGTTTGTTTTTTCCCAGAGAGTGAGAATACCGGAGGCTTTTTTTGTAGTAATAACTTTCTTAAAATATGTTAATAATAATAAATATAACTAAAAAGGGAGACGTTATGATTTTTAAACAAAAAATGAAAACCGACTTCCAAAGTAAAAGTGCACAAAAAAGTATGAAATAAAACTTATTTACCAAGAATTTCCCCTTTTAAATTCGGCAAAAATTTTAACAATTTCTCTACTCAATCTTCATATTTTTGAAGTCGGTACCATGGTGTCTACAAAAAAGTTCGCGCTGGCATAGATATGTCTATATTTTAAGGATAAGTTACTATACCCATTCTAAGTTAAAAAAAACGATCACAAATAATGTGGTATTTTCAGAAGCTATTTAGACGGATACAAGTACAATATTACCTAATCCTTATCTTGGAGATATATTAAAATAAAAAAGTACCTGTGTAAATGTTTTATAATTATATATTTTTACTCTGTGCTACTGCTATATTGCAGGTATATTTGCTAAAGAAGTTGTTTGCCACGAACACTCTCCCACGCGGCCGAAGCTGCGGGCAAAAGCTAGTGAAAAATAAATACCTTGAAAAATAAATTATTCTTTTCTATTCTAAAGATAAATATCATGAAGCGTGGACCATTTTTGAGCGCATTCACGTGGAATGCACATAATTCAAATCTCGAACGCGAAAGATGTTTTCATGTGAATAAACTGAACCTATTTTGAGATTTTTAACTGACTTGAAAATGTAGGAGGGGTACCTCTACTTCTACATAATATACTTGTTGATAATTGATTAAAACTATTTCCCACACAAAGGCTATTTTTTGTCATAAACATGTACTATTCCCTTGGGATGGACAGAAAATCTTTCTTCACGAATGAAGTGGCAGACTAAGAACTAACAAAAATATATTATACTAGATGTTACCCGTGAGTTCGTGCGCACAAAAGGAACTCCCAAGGGAACCGTACATTTTGAATTATTGACGCGACAAAAGTTCTATGTCCTTCCCCATGGTCTAGACTCTAGTATATATCTGTGCTAAATTTCATCAAAATCGGTGTAATTTCGAAGCCTATTCATTGCGAAGAAACAAACAAATCTTTTCGCTTTATAATAATATTAAGTATAGATCAAGATCATACACATCGGCACGGATGGGTCGTCACAAAAATACCACGGTCTCTCCGAAAATTGCTTCAGTTGCGGGTACCGAGAATGTCAAGTACATTCTCTTCTAACTTAACTTAAGTAGTTATGTACTTACGTAAGTAACTTTCGCTATATTGAAGGTGTATGTAAGATAATAATATAATATTAATATCTATGAACGCGTCCACACCTCGTCAATCTGGTCCCGTGCTAAGTTCTCTAAAAGCTTGTGTTACAGGTACCAGGCAACGGAAATATAATATTTAATATTTTTTATACTTTACACATATTTAAGATTTTTATTATATTTAATACACATTCATGACCCAGGAACTTCGAAAACTTTTTTGTTCCTTTAGTGGGATTCGAACTTCAGCTCTGACGCGCTCAACCACTGAGCCACAGAGGTTGTCGATAGGATAATCACTTATTATAGGCGATCCATCTGCTCATTTTCCTGTCTGTAAAAAAGCTATTCTTCACAGCCTTTAATTAGGCCAAATGATGAGAAATATTATTGTCAACGGGGTCCAATCGAGATGATGGTAGTAAACCGCGATCAGCTGATATTGTGTAGGGTGACCATGTGTGACAGTTTTGTAGGACAAGTCCCATATCAATCGTAGTGACCATGGGTTTGTAGTAAAGTCCTGGAGGTCTAAAAAAGCCACTTTAGGTGTTTCACATATTTTTTACCATACAAAAATCGTGAAATTTCGTACGGCCAAAAGAAAATCCCACGGGAACCTTGCCTTTTAACGCGATAAAGTAGCCTATGTCCTTCTCCGTGGTGTACTCCATACCTGTGTCAAATTTCATCAAAATGTCCAGTTGTTTCGGAGCCTATACGATTCAAACAAACAAACCTTTCCTCTTTATAATATTAGTATAGACATTATCCAAGCGCGAGATTCCCGGAATAGTAAGCCGCATAGCAAATATCGATTATAATTTATAACACAGAACAACGGTATTTAGTTTTAATTGCGCTTAGCTTAGCGATATTAGCAATATTGTATACAGAAGTGTATTATGAGTATTTAGTGAGAAGAATTATTTGCCGAAAAAGTTTTTACTCCAAGAACACAAGCTAGTCTATAATATATACGTCTGGTTAAGGTAGTTAAATGCAACTTTTCATCCCTTTGTAAATTTTAGGATATATTACCTAAAGTTTGCATATTAACTTTTATCCCTGTTTGGAAGATAAGGTAGTAAAACGCAATTTTCATCCCCGTTTGAATTATCCTACATTTTCCCGAGTTGTGCTCACCCCGGCGTCCCTCGGCACGCCTAGGCGGCGACTTGGGTTGATTAATACGTCCAACAGTATCCGATGTAGAGTTAAGTAACTGACACATATGTCACCTCCATGGTACAACAGCTAGGAGCTCGGCTCCCAGCTCTGGAGGACAGGCTGATCACCTGATAGTCTGACAAGAAAGATGATCCATGCGTCAGATATGCATGTAAGAAGGCGGACCTGCGCCTGATCTCTCGCCAGTCGTGTCGGCCATCCGTCCCTTTGGGTTGCTCTTGTGTACTGCACACACACTCGGGCAATATAAAATGACCCCTGAGTAGCCGGACTGGTTTTAATGAAACCAGCCAGCGCGGCGCCACTAAAATCGGTGTGGGATTAATGTAACTTAGTAGAGGAATTTGTAAGTTAAACGTGACGTTGAATTTTGACCAATGTCGCTTTTTGACATTTGCACTGATGACTCACTGCTCTCTTAACGAAAATATATTACTGTAAAGAATGTCAGTGATCGTTACACTCCTCTGGCCCAAGGGGAAATACGCCGCTGCGAGGGGCAAGGGCCGCAACATTCACGCAGTAACGTTGAGGACCACGGGAATATGTCTTCCTAAAATTTTATCATTTTATGTCATTATAATTGCGTATCGTTCCCACATAGGAGACAGAAGCCGGTTTATGATTATTATTTACTAAAGAAAAGGTACAACGCTTGCAGTGACGTCACTGTAGTATTAAATATTTTTAAATGGACCAGGAGAAGAGCAGACGGATCGTTTGATGGTAAGCCGTTACTGCCGCCCATGGATACTTGCTACACTTAACATGAACGACATGACCACCATAGGATAGACATACTGACAGATAATGTGGACCGAAATTACAGGATTTCCTTTATCAAATTTTTTTTTTTTTTTAATTATGACTTTAAAACTACTAATATACAATGCTAACTGATTTAATAAATGATTGATAATGTTTATGGACACTTTATATTTTAAGATTTTATATTCTTATTTTATATATATCTCTGTAATGTATACGTGGCGGACCAATTAGTGCCACAATCCTGAATCGCGCTATCGAAGTTCTCTAAGATCGGCGGTATATATACAACACCTGAAATTACTACAAGTGGGCTTCGGCCTGACCGAGCACACCATCTCGCTCGGTCGGAGATCTCCCTTTGGGGCATCCACTCATCCCACGTTGGTGACCCTCGACAGAACACGCCACCTTCTGAACATCACCATCATCACTCCCCTCACCCCTCCGCACCACGCCAGCCAGCTTCAGCCTCATCGGGTACCTCGACCACCAGCCTCAACGCACCGCGGCCTGGTCGAACCCCCATCGGCTTCAACGGGCACTCTTACTACAACGATCGGTCAGCAAGCAGAGCACATTTCTCCTGGTCAGCACGTAGCATCGGCCCCGCACGGCAGCACTCCAACTCACTGGAGCCCGTGCAGCAGCAGCACAGTTCCGACTCACTGGGACTCTCTGGCACTGGCGACTCAAGCAGAAGACTCAAGATTCGACCTCCGGTCTTCGGGGGGGAGTGATGTGGCGGACCAATTAGTGCTACAATCCTGAATCGCACTATTGAAGTTTTCTAAGATCGTCGGTATGTCGTCGGTAAGTGGGCTTCGGCCTGACCGAGCACACCATCTCGCTCGGTCGGAGATCTCCCTTTGGGGCATCCACTCATCCCGCATATACTACATTCTTGCAATTAAATATATTTCATTCTTTCGACAACCACTTCTACGGTGATAATGCTACGCGTGCAGAGGAGTTACACCTCTGGTGTTGCACTTGCGTTTCTGGACCTCAAAATCCCCAACCCCCCTGGAGGCCCCTTGCTTTAGAAGAGACTCTAAAAGAGATATAATATTTTTTTTTCTATGAACGATTTTGCACCACGATAATCCTAGTCCCGTGCTAAGTTCTCGAAGAAATTGTGTTACGGGTACCAGACGACGGAAATATATTTAATACTGTTATTTTATATTATACTTAAATTTAAGATTTTTATTACATTTAATTACACATATTTAATACACATCCGGCGGGTATGAACCAATGCTAGCTTGAGCGCCAATGCTAGCCACTGAGTCACAGAGGTCGTCATCATATGAGATGATGTCACATCTGCGCTCTCCCTAACTCTGTGTATGGATGGACTCTGATAGATTGGCGCTTTGTAGTTTGTCGATGTACTTCTTTGTTCTCCAGACTGAATAGATGATTTTAGTCATTCTGTCAGGTAGCCCGAAATTGCTGAAGATGTTTTAGGATCTTTGATCAAAAGACAAAAAACGGACAGAAAAGCAATCTGCTAACCAAAATATAGGCCAACATATGGAACTCATAAGCCGTCTCGTGAGGCCTGATAGATAATAGACAGTAAAATCACTTTTTTACTAAATTATCTTAATGTTGATTGGCACGATAGTAGATAGTGGTTACACTGCCAAACGGGTAGGTCGGCACTACACATTCAATTACACCTGATTACATTTTGATCCTTTTTTTTACGCCACAAACAAATAAATTGATTTTCATACCTAGATTACTAGATGCATGTGGATTGTGGAACGCCTATACTATCCTGACAATGTAACGCATGTTATAAAATATTTTATGACGTCAATACGTAACAGATATATTATAATTTATTTAATGAAACGTTTTGTAAAATCAATTACAGACAACTTGGGTTTACTATGATTGGCTGCTAATCTAAAGATGGTTAGTCTCTCTAAGTTGATGAAATTGAATTCAAAACGTCCTCTTTACTGAAAATTCTCGTTTTTAAATCAGTTGTTAGGTGAATCAGCCGACAGTGTAATGTCAATGGCCCCAGCGGTGGAGATTCGCTTCATTACATCCAGTAATAGTTTTTTTTTTTTAATGCAATGTGCAGGTTTGGGGAGTCCAATGAAAGATGTTGTGCTCGCGAATAACGTTTATTAACTCACTATTTAATACACTTACATTACAATATATAGGGAGGTTTTATCATATCTACATTACTCTCAATTTTTTTTTCTGTTTAAATGTCTTTAAAGAAGCAAAACCGTTGTTTGTAATAATAAAAACTTCTTTATTAAACAAGATATTTTAGAAAGAAAAAAAAACAATGAAAATTTCATTGTTTTCTTTCGTCCCATTTCGTATCATTATAACATGAAGTAGGTACCTACAAAAAAGTTGAAGTGAATTAATACTAACTCTTGACCGCGACCACGGGAACAATGCATATTTTTGGGATAAACAGTACCGTTATCATACCAAACATCATAATCCGTTGAGTAGTTTTTGCGTGAAAGAGTCGGAAACATCCATGTATCCATCCTGAAAAGCTTTTACGTTTATAATAATAGTTGGATTCATAAATTTAAAATTAAAAAAAAGTTTGGTTTGGATCTGACGAAATGAGTTAGCAACAATTTTTCAGTATATGCAAAAGTTAAATCCGGGCCATAGACATATATGTTATTATAGACGTGGAATGTTGAGGCAAAAACTATCTCCACTTAAATGCCTTAGGAGTTTTGGGGCCGTTTTGACATTTGAAGTATGGTGAAATCAAAATGGCTGACATTTGAGGTATGGTAAGAACCAAGATGGCGTAACTTTTTTTAGTATAAAGATTTGCTGTGTCAAATGTGCGTCATAGCCTATCTTAATCTTTAGTTTTGAAATCCTTGATCCGGACGCTAAAACAGTGAAGGAAAACATCGGGCGGAAACCCACAATCTTCAAAGATCCAATCTACTTTCCCGCTATATATACTATAGACCTGATATAGACGAGGCATGTCGAGGAAAAAAGTGTCCACACATAAACTTTTACTTTCGGGGTTGTTTGGGGCAATCGAGGTTTGACATTTGTCATCTTGACATTTTGACATTTGCTTACCGTTCCGCATTTGTTTGACAAAATGTTCTGAAATCAAGATGGCGTAACTTTTTCTTGTGTGAAGATTTTTTCTGACAAATGTACGTCATAGCTTGTCCTTAGTTTGAAATCATTGTTTCCCTCAGTAGTGTAAGACATTGAGTTCAGTTGTAAGAACGTTAGCGGTGATGATGATGATACAATTATAATAGCAAAGGGCCACTAATTGAAGAACTTTAGCAATTCTGATATCTTATTTGAATTTTCTTAGCAATTAATTCAGAGAATGCCTAGAGAAGTAATTTGTAACCCGAATATGGCTCTAATAATATTTTAAACTATATACTATATATTTTCATTTAATATTAAATTAAACAGCATTAGATATTTTCCGTGACTTCGTTCACGCAGAAATACGTATATTGCGCGGGAACCCTACATTTTACCATTAAAAATTGCATTTATCCTTCCCTGTGGTCTAGTCTATATCTGTACCAAATTTCATAAAAATCTGTTTAATTGTGTAGACGCAGTCACGCCTAAACCACTGAACATATTTTGATGAAAGGTAGAACGATAGATTAGATCTTAAGGATTGGCCTAGGCCACTTTTATACCGCGATACGAGTATACGACTATCTGCGCTAATAAAACTGCTGGCTACATATAGTCTTACTACTTACTATTGTAAATGTGAAAGTTTGTGAGGATGTATGGATGGATATTTGGTATAGTATTAGTTTATGCTCTGGATTAACACACAGGCTACTTCCTAACCCGAAAAAGTACAATGTTCCCGTTGGATACTGTATAATTAGGCGGGCGAAGCCGCGTGCAAAAGCTAGTTATGCATATTTATGCTTACTTATGGTCGCGACTTTGTGGGCGCAAAAAAATACTACCGCGGGAACCGTACATTTTGCTGCGATAAAAGTAGCCCATGTGTTAATCTAGAGCCTAGACTACGACCATACAAAATTTCACCAAAATATGTTCAGTTGTTTTTGCATGAAACAGTTAAAAACATATCCATATAAACTTTTCGGTCGAATTCAAAGCGTGACGATACGCGACGCAACGCGAAGCTATATTTTTAAGATAGCTATTAAAAATTGAACTTTATTAACTACATAAAAAGATACACGTTTCAAATGACATCAGTCATACACTGCACAAGCGCAGTGCAGCGCGGTGCAGACATTCGAACTCTCACAATGAAACGTGTATCTTCTTGTGTAACGAATAAAGTTCAATTTAAAATAGCTCTATTATATGTTTCGTGTCGGTGTGAATTGCCCCTTAGGATGATAATACTGATGATGCTACGCCATATGGCTAAGCTCATCTTCCTAATCGTTTATTCGAGAAATTTCTAAAGAATTTTACTGCAACACTCGTAAAAATGTCTCGCATTTTTACATTTTGTGATTTATAAAATCTATTTTTAGTGTGTTTGTTGCGGCCAATCACACAAAATGAAAACCGACTTCAGCTGAAATCATCATCATCATCTCAGGGATTCCAGTATGTTAAATGTGGGTATTGGGCTGTTACATTTGCTAATTGCAGGTCATCATATTATGGCTCAATGAATTGTCAGATTATACGCGACGCTATGTGGTGCTGAATTTTTAAGATAGCTATTCAAAATTGAACTTTATTTACTACACAAAAGGTACACGTTTCATATGACACCAGTCACACATGCGACATTCGAACTCTTACAATTAAATACATAATGGGATGGGATTATCTCACATATAATAATAATAATATCTATGGCCGCTTCACACCACGTCAATCTGGCCCCGTGCTAAGTATCCGAAGAACTTGTGTTACAGGTACCAGAAAACGGGAAGTATATTTAATACTTTTATACTATACATATATTTAAGATTTTTATTATATTATACACATATTTAATACACATCGATGACCCAGGAACACGGAAAAACTTTTTTGTTCCTTCGGCGGGATTCGAACCCGCGACCCCCTACTTGAAGACTAACGCGCTGAAGTCGTCACATATTACTTTTACAATTGCCTTATGATGATTACTACAAGGCAATTGCCTTACGATTATTACTTCATTCTCGTAAATAAATAAGAATTTGATTAAGAAAATGTCAACGTGTCAAAACCCGAATTGTCCCTACGTTAGGAAACAAGAAAGTTTGAGCGATAATGGACTTGCGATGTTTCGGCAATGCCCCACAATCTGTGGGGGGCGCAACGTGACAAGTAAGGTTTATTTATCTACTAGACAAAGATTTCAAAACTAAAGATAGGCTATGACGTACATTTACAGAACAAATCTTTCGCCGTTCTGATTTCCTGACCTCAAATGTCAAAATGGCCTAAACAACTCCAAAAGTGGGGCCATTTAAGTGAGCACAGTCATTGCCTTAATATGTCTCGTCTATAATTTAATTGTCTATGGTACTGGATCTTTCCCGTGACTTCGTAACTAAAAAGAAATCTAGCGGGAAACGTACTAAAAAATCGAAATCGAGATTGATGAATGAGGCCGGGGATAATTCAAAGCACCGAAAACAGAACTCTATGCTAAATGAGCTGCAAATCGAACACGCGAGTGTCAAGTCAAATGTCAAAGTCGTATCTAACAGTCATGTGCCTGATTTTCAACTCTATTGTATTAGTCCAAAGTTCTATATTCAACGCTCTGAATGTACTCCGGCCTTCCGGATTCCGGACAATATAGACCTAGCATACTAGTTTGCGATTTTATTGTTTGATACAACCGTCCCCGATCTAACGACACAGCCCAAAGCGCTAAAAGGCCGCCGTATTATGTGAAAATAGCGATTAGCAGAAATCTTGCAGTCATCGCGCGATAGACGCGCAATCGATTGCTGAACGTCAAAAAAAATCGTATTACCTATGCGATCGATTGCTATTCGCTCGGTGTTGTGTTTGAATGCGCATTTGCTTTATTTTTGCTGCGACACTAGCGCCAATCATAGGAACTATAAATGGAATGTCAAGTCAAGCAAACTTCGATCAGAATATGTTAACAAGTGCTTCCATATTGTTTTAGTTCATGAAAAAACTTATAAGAAATGATAGAAAAAATGGCTTGGGGCCGAATTGTGATAATATGGGCGCCGATGGCCAAATTCACGGCGGAGCGGGCGGCGTAGCCTGAAACTGAAACGGCGCGGCATTAAATAAATTTGTTTTAAAAGGAAAAGCTTTTTTGTCACTTTTCATTAATTATTTAATTATTATCAAGAAACAAACAAGAAAAACCTTTTCTTGGCCAAAAAGTAAACGTAAAAATGAATCTACGTTAAAATTCGTAAAAATCCAGGAATTCCGATATAAACACAATTTGTCACACTTGAAGTTATCACCTAGCGATCGTCGCATGATTAATGTTAAAGAAAACGGTACAACAACTTTTGAGGGAGGTTCCCGCAAAACCTAATAATCATCTCCTTTTTATTTAAATTACTCAGAGTCGTCTCTTTTATAGCATTAGGTTCGTCTGATGGTATCGGTCCATTGGCCCGATAGGAACCCGCAATTACAGAAGAGTTGTAACTGCGTTGCTGGCTTTTCAAACCTATGTGGGCCTGAAGCAAAGGAAGTAATATATTTGCAATTGTGAAAGTTTGTGATGATGGATGGATGTTTATTACTCCTTCACAAAAAGTACTGAACGGATTGCAATGAAATTTGGTATGGTAAAAGTTTAAGCTCTGGATTAACACATAGGCTACTTTTTATCCCGAAAAAGTAGTGTATGGCCGATGTCATATAAAACGTGTATCTTTTTGTGTAGTTAATAAAGTTCAATTCTGAATAGCTATCTTAAAAATGCAGCGTCGCGTCGCCAATCGGCGCGGTGTAAACTGGCCCTAACGTGCCTGGTTGTAGTTTTTCACTTCCACCTCTTAGACTATTCTCACGTCAGCTCCTACGCTAACGCGTGTCCCGCGGTGACGTCATTTCATTAGGGGCAATTCCCTTCATGTCCGTTTTACTTCCCCAATCAAATGATAAAGGGTTATATGGTGTAGTAATGGTTCGGTAGTTAAATGACACGGTTTTGTGGGAAAGAGACGGACGATACTGCTGTCTCATACTTCCATCATTCATGATATTAAGAGAATAAGTATTAAATTATGCTTAGGCCTTTTCAGCCCTGATCGGATAGTTTGTAAAAAAAAAAAACAATTTTACACATAATGCTACCAATTTAAATGTAACAGGATAATAGAGAAATACAGTGACACATTCATCCATACATCCATCCATCCTCACAAACTTTCACATTTATAATAGTAGTAGGATAGATCCGTGCGAAGCTGGGGCGGGTCGCTAGTGTTGTCATTGTATTTACACCCAATATTTTCAATGTATATCATTTTAATTTCGCTTCATAGTCAAAGAGGCGACATTACGTAATATCGTTCGAGTCCGATATTTTCGCTTCATAGTTTATAACATTATTTTAAATCATTTTTCGCTTTATAGGCTAGGAAGCGGCCACATTTATTGTCGTGAATATAATATCACATGCCAGGGTGATATTATGACACTACTTTGTGACTTGGCGACTCTCCAAAGTACATTTAATATTAACTATTTAATCTTAACTTTCACAAGCACACTTATTACTTTGTACATGTAACGCAGACATATTACAAAAGTAATTTGTGTAATATTATATTAAACATTTTCTCTTAAAAGATTGGTTCAGCTCTTTTAAATCCCACCCACGTACACATGCAACTCTTCTAGTGTTGCGGATAACTAACAATCAGGATATTCTACACGGGTAGAATTAAAAAACAAAACATTTGAGAATGAAGCCTATCTATTAAGATGACGCATTGATGACGGAACTGGAGGGGTAAATGTGTCTCGATATGGAAGTCTTATCTAAGTAAATTAAGAACTATTTTTTTGTTGTATTTACATTGTTGTATAATTAAAATGTTGTCTGTCTGTCTGTCTGTTTATCCCTAAAACGTGTGGACCGATTTTCACTTTCAGTGGCAGATAGCCGATGTTATAAGGAGTAACTTAGGCTACTTTTTTCTTGGTGTTCCGTTAAAAAATAGGGTTCCGTTTATGTTACTTCTATGTAAACGATATTGCGGGCACCAGCTAGTATAGCACCAGCTAACCGAAGTTCAGTCGAACCATTTAATATTTTCTAGGTTTCACAAAGGAAAACCAAGATGGCGGACAAACGACATTTTCCGCGCTTACACGAAAGGGAAATATGTTTGATATTATAATGATGGAATTTGAAATTATGAATGACGTTAGGTGAATTATAGCTTTTGTTTATTACCACTTAGGGTCAGTCCACACCGCGGTACCATACGTTCAGACGATACGCGACCCTATACGGCGTCGCATTTTTAAGATAGTTATTCAAAATTGAACTTTATTCACTACACTAAAAGACACTCTGTGTAGCGCGGGGCAACTAGGCATTTGAACTCTTACAGTGAAACTGTTGCATAATATAACAGTATTATAAAGTAGAAATATCAATGTCATATTGATAGATGTCACAAGTACAGCCTATCTAGTTAGTTTATTTTAGTTAGCCAAAAGGCTATATACAAGTGTAGACGTATCTGTTAGGCGTCTCTCTCATATGTACCAATAAAGGAGAATATAACAATTGTTGCTGTATTATTATTCTCACCACTCGAACACAAGAAGAATATGTAAAAACCAAGACGTTGTAGTTCTCAACAGAAACGTGTATCTTCTAAAGTACGTGTATCTTCAATTTCGAAAAGCTATCCTTAAAAAATGCAGCGCCATGCCGCGTATCGTTTCGTTGCGGTGTGAATTGACCCTTACGTCTCAAGCTCTAGTGCAATTTTACCACTAGGCGATATCCAGTTAAGTATAGACGTAAACATATAGACAGTTTATCACTATTTGCCTAGCAAAAACACAATTACTTACCGAATTTAATATTTTCGTTTACGTTTAGATTAAATATAATATGAACAGAGTATAGAGGAGGGAAGTATTGTGAACTACGACGTCTTGGATTGGATTAGAGAGAGATGCTTAACACAGATACGTATTACACTAATACCTTTGGCTAACTAAAATAAACTAACTGGATAGGCTGTGCTTGTGACATCTGTCAATATGACATTGATAGTTCTACTTCATAATATTGTTATATAGTGCAACAGGAACATAGTACAGAATTGTCAAGCAGTGGCCGAGCTTATGATTAGGAATAGCTAAGAACACTCTGAATCATGTCAAACAACAATATCAAAATTGGTTCATCCGTTTACCTTAATCAAGCCAGTAGACTTTTGTTCGAAAGATTTTTCCCAAGGCGGTTTAATAATTTAGTATATCCTACAAGAAAAGCGTAACTACCTGACGATATCTGTGGCTCAGTGGTTAGCCCGTTGGCGCCCAATCCTGAGGATTAAATTTTAATTAATTTTAGGTTAGAATCCCACAGAGGGAATAAAAAGTTTTCTGTGTTTCTGGGTCATGGACGTGTATTAAATGTGTATAATATAATAACAACCTTAAGTGTTAACCTATAGTGGTGCGTTATCAATTTCTCATTTGATTCAATTAGGTTTTTTTTTTGGGAGGGCAAACAAACAAGTGTATCGCCTGCTTGTAAGCAAGTAACATTGACACACAAAACACGAAAGTTACAAGTTGGCCGGCCTTTGAAAGATAATACCTAGATGCTTTTTTTAGATGTCTACTGACGCTTCACACCACTCAATCTGGCCCCGTGCTAAGTATCCAAAGAACTTGTGTTACGGGTAGCAGACAACGGAAATATGTTTATCATATTTAAGATTTTTATTATATTATATAATACACATCCATGATCCAGGAACACTTTTTGTTCCCTGGCGGGATTCAAACCCGCGACCTTCGGCTTGAGCGCCAACGCACTAACCATTGAGCCACAGTGGTCGTCTCAGTAAATAGATATATTTGAATCTTTTGAAGAATATAATAATTGTATGTTTTTTACAACCTTCCTCTTAAATCACTCCACCTTTCTATATCACGAGTGGACCGCCGAGCAGATCCGAATATTTGCCATTTGCCACTTTAAAAAATGACGATTCCAGCTGTGGGATAAATACTTTCTTCGTGAACAAATGTATATAGGAAACAATGCCATTCTCATACTACTATTATAAATATGAAAGTTTGTGATGATGGATGTATGAATGGATGTTTGTTACTCTTTCACGCAAAAACTACTGAACAGATTTTGATGAAATTTGTATAAGTTTAGGCTCTGGATTAATACATAGACTTCTTTATATGCCGAAAAAGTGTACCCGTATGGATACTTTATGTAGCTTGCGGAGCCGCGGGTAAAAGCTAGTATAAAATAATTTAAACATACATCTTGAAAGTTTTAGATGTATTTATAAACATCAAATAGAGATAGCTTAAAATTTTAAATTGAAGTCTGTTATCAACTCCTGAACGTGTATTCCGAAGTCGTTACTCGATACGGAGATATTATGTTACGGGTTTTTATGTACTAGCTGTCGCCCGCGGCTCAGCCCGCGTAAATACAGTATCCCATGGGAACACTGTAATTTATCGGGATAAAATGTAGCCTATTTTTTAACCCAGAGCCGAAACTACTACTATACTAAATTAAATTAAAATCCGTTCAGTAGTTTTTGCGTCAAGGAGTAACAAACATCTATCCATCCATCCATCCTCACAAACATTCACATTTATAATATTTGTATGATGTTAAATTAGTTGTTCACCTTGGCTTGCTCTATGTTCTCAGCTTACGTTCTTATCTAGTCGAGTCAAATTCTTAAAAAATATATATATTTTCATCTGGAAACACTGATCGTTTTCACGCGCTATTTACCTTTCGCTTGACCGCAGACCTTTTGTAGGTCCGTCGCGTCAACGTTGTTGATTTACATAACTGCGGCGAAGCCAAAAAGAAGGATAATGAAATTTTCAATCTATATAAAATTACTAGCTTTCCGTATCCCACTGGAACACTGTACTTTTTCGGGATAAACAGTGGCATTTGTTTTAATCCCGAGCCTAAACTACTACCATACCAAATTTCATCAAAATCCGTTCAATAGTCTTAGCGTGAAAGAGAAACAAACACCCATCCATCCATCCATCCTCACTAAATTTCATAATATTACAACTTTCATAACATTTATAATATTAGTAGGATTGTCAGGCAGTGAGCTAGCTGATGATGATGAATTACAGCTAAGAGCACTCTCGATCATGTGAGCTTTCAAACAAAAGAAACCACTCAGATCAAAATCGGTTCATCCATTTGGGAGCTACGATGCTACTGACAGACAAACAAACGTCAAACTTATAACACCTCTCTGTTTTTGCCGCGGGTGAAAAATATAAAATTCGACCGAAATAATGTGAATTTCTATATTGCGCGGCAAATAATTAACATTAATGTTGGTTGCATTATAGTGTACTATTGTCTTTTTGTTTACGTTTGGATTCTCTGGATCCTCAAAGATGTTTTGATACATTTACAATTTCGGTAAATTCGATAACACGAAAATAGCTTGACACTCGAAATGACACCTTAAAACTGTAGTCGCTAGGTTCTTATTGGAATATCCCTCGGAATACATTACCGTATTACTTTTTCCAGAGCAATACGTAATATATTGTCAATGGTATATTACCATTGTACATAGGCACATTGTAAATGGTTTAGTGCCATCATGGCAATACTAATAAAAATGTTATCGTCTGTACATTTTATTCATGAATATTGCTTGGGGTTATACGCTATCAATCCTACTACGTGTACTGAATGAAATGATATTTGTAACTACGAAACGGCATTCGATGCGGCAATTTGTTTGACCTATTTTTTAGTTTTATTAATAGTACCTCTGGTAAATTAAAAAATATAAAGAATCACAAATAAATTTATCAGACCGAGATTCGAAACCGCCACATTCCGAATTTTCAAACAAAGTAAAATTATATATACGTATACCAAACTGATGTGCCAATCGAAATTATTGATATATTTTTGCACTACGTAAAAAGCATTATAAAGCTTAACAATGCGCAGTTTCTCAGGGATAAGACCTAGCTAGATCAATTTTTTTCTCCCCCAAAACTCTCTGTATACTAAATTTCACGGTAATACTTGTAGCCGTTTTCGAGAAACCAACTATAATATATAATATACAAGATTGTCTCGTTTAAATTATAAGATATGATTTGACATTAAACATACATATGACCCTAAATTTTCACCATTCTAACATCAACCATCATTGTTTGAAGGATATTAGACCTGTAATAATCCTCAGCCCTCGCTTGTCGATAACTCTTTTACACATCACATGTAGGTGCAGGTGTGGGTTAGGTGTAGGTTATTATAGTAGGTTGTAGGTATTATATAGGAGTTATTTATTACAGTTAATAGTAACATGGTTAGTTATTTGGGTACAGCTAGTTAATATATGAAATTCAATACCACGCTTCACATCGGGTAGCGTGTTCCATTATTTATTGTATGCATACATTGTATGACATCTGTGCAATATTGAAATCGTGAATTCCTCAATTGAAAATGTATAGTTCATAAATGATGGATGAGTGGCATATACCTACACTTTACACCCATAGGGCATAGACATAATATGTATTATAGACGAGGCAAAAAGTGTCCACAATTGCACTGCCCCACTTTGGGTTATTTGGGGCAGTGGAGGTTTGAGATTTGCGCGTCTTGACATTTTCACACAGTAATAATACACTGAATTTTCATCAAGAACATACACAACAATCAATTACATATTATATTGATATTGAAATTCGGCACAGATCTTGAGTGAACCACAAGGCAGGACATAGGCTACTTTTTATCTCAGAAAATTGCTCTGTTCCTATGTAATATCTATTTCCGGGCACGAAGTCGCGAGAATCATCTAGTTTTAAATAATCCCTCGATAGAAAATGTATGATTTCATCAATATTGAACGAGTGTCATACATATGTAATGTATTAGAAAAGTTTGATTCGATAAGAAATGGTGCATATGTATGCATGCTTTGAAAGAAATATGACTTGGCCAAGATTTGTCATAACTTCTTTGTCAAAACTTGCTTCAAACTGAAGATACAAAAATATTCGCTCCGTGCGTTAAAGTACTTTGACACAAAATCCAACTGTTGGATAAATATAAAGAAATGAATAATAAATAATGAAGGCAGAAGTGAAACAGCATTCATTATTTAAAATACAAAAATACTATCATCGTGCCTGAAGAACAATCATTTCTAAAAATAGAAAAATATTTGGTTCGCTTTCAAATATTATAAAAGAAAAGGAAATAAAAAGAATAAAGATATTTCGTCAGACCGAGATTCGAGCCCGAGACCAATTGGTGAACAGCGCAAAATTCAAGCGCCTACATAACTGCGTTACGCGTATCTGGCATTAGTATTCGAAATTACACATATTTTATTTGTATTATACGACGTAAGGGCCGTAACCATTTTTCGTGACAGAAACTTCGTTTATATTCGTGTGTCACTTGAATAATCGAAATACTTCATTTTGTACTGTCTCATTCTGTAAATTCTTCTGTTGGCTGTAGGTATACATTAAAATAAACGATTCCCGCGGGATAGATTTTCATTCTAAGCGAGCATAGTCACGGCCAGTAAAATTTGTTTATGACGGCAAAATGTACAGTGCCATGGCATAGATAACATCTTAAACTAATTTGTTTTCTCAATTACTCAGCTTTCTCTCTTCACTCTGAAATAAATTCATCTGCTTATTTAAAATAGTAAAATTTGACTAATTCGAAAATTCGTATGCAAGATATGGTGGCCATTTTGTGAAGACATAAAACAAAATGGCGGAGGAGATTGGAGGTTTTATGTAAATACTTAATTCCCAAATTGGAAATGATATTTTTACGGGTGATAAATTTTAACACATCTTCTGTCTGATTTACTTTTATGTGTTTTTTACATCTTTTAAATTTGAAATTCATAAAATGGATAAAACACTTCGTCACGTCTTTGAACGTAATAAAATAAGATATTGTGAGGTGAGGCAAGCTGGTGAATGGTCATAGATAGAGAGCGACGTGGCGCGGCATTTTTAACATAGTGATTTAAAATTGAACTTTATTTCCTACACAACGAGATGCACGTTTAATTGCAAGAGTTCAAATTTCGGGCTGCACCGAGCTGCGTGGTGCGGCGCCGCGCCGCCCTTTCAATGAAACGTGCATCTTCTTGTGTAGTGAATAAAGTTTAATTTTGAACCACTGCCTTAAACATGCCGCGCTGCGTCGCGTCTCGGTGTGAGCTGACCCTATCTGTAATATCATTATTTTAATTATGTATCTTCCTTTTATAGAACTAACGAGCGAATCTTATACTTTTAACGAGACAATCTTGTATATTTATTTGAAATAGTATTTCTATGAAATTTAGTATGCAGAGAGATTTGGGGGTGAAAAATTGATCTGAATTGAAAAACTGATCTGAATTGATGAAGCTAGGACGTACTCCCGGGAAACTGTGCAGTATTAAGTTTTATATTTTTTCTTTCATCGAGCAACAATATATAAATAATTTCGACTAAATAAATGTCAGTCCGAGTGGCAGAACGGCATGCTTATGAATAAGTTTTGCTTTGTTCGAAAATTGGTAATGTGGTGGGTTCGAACCCCGGTCAGATACATATTTTAGTCATCTTTTAATTATTTTAAATCTACTAGAACTCGGTAATCCAGGTTCTTATTCTCAAACGCGCCAAGTAAAGATAAGGACTCGTTATAATTACAAACTCCGAGAGTATCTGCTGTGATAACTCAAGCGCAAGCCTCCTAGTTTAAAATTAAATAAATTCCTTTAATTTGAATTTGTATTTTCTAGGTAATGGATTTCAGTTTACTAGAAGTTTTCACACTGTGGTAGAAATTCGCGCATAACAATTCGTATAATTTTTAAGTTTAAACTTTATTATTGTTCTTTTCTTCTTATCGAACGCACGGTAGTGTGTGTTAATAATCTGAGTTAGTGTGTGTTGTTGTTACTTTAATTAATTTTATGTATTTCTTAGCGTTATTTAAAATAATATTAACGTACTGCACAACCTCCTCCAAATTTCATACCCCCCCCGTTTCCACAATTCTCGTTAAACTCTACTTAAGTTTTTGCTTCTCGTATCAATATTTTAATAATTAATTATTGATATCTAAAGCAATTCAACGAAACACTTCAAATGTAGAAGTATCCAGAAATTATTTCGTAGAGCAGCTACGCCGTAGCGCCGTAGCTCGTAGCCCGCTACGTACTTCGTAGGACGTAATGACGTAATCACGCATATACAAATGTACGGATTTTGATGAAATTTGGTACAAAGATAGATTAGACTTTAGGAAACGACATAGGCTACTTTTTGTAACGGCAAAATGTAAATCGCGCGCAATATAGGGATTTACACACAGACAAATTTTATAACATACGCCTGTAACAGTTTAAGTTTTCCTACTTTCTGATAGACAGAAATGTCAAAGCTATAATTTAATTTATACAGACAGTCTTCAATATATATATATTATGGAAAGAGAGAAAAATCGATATAGCTAGGTCGTATTCCTGAGAAACTGCGCATTTTTAAGCTTATATATGTTTTTTCTTTCATCGTGCAACAATCAATAATTTCGCCTCTATTATGTCATTCCGATTAGCCCCCAAAGGGAGATCTCCGACCGAGCGAGGTGGTACGCTCGGTCTGGCCGAAGCCCACTGTGGTGGTTTTCAAATGTTGTTATATATATCGCCGATCTTAGAAAACTTCGATAGCGCGATTCAGGATCGTGGCGCTAATTAATCCGCCACAGCAGTTTCGTATACCTATGTATAATTTTTGCTTTGTTCGAAAATTCGGAATGTGATGGGTTCGAATCCCGGTCAGATAAGTATTTTTGTGATTTTTTTCAATTTATCATAACTCCGAGCGAAGCTCAGTTGCCCAGGTACTAAACTACTCAAATTCTGTGTAGTGAATGAAGTTATATTTTGCTTTAAAATGTAACGCCACGCCGCGTAGCGTAACATTGTCGACTTACAATAATGCGATCAAATTATGAGAACGATAACTTGTCAGAGAATTTGTGTCCTGACTGTACTTTTTTATTATATAATATTTTATACAACTTAGAATAAATAAACAGAATGTAATATAAAAAGGTTTGTGGTTTGGAATTGCTTACGTGAGGTTCACCGTATAAACCCAATTCCAAGGGACCTAAATTCATAATATTATAAATATATTACGTAGACCGTAAGAAAATTTAATGACCTCTATCATATCTCTCCATATAACAGTGGCGAAGGGTCTAAAGAACTCCATTATTATCGGCTTCCCTTTCAGATTACCACATGAAGACCTCCAGTCAAATCTAGGTTAGGGAAAACAATTATATCTTAAACTAATCAGGTCAGACAAGCGATATCGCGAGGTAGACCGACTCAAGCGACATCTATGCGCTGTACGTTGCAAATTTGACACGAATATTGGAATCACAGATCTCTTTAAAACCCGATATATTCGGAGTTATGGTGGGAGATCATATTAGGAACCTTATCTCTTTAGAAATAAAGTTGAAATTCAAACTCATTTTTAATAGCCGGCTGGCCACCTAAAGAACAATATTATTAATATGATTTGTCCGATGACAGTTCGAAGTAATTAAGGGCTATTTTTCTGTGACATTAACCAGCAATTTTGTAGCTTTAACCAATGAGGAGTCGTTATTAGATATTATCACGTGCATCATGAGACGAATGAATTTTTAAAAGTAGCTCTGCAGTGCCTCACCTGGCGCGTCCTGGGATGTAAAATCATGTTATTACATTACATTAATAATAATTGTTGTTCAACTATTATTTTTGAAATTATATTGAGCGGTGAGAAGTGATAAATATAATTCGTCTTAAAGTTTAAACTAATACGTGTATATGTGAATATTGAATGTGAGACTACTTTTTTTGTGTTTATTGTTGGTTAAATCGTTTGAATAAATTGACGTTTACGGTAAGCGGAAAATTGGATACATACCCTACTATCAATTGTAATTTGTAGTTATGATTATAATATTATGTATTATTATTTAATAGGCGGTAGTACCGTGGAAGTGTTTAAATATTATAATTATCTCACAATAGTTAATAATACACAGAAAAAAGTTTTATTATTAGGTACCTATTTTGTATTTAGAAATATACCTAATTGTAGGTATAAGAATACCGTATATAATATATATAGGAATAGGAACAGTAGGTATAACTATAAGAATAGTTACCTAAGTATTTGCAAAATCTCTCCGGACACGACACAACTCTACACGCTTGTAACTCTACGACATTGATCATCGTACATAATATGGTGCTAAATTTCCTATCAAAAAAACTTGCACAATTCACGTCTAGCGACTAGGGCTTTCCTCTGAAATAAAACCACCCTTCGCCACTGCTATCTAAGACCTCTATCATTAATTTTGCAAAATGAACTTTATTGTAATGTGTTGAGGGTTAAATTGACTTCCCTTATCAAATAAAAAATTATGTAACCCTAGACATCTCGCTTCCTGCTCGACAATGTCATATAAGTCTACCTCTCTGGCTCAGTGGTTGAGCGCGTTGGTGCTCGAGCCCCGGCTGGTTCGAATCCCGCCGAAGGATCATAAAAGTTTTACTGTGTTTCTGGGTCATGGATGTATATTAAATATGTGTATAATATGATACAAATCTTAATTATAATATGAATAATATATTTTAAAAGTATTAAATATGTACTTCCCGTTGTCTGGTACCTGTAACACAAGTTCTTCGGATACTTTGCACGGGGCCAGACTGACGTGGTGTGAAGTGTCCATAGATATAAAAAAAAATATTTATAAACTTTTATGACATTTTTTAAAAGGAAGCGAACTGATGACAGTCATAAACACTCCTATCTAAGGACCATCTCGATTATATGAGCTTAAATAAAACACATCAAATTCGTTCTTTCCGTTTAGAAGCGACAATGCTACAGACATTTTATGATATTTACATTACTGCCGTAAGGACAGGGAATGAATGCGTAAAATATCTCTAATATAAGTGCCCCAATGAGACACTCTAGAAATAATGCGCGCGTAACTTTAACGAGACATTCGGCCAAATACTAAAACGCTATTTAAATTGACTGGCTCAAAATATGCTGTCTTAGCCATTTTAAAATAGCATAGACATTGACAACCTCTAGGGGTTTTTAACCTTTTAGGGGTCCCAAACTTAACTAAAACCGCAAGGTTTTATATTCGGCTGATGTTAATGTATGTTTAATAATAATATAGCAACAATTTATTTTAGTTAATGGAAAATGTTCCATGGCCTCATCACTACTTTCAAATTATTGTTTTATGATGGCATTATTGACAAAACATTTGAGGTAAACAGCCCGAGTGTTGGCACTTTATCAGTATTTCCACCTGGAGGGTTTCCTTATTGCTTATTATTTTAGTTATACTGGGGCCAGACCGGTGCCTTTATAATATCTATAATCCCGGTGGATTTAATAAAAATCTTAAATATATGTATAATATAAAAGTATTAAACATATTTTTCGTTGTTTGGTACCCGTAACACAAGTTCTTCTAATAATATATTATAAATAAAAAGCTTATTGGAAGTGGTCTCCATTGGCTGCAATACAGTCCTTTAAACGTTGAGGCCAGTTATCAATAGAAGCACGCACTCTTTCCATGGGAAAATTCTTCACTGCCGTTCGTACAGATTGTTTTAGGGACTCCAAATTATCACGGCGTTTAGAGCAAGCCGTACTCTCTAAAACTGACCATAAATCATAATACAGCGGATTAATATCGGGACTAGACGACGGCCAGTCTTCAGCTCTAATGAAGTCCGAAACGTTCGTTTCCAACCAAGACCGAGCTTTATGACCCGGCGCCGAGTCTTGCTGGAAGGACCATTCTTGGTTATTAAATTAAATTAAATAGCGTTTATTTCAGGCTGCATAGGCCCATATTATAAATACCTTATAGAGTAACATACATAATATATAATAAACTAACACTAACATTAAACATTAAACACGTATTGTTTGCGACGTGGGGCGCGAAGTGTTCAGGAGTCGTCCTCTGATCCGTCCTCTCGACTTTGATGAACCCGTCATCATCGCACGTATTGAACATGGTGTTGTTAAGGGGCTTCACTACCTTCTCAAGAATGGTATCTTGATACACTTGTGCCGATGTTTTGATACCTTTTTCACAAAAGTATGGCTCGTCACTCCTTCATAGCTAATACGCCACCACTGAAGACGGATAGTGCCCACGTTGCACTCTGTCGACTAATTGGGAAGCTTCCTTAGAGCTTTGAGCATTAATACGGTCATTTTGTTTGTTAAAATGTTGTTCAATTGTAAAAAAAATCTCATCCGTAAACAAAAATTTTTCTGTGACCTCCCATTGCGTACGCTTCAGTAGTTGTTTCGATTTTACCACCCTATTTTTTTTTAATTGTCAGTTAAGAAATAGCCAGTACGTCTCTTATAGGCTGCGTCTCTTATAGTCGTCATTCAATCATTTGCTAGATTTTTGCGACACAAATTTGACGTTTTTAACAAATAGTTATTGGTAAATAGGTTATTGAAACCAGGCCGTATAAGAGAATTATTAGTAGTTACTGTAAGAGCAATTTCTTTACGGATTTCTGGTGTATTTGATTCTGGACGATTCACCTAATATGGCCATTTTAGATCTGGTGTCTGTATTCCACGATCATCAGGTGATCTATTTGCTCATGTGTCGACATTATCGGGTATTATCAATAACAAACAGACCCTCAGAGTGTCCCGATTCGCTCTAAATTCTCACGTCACACAGTTCAGTCGTTGCGGCGCCGAATATTGCGCTTGGTGTTAGAATAGAGCCGCTGATACACGTCCTAGTTATGGTGGTGGCGAGTAATTTTACAAGGTTACGACGATACGTGACGCGAAGTGGCGCTGCATTTTTAAGATAGCTATTTAAAATAGAACTTTATTCACTACACAAAAAGATACACCTTTCATTTGACGTCAGTCGTACACTGCACGCGCTGATCAGCGCGGTGCAACATGACATTCGAACTGTTACAATAGAACGTTTATCTTCTTCAAGAATAAAGTTCAATTTTGAATAGCTATGTTAAAAATTCGGCGCTATGACGCATACCGTTTCGTCTCGGCGTATATTGACATTTAAGATACACCTACATATAATCATAGATCTATATTATATAGACCGAGAATGACGGGGCAAAAAGTGTCCACACTTAAACTGCCCCACTTTTGGGGTTGTTTGGGGTAGTCGAGGTTTGACATTTGTCATCTTGACATTTTGACATTTGCTTTCCGCAGTCCAAATTTATTGGACAAAATATTCTGTAATCAAGATGGCGCAACTTTTTCTTGTATGAAGATTTTTTCCGGCATAGCTAAAGTTTATATGGAGGAGGAGTGTGATCTACAGTAATATTTTTCTATAATAATGCTTATCAATGTATAAAATTGATAGAAATAACGTTTACACACACTACCTCAGATTAATATCTCACACTACCATGCGTTTGATACAATTTTGTCGGACGTTGACGTTTGTCAATCTGTCTTTAATTCAATAGACAACATTAACATTTTTGTTTCGTGTCTAAGAGGCAATCGTGCCTAATAAAGTTCAAAATTAAATGATTAAGATCGACATCCACATTCGATTTAGATTTCGATCGATTTCGACCACAAGACGACAAATAGTTGATAATAATTTCCAGCTAGACAAGATTTTAAAGAAAATTAACTTCGCCACCACTTGGCAAATAATACCATTGTAAATTATACCAGTCTTGGAAATACAATCACACATTTCCCACTTATACTAATAGTAGTAACTATGATTTTGGAACGAAGTTCCTTATCGCGCGTTGCGAAAGGGGGCTAGACGGAAAAAATTAAGACCAAAAGTTGTAACGACACTTTTTGCTATAGTTGTAAGCCGTGCGGCGTGGAATAAATTATAAATTCCCTTCAATTTTTTACCACAAGCCAATTAATATTACTAAAATTGAGCCTACTGATTAAGTTTATTTTACATTATATTTGTTAATAATAAAAAAATATTATTATAACTTAAAAAAAATAAAATTTTATTACAATTCCTTCACTGATTAATCGAAAGGAAGTTCGTTCCATCCGGGTGTCCCTTGACACCTCTCAAGTTTTTACAAAAACTATCACCCGAATACGTAAATTATATAGCCTATGTTACCCGGGCTACTATCACGAATCTAGTGACACATCATTTATTAAAATCAGATCAGTAGTTTGGACACTATGGTGGAACAAACATACATACATACATAGACTGTCTAAATCATTACCCTTCCTTTTGGCTTTGCCGTAGACGGGTAAAAATAAACCTATTCTCCAACTGTCCTGTGTGTCAGTGCCCTAAACGCCCACTGTCATTTATTTTAATGGCGTCCTTGATTCACCAATAGTGATCTCTAATTCTGTATTCGATATTGCTTCCCGAATTTCACGGATTCGGGGATTTCAGATTATCAACGCCAGGCTTTTGGTGAAAAAGTCATCTTATCAAAATCGCTTAGGTATTTACGCAACTGATTTTTATACGATTTTAAACAGGAAGGTTTTTAAAAATTGTAATTTGGATTCGATGATACTCAAATTCGAGTGTACGAATCGCAAAACATTAAAAAAAACATGTGAAGAATCGTGCTTGCGTTACATACATATTGCGTAATATAAATTAAAAATATTTACACCACGCGCACCGATACGCTAATACATGTTGGTGAATTTTTCTGTCAAGTGGCAAAAATACACAAACGTTATTTCACGCCGAGTTTTTGTGAGGCCGCCAACCACCACAAAAAGTTTTAGTTCTGTCGCATATAAACCCATCGAACCACCCAGGTAATTTAAAAAAATCCTACTACTGTGTAAATGTCAAAGGTTCTGAGAATTAAATCAAAATCCGTTCAGTCGTTTTTGCGTGAAAGATTCTCTAATATCCATCCATCCATGATGATCCATGACGTGCGTAAATCTATAAAATTAAAGATTGCTTTGTCGTTGCTTGTCGTTAACCATAGAAAACTAGACAAGATTCTCGATTGTTCCACAAAAATTGGAAGTATGTCCACGCGTCCAAGTGAATTATACTAAAGCTTTGAAGATTTCAGATAACTTTTGAAAAGGGTTAAACCTATCAGCCCTTACAAACCTTTCATAGAAAATGTTTCTTTTGTTATTCAAATAATTGATGCGATAAACGAAAATTAGGTCTGGTGGTGTCACAGACATTAAAAAATGTCCGTTTTTCTCTCTGCACCACACAAAATTCGTCATCACTTTGGCTATACAACCTTAGATTTCGGACGATTCGCTTAATGTGGACATTCTAGATACTTCTCCTTTCTCTATGGCCTCAGTCAAGCAAATGGCTTATCAGTTTAAAAGGAATCAATGGCTTGCCAGAAAAAAGTATTTGTTGTAAGTTGTACTTTATGAACATAGGAACAAAAAAACAATAATATTATTAATATACACCGAACTCGGGGGGGATACTCGTAAAAGATAATTGATTAAATATAACCTTACCTATTGTTCAATATATTGCTCTAGTGGCGGTTTGCGGAAAAGCGACATCTATTATTTTCGATGTCAATTACGTAATGAAATTAATAACTAGTTTGTTTGGAAACACAATATGCTAACAGATGAATGATAGATGTCGCTTTCACGTCACGATAACCAAAAACATAATTATAATTTTTTTTACTACATAAATATAAATAGTATAGAGGGATCTATTTCACACCCCACGTAACATTTTGACGTGATAACGTCTTATAAATCGATGGTGCCGGCTGCACGCACGAAAAAACATGACTCATGCGTTACCTGTTACCCGTTATCGTTACCAAGTACCCAAGTACCAGCGTTACCTCGCATTGCCTTTACCTCATTATTATTACCGTTGTTGTTGTTGTTGTTGTTGACGTTGTCACGTTCAACTATCGTCAGTAAATCGACTTTACAGACAAACGGTATTTTTTTATTGTTTTTTGTCATAAAACTAGTATGAAACTGCTGAGCTATAGAAAAAGAAATATATCTACTGGGCCACTAGATGGAGCTTTTACGCCTCAAATTGACAATTTACAGCATGACAACCATAGACTATCTATATAGTCTATGGTTGTCATAATATCTATATTATGACGACGATTACCACAGTTAAGTACGTATTTTGATGTCCTTTAACGATAAGGAACAAAAGTGTTCCTGGTTCAAAATTTTTCTGTGTTCCTGAGTTATGGTTCTGTGTTAAATATGTGTATATTTAATATAATATTTAACACAGAACCATGACTCAGAAATACATTACTTCTTCTTCGGGTCCAGATTGACGTGGTGTGAAGCATCCATAGGTATAATTATTAAATACTAGCTTTAACCTGCGGCTCTGCCCGCGTCAATACAGTATCCCACGGGAATACAATAATACTTTGCTTTTTCGGAATATAAAGCAGTCTATGTTTTAATCCAGAGCTTAATCTGCTATCATAATCAATTTCATCGAAGTCCGTTCAGTAGTTTTTGCATGAAAGAGCAACAACCATCCATCCATCTATACATCCATCCATCCATCCTCACAAACTTTCACATTTATGATAGTAGTAGGATTCTTATGAATAACGGTGACAAGTTAATATTGTGGCCTATTGAAACCGAATCCGTGCTAATTGACAGCAAGGCCCATAAATAAGGGCCCATAAATAAACAGCTAAATTGTCGAAGGCCCGATTGCCCCTTGAAACCCGAACACAGCTATTAGGATATCGATTTTGGTGAGGGCACTTATAGACCTCCGTGTTGTATAGTTTTATTAACTGCCTCTTCAATAATACCCTACTACCATTATAAACTGGCTTTTGCCCGCAGCTTCGGCCGCGTGGGAGAGTGTTCGTGGAAAAAAACTTCTTTAGCAAATATACCTGCGATATAGCAGTAGCACAGAGTAAAAATATATACTTTATAATAAATTTTCACACGTGCTTTTTAATTTTAAGATATCTCCTAGATATAATCTCCTAGATAAGGATAATTAAATAGTGTCCGTATATTCATACGGACACTATTTAATTATCCTTATGCTTCTGAAAATAACGCAATATTTCTGACCATTTTATTAAACTTAGAATGGACATAGTGACCTATCCTTAAAAGATAGACATATCTATGCCATCGCGAAGTTTTTTAAGAACTATATAAGAGAAACAATCCCACCATAGTCAATACATTGTTTTGTTATTTATCTACAACGGGTTAGGTCAGGCAGCGTTTTCGATAAAAGTTCCCAGACGGCTTGATTTTTTCCGACACCTTCAACAATTATCGTCATAAATCGAACTATTTCCACAAAACCTTAACAAATTATTATCGACCTAAACCTTCCTAAGGAACCACTCGGAAATACGTGCTGTGCTAGTCAAACTCTCAGTTCCTAGGTAAGTCATTTCAGAGATTGTTAATTAATAATAATTGATCTCATTACTTATTCTAAATTTGAGCTTTGTTTGCCTTATTATTTTGATCACCTGCTGGTTTTTATGTTAATTTTAAATAATAGTCTATGTTTGATTTGGCTCTGATTCGTCAGTCCCTAGACCGTCAGGCCCTCGTCGTAAAAGTGACTAGGTCCTTATGCCACACCTAGGGACTGACGGTCATACAGCATGATCCATGGTTTTAATAATAAAATATGTGTATTTATTGTAGAATATGGCACCTAAAAAGATAACATTACTGTCTAAAGAGGAACTGGCCAAAAAAAGTCTGAACAGGCACAGAGACTGTGGGAATAGTGGGAGCCCCAAAGGGAGATCTCGACTTTGATAAGGCGATTGAGGATCGTGGCGCTAATTGGTCCGCCACAAGACAGTTGGACAAAAATAAAAACGACCCTATTTTGCTAGCAGACTATAATGAAATAATACGACTGAAATATCTAAATAAAAAGGATAAAGGAAATGTTTCGAGGACATGGCACCACGTGAGCACAGATGATATCAAAAAAAAAGGGTAAGTGATTCGTGGAAATGGTAATAAATACATGGATCAAAATACGCCGCCGTCATTGGACGAGTATAATGTTCCTGAAATTTCTATTATGAACAATGAAAGAAGAGCTGAAGCTAAAATAAGGAGTATGGTTAAACGGAAAAAGAAATAGTAAAATGAAAGTTGAAGTTAAAATTAATTTGAAGAAAAAACTTGCCAGCGATCAATCGCATCAATTCATCAATAAATCGAATCAAGAAACAGAAGACTGAAGCGTAGAATGACGAAAAATAAGAAAGCATTTACACCAAATAGTAAATTGAAGCCACGGCTAACGACCCTAATCATAAAGCAGAATTGATAAAAAAGCAGTATTTGGCGAGATTTGTCCAGACGTTATTGACTGTTTGTTACAATCATTAATAAAAATATGTAAGTTATTTTATTTTATACAGTTAATTTTGCAATAATAATGTGATTAAACACACTACCCGTCTTTGGCGTCAGTCCCTATCATGTCTCGTCAGTCCTTAGAAAATCTTGAATTTCTCTTAAAATACTCAGTAAAGTGACTGGCCCTTTTAGATGTAACAAAGTTGATATTATACCCACAGTACAGAATTAAAAATTTACTGATAACCTTAAAAAAATACCTTTGTCAAAATTAGGCCATAAGTTAGCAGCAATTTTCACATATTTATATCTGTTTTATCCGATATTTGCAACTATTAAGCGATAGTATACAGTTCATGTAATTTGGTCGCTCACTTTGATTTATGTCACAATATTTTTTATTTCCAAAAATTGCTACTTCCTACACCAAATATCAGTCCCTAGCCATGTAAGATCTCCCAAATTTAGCAAACATTTAATTGTTATTCTAATTCTCTAAATAATACTTTGATTTAACTCGACTGAACCACGTTTATTATTACATTACTAGCCTAGTCATTGCAATTTAATTTTTAATAACAATAACTTTTATCATATTATTTCAAGTTAAAAAGTGTAAGCTTAAAAAATATCAGTATATTAAATATAAATATCTTATATATGGATAGATGGATGGATGTTTGTTACTCTTTCACGCAAAAGATATGGAAGGGATTTTGAGCAACGGAGTTTAAGATCTGGATTAACACATAAACGTTTTGCGAAAATTACAGCGTTCCGTGGGATACTGTATTCACGCGGGCGGAGCCGCGGGTAAAAGCTAGTCTATACTAATATTATTAAGAGGAAAGAATTCTTTGTAATATGTTTGTTTGCTTTGAACAGGCTCCGAAACAACTAGACCGATTTTGATGAAATTTTACATAGATATTGATTAGACTACGAGCACGGGGATATATATACGGAGGATACTTTTTGTCCCGCCATAATGTATGGTTCCGTTTTTTTTTCGTTTTGCGTGCACGAAGTCGTTTGCAACATGTAGTCTAGTCTGGTAAGTACCCTCACATGCTCGAAACATAGCAGCGACGTTACTTTACGCCGGTTTTGAGTGAGAATAAATAGACAAGTTTTTCCAAAAACTTTTGCATCGGATAGACATTGAACAAAAACATACTTAATATACATCCAATATATTATAGGAAACCATTCACAGGAGCCAGTCGTGTGGAAGTAATATTTGAATGACCTTCTGGGAATATATTCTGAAGGTTTTAGAATGCGAAAAAAACTGAGATTACGCGTAGTTTTTATTTTATCATCATCACTAAGGCTCGACTCGCACAAACTACGTTGGAGTGATGCGACGCGTCATGTTTTTCACCTGTCGCATAATATTCCTCTCTATTATTCCATTATTAAGGTACAAATTTATATTATTCAAAGATTTCAAAACCAAGGATGGGCTACGACGTACATTTGACGGAAAAAATCTTCATACAAGAAAAAGTTACGCCATCTTGATTTTAAAAGATTAATATACGGCGCAAAGCAAGTGTCAAAATGACAAATGTCAAACCTAAATGGCCCCAAATAACCCCATGTTTGGGGCCATTTTTTTTTTGCCTCGACATGCCTCGTCTTTAATATACACGTCTTTTTATGAAAATTTTATTTTATGGAAATTTAGTGACAAACGTAAACACCTCGCACACTACCATAAATCCGTAATCTACTTATAATTTGTACCTTAATAATGGAATTATAGAGATGAATATTGTTCAACAAGTGAAAAACATGACTCTGCGCCAGTGTGAGTCGAGCCTAACGTCTCCACTGATCCTGTCTTATGAGTACTGCCTATAGCGCAATCCGCATGACGCTGCAGGCTTGACCCAATCTGCAGTTCGTCCATATACACCACAAACGTATCATGCCAATCCACGCCCATACACCGTCAGTTCTAACTGATCCAATCGACAGCGTCATGCCGATTGGGCGATAGGCAGTATACGGCTAGCACATAATAAATACTCTTCAATTTAATCTAAACCTCAAATCCAATCACGCTTAGTATGCAGGGAGTTTTGGGGGAGGCAAATTTATCTAGCTAGGTCTTATCCCTGGGTAACTACGCATTTTTAAGCTACATACATTTTTTCTTTTGCAACAATACATCAAAATTATTGAGTCTATTATGTCAGTCCGATTGGCAGATTGTAATGCTTATGTATAATTTTTGCTTTATTCGAAAATACGGGATGTGGTGGGTTCGAACCCCGGTGCAATATTTTTGTGATTCTTTTTATTTTTTATTAAATCTACTAAAGCTCGGTTACCCAGGTACTTCTAATTAAACGTAACTCGGGATCGAACTTATTATTTTTTTTTTGTTCCAGATCTCCGACAAACTAATAAACTCAACAATCATCTAGTCGTAAGTGTTTCTTATTGTTATATTTTAAAAATATGGAAAAAACTCATTCCATATTAATTTTTAACTAGATATCGCCCGCGCCTTTGTGCGCGCCGAAATAAAATAAAAGGGAACCGTACATTTTGCCGAAATAAAAAGTAGCCTATGTTCTTCGCCGTGGGTGAAATTTGGCACAGATATTCAGCAGTATCTGTACCAAATTCCGTCAAAATCGGTGCAGTAGCTTCGAAGACTTTTTCAATGCAAACAAACAAACATAGAAACTTATAGGCTACTTTTTATCGCGGCAAAATGTTCGGTTCCCACGAGCTTTCTTCTTGTGCGCACGAAGTCGTGGGCAACATCTAGTCTAAAATAATATCCACAAAAAATATATATATAATATTCAAATTCTGAATGTTTTCTTTAGAAATATTCAGCCTACATACAAGAATGTTTTTAGAGTGTACTGTTTGGATGGGATGCGTGAGTTTGTATGGTTCGATTAACTTTGTATGAAAATCTATATTATTTAACTTATATTGTTATCATAAACCATACTTCCTTTCGTCCTATCGACTTGACGCTATCGATTGGATCAGTTCCATATTGACATCAACAATATGAACTGTCGTGCTAATCCACGCCCATACACGGTCAGTTCTAACTGATCCAATCGGTAGCGTCAAGTCGATTGGATGTAGGCATTATGGTGTAAGGCTACACTTACACATATACACGCAAAAGACATTTTTTTAAATGACAATTGAAGGATTCTGTGTTAATTTTTACTATATAAATCAAATGAAGTATTTTCGTAACGTCCTTTTCCCATCTTGCATAAATGGGCCAGCTCGACCGAATAAATACCACGGTCTCACAGAAAACCGATATGAAATAACACTGGCGTTGTGTTCCGCCGAGTGCGTGAGGTAACCGCAGGCGCAAGGGGGGTTGGGGGATTTTAAGGACGAGGAACGCAAGTGCGCAACACCAGAGGAGTTACAAGTGTATCTCCTCTGGTGTTGCGAGTGTCCATGGACGGCGGCAATCACTTACCATACGCGATACGTCTGCTCGTTTTCTAATCCATTAAAAAAATATACTTTTGCTATAGATTGTCTGAACCGGCGCTTTTTCCCACGAAAATGGTAAGTTGACTCTCTAAACCTCAATTTTAACTTGATGGAGCGTGCCAGACATATTATAGCACGGACAATGAACAGTGATAATATGTGTGGATAGACGCGACGGACCTACAAAAGATCTGCGGTCAAGCGAAAGGCAGATAACGCGTGATAAAGATCAGTGGTTCCAGATGAAAGTATATGTTTTTCTTTTTAAGAATTTGACTCGACTAGATAAGCCGTTAGCTGAGAATTAAATTTTTGTTTGAAAGTACGCAAAGCCTTTTTTATGGTTTGCAATATAGGTATTGTGTTTTGAAACATGAAACAAAATTGTTAAAGTAACTGCGATGCGTGCAACAGGAAATTTCGCAGGAATTGCACATGTTGCCGCAATTAAAAGTAGCTTAAAGTCTTCGCCATGATCTATTCTATTTTTTTTTCAAATGTAATCAAAATCGAATCAGTAGAATCAGAGCATATTCAATGCAAACAAACAAACAAACCTTTCCTCTTTATAATATAAGTATAATATAGTTTATAATTACAATGTAGGTACTACAAAAAGAACTGCACCGCTTTTGCAATGAAACGTGAATCTTCTAGTGTAGTCAATAAAGTTGAATCACTAAAATGAATCTTAAAAATGCCGCGTCGCGTCGAGTCTCGGTGTGAGCTTACAAAAATAAATTTTGTAACGTGACTGCTGTAATAAACTCGACCTTATTTTTAGTTATGTCCTAAACGCTTCATAATTGTTTCATTACACACAAAAAATATATATATTACATTATTTTGAAACCTAAAAACCTACAAAAAAAAGTTTAAAAATACACTTTTTAAAACCCGCTGAAAACACTATTCGCCATGTTGGTTGATAGAATATCCGTGCTGTGACGTCATACTAGTACTATTTGTAATCTGTGCTATAGTCCGTAGTAGTAAAACGGCGGTGTGACGTTCCGTTTGACGTTTTGACACAAATGTAAGTTAAGTAAATATAAAGTTAAGAATTTTAGAACAAACATGGAAAAGAATACAGGAAAACCATTTTGAGCTAATTCAATATAGCATGGAATTAGAGGTAACAAAATACATAATTAATGACTTTATAAGATGTCATGAACTATTTATTTACAGAAACACGTTCCGTTTCACTACTACATAATTATGTGTTTATTGTGTTTGTGTCGTCACATCCTTTCCGGAAGTTACTTCGAGGTGTTATCATCAGTGGAAATTAAAATACAAAAATACATATTCTTAAATCAACTTTATTTATCAATCTTAAGTTTTTAATATATGATATCGCTAGAATACGTTTTTCTAAGCCAAGTACTAAAGGAAATACTCCTTCGATGTATGAAATATGAGTCAAGTAGGCTATTGATTAGCAGACGGGCGATTCGTCGATTCGGACCGAAGTGTGACGCTGTCACTGTATAATATCAAATATGCGTGTCGCCTCATACTAAAGAAATTGAAGTAAACATAATTCTCACACACACACAACAATTCATTGTGATTATATTATTAGATGCAGCATTTGTATGTATGCATAATGTATCGTACTCCTTAACTTTTTGCTCAGTGTGCTAGGCAACACTGTAACACTTTTTGTTAAGTTATCAACATATAAGCCCCTGTAGGGCTTCTGATGATGACAACAAACCAAAAAAATATTTGTATTGTTGTCTTGGACTTGATGTTGCAGTGTTTCAGAAATCTAATTACAGCCCCCGACGAAGGGGGTTATGTTTGGCGTCCCTGTCTGTCTGTGTGTGTGTCTGTCCGTGGAACCGTAGGTCCCAAGCGGATGAACCGATTTTGATCTAGTTTTTTTCAAAGCTGACATGATCGAGAGTGTTCTTAGCTATAGGTTATTATTATCATCATCAGCTCGCTAACTGCTTGACTATTCGGGGGTTACTTAATTTTTTTAATTTTGTTAGATACGCTTTCGTATATACTATAGAGACTCTAATGTTAAAAAAAAGCAAAGCTGCGCTACACCTTTTTTGAAAAGAAAAGAACTTTTGTCTCCTTATTTATATCCCGCGACACCGCACGCGTAAATAAATAAAGAAAGGAACACTGTACTTTTTCGGGAATAAAAGTAGCCTATGTTTTAGGCCAGAGCCGTAAAGTACTACCATATCAAATTTCTTCAAAATTCGTTCAGTAGTTTCTGCGTGAAATAGTAACAAACATCCATCCTTCCATCTATCCACATTTATAATAATAGTAGGATTAATAGTTTACAGTCAGAAGCCCATATACGAATTTAACTTTTCAATTGACTTTCAATTAATTTTAAAACTGTCTTGTGATAATAAACACGTTTGACGTTTGTGTAGGGTTTGACGTTTATGAGAATACGACTCTGCTGCTAGGTGAGACCGAAACTGTATCGAAACCAAAACGAAAAAATCTTCATACAAGAGAAAGTTACGGCATTTTGATTTGAGAAGACTGAACGTACTGCGGAAACAAATGTCAAAATGTTAAGATGACAAATGTCAAACCTACCCCCAAAAAACCCCATGTTTAGGGCCATTTGGTGTAGATACTTTTTGACATAGACTAGACATGTCTGTCTCGTCTATAATGTAACCGTCTAGAATATAAACTGTATTATTGTAATATTGAAGTAGCAGAATCGACCTTCTGGTATGTTCTGTAAAAAGAACTATCGCAGAAAAAGAGGTCCGTCTGCATAACCCTAACGCTCATTTCCATAAATAACATATTTTCATTAGCTGGACTGCTACCTGACAACTTCAAGTAAAACCTAATTGAAAACATCTATTATTGCCATTAGTTATTATATCCTTTATATACCTACCTACGTCGCTATTAATATTAGTATTATTTAATGTGCTAGTGAGACTGAGAGGCATTACTGCATTGCGTCCTTTGCTAACGAAAAGTTTCGAAATTCAATTTTTACCGCTTTTAATGTTGACACATTTTTGACAGATATTTTTTTCTAGCTTGAGTACCTACTTTAAAAGAGCCATCTGAGGGTTTTGCCGGGGAATTCAATGGGGGACGTTGTGGATTTTGTATATCTTTCAAAAATGTGTTATTTCGGTTCTTAATGTGTAATATTGGTTGAATATTAACTATCAAATATTCGTTAACGTGTACAAGTGTGGGAAAGTGGTACAACTTCAAAAAACGTGCTATTTTGTGTTCCCTCCAAAACTCCCTAGGAACTTTGAGTAATGCTTCTACCACTTTACTGAATCGACTTACTTGACTCATTGACTGCACTGACCATTTATTTGGACTTTGACTAGACTTTAGACTTGACGATTTAGGTATACGGTGTTGAAAATTGAAACGAAAATTCTATTTCCCGCATTTTTAACTTGACACTGCCAAATGGTTTTAAGCCGACGCCATGTATATAGATAAAAAAAGAGCCATCTGTCAAAAGTCTTTCATTTTAACAAAAGGGAAAATCGCGCCAAAATGTATGGTTCTTGCGGAATTTCCTTTTGAACGCAAGAAGTCGCAGACAGTATTTTGTAATCCTTACTAATATTATAAATGTGAATGTGAGTTTGTTTGTTTGGTTGTTTCTCTTTCACGTAAACTACGATTATAATGGCTACTTCATCGCGGCAAAATTTACGGTTCCTGCGGCATCTCTTTTTGCGCAAGAGAAGTTGCGGGGAACGTCTAGTAAATAATAATTGAAAAAAGGCAAATGATTATTTAAATCTTTAATTCGTAACATTTTAATAAATCACATAAGGGCATTATTAATCACTTTTAGCCCCAAAGTTAATCTGTATGCTTAATACTTAATACTTTCGGGACATTTGGGACTTTCGAGACTAAGGCTGGGATTTATGAGGCTGGGGAAAATTTAGAGCACTGAAAATAGAACTCTACGCTAATGAAATAGAGTTTTAAATCGAAGTATCGAGTGTATAGTGTAAGAGATACATATATTGAAATTTGGCTCGACACCTGTGTTTGATTTTCAATTCTATAATTTTAGCGCAGAGTTCTGTATTTAGTGCTCTGAATTTTCCCCGGCCTAGCAGATTCCGGATCATATAGTCGCAGCCTAATGTGGGGGCTTAATATTGTGCATGGGATTATGAAGTTTTTGCCGATTCCTGTCCCAATGTTTTAATCTAGCTGTTTAAAATTGGGACATTCAGCGAAAAGTTAAATGCTCTGGGAGCCAAATCCGCTCCATTATATAATTACCTGACTACTGTGAAGCGAAAAGGAAGTGTATTGATTTTGGCAGTCTTTATGTGTATGTATATATGTATGTAGTCGAAGCATATGCTACCAAATAGTAAGATTTTGCCCCAAGGTATACCTTGGATCCAAAAGTACTAGACAGAACTCCTGAGTCCTTATAGATACATGTTTGGGGATTCCGGCGTTGTTTGAAGAACTGCAAGCATATGCCATCATACCACTTACAGTAATCATCATCATCATCATCATCATCACCATCTTCACAGGAAACACCAATATATTATTATGATGACTACTCATCAGAGATTTGTGCATCGATATCAATGTCTTTGAAATTTTGCTATTGCCAAAATTATATTCGTGGTCATCATCATCACTATAGTATATTAATTAATGCCTACTGCTACATTTTTCCGTCGACTATTACAATAGATAATAATTATTATTTAATAATCAAATTAAAGTATCTAATCATTATCATCACTGGTGATTGTTTAGTAGGTCCACAGATCGGTAATGCTTACGTGTGGAAATACCACGGCCTCTCAGAAAACTGGCATGAAATAACGCTTGAGTTTGTTTTGCCGAGAGAGTGAGAATAACGAAGGCTTTATTGTATTTACAACTTTCTTAAAATGTGTTCATAATAATATAGATAATAAATTAACTAAAAAGAGAAAAAATATTATTTTTAAACAAAAATTAAATCCGATATCCAAAGTAGAAATGCACAAAAAAGTGTGAAATAAAACTTGTTTTCTAAACAATTCCCGTTTTGAATTCGGCTAAAATTAAGTACACATATACATACACAGTATACATATATTTCAGATTTTTATATATATTATAAACATAATAATTATTACCCTTCCAAGACCCAGGAACACAGAATCTTTTTTTTCTCTCGGCGGGATTCAAACCCCTCGGGCTCGAGCGCCGACGCGCTCAACCACTGAGCCACAGAGGTCGTCGAAATGTGTAGGCAGTCTTTTAAACTCCCAGCCTCTTTTGGCCTCCGGTACACAAGAAGATACATACACGTTTCATTGAAAAGAGTTCGAATGTCAATTCAATCAAAGTCAATGTCGAAAGCGCTGCTCTTGCAATGGATCTTATTCTATAGTGAATTGAATTCAAATTTGAATAGCTTTCGTAAAAATGCAGCGCCGCGTCGCACAGCAACTCGTTTTGGTGTGAATTGACGCTATCACTAAAATTATCGACCCCTTAAAACTGTCAAAAGTAATAAAAAAAAGTTGTCACAAACTAGAATTATTTCCGTAATCACATCCATAGATTGACATCAAAAAAAGATTTGACGGGAAAGTCATTTCGTTTAAAACAATAAAGTTAGAAAGGGCGCCAAATTGAAATCTTAAATCTTGAAAGTTGGCGTCAAATGTTGATTTAACGCCTTCTTGCCAAGATTTCGCGCGAAACTTTTAAATGTGGAACGCATTTTTATACGATTTATGTTTTTTTATCCTAAGCGTAAAAGTCAATAAGAATAGGTAACAATTAGGGTTTTCGATATTTTTTCTGCCGCTAGGAGGTAGACCCGCCTCACACAGAGTGCCATCTGATGGCGGAAGTGATTTCGAAACCTGTCAATAACAATTTTCGACACACTGGTGGCACCAGGCGGCGCTTCGTAAAAGTCGGGTCCTAGTCGTGTCAAACAGCTGTCAGATGTCACAAACTTAAACACCCACATTAATCAAGACGAAAATTCTTCTATAAATCTTAGACTAAAAAACAGAATTCACAAAAGTAATTCACAAAGTAACTAAAAGAGATGGCTTAAATTCCATAACACATACAACGCGACGCAAGCGTTATTTCACGCTGGTGTTCTATGGGGCCGTGGCCTCTGGTCAGCCTACACATAGCGAAGCATTAATCTCCTACACTACAAAAAATCATTGCCAAATAGAATATAATAATGTACACAGAATCATTATAATAATTGGAAAGATCTTATGAAACGGTTGTCCCGTTACTAAGAAAAATATGACTTACGAGTTATTCCCCGAAAATAACTGCATTCGTGTCGGCTTCAATTATCACTTACCTTTTGAAGACCCTCATCGAAACCCCTATCTGTTAAACAGGCTAGGGGGAAGCCCTATCCTGTTATATGAAGGAAAACTAGCCTTTCCACTGGTAGGAACTTACTTATTTTCAGGAATTTTCAGGAAACTGTTGTATCTCTTTATTCGTGATTAAGTCATCACTATTCATTCATATAGATGAATTTTTACTGTAATAGTGCCACAGGAGCGACATAATGTCAGCCGTGTTGACGCAAGCCTAAGGTTGACACCGAAATATTCTTAAACGGTGCTCAGACAAATCTATTATAAATATTATGAAATTATATTGAAAATTATGTCAAAGCACGAAACGAACAGCGGCCAGCCCCGTGAACAAAAGTCCTAAATCGGTGGAATGACGATTCTTTACGTTAGTAACATATATTATTTAATAGTGCTAAGTGATAACACAATATTATGTACGGATTTGGTCCGGAGCGGACCACGGATTGGTTTCTTAAAACTTGACTTAGACATTTTCTCCAAAAATTACGAGAAAAAATCTCTTCATCATCAATCATCCCTCTCTATTTAATTAAATGAAAGAATGTCAAATTCAGTATACATATTGTGTTCCCAGGCGTAAATACCTATTGTAATTATAAAAATATCTCAAATGTTTTCTGTTACAAAAGCGTAATTTATCGAAAATATTAACATTAGCATTATTATGAATTTCCAGCGCAAATAACAAACAAATTTTATCAAAGCTGCAGTCGAAAAACAAAAATATGGCGGGCGAATAACAATAGACAATCTCTATTTGTTCCATAGTCTATGATTTGGAACAATAAGCTCAAGACCTATGCCTCAAACTACCTTATTGTCTGTTCTCGTATCTCGCATCTCATTGTCTGTATAATAACACTAGTTAGAAGGCAGTAAGTCATATTTTCATATTTTTTTAATTGTAATTTAATTGTAATGTATTTAATGTATTTTCGTTTATTAGGGTTCCGTCGTACTCAAGGAACCCTTATAGTTTCGTTCTGTCCGTCCGCCTGTCTGTCAGTCTGTCCGCTATTCTAGCTTCTGTAATTATTAATATAAATTGATAAAATTCGGTATAGTTATGTACTGTGTATAGATCTCGGTTTTAGCATCATAAAATAAAAATAATTTTATAGTTTAGGTATAGAAAAATATTTTTTCATTCTACCCCAACGTGTGGTATATCGATGAATAGATCTAATAATCTCTTAGTTATGTTTGATCCGCTGTTAAAAAACGTGGCGACCACAAACCAAAATATTATTAGATTATAAAACTATCATTCATATTTCACTGCTCGTAATTATTTTCATTCAGTTCCACGGAGGAGTAGAAATATAATCAAGAAACTCTCAATCATATTTTATATGAAATGATATAAAATGTCACAGTACTAACCGCACCTCCGGCAGATAGCGACCTGCGCGGTTGTAATCCAGACGCAATTACGCTTATATCTAACCTACTTTTATCTATGATCGCAGTAGCTAATTGTTCAATAGTAAAATTCCCCGTGTAACGTGACCTTTGTATTTTTTATATCTCGTTTTTGACGTGACAACGTCTTATAGTTCGATGGAGCCGGCTGCACTCACGAAAAAACATGACTCATGCGGCGTTACCGGCGTTACCTCGCTAAACATGATTCATGCCTCGCTCTGAGGCTTCCATTTCTTATGACGTTGTCATGTTCAACTATCGTCAGTAAACCGACTTTACAGACAACCGATTTTTTTATTAGAAAGTTCAAAAAGCTCTAATTTTTTTATTTTAATACTTATGACAAAACTTATCAATGTGCAAACTAACTAATTGACGTTACGAATAAGCTGTCAAAAGATTCTTGGGTAGTCCCATTGAGTATGTAGTGACGCTGATATCACTAAGGGTCAGTAAACACCGAGACGCGATGCGACGTTGCTTGAAGATGTTGTTATAATATGCCTTAATTAGCAGCGCTACGTAGCGCGGCGACGCGCGTAATTTTGATTTTGCATTCCTATTAAAGTGTGCTCGACTCGTTGCGTGTCTTTAGGAACTGACGTTAATGGAACAGCTTAAGCAGTAAAAATAAAAAATCTTAAAAATAGAATTACAGCTCATTTCAAAATTGGGACACAATAATTTACTCGCGCAGTTGTACCACAGAGTAAAAGTTTAAACTTAATTAAGTGGTCACTAAAAATTAGTTGAAAGTAAATTGAAAGTCTAAGTAAAATTAGATGTTTAGGGGTCAGCAAGAAATCCTGTGGGTGGAGTAATTACGATGCCCTAAATTGTTAATAAACAGGCCTTTTAGAAAGTAAACAGGAATTTATATTGCGTCATAGCCCGTCAGCGGTAACGAGGCCATTTTGCGCGCCTACCCACAAACATGCGGACATTACTCTCCCGAAATCTCGACGCCATTTTGTGTTTGTACGCACTACGGGACGAAGTACAGTCCGTTCAGGATCATATTCCCTCTGACAAGACCTTTTCTTCAGCTACACAATTGGTGTCAACAAATGGTCAATTTACACCGAAACGAAATAATGGTCGAAGGAAACATTATCCCATTCTCACAATCCGTTAAAAAATCTTGGAATTCATCTTGATTCGACACTGTCTTGGTCTAAGTACATTGGTGAGATCGGTAGGAGAGTTTTTGGTGCGTGGAGTACTCTGAGGCGCTTGCAGCTTTTTCTGCCGATTCCGACTAAAATTCTGCTTGCCGAATCGCTTATCCTTCCTATACTGGATTCCGCTGACATATGTTCCACAAATATTTCAGAAGAGCAACATAATAAACTTGAGCGTCTCCAAAACCTTTGTATCAGATTTATTTTCGGTTTACGAAAATATGATCACATATCCGAATTTCGTACCAAACTCAAGTGGCCGCCAATCCGACTTCGGCGGAATGCTCATATTATACGGTCCACCTGTATGGTATACTGTATGACCCCAAGACGCCACCCTACTTAAAAGAAACGTTTTTATTTTTGGACGATAGTGTAAAATCTTTTCGAAATTCTAATCATTAAAACCCCCTACGAGAAATAAAAATATTTTTACTCCTCGTTCACAGCTCGTGCAGTCAGCCTGTGGAACAGTTTACCAATGACATTAAGACGCGCTCAATATTTGGACGTATTTAAAAATGGAGTTAAGGAACATCTTTTGTCACAATTAATATTGTGATCTTTACTGTAGTCCATAATTTGTATGTATTATTTCTAATTTTATTATTAGTATTTATTTATTTATTCTATAGTACGATATGTGTGTATGTATTAATAAATATTATATACATGTAAACATGTGTCATGATTATAAAGGTTGTCTGGCGAACCTTTATAATCATCAAACATGTTTACTTCACACTTATTACTATTATAAAATATATGAAAGTTTGTGAGGATGGATGGATGTTTGTTACTCTTTCATACAAAAACTATTGAAAGAATTTCAAAGAAATTTGGTATGATAGTAGTTTTTAGGCACTGGATTACCAGATGCTATTGATCATGAAAAAGTACATTATACCCGTGGGATACTGTATATAAGCGGGCGGAGCCACGGGCAAAAGTTAGTGTAATTCTATGCGTGAGCTAACTTAGTTCCCGAATTTCAGTCTCTTTGTAGATGAATCAGGTAAAATCTGTTCAGAAGATGCGTATCCATTCATTGTCCTTGTCTTGCAAAATTTGCTTAGAAGGACAAAACATTGTATAGCCTATTCATTGTGTAAATATTTTCAATAGTAAGGGGGATAATGTACAGTAGCGGAACTCAGCCGTGTCCTTGAAATTTGTACCCACGATTGAGCGTGGCCGAGCGCAGCGCTAGGGCTGGTGCGTCTACAAAGAAAGCGTTAACAGTGCGCAAGCGTCGCGGCACAACTAACTAAAAGTAGATCAATGCAGCGACAAGCCTTGGCGGCGCGGCGCGCGGCGTGACACAACATACTTTTCTCCTGTTTGAGGTTTCGTTAGCGGCCGTGTAAAAAGCTTATGTGTGCGTGCGCCGATTCGGGCGGTCTAGTATGAAGACAGTCTACTGTACATTATATATTGTGAATGACCACCCCCACCCTTCCCCAATCCGACGAGGGGCCACTTCTGTCGCCTACTGTGTACTTACTCATAAACCGGGATTAACTTTTGACACGTATAGCATAATGTTTGGTCTTTTTTTATTCTAAAAGTAATTGTTAAGCCCATCCGAATTAAGCCAGGCCATTATTTTTGTGTAACTATGTAATTGTTTAACTGACAAGAGTTTTACAATGTAGAGAATAGAATAGAAAACTCTTTATTTGCACACTCATAATAAAATACATAATTCGTTTAATTTATATACTCATATTTTATGTGTAGTTTAGCAATTAGATACATCTAAAAAGTAGAAGAAAAAAAATTAATTTAATTTTTGCTAAATTAATAAACAAAACCGGCATCATTAGTTCACTTACATCGTATAAAAAAACATTCATTATAGTAAGTATGAACTTAAACGCACAAATATCGGAGATATTTACAAATATGTTCCTGCGGCCGTATACTTCATACACTTTAACCAAGGCGTGACATCACAGCTAGGTACGACTTTAGTATGGAGCGTTTTCACGACACTTGTGAAATTTTGTGAACAAATCGCTCTACCTTTGAAAATATTGACTTTTGATACACTGTTTCTTCTGAGAAGTTACTCATATTTAAGAGACTATTCATTTAAATGCAATAAAAAAAACAGTCATCTCGCCTAACTATACCTATATATCCAAATAGGCGGTCTTCTGCTTACAGGAGTTTCTTTAATGTACAGTGAAGGGAAATTAATGATTAACTGTTTAATCGAAGTCATAATTATTTGTATCTACTCTGTTCAGAGTCATTTTAATTTATATGTAAACAAAAAGATGAAATTCGACTAAATCAATGAGTCATTGTATTTTTACCCGACTACGGCGAAACCAAAAGGAAGGGTAATGATTTTGACAGTCTATGATATTATGTTAGTATGTTTGTTTCACCGTAGCTCCTGAACTACTGGTCCGATTTTAATGAATGTAGTGTCAATAGATTCGTTATAATAGTCCAGGTATGGGCTATATAAAATACGTAGTCGGGTTATAGTTTTTTATATAAATTGTAGTTGGGTAATTCTCACGAAATCACGAAATTCTTGTCCTTGGAGTTTATATAAAAATCCAACAAGGAAATGGATGTTACTAGTATTTCTATACAATCCACATGACTATACCTAAAAGTTTCTCATTAGATTTTAGAGCCGTATAAATAAATAAATAAAAATGCATAACCATAATAATCCTAAAATCATTCCCTCACTGTGTCCCAAGTACCAATTTCATTTACTTTTATTTACCAAAAAAGCACAAAAATCATTCGAATAATATTCAAGTAGGTTGAATTATTTAAAAATATTATAAATTTATAGGAAAAAAACAAAATTAGCGTTATAAAATAAAAAACGCGTTAAAATTTTTAATATTTATATATGTCCCACAAAAAAAAAATCATTCCCTCACACTATTACTGGCAGTTGAATTATGAACACATTTTAAATAAAATACGAACGCTACCATTAGTTTTTGAAAGTTGGCACTAATGTCAATTTATCAAAATGGCGAATTTTCTGTGATTGTATTGGAGTGTGTGCTGCGAAAAGATTTTATTAATTTTATGGTTAAATAAATTTTTTGATCGTCATTTCATCACATTCTAAAAAAAACAAAAGGTAAGTACTTTAACTGATTATAAGTTGCACAGATAAGATGGGTTTTGGGAGTAATTTCCTTATGCACAAAAATAGTTTTAAAAGTAAGGTTATGTCATGAGTCCTTTAAGGTTATCCTTTATTTCGTCATTCCCTCATCATCATTCCCTCATAAAAATGTATGGTGAGGGAATTTCGGAAATTTCCGAATTTCGGAATTTCGTGAAAATTATCCAGTTATTGGTAGCTTTATAGTGGGCTACTGTGTTTATGCTGACGTCAATATTTAGTTTAACTTAGATACGTGAGAGTGATATTTTCCGCAAGCGCTCGATAAGAAAATCGCATGTCTAACTAAGTTACTGTCAGCTTTGAAGCTTAACGCATTTTATCTTATACTTTAAACGAGACAATCTTGTAAATATATATGTAATCGTGTTCTCGGCAACGGCTGAAAGTATTTACATGGAATTTTGTATGCAGGGAGTTTTGACGCGAGAAAAATCTTTTAAGCTAGGTTTTATCCCTGGGAAACTGCGCTATAATTTATATATGTTTTTTCTTTCGTCGTGCAACAATAAATCAATAATTTTGACTCTAATAACGTCAGTCCGATTGGCAGTTTGGTTAATTTTTGCATTGTTGGGAATTTCGGAAAATGTGGTGGGTTCGAACCCCGGTAAAATATTTTTGTGATCCTTTCTTTTTTTTAATTTTCTACTAGAGCTCCAGTTACCCAGTTACTTGGTATTTATATTATGCGATTAGTTACGTCTATAATAATATATATATCCTTATTCTATAACCACTATATCTCGTAATGTTATACAATACTAGCTTTTTCCCGCGGCTCCGCCCGCGTTAATATAGTATCGGGTATCCCACGACAACACTTTTTCGGGATGAAGTGTGGCCTATGTTTTAATCCCGAGCCGTAACTACTGCCATTAAATAGAAATCCGTTCAGTAGTTTTTGCGTAAGAGAGATAGAAAGAGAGAGAGAGAGAGAGAGAGAAACAAACACCCATCCATCCTCACAATCACACTTATAATAGTAGTAGGATTTTTATCGTGACCTCGTTTGGCATACACTCCACATTTAGATTTTTTTTTATAAGAACTAAGCTAAAATAAAATACAAAACTATGAAAAACAAGAAAGACAGAAAACATTTGAATGTCCTAGACAACGAACATATTTATTTAAAACAAAACACTTTTCAATTTGCTAACATTTTGCCTTAATAAAGATCTCAATTTATACACGACCAGCTTTGCCTGCGGCTCCGAAATACAATATCCCACGGGAACACTGTACTTTTTCTGGAAAAAAGTAACCTACGTTATGTAGTTTTTGCGTGAAAGAGTAACATCATCAAATTCATCCATATATCCATCCATCCTCACAAACTTCCACATTTATAATATTAGGATGTATGTTATTTTACTATTAAAGTTAAAATATAATAATATTAGTAATAAAATATATTAATATTAAACTATTAAGGAACTTAGTGTTGCTGATGATTGCGCAATCCAATTTGGATCTTACACCGCAGTGTTAAAGTTTAAATTAACTTGGAGTTATGACAATATTAAGTGAGGAAATTAATTAAATTGTCCCGTCGTCTTCTGAGGTTTTAGACATGAATGGAGTTAGAGACCCGGCTACACGCTCCGATTTGCAGGTTCCACGTCTCCGACTTGCTGGCTTCTTGCGTGGTGTTTTATCTTATAAATCTAACACAGACAGATTAATTTGTAAAACCAACATTATCTGCCGGTCAATAAATATTTCAAAAAGCTACCCGATGTCTTTTTCTACGCAGGTACTACCACGAAATGATTTACAGTACTGTGTGAAAAACTTACATTTTTATCTATTATTTATTTATGCATTTACTATTTTACCTACCTGAAAAAAAGAGCATAAGCTCCTTTAAGAACAGGTTGTTTCGGTGACCCAGTGTAGGTACTAAAGTAACAGCATATTAGTATACAATTGAGATAGTATTATGTACCAACAGCTGTTATTATCAATATGCTGTTATTATTAATATTATTGTTAGTTTGTTACCACCTAATATTTAGCTATTCGGCTATATAAAAATTTTTCATTAAAATTTTGTATTTTTTCTTACTTCGGGCATCTGTATAAAAGCCAAGCATTGCGGCATATTTTTTTAATAAATCCAGCAAGTCGGATAGTGTAGCCGACCTCTAAGAAACACTTGGCAATATATAATTGTCTCAAGCTTGTTGTTGTTCGTAGCGAAGTTTTGTAATAATTGTTCCAAAATTGTAAATGAATTGCACACCGAACGTTACAATAACACAAGCCATCATTTTCGGAGCTTTGATAAGTGCTGAAAAGATGAAAATACTATGTCGTAATTTTGAAACTTTTTAGTATACCGGGTGTTTTTTCACCCACTTTCCAAACTTTCAGGAGTGAATATACTCTTGAATATAAGCAACTTTTACTATGGGATCAACTTTCCTACTTAAAAAAAAAATCAGCTATTTACTACAAAATGTCTACAAAATGTCTATATATGTTGTAGCTCTTTTGTAGGAAACAGCTGATTTTTGACGTGATAACGTCTTATAAATCGATTGAGCCGGCTGCACGCACGAAAAAACATGACTCATGCGTTACCTGTTACCCGTTATCATTACCAAGTACCGTTACCAAGTACCCAAGTACCAGCGTTACCTCGCATTGCCTTTACCTCATTATTTCTATTATTGTTGTTGTTGTTGTTGACGTTGTCACGTTCAACTATCGTCAGTAAACCGACTGTACAGACAACCGGTATTTTTTTTTTCAAGTAGGAAAGTTGATCCATAGTGAAAGTTGCTTATATTCAAGAGTATATTCACTCCTGACAGTTTGGACACTGACTGGAAAAACACCCGGTATTTAGAAATTATGAATCAGACAAAAATCAAACCTTGCAGTAAACTAACGTACTTAGTAGATGAAGATGAATAGATGAAGGAAATGATTGAAAGAAAATATTGTAAACTAGATGTTGCCTGATGATGATGTCGAATTCGTGCGCGTTTAAGGAAATCTCGGAACCCGTACATTTTGCCTATGTCCTTTAAGATGTCTTGTGAGTCTCTTGAAGAAGAGTTATCATAACATTATAACATTATTATAACATTCTTATGGACTACTATATATTATATATATAGTAGTCCATAAGAATGATGAATGATGAAGAAGAATATGTGCCGAATTTCATCAAAATCGGCCCAGTAGTTTTAGTAGGAGCCTATTCAATGCTAAAATATAAATGTTTTATAACCTTATATTATAACGTTTTATAAAATGAACTACAAAAAATTTGGCCACAATCTAAAGCTTGTGCAGTAAATGCTACTCGTATATGTACAGACGTTATGTTAAGAAGAGAGAGGCAGAAGAGAGAAAATCTTGAAAGAAAATAATATCCCTAGCAAATACAACAAATTTTCGTTGCTGAGAACATTGACCTCACACTATCAGCTGGTTCACTTCATAGCTGATTTTAAAAAGTAAAATTTTTTAGTAAAAAGAAAGTAGGTCTGTGTCAGGAAAATTGTTTATAGTTCAGTTTAATACCTGATATTTTGTATAACTAAAAATCATTTACTCTAATATTATAAACAGAAAATATTTATTGTTTGTTTGCATTGAATAAGCTACGAAACTACTCAACTGATTTTGATGAAATTTGATACAGATATAGAGTAGAACACGGGGAAGGACATAGGCTAAAATGTACGGTTTTATTTTATACTGAAATAAAGCTTTTTAGACTGGCAAGCAGGCATCTGTAAGCGAATAGGTACCAAAGAAGTAATGTGTTGCGGGTCTTTAAGCTCTTAGGACACACGATATAACGATACCAGAAGTATCAATTAATGTAAGGGACAAAACACTGTTTTTCAGGAGAGCCAAAAAACGATTTTATTTTTTTAAATCTCTCTATAACTTTTTACTGTTGCTTCCAATTTCAATTGTGTTTAGAACAAAGTTTCTTAGAATTTTCTCTTCTTTCATGCTATAAAGTAAATATTTTGGAATACCAAACGGCTTAAAATATAGCATGTCCCTTACATTAAAAAAATATGTTTAGTTGTCCCTTAAGTTACTAATATTTTATGTGTAAAGGGTGAAGCATACCGTAAGCAGCAAAATAAATAGAAAATTATACGAAATTCTATTGTAAAGAACTCTTATAGTATTGCAGTTCAATGTAACTATAGATTTTCTACTAAAATTATAGTATTTTGATACCATCAAAATAGGTTCATTGCATGATTAATGTTAGTTTCAGCTATCACAGATTTAAATGAAATTTAGGGATACAAAAATAAAACGATTTATTGTTAATATTTTTTATTTATTTTTAACGCGGATAAAGAAAAAATGTTTCTGAGACTTAATCAACAGTCTTATTTATTAAATAATGGAATGAATGTACTGGTAACAAAAGTAAATGTATATATATATATATATATATATATATATATATATATATATATATATATATATATATATATATATATATACATATACATTACATTAATGTTCATATCATTTGTATTATTTTTTAAATTTTTTTCAGCCAATTCCTATTTTTCCATTTTTCATATATATATATATATATATATAATTAAAATATTTTAATTTACTTACTAATCGTTATATCATCATAATCTGTCCATTCCTAATTATTATTATATATATATATATATATATATATATATATATATATATATATATATATATATATATATATATATATATATATATATATATATATATATATATATATATATATATATATATATATATATAAATAATAATTAGGAATGGACAGATTATGATGATATAACGATTAGTAAGTAAATTAAAATATTTTAATGGTAAAATTGAAAGGGTTGAAATAACTTCTTCTATTTGGTATTTTATCTAGTTATCATCATCAGCTGTCATCACATCTTCATCGTCGTCAGTTTCAATGAGGGTATCTTTAACTGGCGATTTATTCGGCAGGTTTAAATATTCAACGTGAAATCTTTTTGGTATTATACCGGTTTCACATAATTTTTTGAGATCATTGTATTTCGGAATGGAAATTGGAAGCCTCTCTTTATATAGAGATGGTAAATTGTCTGTGTTCCATTGACTTAATATGTCATTGCTAGTACTTTCAGTTGCAGATTCATTATTGCTGTCTATATTTTTTGTAATTTTACCGCTAGCAGCACTTCTTTTCCTAACCCCTTTACCCTTTCTTCTTGCGTTAGAATTCTTTGGAAGTAATTCTTTGGAGAGCTCTATTTCGTAAGTATCACCAGTCTCTAACATTGTATATTTAACTTCAATTTTCGTCAAAGCATTTTTTTTAAATGTGCACACTCTTATGTTTTTCATACGCAGATCTTTATTTTTAAGAGTAGCTTGAGTGAATACAGAATCTGCCAGACCCTGAAAGTTAATGAAATCTGTATGTTCTAAGACACTTACGTTATATGGTTGAGGCCGTTTTCTAGCACTCTCTATGAAACTTGGCCATTGCGAAGGTGCCCAAACAATTAGCTTTCTTACTTCCCTCTCAATAACAGCATGCATGCTGTCAACTGGCATATATGTGTGTCCAGCTAGAAGGTAATTAATCTGAATAACTTTCAAATTTTTAGATTGTTCCAGGAGATATTTGATCATTGAAAATATAACTTTATTCTTATTTTGCCCCGTGCAATTGTCACAGTATAATAATACTGTGTTCACTGCTCTGTTATCGAGTTCTTTTAAGTAGTTATACAGACATGTTGCTATTTCACAACTTCCTCTTTTACCATCAGCCTCACCCCATATGTAACAGTATCCGTTCTGCGTTCCACTCTCATATACTGTAAAATTGAACACAGCATACTTTCTGGAATAATACAACTGCATACTTTCACCGTACGGTGTCGATAAAACTTTTTGAAGATCGAAACTAGATACAACAAACGTGCTATCGCGTTTTTTATTTTGATGAATATGAAAGCGTTTATAGGTGGCTTCTTTTTCCAATAAATGAGCTTGTAACTGTTCATTAGTAGTCATATCCGGATTATTTTCGTTTTTAGTACAAACGAGACATTTGTCCTTCTTGGGAACATGAAATGCATAGTTATACTCTTTAAACATACTTGTAAATAATTTTTCGCTCAAATAGTTTTCGGACCTTTCGTTACAATATTTAATGTACAACCTGTACAAGTTCGATAAGTTCTTAAATTGCTCTGGTAGATACAATTTCGAAGATTTTTTTCTACTGTAGTGAGAAGGTAAAGCCGGTAATGCTTCTATGTATTTTTTTGCGTTAAGTTTTGTATTCTCGTCATATTTATTTGGTGCTGTACGTGTTCGACTATCTTCACAGGATAGTCCTTCTTTTGTATGGTTTAATGTATACAAAACGTAAGTTTGGCTTATATCGAGAGTCTTCAGTATAAATTGTTGGCAAACCTGCCTCCGTCCTTCGTCTTCGTTTATAAAGTACTCATATGTTAAAGAACGTCTACTAACTGCGTTTTTAGTCTTCTGACGTTTTACACTGATTGGTCTGGAACATTGGACAATCCAGTCCCGTTTTTTTTCGTCATTAAGTGCCCAAAAATAATCAAATATACATTTCCTCCTTTCTTCTGAAATTTCGTAACATTTCCTACTACATTTACCCTCTTTACATGGATTTTCTTGTAACTTTCGGGCTTCTTTCACATTACCAGATATTGTCTCGTAGGATAAACCTTTTTCTTTAAGCTGTTTTCGTGACTTACGTTTATTTTCAGGTTTTTTTTGTTTCTTGGGTACGATTTCTATTTGGTTTGTTTTTGTATTACTTTTTTTTGACTTGGTTTTCTTTCTTTTTCTATTTTTCTCATGACCTTCTGAATCACCTGAAGATTCTTCTTTGTCTGACCAAAGATTAGAACTTCCCGAAGAAAAGTCTTTATCCTCGCTATCTGTTAAAAAATCCATACAAGATTTCATGAATCGTGATGTTAAACGACGGTTTTTGTTTGAATTAACTTCAGTTACGACTTCCTTAAGAGATACGTTGTTATCGATTTCGCTTGATGTCAAATCATTACAAGAAGCATTAAAATTTGTGTCCGAAACATCATCATGATGTAGGCCTTCAACCATCATAGTGTCTTTGTTTGTAGTATCAATTGCTATTACATCTGTAAGTATTGTTGGAGATAAGAAAGTTTCACGACATCCATTTTCCTCTTGCGATGATGTTTCGAGAAACATTGAGCAATCAGCGGAGTTCTCTGTTGTCTCTGTTGGCTTATGCATGACGTCTATATAATCATTAGCCAATGATAGTGGCTGTATATTCTCGAGTTCTTCGCCTGTATCATTTAACTTACGTAATGAATGTGCGATCACAAAGGCATCACAATTGGATGCATCAGTTTCTGTTTCAACGTTTAGAGGTGCTTCAATCGGGTCATTCATAACATCGGATAATACGTTTAAAGGATTTTCAATGACTTGACTGCATGGGTAATTATTAGTGTTTTCAGTAGTACTAGTTAAACTTTCATTAGGTTTATTAAAAAAAGAATGCGTTCGACACAATGAAATAGTTGATGTGTTTATGATTTCCATGTCATTTTCAACAGAACACACGGAGTCATTACTGCTATTAACAATAACATTAGGTCTATTTGAACTTCTTGTGATAAACTGTGTTTCTGAATCTACATCACTATTTTCTATAAAGCTTTCTGAAGAATCTTTTTTGTTTTGAGTAGACCTAAAAAGGAAACATGAATACGATTAGTACAGTATTAGATTTGAGACTTAAGGTAGACTTATTGTATGGATCAACTCGAGTAGAAATCCGTCAACACTTTAACGTAAGGGACATAACAACTATAGACTTACATTGTTTATAACGTAAAGATCAATTATTATTCTTATAAATCTTCAAAAAATATTTCATTATAAACAGAATATTATATTTATAAAATTTAATTAATTTTTATTTACACTATTAATTAGAACGACTAAAATAAGCTTACTTTGATGAACGCTTAAATTAATGTAAAGTAAAAGAAAGTAACGAATGTCCCTTACCTCAATTTGTTGTAAACTTTAAATAATGCTAAATGAATAGTGTAAACAAAATCTAGGTATTAATACGCATTGTTAAAACCATTAAAATAATGCATAAATCACTATTGCGTAAAAAGCATTTGATGACCAAAATTGTTGCTTAACCAACGACCTTTAAGCATCCTTGGTCGGGAGCGCATCTCTCGACCAAAGACGAACAGTGGTTTGTTGAATCCGATCTTGTAGTAGGCGCTTTAGGACGTATGCAGAAAGAAAGTCGGCAGCCTGGGCCGCACTACCAGTGCCTATCGGAATCGGCCGGCGCGGGTAATCTGCGCAAGTCATAAGTACAAACTGACGACGAGTTTCTATACCTTCAATGCACAAAACCAGTACCTAAAAGCACCGAACGTCTCCGACACATTCATAAGCGCGGGAAGATCGACACAAGCTACCAACTTTCTTTCTGTTATATACGTCCTTACTTATCCCTTTTTATCGGTACAGAGCGAGAACTAGTTTGTACAGGATTACGCAAATAAATGTCTAAAACTTCAACCAATTAACCTATTCTCTAAATAATTAACAAGATCGTAACATAATGCTCAGTACACAAAAAGTATTGTCATCGTAAAATTGTAAATAATACATACCTTTCTATAGTTATCTTCATGTTCATTAATTTTTCCCTTCGGGCAAGTAGATAACTTAACTTATCAGTGATATTACTATTGTTTTCACACATTATTTATTTAAATTACTTGTAGAACACTTTATTACATTATAACATCACTTAATCCAAATATTAGCGTTGATAGTTGTAGACGTAACAATAACAATCTTTAACTGCGCGCGAGCCGCGAACACGTTACGTCGTCGCGTCGCTGTCTTACCCCTCCCCTGATACACCCGCAACGTCTTTACGCTAGTCGCGCGCGCCGCCGCGCCGGAGGGATAACCATTAGGAGAATCAATTAATTAATGTAAGTACTCGGTATTTTAGCAACAATCTCAAAAATAAATAAAGTAAAGCAAATACGAATTTGATTTCAAGTTATTACATAATCGGCATATTGTAGTAAGGAGCTGAAATTAAAGATAGTTTTGTGAGATAATAATGTAAGAGAATAATTTAAAAAAAAAACTATAATCATGAATTAAAGTAAGGGACATGTTATTTAAATCAACTGATTTGTGGTTTAAGGTAAGGGTGTAAATTATTAAACACTATTACTTACTTTATTTTTCAGAGAAAAAAAAATGTAATTGTCTGTTACATCAATTTTTCTGTCACAAATCGTTTTACTCAGGCCAAAAATTTTTACTGTAAGGGATTTTTTTTAAACGATAGAATTTTTTAAATAATATCATTCGATAGAGCAGAAAATTCTGAATCCAATGATATATATAACTCATTTTCGCCAAAATGTCCCTTACGTTAATTGATACTTCTGGTATCGATAAGCGTTATTTCACGCTGGTTTTCTGTAAGTCCGTGCTATCTGGAAAAATGGCACAGAGGCTCGATTTATTAATTAATAAAACTTCTTAGTGTTTACAGTATTTTTATCAGTAGTCCTACATCGTGCTGCCTATCGTCCAATCGGTATGACGGCATGACGGTGTAAGGCCGTAAGGTCTATTTAATCCTAGTTTTTTTTGCAGATTGTTTTTTTATGTTTCATCCAGAAATGATGATCATGATATCAGAATAATTTAAATAAATAATGAATGCTTTATTCTATTCTAAATTTATTCATTTTAACAAATTAAAAAAGCCTTTGTTAAAATGATACACACAATATTGCAGATACTTCTAATGAAAGGAATAATGAATTTACTCTTCTCTTTTGTCTTATCTTAAAAAAATATATTTTCTGTTCAAAGAAACGGATTAATAGAAAGGGAACGTAAAGAAGTAAAAAAAATAACTCTGTGGATGACGGGTAAGGGTCAGTTTAAGAAAAGTTCATCATAAAAGGGATTTATTTACTTCACTAAATACGAAGTCATAAGTTTTTTCATTACTGAACAGCTAATCTGACTGACATAAAAGAGTCGAATTGTTGATCGACGTGAGAAAAAACAAATTATGTCAGAATTTGCTGGGTTAGCTAGCCATTATGTTAATCATCTATTGTTAACTCGCTAACCCGATGATCTTCGTACCGCCGTTTTGTTTGCCGTCGATTTGCTATCATTTTTTAAAATATTGTTTTCATTTCATACAAACCTCCTCCTCGCAATAACGAACACATATTAAAGCGACTTCCAAAGTAAAAATGCACAAAAAAGTATGAAATAAAAATTATTTTCTAAATAATTCCCTTTTTAAATTTGGCTGAAATTTAACTATTTCTCTACTCAATCTTCATAATTTTGAAGATTGTGTCTCTACTCAATATACTCAATATACGGTACCAGCCCGAACTACATCCTGATAAAACAATATTCAAAATAGAACACACTCAACAACAACCAACACACCAGTTCAAGTTGGCTGGTACCGACTTCAAAATTTTGAAGATTAAGTAAGGAAATATACAGTTAACATTTCAGCCAAATTTAAAAGGCAATTTTTTTAGAAAATAAGTTTATTTCAAACTTTTTTGTGCATTTCTACTTTGGAAGTCGGTTTAATTTTTTGTTTAAAAATAATAATAATTTTTCACTTTTTAGTGATATTTGTTAAATTATTATTAACACATTTTTAGAACGTTTAAAATAAACTAATCGAATGTATAATTGAATACGCGCCAAACTTCCATTAGGTATTGTATATAAGATAATGATTATGATTACTGTAAGTTACATAATGGCATATGCTTGCAGTTATTTAAACAATATCGAAATTTCCAAACGTGTTTCTTTAAAGACTGAGGAGTTCTGTTCAGTGCTCTTGGATCTAGGTATACCTTGGTGCAGAATCTTACTTTTTGGTAGCCAATGCTTGGGTTATTTCTGAAAAAGTCAAAATGACTATACAGGTTGATTGTTTGAACACCGTTATCCTTGAAACCAGTGGTTTAGTTTCACTTATAGAACGTAAATTCAATGAAAAAAAAAATACATTTTTTTTTTAAGTAAAGTCTCAATTTTTCCTCAAACTTATTTCACCCTACACGCAAGCGTTAGATCAAACAGCTGGCCGCTAGCCGCGTGCGACGGGTCACGGGAGTTCACGGGACGCACCGCGCAACCCCGTCTCATCCACACCCCTCAGTCTGGCCGCAACCTCGCCGTCGATCGCACGTCACTCTTGCTCGCAACGCAGCGCTGCGTACGCGCCGCCCGTGCACCATTTCTCAATTTCGCGCAATCAGTGTGTAGTGATTATGTCGTACACAAATACAGTGGACTGAAATGGTTCGGCTTTACGCCGCGTCGGGTGATAACCTGAATGAAGCTCGAAGGATGTACGCAGATTTATTCCCTGGACAACCTGTGCCAAACCGAGATACGATGTTGGCGTCTACTCAAAGGTTACGTAGCTACGGCCAATTCACCGTGCCGGCCCATGCTCAGGGGCGTGGCAACCAGGAAATGCGAGTTGACCTTCAGGAACGCATACTGAATTTCTTCGCGGAGAACCCTGAGGAGAGTACAAGGCGAGCAGCCGTTATTTTTGATGTTTCCCACTGGACTGTGTGGAAAATTCTACATATCGATGGTCAACATCCATATCATTTTCGCCCAGTACAAGAATTAAACGAAAACGATCACATACCGCGGATGCTATTCTCACAATGGCTAATCCAAAATTTTGATAACATTTCCATTTTGTTTACGGATGAAGCAATGTTTACGAGGTCGGGCATTTACTCGTACAATGTTGATAATGAACATTACTGGAGCCGGGTAAATGAACACCGCATACGGCAAAACAATCCTATACAGCAAAAATGTCCTAAGCCAGGAAAAGTATGAAGGGAAGTTACATCACAGAATACGTGTAAGTATTGTGTTTTTATGACAATGACGTAGTTAGTTAAAACTGTTGTAGGTATTTGTATCGGTTAGTGCAGCAGGTCAACGCTTTTTGCAGTGATAACGTAACTCGGGCGCATGGTATCCATGAATTTACGGACGGTGTCGGACAGAATGTTTTTGAATTTTTTAAAGAAAAAATTATTATTTTTTATTTCTTATAAACATATTTATAAGTAAATCAACTACCTGTGGTTTTAGTGACAACGTTGTTTAACCTTCTAGACTGTATATGTCCATATAAATTTCGAGGAGTTCCCTCCATTCCTCATGGATCAGATCACCGCTTTAGTGACAACGAGACCAATTTTGAAGTATTTTGAACATACAAAAAAAATGCATACAGCCGAACGTATAACCGCCTCCTTTTTTTGGAAGTCGGTTAAAAATAAAGATTTTTACAATTTGGTGCAGTCGTTTGGAAGTTATGCGCGTACAAACATTTCGGTAATACGAGTACAATATAATTTATTGGTAAAAACATAAGGTTCACATTACAATATTAAAAAAGAATAATTAAAAACTAGTTATGATAACAATATCAATTGTACCATAAAAGTAGGTAAGTACTAAAAAAATAATAACTACTCCAAAACTTAAAATGCTAAAAAACAAAGAAATCTCCCAGGTCGTCCCCACCAGGCAGAGTACCTAGAAGGCTCAAAGAGTTTCCTCGCTGGATTGCGATACTTATTCTCTGGGCCAGGTAGGTGCCGGCTCTGGGATCTCGGGTGGCCTCAATGAGTTTTTTGGAGATTTCTCCGAAAAGTTTGTGCGCACCCAGACCCCATGTACCTAAGGTTTCAACCCCAAACGGTTCAAATATGAGATCCCCACTAAGGTTCTCGTATTTGCGCCGCTTGAGGTTTTCCGCCTGATTGGCGGCCGCACCTGCAGAACTCGAGGTGCCCTGGACATGGGACGGAGCAAGTGTATCGACGCAAGTAGCGTCCCATACAAGAGCCCGTCCCACTCTCCAAGGGACCAGGGTCATACCGTCTGGTCTCTTGCCATCGTCGCGCGCCAAACCAGAGGGTTCCAGCACAGCTGGCACCCCGGCGGTGACAAGAGCCCGACGGATGAGATCGTTCAGGCAGTGATGTCGGGAGATGCGGCCGGCGCTTCGTTGACAGGACAGCCCGTGGTGTCCGAGGCTGTCCACATTTGCACCACAAACACAGCGATGGGGGACGACGTGGGGGGTGCCAAGACGCAGGGAAGTGGCTAACCGGAAAGCTGTTCGATCCAGCAATGTGCCCGTATTGGGTGACGGTAATGCTTGTAGCCAAAGGCCCGACTCCCACTTCTCCGCAGCTAAGAGGCGAGCCTGCTCCACAGGACTGGAGGACGTATTAAGAAGATTATTCCGTACCAGTCTGCAGAGTGGCTCGTCCCAGAGCCTTTGGGAAAAAGTATTGTCAGGCAATTCGCTACAAGCACTAGTTACGCTCCAGGCGTCCTTGGCCTCGTCCAGAAAGGTAACTGTATTGGAGTAGGATGGGTGATGTAGTATTTTGGAGATAAGACTATGGTTCGCGTGGACTGAGGACAAGAAGGCCGGAAGCGATATGTCAGAGGGCTTTCGAACACCCAGGCCACCGAACCTAACTGGAAGCGTTGCCTGAGTCCATGCTCGGTCATCGAAATTTGTATTCAAAATAGTGGAGAGCGTTTGTCTTATGGTATCATCCAACTGTTTGAGAAGTTGAGGGAACTTCCACAGTTGACAACACCGTAAGACATATGTCAATTTAGGTACGAAAATGCAAAAACGGATTAGGGTAAAGGCCATGTGACAGTTAATTTGGAAGAGGCGGTCTAAAGTTTCATTAAAATTTTGTAATTTGTTATCTAAGAAGTCCGGGAGAGATTCGTCTAAAATAGGTGAGCCCAAAAGGAAGAGCGAATCCTTGTCAATGACAGACAGTTGTGGAGCTATTTCTTTAAAGCTGGATATAATCGCGTTTCTATCCCCACAACTGTCTGGCACAAAAAGTTCGAACTTACCTTCAGCTGCAGACCTATTTTTTGGAACTCGCGGATCAGAGTGCGGAAGTCTGATAGTACAGTGGGTGCATCGCTTCCAAGGGTCCCATCATCCAAATACCAAACATTAAATTTTGAATTTAGAAGCTCGATGACCGGGTGTATAGCAAGGCTGAAGATTGCTGGACCTAGAGGGTCGCCCTGTTGGCAGCCCACTTCGGATGAGATGAGGTGGTCTTTGTAAATGAGTTTGGTGGGGTCGTTGTAACACTGGAGCATAAATGGTAAAATGGCAGGTGCTTTAGATTTAATTTGGGCCAACAAGGCGCCTCGGTCAACTGAGTTGAAAGCGTTTTTGATATCGACCTTCAGAAACACATCATCGCCTTGATTGTGGCATACAGAATGTCTATGATATCTGATGCGACCCCTCCACGTAGCATCAGGTTGCACAGATTCGTAAGTTCATGCAGGAGCTTCTCGCCGGCCTCCCCGCAGCAACCGCCGGTGAGGTCCTTCAGATGCTGAGGGGTGAGACCGTCGAGGCCGCCCGCTGAACCCGGAAGAAAGGACATGATGGCTCCGCGTACTTTGTCTGTCGACGTTTGTAGTGGTGGTAATGCGTCATTGGAAACTGCGAAAGGATTTGATTGTGATGGATGTTTGTTTTGCAGGGCGATGAGGGTTTTTGGGCAGTCGGGGGCGACCGTGTCATTGGAAAACAGGAGCCGCGCTGCACCCTTAATGTCTCCCTCACTTATTTTATTTTCCACAGTTTTCACGATGTTATGTTTGACTGTGGAATGTGAAGAAAAATTTGGGTTGAGGTTAATGCCCGAAACACAATTCTTTTTGATTCTTGAAGTGAGGGAGGCATTGTTGAGCGGATCTCTAGTGATATGCAGAAAACGGTAGGGAAAGGTGAGTAGATTTTCCCAGGCTTGCCTCGAGTTCTCCAGCACTGTGTGGCGTATCGTCTCGACAAGCTTCTGGGCTACAGTCACTCTGGCACCCCTAGGGATCCGTCTTAGAACTGGTATAAAACGTTTAAATTTGGATATTTCTTGCCAGAAATTTGTTTGATAAATTGGGTTCGGAAGTGAATTGGTTATTGGGGGAATGAGTGTTAGAAGCTGTTTGTGGCATTTGCCTACGTGGATGTTCAAACCCCGCTGGCTTTTAAAATATCGGGAACAGTGGGAGCATTGCAACAGATTTCCAAAGGACACGGTCGAAATATTAGTGGAGGTCCCTGCATCCTGGCTGCTTGTCATAGGTTGATAAAGATAAACTATAAACGATAACTTATATAATAGAATAAACTATAGACAAAAATTAAAAAATTGCTTAACTAATATAAAAAAACCTTGAACCTCTTGGGGTGCAAACTGCTAAAATATAATATCCTCCTTCTAATGGCGCTTGTTTGGTCATTCACCTTGATAGCTCCGATCGCAAGTTATGGTGTCCAACAAGGTGTAACTAGGAACCGTTGTTGGTTACTGAGCTAGGGCTGTCCTAGTCCATTCACTACTCCAACCGCGTACATCGATGTTATGGTGTCCAACAAAACATCCAGTGTGTATTTGGGGTGTAAGTAGGAAACACCGTTTACTCAACTTGGGCCGTTCCAAGCCATTCACTGCTCCATAGTAATACGGTCGGTAAAATAAGTCGGGGTCCAGGCGTTGGCAAATCTTGAAAATTACTCGTAGAATTTTCTGAGGTGTTCCAAACGTAATTGGTATTGTTTTATACAAGTATAACGCAATAAATATTAAGAAATAATTTAAAAATTTCGAGACATATTGTTGTTGCTCTGACGTTCAGTTGACGTTCATTCGTTGACGTTTCGGTAATTCATTTTTATTTATACATAAAGATTGTACCACAATGTGAATGGAGACCGGTAAGTTGCCATACATTTACTGCCTGGTAATTAAAATACGAGGCTACAAAAAGTATTTGTTGTAAGTTGTACTTTATGAACATAGGAACAAAAAAAGGATATAATATTATACATCAAACTCGGGGGATAAAAGATAATTGTATAAATATAACCTAACCTATTGTTCAATATATTGCTCTAGTGGCGGTTAGCGGAAAAGTGACATCTATTATTTTCGATGACAATTACGTAATAAAATTAATAACTAGTTTGTTTGGAAACGAAATATGCTAACAGATAAATGATAGATATCGCTTTCACATCACGAAAACCAAAAACATAATAATTATTTTTTTAGAATATAAATAGTATAGAAGAGTCTATTTCATACCCCAAGTAACATTTTTTTCTTAAAACTAGTACGAAACTGCTGAGCTATAGAAAATAAAATAACTTTATACTTCAATTAAAATTAATGTATCTACTGGGGCACTAGATGGAGCTTTTACGCCTCAAATTGACAATTTACAGCATGATAACCATAGACTATACATAATGATGACAACATTACCACAGATAACTACGTATTTTGCACATGAATTCTCTGATATTCGGAGATTCTGATATTCGGAGATAACTGTTTATTCCCAAGTCCTAAAAATATAATATTTTTTTATATACATAATAACTTTTTAAGTACTATAAAACCGCATATGTTCGAAACTTGGCCGCTTTTGATGGAAAATCAGGCAGGATTCGCCAGTGTTCTTTGGTGTGGACTGTAGTTTTACGTTTGCAAAAATATATATGCGCAATACGCAAAATATTTTAAACGCGATTTTAAACTTTTCAAAAGGAAATATTACAGTTTCATATCGACGATATTTTAGTTTTGAGCTCGTAAGCTTTAAACTTTTAATGAAACTACTTCTTGTTGATTTCGAACTGTTCTAAAGTTCCTTGTGAGACGTGAACATTCAAAGTGTTTTCCTGCTTTTTTGTATACAATACTCGATCAAAAAGAATGCACATGACCTCTGCGGCTCAGTGGTTAAGCGCATCGATGCTCAAGCCGGAGGTCGCGGGTTCGTTCCGTTTCTGTGTTCCTGGGTCATGGATATTGGATGTGTATTAAATATATTTTACTTTAAACGAGACAATCTTGTAGATAGGTATATAATACGCTATATTATCGTAATCTCGAAAACGGCTGCAGGTATACAACATACAACACACAAAAACTTACTCACACAGCATTCACACACCTAAATAATTAAGATTATTTTATTACTTTAAATTAAGAAACTAAAAATATTCATTTGTCAATGGATATATTTTATAATATATATAATGAGTGTAACTTACTGGTGTTCACAAACTATACACTGATAATATAATAATTTTGTTTTGGGGGGGCCTGGAGATCTATATTACAGGCTTGGCCTAGTTTAGACTCCAGATCTCCCACAAGTTACAACAATAACATGACGTGTAAACAATTAGTTTTTAAGTACTTTAAAACTTGTAATTTGTGGAGATGAATTTTATTAAACGATTTATTATATGCTACCAAAAATTAATGATCTGCACCAAGGTATACCCTGGATCCAAAAGCACTGAAGAGAATTAGTATTTAATATTAATATTAATATTAAAATTAATATTAATATTAATATTAATATTAATTTAGTATTTAAAGATACACGTTTGGAAATTTCGACATTGTTTAAAGAACTGTAAGTATATGCCATTATGTAGCTTATAGTTATCATCATCATTATCTTATATACAATACCTAATGGAATCTTGGCGCGTATTCAATTATACATTCGATCGTTTATTTTAAACGTTCTTAAAATGTGTTAATAATAATTTAACAAATATCGCTAAAAAGGGAAAAATTATTATTATTTTCAAACAAAAAATTAAACCGACTTTCAAAGTAAAAATGCACAAAAAAGTATGAAATAAAAATTATTTTCTAAATAATTCCCCTTTTAAATTTGGCTGAAATTTTCTCTACTCAATCTTCACAATTTTGAAGTCGGTACCAGCAAACCTAGAAAAATAGTTAAAATTTCAGCTAAATTTAAAAGGGGAATTATTTAGAAAATAAGTATTATTTCATACTTTTTTGTGCATTTTTACTTTGGAAGTCGCTTTAATATGTGTTCGTTATTGCGAGGAGGTTTGTATGAAATGAAAAAAATATTTTAAAAAATGATAGCAAATCGACGGCAAACAAATATGGCGGTACAGAGATCGTCGGGTTAGCGAGTTAACAATAGATGATTAACATAATGGCTAGCTAACCCAGCAAATTCTGTGTCTGTCATCATGTGTTTTTTCTTATGTCGTTCAACAATATTTCAATAATTTCGACTCTATTAAGTCAGTCTGATTAGCAGCTTGGTATGCGTATGTATAATTTTTGTGTTGTTCGGAAATTTGGAATGTGGTGGGTTCGAATCCCGGTCAGATTTTTTTTTATGGTTTTTATTTTATTTTTTAATTTACTAGAACTCCGAGCAAAGCTCGGTTACCCAGGTACTGTGTATAATATAAAAAAATCTTCAATGGTGAATGGAAAAAACAGCGTTCACTGCTATCATACTAGCATATAATATATCATATAACATACATAAGGGGGCGTCGATAAACTATTTAAGGTATTTAGGGGGGAGGGGTCCAGCCGAATCTCATTACATCAAAATGCATGAGTCTATGTATCCAAAATGCACGAAAGATTGTTTACTCCATAAATCATATTCAATTGTTACGAAATACAGGTAAACTTTATTAAATAATTTCTCCGCGAGACTCGCGACTTGCGCGAACAATATTAGAAACTTGAGTAATACTACTGGAATAATGTTTATTAGGAACTTGACTAATATTACTTGCATAATATTAACGGAATAATTTAAGAAAGCTTCCTCATGAAGTGCAGTGAATATTCACAAACTTAAATGATAACAAGGTAAAACCTGAACCTTTAGTCAAGATGCATTCGATAATTTCTACGGCGAAGTTCGAAATAAAAAATTTATGGGATTCGACATAAGTTATCGTCAAGTGACATGTCGCTTGCGATGCCTTATGTCAAATCCCATACATTATGTTTTCGAACTTCGCTGTCGAAATTATCGAATGCATTTCGACTAAAGGCCCAGAACTGTGCGGATCTTCGTGGAAAAACCACAACTTTATAGTGGTGCAAAGAAGAAACTCTAGAAGGTGATTATTATACGTAAAAATATTTGCGTTGACGATATTATTAAGTGTCAATTCACATCGAAACGAAACGTTACTCGATATAGCGCTTCGTTTTCAATATATCATTCAAAATTGAACTTTATTCATTACACTAGCTTTTGCCCGTGGCGTCGCCTGCGTAACAATGGTTTTAATAATAAATAGCGATCCGACCAAAATAGAACTGATAAATTATGGTTTTAATCTAATATTATCTTACCTAATGTACTTATTATAAGTGCAGTTTAAAAATTAACCTTAATACCGACGTTTTTATTTAGTATTATCAAGCCCTACAACTTGTATCTACGACTTAATCATATCGTTCGATCGTTTTTTCTCCGACTTAGGTACTTTGCAAATCCGGCTACCACGAAAAAGTATCTTCATTTTTGGGTTAACATATAGCCTATGTCACTCACAAATAACGTAGCCTTCTATTGGTAAAAGAATTTTCAAAATAGGTTTAGTAGATCCAAAGATTACCCCCTACAAACTCACATACTTTACCTGTTTATAGTATTAGTATAGATAGTATAGGATATAGATAAGCAGGTACACAACAGCAAGATATTTTTCTGTCTAAAGGTCTAATACATTATCCCAAAATATCCGTAATCGATTTTGAACTAACTTAAATACAAGATTTGCTTGTTTAAAGTAATCTAATCACAAAAATATATATCTGACCGGGATTCGAACCCACATTCCAAATTTTTTAACCAACCAATCGGACTGACTTAATAGAGTCGAAATTATTGATATATTATTGTAGCACGACGAAAGAAAAAACATATTTATATATACTTTATATCATAGCTATTTGACTTAACATAAGTTTTTCACTAACCTTAAACACACATTCTTCTAATTAAACCCATGAATACAATATTACTTCCTTTTTTCGAGTTGGTAAATTTTTTACAAGCCTTCATTTTCCTTTACCCTTCAAAACCGGCATTTCTCATGGCTCTATTGCATTAGTGTAGGTATTTGGCTAACAATTGTCAGTACCTGGGTAACCGAGATCTGCTCGGAGTTCTGATAAAAAAAATCATATAAAAATATTTATCTGACCGGGATTCGAAACTTCGAAAAAACAAAACAAAAATTAAACAGTACCGAAAACTAACTAACTAAACTAAAAAAATACCAAACTGCCAGTCGGACTGATATTATAATAGAGTCTCGATATTATAAATTAATTTTTGTACTACGAAAGAAAAAACATAAATATAGCTTAAAAATGCGCAGTTTACCAGAGATAATACCTAACTAGATAGATTTTTCTTTCCCAAAACTCCCAACTATATTTGACATAATGCAAACTAAATTTCACTGTAATACTTGCAGCCGTTTTCGAGAAACTGATTACATAAATACAAGATTGTCTCGTCTAAACTATGAGATGCGAAGCTGTTTATTTGACAAAGTTTTGGCCGAAGGCCGATTTGTAATAAGCCAAACGGATAATCTAAACGCACAAATAAATATTTGACAGTGCAGTGTCAAATCGAATACAGTGAACAGATAGGGAAAATTCAAACGTAGTTTTTAGTATTTCTAACCATTTAAACCTTCCCTGGACTTATGCAATCATTTCAAGATCAAAATTTACCAAATAGATCCAGCCGTTCTCGAGTTTTAGCGAGACATTGGAATTGCAATCCAATTTATTTATAAGAATAAGAAGAAGACAAGAACTTATTCTTGAAATTTTCAAGTACATCTTCATGTAGTTACCATTTTTTTTTAATTTTACGGAAATTAAAAAAAAAATTGCGTGGGTAACGGCCGAACACTAAAACGCTACCTACCTACATCAACAGTCTCTCAAGTCAATTGTTCTTGTCATTCTCTCTACATGAATAAAGCCTGCCGTATCGTGTGACTTAGATAACCCTAAATTTAAGCCCTCGTTCTCACGAGCCCTTTTTTATGACGGCGTTAGTAAAAACAGAGTTGAATATCGAACACACGAGCGTCGAGTTTAGAAATTGCTTCCGTGTGTTTGATTTTCAGCTTGTTACCCCGCCGTTAACGCCGCGATAAAAAAAAAAACGCTCGTGAGATCGAGGGCTAAATATTGTTTCATCGTCCGTATGCTTAATAATCAATTCATTTAAAATTCGTCATCAATTTTAGCTTTTAAATATTAAAAACCTTTTAAAAAGATCTGAATTAAAAATTAAACATAATTATTAAAATATCCTACTACTATTTTGAATGTAAAAGTTTGTGAGGATGGCTGGACGGATGGATGGATGTATGAATGTTTGTTACTCTTTCACACAAATACTACTGAACGGATTTTGTTGAAATTTGGTATGGTAGTAGTTTTATTCCGAAAAAGTGCAGTGTTAAAATAAGTGTATCCCACGGGATACTGTATTGACGTGGACGGAGCCGCGGACAAAAGCTAGTGTTATGTATAAATAAGTCTCAAGTTCCCAAACAAAAGCGTATTGGAACTCTTCAATCGCGACCCGACGGCGTGGGAGAGCATCACGTGTTAGTTATATAAAAAGTCTCTTTTGTTTAAGGTTTTCGCGATTTCGTCGGGATCCTAATGGACTGAGATCCCAAACTCGCCAGACTACCCTCATATTCTTACTGATCAAATGTATATCATATTATTCATATAGTATAGACTACCCTCATATTCTTACTGATCAAATGTATATCATATTGTAGTATTAATATGTATAATGAACGTATGCATACCCGCTAGTTTACTACACGGCGCCAAAGTTCAAAAGAATAGTACTAAGTTTTTTCTTACAGCTTTTGAAATTATTGTAACGTGTGTTTTAGTAGAATAATGACAATTAATGATTATAAAGTGAAATATACACCGATTACTTATTTTTATATTGTAGTTTTCATACAAATAAAAAACAATCATCTTAACTTATAATTTTTATATCTATGTTCATACTAAGTTTAGAGATAAATTGATTTAGAAAGTTTTGTTCCTTGCGTTATTCTAAAACCAAAAAATAAGATTGATACTTCATCAGAATGTGTGTACAATTTTCTGCATCAGAAAGTGAGTACAATTTTCCGCAACTTATGCGCCTTGTACCCAAAAATTGGTCTACGGAACAAACTATACCTACAATATAATATACATTTTATCAGTAAGAATATAAGGGTAGTCTGGCGGGCCTGGGATCTCAGTCCATAACCGCTAGCACAATTCGGTACTTGATTGTAATTTTCTAATTACATAAATGAATAGAGCTCTGAAAAAAAATTACGAGCATAATTATTAAAATCAATATTTTTAAAGAAACTTCAGATTTTTTAAAGTATTTTTATGTATCTTGTGAAAACGCATGTACGAAAGTCACTGGGATTGTGATGTCACATTGCTCGTAAGTTGCCACGAAATATGGAAAACATGAACAACATTTTTAATATCTCCGACATTTTTGTGCACTTATGTTCCCACTTACCATAGTAAATCACTTTGTATTTGACATAATGTAAACTAATTATGTAGGTTTTTTTAGACTAATCTATACATATAATAGCTCCCCACACTGATTTCAGTGACGGTGGCCGGTTTAATTGAAACCAGGCCAGCTACGCAGGAGTTATTTTATAGTGCCCAAGTGTGTGCGCAGTACACAAGAGCACTCTCTCTTCCTTTTACTCTCGTAACCCAGTGGGACGAATAACCGACACGACTGGTGAGATATCAGGCGCATGTCCGACTTTTTACATGCCCATCCGACGCATGGATCATCTTTCTTGTCAGACAATCAGGTGATCAGCCTGCATTGTCCTAACCAAACTTGGAAACAAGATTTTTTGTTGTTCCAATGCGGGAATCGAACCCACGACCTCCGAGTCGAGAGCCAAGCTCTAAACCACTAGACCACGGAGGCTGTTAATATATATACATATAATAAATTTGTAACTGGTCGCTGTCTGTACATAGAAGATAAATTAGAAAAACTTGCTTATAACTAATTGCTAATAGCTTTGTGAACGGTATAGAACCAAAAAAAATTATTTTTAGAATTTTTGTCTGTTCGTTTGTACGCGCTAATCTCAGAATCTACCGGACGGATTTTGATGAAATTTGATATGGTAGTAGTTTAGACTCTGGATTAACACAGAGGCTACTTTTTATTGCCGAAAAATGTCCGGTTCCCGCGATATATGTTTTTCCGCGTACGAAGTCAACGCCTTAACCGATTTTAATGCACTCTTCACTAATGCGTTTTAGTTTGCTCCACTAAAAATGTAATATTTGTCTTAGTTCAATCGGTTCATAAATATAAAACTAATGTCAGCCTAAAGAATATAACATCAGTTGAATTGGCTGAAACTTTACGTAGGTATTAACTAACCATTGATGTATATTAATACCAGGAGTAATAAGTGAGAAGTTCTATTATGGTCGTAGCGCTAACTCATGTTAAGCAACGCCGGTCATGGATACAACTAGGATGGGTGACCACTATCCCAAATACTTTTAAGATCAAAGTCATTACGCCTAATACCTACTAACGTTTTCGTATTCAAGAGTTTTTAGAAATCATTAAAACACGACGACGAACATATCCTTTCTTATTATGAACACGAAAGTTTTATGTATGCATGTTATGTATGAATGCTCGTTACTCTTTCACGTAATAACAGCTGAACGGATTTTGATGAAATTTGATATGGTAGTAGTTTAGTCTCTGGATTCACACATAATCTACTTTTTATCGCAGGAGAAAGTACGGTTCTCCCAAGGTTTCTTTTTCGGAGAAAATTCAGAACGCTAAAAATAGAACTCTGCGTTAATACAATAGAGATCGAACACACAAGTGTCGAGTCAAATGTCAATATCATATTTATGTTATGACAGTTTGACACTCGACACTTTGATTTTCAGCTTATTAGCGCAGAGTTCTGTATTCAATGCTCTGAATTTTTCCCGGCCTACCGGATCCCGGACAATATGGTCCCAGCCTAAGGTCGTGTTAACTGGCGTTGGCGGTCACACGCACACTTTCCACTTTTCTCAAAAATTTATTATGAATTTAAGTCCCACGCCGAGTCTGTCTGTCTGTATGTACGCGATAATCTCAAAAACTACTGAAAGTATTTTCATGCGGTTTACATTTACCGACAGAGTGGCTCCTTAGGAAGGTTTAAGTCGATAATAATTAGTTAAGGTATTGTGGAAATTGTTTGATTTGTGACGATAATTGTTGAAAGTGTGTAAAAAAAATCAAGCCGTCTGGGAGCTTTTATCGAAAACTCTGCCTAACCTAACCTAACCAAACCAGTTGGAGATAATTTATAACAAAACAATGTATGGTGGGATTGTTTCTCTTCTAAAGGTCTACACAAAAAAGTTCTCGATGGCATATAATATTATTATGTCTATCTTTTGAGAATAGTTTACTATACCCATTCTAAGTTTAAAAAAAATCACAAAATATAATGTGGTATTATCAAAATCTATTTAGACGGATACAATATTAATCCTTATCTAGGAGATTATATCTAGGGGATATATATGTTACTCTGTGCTATTGCTATATTGCAGGTGAGTTTGCTACAGATTTTTTTTTGCCCCGACCACTCTCCCACTCGGGCGAAGCCGCGGGCAAAATAATGTAATAAAATATTCCAACTTGTTGGTAACTTCGCTATGCATGTAATATTCCAACTTGTTGGTAACTTCGCTATGCATGTAATATTCCAACTTGTTGGTAACTTCGCTATGCATGTAATATTCCAACTTGTTGGTAACTTCGCTATGCATGTAATATTCCAACTTGTTGGTAACTTCGCTATGCATGTAACTTCAAAACTTTACTCCAAAAATTGTTGATAAAACGCGATCAAATCCATGAATATAGTTTTATTTGCAATAAATAAAATGTAACCAGTACTAAGCTTGTGTAATATATGTAGAGCCTTTACCCTCTCTGGTTACTAAAAGATCGAATAATTCTAACTTTGCAATATTCAGATTTAATCTGTAGTTAGGTACCTATTTAGTCGGTTCGAAGTAAAACAAAGTTATTTGAAGTTACTCGTATAGCTTAATCCGTGTTGCTGTCTTTGTCTGTCAAGTGGCTTTTCCAACGTATCAGACAAAGATAGCAACATTGATAGCGTATACGCAGTGTAGTATTTATAAATAAAGGGCGTAGATCATTTTAGGATTCCGTAGTTGGTTATTAAATCCTACTACCATTACAAATGTGAAAGTTTGTGTGGAGGGATGTTTGTGACTCTTTCACGCAAAAGCTACTGAACGGATTTTGATCAAGTTTGGTAAGGCAGTAGTTTCGGTTATGGATTAACACTTAGCTTACTTGTATCCCGAAAAAGTATTGTTTCCGTGGGATACTGTATTTACGCGGGCAGAATAATTCCAATTTAACAATATTCGTGTTATAAACTATGCTTAGTGTAGCGTATTTTCGAGTTAGTTTCAGAATTTCGCTCTAAAACGTCCAAGTGACAGCAAAAATGGCCGGAGCAGCTGCTTAAAGGTCTAGGTATTAAATTTAGTACCCATTTTAATATAGTCTACATCGGATGTTAGTGCTTATTTTAGTCTAGCTAGACTAGAGTCAGACTAGAATTTCGTGCTATGTTTTGGGACATGTAACGTGTGAACACACTTTGTTGTTTGAAACATTTTGTGGTATGAAATTAATACAATAATAGATTTTTAATACAAAGGAGCTGGATTGCCTGATGGTAAGCATTTACTTTCGCTGCCTCCATAGGCAGACTTTACTATCTGGTTATTGAACAACTTTTTGACAAAAATATAGGTATCTACTTAGGCGTGTAAAACCCAAGTATTATGTGTTTGCTTTGAATATAACTTAAATTGTGTAAACCAACCTTTTCTCTTAAGAAGAACTCATAGGATACAAAAATGGAAAATGATTATGCAAAAATTAAACTTTTTTAGCAACTCCCAAATTTGTGAAGCAGTTAGCGAACTGATGATGATGAATTATAGCTAAGAACACTCTCGATCATGTCAGATTTGTTTGAAAAATTAGATCAAACGGATGAACCATCATCCTGTTGGGAGGTACGATGCCACGTACAGACACACAGATACACAGACATACACGTCAAACTTATCACGCCCCTCTGTTTTCGTCGGGGGGTTAATAACGAGCAAAGGCTCGCAATGGAACTAGTATTAATATTATATTACTTTTGATAGTGTATTTTGTAAGGAAAATATAATATTACTTTTCCTTGCGTTTCTTTTCACGTGTGATACTTATACAAGCTAACTCAGAAAGTAAGAGAAGTGTAGTTTGTACCGCACCCAAAATATACAACAGATTACGAAAAGAAGTTAAAATGATTACAGAATTAAAATTATTTAAATATAATTTAAAGGACTATTTAACAACCAAATACTATTACACTTTAAAATAATATTTAGACGAATTATCGAAATAAACAAAAAGGTCGTTAATGTTCTATAATGTTCTGATATTGTTAATAATAATATTGAAACTTATGCATCTGAAATATAAAACTAATTAAATAAATATTATGTAGTGTGATTAATTATAATTAAATGATAAGTGTAGTGTAATAATATGATTATATGAATGTATTATATTGCACGCTTTTATAGCTAATTGTAGACTAAGAACTAATATTATTACCATGTAACATCGTTTTGTATACCTACAATTGCAAGAAATAAATGAATTGAATTGAATTGAATTATTTCCTACAGAAATGTGAAAGTTAGTAGGATTCCATGTAAAGCTTAGGTAAGGAGCTTATATATGGAGCATAGTTTCATTGTTTTCGCACAAGAAATGAAACGGTAAACCTTGATTGAGAAATGTAGAAGTAATATTTTCGTAAAATTTATCTTTTGTTTATCGTACTCACAATCAGAATGCGTGAACGAGATGTAACTATAGAATGGTACCTGCGTTTTGATATGGAGGCCTTATTTATTTTTTTCGACATGTTACTGGTGGGTTAAAACTGAAAAATAGACAGAGATATGCCAATAAATTTAGAACTTAATTTTTCATTCTATTTTTGACGAATAACGGATACTGGCAAGTAATTTTCTGCTCTCTAATTTGTGGTTGACTGTTTTAATTGAAATTTTAATGCACTTAATAGCGTATTCGGCATATAAAACTGCCGTTGCGTAGGGCAGTCGAATAGCTACGAAAATAGACAAACGAATGAATGATGATTACATATGCATCTTCGTCTTATAATTATATATTTGACAATGTTATAGCACTGATTTATACATTGACATTGATATTCGGCTCTTTCTGTAAACATTCAGCTGCCCTGCCCCGGGGCAGTTTTAGATGCCGAAAACCCAAAAGTCTTAATATTTCTATCGCTTCTCTTTCAAACTCGAATTGCAACGAACAAAATTGCTGCTAATTTCTCACGAAAAACTTCCAGTCAACAAACAGAAACTACTTTCAAACTATAGATCTTAAATACTTTAAACGAGACAACCTTGTATATATAATCGTAATCTCGAAAACGGCTGCAAGTATCACCCTGAAATTTTAGTATTCAGGGAGTTTTGGGGGAGAAAAATTTATCTAGCTAGGTCTTATCCCTGGGAAACTACGCATTTTTAAGCTACATATGTTTTTTCTTTCGTCGTGCAACAATATATAAAAAAATTCTACTATTACGTCAGTCCGATTGGCAGATTGATATGCTTATGTATTCATTTTTGCTTTATCCGAAAATTCGGAATGTGGTGGTTTCGAACCCCGGTGCAATATTTTTGTGATTCTTTTTATTATTTTTTTAAATCTACAAGAGCTTCGAGCAAGACTCGGTTATCCAGGTACTTGAGTAATAAATAGAGAATATCTTTCACGTCTCTAACGCCGTACTCACGGTCCAGCCTGCATCTCCAGCAGCCCGTCAATAGTGTCAATTGGCCGTCAATAGTGTCAATTGGCCGTCAATAATGACAATCATTTTTATTTTTGCCTGTTAATCCTAACTTTAATTACACCATTGACGGGCTACTGGATTTGCAAACTGGGCCGTGAGTGAGGCGCTTTTGCGGATAATATATTTATTCTTTTAATAATAAATCTTTTGATTGAAGTGAGTATTAAAAAAATAAGACTGTTTTATTCCTTTGATACGTTTTGGTAAGGGCTAAATTATGAAAAAAAATATACGACGGAAGCGTTCAGAACAGTGAACATATTATTTTAACTAGAGGACGCTCTGCGGTCGAAATTCGCCCATAATAATAAATAATATAGATATTGTTTTGAAGTTACAACTTTATAAGGGTTATTCTGCCTCTAAGATAGAAAAATGTAAATGTTCACAACAAACATTGCCCCAAACGTCGACTTGTAACAAAAATGTGTCTTTCAAACGCACGGTAGGGTGTGTTAAGTGTGTTGTTCTTATTCCTATTAAATGTAAATAAAATATATTTCTGAGCATTATTTTAGCTTTCTGCACGTCTTCCTCCACATAAACGTTCGCGCAATTCTCGAAAAACTGTACAGAGAGTTTTTAATGCCGATTGAATAAAAACTTTCTAAGCTCACGCTTTTGCTAATTTATATAAATAGCAGAAAAAAAAACTAATTTCAAACTATCAGGCGCCTACCGAACCTAATAGTTTCAACTCTAACAAAACTTGTGTCCAAATGTTACAAGGCTGCATTGCTGTCTCTACGCAACTATGAAACCTTACTCAAACAAATAATTGGGTCAAGAAGTAATCGAGTTAACTCACGCCTTAATATTAGATTGTGGAAAATAACCATTGTGAGATGTATCTGGATGTCTGAAAATAAAGCTAGAAATGCAGTTAACGATTAAGCTAGCAACATATTTAAATCTATCAACATACTGTCTAAAGCTATAATATTTTAAGCCTTGTGTATACGCTTATACGTTCGCCGTAGATACGGTGGCGCCGCTCTACTGTTTGTCTGTCTACCGGAGCTGCGGCGGCGTGTATGTAAGGACAAGTTAGCAACACTTAACGGTGCAGCTAGCAATAATACTTACAATAAAGTATTTAACACATTGAACTTTAAAGCTAGCAACACTTTCAAAGCTAAAGCAATACATATAAGTTTAAGCCAGCGCCACATTTATCGCCAAATATAGCAACAAATTCAACGCTCAAGAAGCAACACAGTTAACAATTAAGCAAGCAACATATTAAACCCTAAAGTCAGCAACATTTTTAAAGCTTGATGTAGACTATAATTATATCGTTATACTAGATGTTGCCTGCGGCTCCGCCAGCGTAAAATCAGGGACAATGTACTTTTTTGGAATAAAAAACCTGAGAGGTGTCAAGGGACACCCGGATGGAACGAAGTTATAATATATATATTATAATATAAATATATAGTTGATAATGAACAATTGAAGCCTATTTTGGAAGAAATATATACAGAGATTAGCCGGAACAAACACACAGACTGACATACGGACAGAAAAATGTTAACAATTTATATTTTATTGTAAGTACCGATCATACTTTTAAATGCGTTAAGTGAAAATAAAAGCTGTTAATTTTAAATTACAAACAGACACTTCAATTTTGTTTATCTGTATATAATAATTTGTTGTAATATATGTTTGTTTATAATATATTATATTATACAAAACAAATAGTTGAACTAAGTATATATAGTGCGCGCGGAACTAGTTGGCCGCGCCTTAGGTAGGGACAGTGGGGTGAGGGGGTGAGGGTTGCTTGCCCCTTACGTCCCACCGCTCGCATACCTAAGGCCCGGCTAGCTAGTCACAATATGTAACAGTCATAACAGTCACAATGTGTAATTGCAAAATTCTACATTATTGTCAAGGTGATAAGGTCGTTTTTTGTATCATTCTAAATAGTCGTTATTACATTGTGATTTCGAGTGGCAAAAAGTGTCGTGCCTATTTCAATCCGTCTAGTCCCAAAACAATTCGCAACGCGACATAAGGAACTTCGTTCCAAAAAGTAGCTAATGTCCTTCCTTGGTCTACTCTTTATCTGTGCCCAATTTTATCAAAATCGGCCCATTAGTTTTGGAACCTATTCAATGCAAACAAGCAAATTAACATACAAACAAAGAAACAAATCTTTAATTAACTTACTTAAATACCTGGAAGCCAAAAATTAAAATACGTCCAACGATGAATGTTTATTACTTGTTCGTACCAAGTAATAAACATTCATCAATTCTCACAAGCTTATTATTTATAATTAGGCATATTATTAGGAAAGTATTTGGACTAACTCTAGCCCTATTTCCATCTGATTGTAGGAATTACTAAATTTGTATTGGAATATAGACTAAGTCTATGTTTGTAACTGACTACAAGCGAGCCAAATCCATAGGCTCCTATCATACGGAGCGTTCCCGACGTCACACAAACCTTGTGGAAGCGACATGAATAAATCACTGCACCGTGATTTCGTTATTTAGACGACTTAACATGGTTAGACAACGTTCGGATGGGGCGATTTCAACGCGTTTTCGGAATGGAGAAATAGCATTTTATGTTTATTCAAATATATTATGTGTCAATAAATAAACTTGTGCATGGTTAAATGACAAGTAAAATATATTTATCGAAAGTTTCTAAATTGGAATTCTATATTATTTTCTAAAGGGAATCAACGTAAATGGTATTATCACGAGATAAGAGCCAGTGATAAGTTCCCTCAGTTTTGGTGATTTTAGCAATCCCAAACCATTTATGTCTATTCCTGCGCAGTTTTTCGAGTGTAAATGTTCGAGCCCCATCAAAAAGATATTGCCCATACGAAAACGTGCGTCTATAAAACTTTATGAGTTTCGTCAAATTTTGAGAGGCTTTTTCGTATCTATTATCTCCTAGTTACTAAAAATTATTTCTTAATACATAATTATAATAATCACTTGAAATAGCGAATAAAAGATTGTATTAAGAAAATTAGGTAACAGTTATAAAATTTAAAAAAAACACGACTTATTTAAACAAGGTCAATAAATATCATTAGTTTCTTTATTTGGATTTATTTTCACAAAATAATAAATATTATTTAATTCATATAGTGATTTTTGTAATTTGAAACAATTATTCATCTAAACCTCAAAACGCACCCTCCGAACGCAGCCTTAATCTGAGTGCCGACCAAGAGAAGTCACAGGACGTTCCTAGAATGTGAAGCTTATTAGCACATTGTTAACAAGTTCATTAATATTAAGTCTAAGGGCACTTTCGGACGAGGCGACATTTTATCATCTATACAAATAAATAAAATTAAAGTGTCTGTTTGTAATTTCAAATTGAAATCTTTGCACCAAATGTATATTATACACACACCGGCATATTTAGCGGAACATAAAATAAAGGTTTGATATCAGTATCATATAAGGTTGCTGGCTGGTTTATACGTCATTTAATTTTAAAAGAAATATTTTTAAATTAAGAAAACAACTGAACATCACATTTTATGCAATTGTTTTAATTTTATTCAAATACACCTTATCTGGAGCGAACTTCGAGTATTTCTTCCATCTGAGTTTGATTTAAAATTTCATTGAAATACTGTTTTTTGTTAGTTTTTTTTTAATCGCGTATCTTTTTGGAGTTATGGACTGAATTATGCCTGACTTAGCCACAACGGAGATTGCCAGGGCACTCGAAATGCGAAGAAATGGTCAAACCTACAGAGTGATCCAGAGATCTTCGTCGACCACTTTCAACGATCCATCGCAGTATCCAACGGTTCAGGAGACCGGTACTTATGTGAGAAGAGCAGGACAAGGCAGAAAAAGACGCACTTCGAGTAGGGATGATCGTTTCATTCGGCGTCGTGTACGTAGGAACCCCCGTTTGACGGTCGTCCAAGCCCGACATGAGTTAAAAGCAGTGCGGGGTGTAACCGTAAGTGAGCGTACAGTACGAAAACGTAGAAGGTTTGAAAAAGCTGGTTTGGGTTCATTTGTGCCCGCCAAGGCTCCAAGGCTCGAGGTAAATCATCGTAGAAACAGGTTAACTTTTGCTCTGGAACATCGACTTTGGAACGCGGACCAATGGAGTAAGTTATTGTTTAGTTATGAGTGCAGAATTATCTTAAATCAAATTGACGGCAGGCAAAGAATATACAGACGCAAAGGAGAACGATACATTCACAAAGTTTGAAACTACAGTTGCATACGGTGGTGGATCAATAATGGTTTGGGCGGGCATTTGCTTGGGAGCTCGCACAGACTTGGTATAGTGATTGACAGAGGGAGTCTGACTGCAGACCGCTATGTCAGAGAAGTTTTAGAAGAAAATGTCGTACCGTTTGCCCCATATATCGGTGACGATTTTGTTTTTATGCAGGATAATGCTCGGCCGCATACCGCTCGGGTAACTCAAGCTTATCTTAATGATATGAATATCACTGTTATGGAGTGGCCGGCGAGATCACCGGATATGAACCCAATAGAGCACGTTTGGGACTTGCTGAAAAGAAAAGTTAAGTCCAGAATTCCAGCTCCTGCCAACGTGCGTGAACTTCGAATCAATCGCCGTAGTTGAGGAATGGCGGAGACTATCCCAGGAGACCATCGATAACATCATTCTCAGTATGCCTAGACGGGTAGAAACTTTAAGAAGAGCACGTGGAGGAAATACGCGATATTAATCACCATTTTTGTAATTTAATTAATTGTTATTTTAATATTAATTTTCACTTTTCCCGGTTACATGAAAAGTTCAAAAATGTACAATTTTTCACAAATAGCCTTTACTCGCAAAATCTGTTCTTAATGTGATCTCATTTTAATTAAAACAAATGAAACTTTATATAACAAAAGAAGTGTAGTAAGTAGATTTTAAAATAAAACCATATTTTTTTAATTATGGACCTTTTTTTTGTGTTCCGCTAAATATGCCGGTGTGTTTAGTATAAAGGGTACCTACACGAACATTTTTTGTCTGTCTGTCCATTTTGACCAGACTTTCACTGGCAGATGAGATGCTATAATGGCAGAGCTGATGTTATAAGAAGAAACTTAGGCTACTTTTAAAAGTACTATTAAACTACTATTAAAGCTTATTTCTTTTGTTTATTTTCGCGCTGTGAGAGCTAATGCGCCGGCGGGCGCCTACTACTACTAATTAGAGGTCGCTCTGTGGTCGAAATTCGCCAATGTAGTAATTCATATTATCATTTTTAATAAGTTTGAAGGGCCCTATTGCCTATTAGATAGAAAAAATAAAACCGGCCTAGTGCGAGTTGGACTCGCGCACGAAGGGTTTCGTACACAACGGCAAAAAATCACGTTTGTTGTATGGGGAACCCTTAAATATTTATTTTATTGTGTTTTTTAAGTATGTGCTGTTATAGCGGCAACAGAAATACAGAATCTGTGAAAATATCGACTGTCTAACTATCACGGTTCATGAGATACGGCCTGATGACAGACGGACAGACAGACGGATGGACAGCCGAGTTTTGGGTACGAAACCCTAAAATTTTAAATTATGTGACAGAACAAAATTGTATCTATCAAACGGTAGTGTGTGTTAATAATCTGAGGTGGTGTGTGTTGATGTTATTTTTATTATTATTATTTTTTTTTTGTATTTCTGAACAGTATTTTTAAAAAAATTGGTGTGCAATCCACATAAACTTTAATTTGCATACCAAATATCATACTCCTCCGGTTGCATAATTCTCGGGAAATTGTACAGAAAGTTTTTGCTTCACTTATAAATATAATGATAATATTATAATAATGCAAAAGCTACGTATTTCAGCCACGTATTCCAATATGACACTGGTAATATCTGACATGAAATCTTAACATAATAATATTATGTCACAGAAAAAGCATTTTAACCGTGTTTTCTTTGTTGCAGATTCGCCGATAGCTTTAAAAAGTCAACATGTCACTGTCAAGCGTGAGATAACAGATTAAAAAACAAAAATGGCGGACCATGAGTGGCCTCACAACAGCTCGCGAAATTTCACAGACGTTCCAAGATTGAATTATTCCGAGGACTTCAGCGAGTTCGAATATTTGAATTTCTCGTCAGAAGACTATTGCTCGTCGAACCATTCCCGCGCTTATTTGAACGTGACGTGCGAGTTCCCTATCAACTATGCCGAACCTATGTACGGGTGAGTACTTTCGCGCCAATTTTGATTTTTTTTTTCACACGATAAGCTAAAAGCAATTAACACACAACAACAATCCCTGGTTTAAAACAGATTGATTTTAAATAACTATGTAGCATAAGGTAAATCAATCTATTCTAATTTTACTGCAGCAAACGTGACAACGAGAAACACAATTTTGCTGTAACTTGATATCGTCAAACACTATTTTGCAATCCTACTAATATTATAAATGTGAAAGTTTGTGAGGAAGGATGGACGTTTGTTAATCTTTTACGGAAAAACGTTTATTTAGGCTCTGGATTAAAACACAGGCTACTTTTTATCCCGAAAAAGTACAGTGCTCCCGAGGGATACTATATTTACGCGGGCGGAGCCGCGGGCAACAGCTAGTAATTTAAATATTTACTAAACTCGAACGTTTTGCAGTAGGCATTTCTGATTTCTGTGTGAACTATTTTGCTGTAACTGAGCTATTTCGCAAACTCAACTAAGTATGTATTTTATTACCCGACTGCGGCGAAGCCAAAAGGAAGAATAATGATTTTAGAAATCGTATGTACGCATGTTTGTTCCACCGTAGCGCCTAAACTACTGATACGATTTTAATTAATTACGTGTCAAAAGATTCGTAATAATAGCCCGGGTAACATAGGCTACTTAATTTACGTAGTCGGGTGTAGTTTTTATAAAAAACTAGCTTTAATATGCCTAGTATCCCACGGGAATCCTGAACTTTTTCGGGATAAAAAGTAGGCTTTGTTTTAATCCAAAGCCTAAACTACTACCATACCAAATTTTATCGAGATCCGTTCAGTACTATTCGCATGAAAGTGTAACAAACATCCATCTATCCATCCATCCTCACAAACTTTCACATTTTTAATTGTATGGGGATATAGTTATTACCAGACACTTAATTAACCACTTATGTCGTGACTCGAATATTTTACAACTATTTTTCACAGTTACATCGCGCCGTTCCTGCTGGCCACGACGATTGTCGCGAACACGCTCATCGTGGTCGTCCTCTCGCGTCGCCACATGAGGACGCCCACCAACGTGGTGCTGATGGCGATGGCCCTCTGCGACATGTTCACGATGCTCTTCCCAGCGCCCTGGCTCTTCTACATGTACACGTTCGGCAACCACTATAAACCACTGAGCCCGGTCCGCGCGTGTCAGGCTTGGCATTATATGAATGAGGTGAGTTTTCTGTGATGGCGCCCGCACACGCTAGGCAAGCAGCTTGGCAAGCACAGATCCACGTGGGTGGAAAGTCTTAAAGGCAATGGAGAACATAGTAGAGGGGTGCAAAAAGATAAGATATGTGTAGGTACCTATATTTTGATCATGGTGAACTATATCACTCTGTTAGTTCACTAGTTCAATTATTATTTGTCCACTGGGCACTGTCCAATGGGCAATGTTTAATGTCGCTCACTTTTCCCCTCCTCAGAATAGTTGATTTTTATTGGTTTTTCTCGTTCGTTTAACAAGTTGTTACTTGCTGCGAATGAGCATATGTCGCATCGCGCATTGTTGGAAGTGCGGGGGCGGGCAATGGACGTGAACTAAAGATATATCTGCTCGAAACTGATTGAAATGAATGAATTAACACATACATGGCGTAAGTGAACTAGTCCAATTGAACGTATAGAACATAGAATGCTTGTTAGCTAAGCTGCTTGCCTATCGTGTAAATCGAGCAGTAGGATTTGAACCTGAATTAGTCTAGAAAATTTTAATGTTAAGATGATTGTATTGAAGTTGTAGTCATGGTAAGTATTTCCCGATGACAAGCGACTGATGACACCGCAACTTATATTTTATACAAGACAATCTTGTATATATAATCGGTTTCTCGAAAACGGCTGCAATTATTACATAATATGTACAAAATTTAGTATACAGGGAGTTTAAGGGGAGAAAATTCGATCTAGCTAGGTCTTATCCCTAAGAAACGCATTTTAGGTTCTATATGTTTTTTCTTTCATCGCGCAACAATATATCAGTAATTTCGATTCTATTATGTCAGTCCGTTTGGCAATTTGGTATGCCTATGTATAATTTTTGCGTTGTTCGAAATTTCGGAATGTGGTGTGTTCGAATCCTGGTCAGATAATGAAAATGAATGAATGAATGAAAAACTCTTTATTGCACCAAAAACAAATAGGACATACAGAACATAGAAAAACTAAACTTATAAAAGCACAAAAGGCGGTCTTATCGCTACAAGCGATTTCTGCCAGACAACCTTAAAGATAAATATTTTTGTGAATATTTGTATTTTTTTTTGTTTTTTATCAGAACGCCGAACTAAGCTCGGTAACCTAGGTACTTATTATAATACGAGCAAATGATGAAGACAGTGTAACTGCTAAACATTCGTTTTCCCTGCCTCTTACATACATAATTCTCAAGTGTTTAAAATCTACCCTAATTTCTGGGAGTTTTGCTACGTGCCGGCTCATGCTAATTCTGATTTTTCTGATGATAAATGCTTTGGCCGTAAAAATAACGAAAGCAAAAAAAATCATGAAGTAATAATACCATACATTTTAACCCTTGACCCTTCTTGGTTAATGGCTCCAGCTACAAAAACCCCGAAGGTGTTAATGCGCTTACCTCAAGTGACCGAAACGACCCGGGTATTATCCATCTTAGGGTTATACCCGGGCAAAAACAACCCAGTGAAGTTGACACTTAACCCGTGTCCACGGGCAGAATATGTAGAGGAGCTGGTTCCATATTAAGCCCGCTACACGCCTAACGTTTCATAGTAACGATTTGACTGTGTATGCCGAACTGTGCAGTTTTATCCATCGTGTGTATGGCAAATTGTAGCATTCGTTTCAAACATGGTGAAAAATTGTATAACAATATCCTAATTTAAAATATTTATTAACTGATTTAAACATATAAAAAGTATGTCGAGAAAAATAATAGAAACATCAAATTACAAATTATTGCCACCCAAGTGACCTCTGTTGACCGGCCGCGCGCCGCTCTTCGTCGCCCGCGCGCCACTCTCCGTCGTCCGCGGCGGCGCGGCGAGTCCAATACCGCAGAAAAAAGAAAGCACGGCCAGTTTGTGTGCAATGAATGTTTAAACTTTATAATACCTAGGCTTGCCATAAATACTGAAACAAAGAAAAAAAAAATCTTATTGCAAATAACATTTATTACTTTTACAGTGTGTGTTAGTTTAAACTTTAATACATAAATATAAAACAATTTAAAATATAAAAAGCTTATTCGAAGTGGTCTCCATTGGCTGCAATACAGTCCTTTAAACATTGAGGCCAGTTATCAATAGAAGCACGCACTCTTTCCATGGGAAAATTCTTCACTGCCAATCGTACGGATTGTTTTAGGGAGTCCAAATTATCATGGCGTTTAGAGCAAGCCGTACTCTCTAAAACTGACCATAAATCATAATCTAGCGGATTAAGATCGGGACTAGACGACGGCCAGTCATCAGCTCTGATGAAGTCCGAGACGTTCGTTTCCAACCAAGACTGCGTCGACCGAGCTTTATGACCCGGCGCCGAGTCTTGCTGGAAGGACCATTGGTTATTGAACATGGTGTTGTTAAGGGGCTTCACTACCTTCTCAAGAATGGTATCTTGATACACTTGTGCCGATGTTTTGATACCTTTTTCACAAAAGTATAGCTCGTCACTCCTTCATAGCTAATACCCCACCAAACCATCGCTGAAGTCGGATAGTGCCCACGATGCACTCTGTCGACTAATTAGGAAGCTTTCTTAGAGCTTTGATTATTAATTCGGTCATATTGTTTGTTAAAATGTTGCACAATTGTAAAAAAAATCTCATTCGTAAACAAAATTTTTCTGTAAACTCCCTTTGCGTACCGCTTCAGTAGTTGTTTCGATTTTACCACCTTATTCTATTTTAAATTATCAGTTAAGAAATGACCAGTATCTTATAGGCTGCAAGTCCTAAGTCATCTTTTAAAATACGCGACATGGTTCTAGGTGCTATCTTAACCTCCCGAGATAAAATCTTTTGCTTTCGGACAGGATTTCTTCGAATTCTTTCCCTTACTGCTTTGACCACCTTTTCGTACGAACACTACGTGGACGGCCAGATCTTTTTCTGTCATAAACTAAGAAGGTCTCATTGTACCTATTAATAGCCCGGTACACAAACATTTTACTAATACCAAGCGTATGGAGTGTTTAAATTGCATTTGGCTCCATACCTACTATGTGTAATGCAATCACAGTGATTCGGTTCTGTTTATCACCCCACTCCATTTTAATATCGTAAAATATTGCACAATGTATTGGCGCCAAAATGAGAAAACACAATGAACAATCATATAAAAATGACAGATTCCAAATTGAAATGTAATAATTTGTTTATTTTTAATTGTAATTGTAAAATTATAAATTTTAATTGTAAACACATTTGGTATTTATGGCCAGATTAAGTATATTAAGAATATTAAATATAAATAATATTAAACAAAAATTGGTCATGTATTGTACTGTGTGTATGAAAAATAATAGAATAAATAAAAACATCTCATATTTTACCTATCAAATATTTCATTTTCTAGGAGATATCTTGCTTTATTGACCTAGTCAATAGACCTAAGCCGCACGCGTTTTCGTGCCGGTTCGATGCCGGGTTGTGGTGTGTACAAATTAGACTTTCGCAATAACCGTATAGACGCTAGACTTAGTTTAATTTACCCCCCATCTTCTGTGACAACCCTGACCAAATTTAGATCGTTCTATGGAAGCTGTTCCTCTGTACGTAGGTATATATTTTTACTCTGTGCCAGTACCTACTTTCATAAACATACAAATAGATTTGAGTTTTTGTACATAACTATTTTCTTTTTCAGACGAAGTTTTTTTCATAAAAAATCCCCCAGTGTATTGTAGTAAAACGTTCGCAATTCAAAGAAATCTTTTTACTTTCTTTACAAATGACTTTACCTAGCGCCGGGTAATCGAATGTTCCAGTAACCGTAACCTCGTTAACTCGCTCGGTTAATTCTAACTGAGCCAATCGGAATTTCATTCGAACCGTAGTTGAGTATTTGCTTGTTATATAACATTACAACCATGTTCTTAATGTCATGCCAAAACCGGTAACCGGTTTTGTTGAAACCAGGTCAGCTACGCAGGACTTAATTTATAGTGCCCAACTGTGTGCGCAGTACACAAGAGCACTCTCTCTTCCTTTACTCTCGAAACCCAGTGGGACGGATAACCGACACGACGGACGAGAGATCAGGCGCAGGTCCGACTTTTTACATGCCCATCCGACGCATGGATCATCTTTCATGTCAGACAGTCAGGTGATCAGCCTGCATTGTCCTAACCGAACTTGTTGTTCTGATGCGGGAATCGCACCTACGACCTCCGAGTCGAGAGCCAAGCACTAACCGACTGGACCACGGAGGCTGTTTAAATTGTAGTAAAAAGGACATTAAGAACGTATTTGTACTTCGTGTTTCTTATCGTGTTTGGAAATTTGAACCAATTGATGGCGTTATTTTAAACAGGATAATAATTCTGGAATGAAATTGGCTAATGATTGGATTTCATGATGGAAAGCGTTTACTGCCGACCATAAAACCCGTCATCAAAGTGCATTATCAGTTTTTAAGCTTCCACCCCTCTTTGAGCCCCTGGTACCCACCCTCACTCAAAACAAAGCAAGCGGTATTCTGTGAGACCGTAGTATGTTACCATTCGAATCGGTTATTCGTAAATAAATTTATTAAAACTAGCTTTTTCCCGCGGCTCCGCACGCGCAAATACAGTATCCCACGGGAACCGTACATTTACCGCGAAACAAAGTAGCATATGTCCTTCCCCGTGGTTTACTTTATTATTAGGTCTTTACCTATGAAATTGCCGTTTTGTATGAAAAAATTTAAACGAATTTTTTCATGTATTTTTTATTTGTATTAATCGAAGTAATCTCCCATGCAATTAATGCATCTTTGCCAACGCAGTGGCAGTTTATTGATGCCCTTCTTAAATAAATCAGCTGGACGGGGGCAACAAATTATTCAAAGGCATTTTGTACTGCCTCTCGGGTATTGAATTTTTTTCCCTCCAAGAAGTTATCCAAATTCTGGAAAAAGTAGTGGTCTGTAGGCGCAAGGTCTGGTGAGTAGGGCGGATGACGAAGAGCTTCCAACCCCAGTTCTTGCAACTTGGAGACCGTCTGCTGTGCAGTATGAGGTCGCGTGTTTTCATGCAGGAGCAGCGGAGACGAGCGATTGACCAATGCTGGTTGGAGATGTGCCAGCTTCTCCATCATTGTGTTCAGTTGTTCACATTACACATCTGCAGTAATGCTCACCCCGTTTGGTAAGAAGCTGTGATGAATCACACCGGCGCTAGACCACCAAACAGTGACCATCACTTTTCTAGGGGTAAGTTTTCGATTAGGGCATTGTTTAGGTGCTGAATCAGGATCCAACCAACTTGCTGAGCGCTTGCGGTTATCAAACAGAATCCATTTTTCATCGAAGGTTACAATGCGGTTCAAAATTCCATCATTTGTGTGTCTTGCCTTTGAAGAATTTGTTGCCTCCCGTCCAGCTGATTTCTTTAAGAAGGGCATCAATAAACTGCCACTGCGTTGGCAAAGATGCATTGATTGCATGGGTGATTACAGATAAAAAATACATGACAAAAATTAGTTAAAATTTTTTCATACAAAACGGCAATTTCATAAGTAAAGACCTAATAATTGGAAAAGGATTATCGAGCCCTTTCCAATTATTTTTCAACCTGTTTTCTCCGTAAACTTTAGTCGAACCTTAGCGATTGGATTAGAATATTATCCTGTTTCAGCAATTTATTTTGAATCGCTTGCTCTTATTAGCGTTCCGTACGCAAAGGTTACTAAGACTCCACTGGTCGTCCGTCTGTCTGTCACCAGGCTATATCTCATGAACCGTGATAGACAGACAGTTGAAAATCTCACAGATAATGTATTTTTGTTGCCGCTTATTACGATAAGTAGTAAAAATAGAATAAAGTAAGGCTGCCATGCAACAAACGTGATTTTTTTTACGTTTCATACGGCGTCCTTCGTGCGAGAGTTTTTTTTATCTTATATTTAATTTATATTTTAAAATAGCTATATATAAAGTTGTATCTTAAAACTGGGACCCGTATTGCTTGGTCATAATTTCAGCGCGTTGGTACTCTAGCCGGGGGTTGCGGGTTCGAATCCCGCCGAAGGAACAAAAAGTTTTTCTGTGTTCCTGGGTCATTATATATGTGTGTAATATAATAAAAATCTTAAATATATGTATAGTATAAAAGTATTAAATATACTTCCCGTTTTCTGGTACCTGTAACACAAGTTCTTCGGATACTTAGCACGGGGCCAGATTGACGTGGTGTGAAGCGTCCATAGATATTATTATTATTACTTTATTTTTTTAAACAAATCATAATATTTCTATATTTCTGCTGTATGTATCATATCTATGAATAAGTAAATACTTTCAGTACAGTTTTACTAGAATTGTGCTAACGGAGCTGTATGATATTTGGCACAGTTAAAGTTTATTTGGAGGAGAGTGTGTAAAACGCTAATATTGTTATAATATTGTTTAGAAATAAATACATATAAAATAAATAAAAATAACAAAAACACACACTACCTCAGATTTAACACATACTACCGTGCGTTTGGTTTGACAGATACAATTTTTTACACGTTTTACACGTACATCCGTTTAAAAACCTTTTAAACGGATGTCTACGTCATAATTATTATCTGGGTGCAAAAATTCAACGCCCTCCGTTCAGTTGTTGATATCTCTCTATACAAACATTTCATTTAGGGGACGAATTTCCAAAAACTTTTAAATTCATGCTCAATAATTTGTATTCATTAACTCTGATATTAATGGAATGTATTTAAGAGCATGAATCTCAATTTTCAATAAAATCGGTGAAATTTTAAAGATGTTCCATACAAACTTTCAATCCCTATTTGACCTGTTTGCGGATTTAAAGTTTCAAAATTTTTAAATCCCTTCTTAGTGTGCATCTACGATTTGAATTAAAACAAATAACTAAATATCACATTTCTACCTTCAGCGGTTACGGCAGTGCGAGCGTCTATATGTCAGTGAGTCAGTGGTGACATGGGTGAATTTCGACCACAGGTGACAGGGCAGGTCGCCCTGTAAAGTTGCCAAGTATTTACAGAATTCCGCTAGAAACAGACAGCACATCCAATCGGTGTCTCTTATTAAAACGCGTAAAGAGCCCCGGCTCGTGTATTTTATTGGTTATGAGATTTTTCATTTCGTATAATGGCGAAAGGTAACGGCATATCATATCAGTAGCTTCGCCAAGGGTTATGTTATCTGGGTCAATGATATTCGATAGCTTCCATAATGAGGTGTCAATAGATTCGTAATAACAGCCCCCCCCCCCCCCCCCGTGGGGTTATAGTTTAAAAAAAAAGTAGTTATTTAATTCAACAGCAACCTTGGTCTCCGAAGGGTTAATATTATTCTTCTTAATTTAAAAGCTTGCGGCAAGAGCGAAGCTCTTAAATTAAGAAGAGACAAGAGTCGGTGGAGCATCCGCCATTTCTCTCTGTCCTGTGTATGGACCTTTAGCTCCCCATAAGAGATGACATTTACATTTTGTTTCACTTGATTAGGCAACATCTAGTTATGTTATACTCAATTCAGATTTAAAATTAATCTTTTCGTAAACAAAAAGACTCAATTTACTATAGTACTGCCAATTTAAATGTTACTTATTAAATTAAAAATTAAATTCCGTTTATTTCGGGCTGCATACGCCCATATTATAAATACCTTATAGACTAACATACATATTACTATATTTAATAAACTAAAACTAACACTAAACACGTATTGTCTGCGACGTGGGGCGCGAAGTGTTCGGGAGTCGTCCTCTAAATCTTCTGTAGACGACTCCAATCGGCCAGTACTCCTCCTTCTCGAAGGTCGGTAAATTATATACTGTGCCATTAATAACTATTTTTTTTTTTAAACACTACATCCCGACTACGTAAATAGGCTATATGCCTATGTTACCCGGGCTATTACTACGAATATATTGACACCTCATTTATTAACATCGGATCAGCAGTTCAGGCTCTACGGTGGAACAGACATACATACACCCATACGTGCATAGACTGCCAAAATTACCCTTCCTTTTGGCCTCATCGCAGTCGGATAAGAAATACCTACTATTAGAGTAGGCTGGTCCTCCATCAAAGGGAAACCCTAGCCTGTAGATGTAAGGTCAATTGCAGAACTTATTTTAATACCTACATTCAGTTTAGTACTTACCTCGAACAAAAAATGTGTCCGTTAATAAGTGCTAGTAGGTATTCATGATCTATATCGCCCAAAATGAATAACGCATCTAAAATCTTAGATTGACTTCAATCTTAGATCCGCAAACAAAAATTGACGTAGGTTGACCTGAAGCAAAGAATATATATTACTAACGTAAAGAGTCGTCATTCCAACGATTTACACGAATGACAGCTCGCGGCTGTGTGCGCGTGGCTGGGCGAATGCGGAGGCGGGCGGGGCGGGAGTCTTTTCCAGCCAGGACTTTCGTTCACGGGGCTGGCCGCTGGTCGTATATCGCTTTGACATAACTGACAATATAATTTCATAATATTTATGATAGGTTCGATAGATTTAAATGATAGCGATATCATTGTTACCAATAGTGAACATATAATATATGCTGACGACACTAATATATATAAAGCAATTGCAAGTGTAAATGATTGTCATAGCCTACAATCGGATTTAAATAACTCCTTTAATCATTGTACCAGAAATAAACTGTACCTAATTTTAGAAGCATTCTCGAATTTGGTAGTATTGTATGGACTCCGCAATATCGAATTCATACTGACCGCATAGAGCGCATTCAAAACATTTTTCTTAAATCTCCCTGCTATAGAACAAATACACACTTTGAAAGCTCAGTAAATGCCGCTAAGCATTTTGATGTATCCAAACTGGAGGACAGAAGATCGTACTTAGACTGCATTTTCTTTTTCAAAATTATTAAAAATCTAATCAACTCCCCCGACTATGCTAGAAAAGATAAGATATAGTATACCACGTCACTTCTTACGTTCTCATAATCTCTTCCATATTGACTATGCTCACTCCAACTATGCCGAACACAGCTTTTTCAGACGAGTACCTAAATATTATAATAGAAATTTATCCGACCTTGGCCGCTTTTGCTTTTCTATACTTAAGGTGAAAAACTTGCTTAAGTCAAAAATGTTAAAAGTACATAATAAATTTTTGCTAGCTTAACTTTAAGATTTTCACACATATACTTAATATTGATTTATGAAACAAAATACATTTTAGTTTAAAATAACTTGTGACAACCAACGTACAACATGGGCACACACATCACAAACACCTCCACACCTCATGCTCATAAACACGAACCCTAGTGGGACTAGTATCTGAACCCAAGACTTGTCGTAGGGCTAGCCCTACTAGGTTCTAAACAGACATACATACTACACACCACACAATACACACCGCAACATACACTATACACCTCACACCAACCTGGGATCCACGTTCCAGTATCCTATGTAACCAGTAACTTAGTAACTTAGATAATTGACGGTTCCAAAATTTTATAAATATAGTTGAGGGTATCCGTATTTTAAATCTGCTAACCATTACTTTTAAAACCTTCCCCGTCTGCACCCCTCTCAAGTGAACATATAAAAAAGGCCGTACGCTTCGCGCCGGACGAACGCAAAATATATTGTCGTACAGTGCCCGGCACCCACCGCGCCGCGCTAGAAAATAAGAAATTCGTGTGAAGTTAATCGTTATAACAAAGGAAGATACGAAGACAGTTTGGAGGCCTCCTCAAGTATCTGGAACGCAGAACGAGAGGTTAGTGTTCACTGATTCCTTCCCAATATCAAAATTCCCTTATACAGTCCACTCAGCTAAGTAGATTCAAGATCAACCAGATAAGATTTATAAACCTTTAGGTCTATTCTTAACAAAATGTTTGTATATGTATTAATTAAGAAAAGGCTGTATGCGTTCTAAGTAAATAAATAAATAAAAGATATGTCTGACGCGACGTTTAATATAATAATTTCGGTGCCAACCTTAGGCTTACGTCAACATGGCGGACATTCGCCGGTGTTCGAGCTGTGATTTATAGAGAGTGTCGCCCCTGTGCCTAAAGTTAATCCTACGATCGTTGAACTGTATTAAAATCTTGATATCAGATAGCTAAAATGAGATTAAGGTTGATTAATTATTATTAATTTCGGGCGTTAGTCAATGTTGTGGGTTACGAAGATTAAATTTGTACTGTCAGAGTTATTGTATCTTAATTAAACGTGAAGCCGGCGCGAATCGTGTCGAATGCACACGTCGCTACTGAGACATTAACATGTCTATTGAAATTTATTGAATACATCAACTGAAATTGATTAAAAGAAACACACCAATTCGGTCGAAGTTAATCATTTTCTTTACAAAAAGATTCCGTTGGATTTCAACACAGTATTCACAGTAGCGTAAGATTATAAAGTTAGTGAGGTCGTGTCAATAGGGGCTCGAATTACTGCAGTGCTCTTCTATTTGCGCTGTGTTTAATTATACTATGACATATATTCTAGTTTCGCACGAATATATTGTCTGTATAGTCGAATTAACTCCCCACACCGATTTCGGTGACGGTGGCCGGTTTCATTGAAACGCAGGAGTTATTTGTGTGTGCGTAGTACACAAGAACACTCTCTTTTCCTTTACTCTAATAACCCAGTGTGACGGTTAACTGACACGACTGGCGAGGGATCTGGCGCAGGTCCGACTTTTTACATGCCCATCCGACACATGGATCATCTTTCTTGTCAGACAATCAGTTGATATCAGCCTGCATTGACCTAACCAAACTTGGAAACAACATTTTTTGTTGTTCCAATGCGGACATCGTTCCCACGATCTCCGAGTCGAGAGCCAATCTCAAGCCACTAGACCACGGAGGCTGCTATTAGAGCTCTGTGGCCTAGTCGGGTAAACCGTTTGATTCGCACTCGAGAGAGCGCAGGTTCGATTCCCAGGTTGTGGCGTGTACCAACGAGATTTTTTCAGATCTCAAGTACATTATACGGACGCTCCAACGGTGAAGGAAAGCATCGTGAGGAAACCCGCACACGGTTGGCCCCAGACGTATTGACCTGTCATTCCTCATGACTAGGCTGACTGTGTTGTGAGAATGCCGTATGTGCTATGTGTGTTGCCGTATGAGGCAACAATACGACATTTAAAGTTCAACTGTCCCAGGCACTACAGTATTACAAGAGTGGTCACCTCACTCGGAGAATACTGTATAAATCATCCAATAACGGATGAAAAGCCCTAAGTTTTATACTCGAATTAAAAGCCAGCTGTTTTAATACATGAATAGTAATAAAATGTTAAACGTGGAAGAGTCATTCTTCGGAATAGGCCGGCTCGACTGAATAAATACCACGGCCGCGCAGAGAACCGGCGTGAAATAACGCTTGCATTGTGTTTCGACGAGTGAGTGAGATTACTGGAGGCCAAGGGGGGTTAGGCGTTTTAAGGACCAGGAACGCAAGTGCGCAACACCAGAGGAGTTACAAGCGTATAGTCCTCTGGTGTTGCGAGTGTCCATGGGCTACGGTCATCGCTTACCATCCAGGCGATCCGTCTGCTCGTTTCCTGGTATATTTTGAAACATCGCGTGAATATCCCACACTGCATACAGTAATGGGACTCAAAGGAAACTTTGACGAAATTTTTCACATGTAAAATGAATGCTTTTACTACTCTCGGGGTATATTATCCTTGATGACTATCACCCGGTTTCTGAAAGGCTAATCAAATAGGTGATGAACTAACACGTGGTTGAGTTAACAGGATTGTTAAATCAATTTGCGTTTCAGATACGCTAATTAGTGAAAAATTTACTAATCATTGATCATCTTGACACGACACATTTACACCTTATATAGCTTTCCAGAAACCGAAAACAGCGTTTGACATGTGCTTTGACCATGGGTTCTGCACCATCAAACGACATGATCAAGCTTTTTGCAACTCAATTTGCACCTGACAAGAGGCAAACCTCTTGAAACCGCTGATTAGTTAATTTTGGCGTTGATTAGCCTTTCAGAAACCGGGGGTTAGAATCACCGAAGTCTATTCTGATATAAAAGATATCTTACTCAGAAAAGTGTACGCTTCCCGGGGATATGAATTGTAACGTACTAATAATAACTCAGTAAGCATAAAATATAAACACTGTATAATAACACTTCTCAGAATTCTATTCGCTTTATTTAACGTCATATTCACAAAAACATGTGAAATTCAAAGGTTACTTACTCTCATTTATATCTGTCGTCTTCACGTCTGCCTTCGAGTGAAGACAAAAATAAACAGGCGAAGTGCGAGTCGCACGAGACTCGCACATCGAGGGTTTTGTAAGTACAGTTTTTATTTAATGCAATTGCAACGGTTTCCTGATATATTTTTTATCAAATTTCGTAATTCTAGGTCAACGGGAAGTAGGTGACGACCTCTGTGACTCTATGGTTGAGCGCGTAGGTACACAAGCCGGAGGGCGCGGGTTCGAACCCGCCGATAGAATAAAAGTTTTCGGTGTTCGTGGGTCATGATGATGTGAGTTAATTAATATATTGTGTATAATATAATAAAAATCTGAAATATATAAGTATGTTACATTTCCGTTGTCCCGTAACTAAAGTTCTTCGGATACTTGCCACGAGACCAGACTAACGTGGTATGAAGCGTCCATAGAAATTATTATATTATATTCCATTGCGAGTGTCTAGATTTGCTTCATAAAATCTTTTTATTGGGTTGACCTAGGGTCAACTCACACCGACCGCGTCGCGTCGCGTATCGTCAGGGTGTGAATTGACCCTAATAATTTGGTAGTTTTACCAGAAAGTTTTCCGAGAGTTTCGAAAATCGGTAATTTTATCGATTTTCATGTGCTCTTTACGATTTTTAACTTTGCCACCTTATTTCTTTGCCGCTACCTTGGAAAAATTGAGTCTAAAAGCAGTTTCTTATGAATGTAAAGCATAAAAACAGCTAAATAACTACTGTGACATTTAACACAATGATCCTTTAGCAGAATGATCTCAATAATCCGTCAGGAATCCCGGATAACTTTCCCGGTAACCATCTTTTTCGCGACTTAATGGCCATGTTGCTAATTTGAACTTGATACATGATAACCACGTGTTTCTGGGAAAAACGGTCTTCATTGCTAATAATCTTTACAGACAAATAGACGGACAACAAAGTGCTCCTTCAAGGGTTCCGTTTTTCTGCTTTACGGAACCCTACCACGCGTGTTACATGACGTTTCTTATTTCCCGCGCTTTTCCCCAACCTCCGCCATCTTGTCTTTGATTTAATAAAACGATATTTGGGCAAAGATCAAAGATTAATAATTATTACAACGATTTGCGAAAACAATTTTCTTGATATTGGAAGATTGAAAGATAATACATGCCTCAGAGTAGTAACTATAGCAAAGAAATCCGGCTATTAATAAGAGAAGAAACATATATCGTTCCTTAACGCACATGCCAACACTCAAGCGTGCTATAAAGTCGTAATTACAACGTCGTAAAAATGGACTCCAAAGTTTCTCCAACGCCGAGACAACCTTAGACAAAAAAAACGAAAAGACATGCATTTCTTTCTCTTTCACTCTTGTGGGTTTTTGCCATTGATCTTTGTGACAGATAGCTGCTTACGGCTTCCATTTGCAAAACATGTATGGTATTGGCGTATCGCGCGCTATGTCACATAGCTCGCATTATGTGTACGCGCAATCCCACACATTTTTGTTTTCGAACTTAGTCATCGTAATTAGCGAATGTATCTTGGCTAAGAGCTCAGGATACGCTTCGACACTCCACTTAGCGCTCTTGCGGAGTATATTACTGTGGAATATATTATTGTGATTTTGCAGCTGTCTAGTTATCAAATGTCAAATATGACTGACTACGACCACTATATTATACTTACGTACAGAGAAACAGCTTTCATGGAACGATCCAAATCGATCAAAATTTGAAAATTTTGACGTCCCCATCAACGGCCCACAATCGTTTTCCACACAATCGTGGACACATCATATGCTTGCAGTAGTGCAATCAAATCGAAACCTTATCAGCTGTCCCTCTTTCTTTAATCTGCTACGACGCTATTGGCATTAATTATAACATCTTCCGACGGATTGAATAATTTTGTACCACCTTGTACAGTCGCCGATAGTACCACTGTACCACTTTTGAACCTTATTGCCAAGTTAGTAAGATCGAAACATATGCGGTCTACGACTGTACATGATAACAGAATTCCAATTCTCGTATTTAACTGACCCCCGGTTTCTGAAAGGCCAATCAACGCCAAAATGAACTAATCAGCGGTCAAATCTCTTGTCAGGTGAAAATTGAGTTGCAAAAAGCTTGATCAGTCGTTTGATTTGATCAACGTGTTAGTTAACTAAACTAATGTCAAACCCACGGTCAAACGACATGTCAAACGCTGTTTTCGGTTTCTGGAAAGTTATTTGAGGCGTAAATGTGTCATGTCAAGATGATGATGATGAAACGAATGATTAGTAAATTTTTCACTAATTAGCTTTTCAGAAACGCAAATTGATTTAACAAGCCTGTTAACATACGTGTTTGTTCATCAAATATTTGATTAGCCTTTCAGAAACTGGGTGTAGACTTTCAATTTACTTTTCAAGAATTATAAATGAATTTTTGACCAATCAAAACGCGTTAAACGTTGGTTTGACTTTTGTGAGAATACCATTTTGCTTTTATAACATATCGGGAATCGCGACTGCATCGTAACTGTATTGTTGTAAGATTACATTAGCAAAATCGACCTACTGGTTTGCTGGCTATAATTAGAAACTCCGATGTCATTTAAATTTTCTGATCAATATTTTTTAAGGTTTAACTCGGTGATTACATGAGCAAAACACAGGCCAACACTAGTCTCTTTGAGGTCTAAATCCCGCGCCAAGTAAAGTAAATAAAGCGAGTATGAAATAGAAGTCTAATGAAACATATAAAGTGCTTTACACCAAATGCCAGACGTAATGCCACGGGTCGCTGAAGACTCCATCCCTCCTGATTTTGCGGGATAATTCCCGTTTGAAAATATTAACATACTTCAGACACCATCTGTCTGAACTTTGCAAAGTACAGTTTGTAAATATTAATAGACACCACCCACCTGGATTTTACAGGACAAATGACTTTATGAATATTAGTTGGCAAGTTTAAGTGGTTTGTGCCTAGCATCGGTTAAAAGCTTAAGTAATTGTTAATATTCTTTTAACAATGTTTTTAAAGTTAATAGCTCTGAATGAAAGCAGTACTGTCCCTTTATTATATTTTAGGGATGTTAACTAGTAAATTGTATCTTATTTAGAGCATCAATAATAATCTTTTAAAATAATTTACTTTAGCGAACAGCTTTAACAAAATGAGAATTTAGCCAGTAAACGACGGATACCTAATTAAATATTAGACACTTCACCATTAAATATTCGCCATTTAATACCGCGCAGTGGCGGCACAAAATGCGCGCCAATTCACCACCGGAAGTCACACGCAGTGACTTCTTATCGGTGTTGCCGACAAGCCATAGTTTTTACATGTAGATTATTATATTTAAAATGATAGATAATAAAAAGATCTATGTGATGTTTTATGAGTGTTTTATAATTGTTTATAGACTATTTTACTGACTATACCTTACAGTGGCAAAGCTTGAAATCTGCGGAATGGTAAGCCGCGTAAGCTAATATCTATTGTAATACAGAATAACTATATTTTATTTTGATTTTACTTAGCGCCATCTAATAAGTATTATTGTAAGGGAAGCCGATATGATACCTTACCAGTAATTGAAGGTATGATTGTGTATGTTCTATTAATATTCCAATTTATGCCAGTGCTCTATCCCCTTTTCAACGATGTAACATATATCCAAATACATAAACTCTACGCCCGACGACGAGATCAATAGGATATAATTAATTTAAACCACTATGAAAGCTTCTAACGGAAACGTCACTTAAACGGAACGAGGCTGGCCATACATATTAACTTTGCAGGACAAGTCTTTCTTGCAAAAAGTTATTTGTAAAAGTATATCACATAATCACTGATAAACTTACAATATAATCTAACAATACGTCTGCATTTATATCCATCCATTTCTTTTCGAAATCTACTACGAAAATAAGTAAAGATGTAATACATGCTACTACTATAGAGTATAGACCCTAAACCAAGATTAAACAAGCGGTTTGTCACAGTGTGCGGTATACAGTACCACATCTACGTGTCATTTCGTAGCTGGTACGAAAATTGTAACTATACTCGTGATTACAACATAAAACGGAATAACTCTATTTACCGAATTTAAATCTTTGCTTTGAACTATTAAAAGTGCTTACAAAACAGCTTTCAGCTGAATCGCTTTTATAACGTTATGCCAGCCAAAGAGCTAAAATGCAAAGTTAAACAAAAATAGACAAGTACCCAACTTAAGTTAAAGAGCTTGGGGATAAGGGTCAGCTCACACCGTGACGCGACCGCTGCGCAGCGCCGCTCTTGCAATGAAACATGACGTATCTCTATGTGTATTGAATAAAGGTCAATATTGAATCGCTATTGCTCCGCGTCCTCCGCGTGAACTGACCCTTATCCTCAAGCTCTTTAACTTGAGTCGAGTTTTGTTTAACTTTCCATTGCTCTTGCTATTAAAACTGTATCTTCTTTTGTTAGAGAATTAAGTTCAATTTTGAATCGCTATCTTAAAAATCACGCACCGCTTCGTCTCGGTGTGACCTGACGCTTAGACTTATTGTTATCTAGATATTATGAATGTTTGGAGAATTAATTACATCTAGATGTTACGTAAATCTAGATTAGAAGCGTTTTAGTTACGGAATTAGTTTAAGAAAAGTTTTGTTGATAGCATCCTAGTGAAGTAAATTTTACAGTATCTTTCCGGTGTGTATTTCGACTTTATGGACTGAGATCTCAGATTCTGATAAGATTGTGACAACATGGTCCCTTGTACCGCATGTGCTCCTCGCGTAATGCTATCAATACAGCTATTCAGTGGCGAAGACTGGTTATCCTTTATAGGGAAGCCCTATCCTGTATAATGAGGATTCGGATGAGGGTGTTCAAAAGGTATGTGGTAAGTGAAGCCTGATAATTGTGGGAGAGCCACGCTTCGCCACGGCCTCACAGAAAACCGGCGTGAAATAACGCTCGCGTTGTGTTTCACCGAGTGAGTGAGGTTACCGGAGGCGAGCCCGCGTCTGCTCGTTTCCTGGTTCATTTCATTTAAACAAAAAGCCGATAGGAATGGAGTAATAGGAACCCCACGCCACTACAGCTTTTGATATGTTTGCTGGTTCTGTCGTCTCCTCGAAAAAGACTCAAAGAGATCCTTCTTAAGATGATTTAGTAGTTTATTAAACAATTTGTATATTTAATTTTAAATGCTTAGTAGTGAGGTAACACAATTTAGTTGTGTTCACTACCTAGAGGGATACAATCTCTAGTAATATTCTTTTAGTACATTAGTGCATAGACACATAATATAACATATATTATAGACGAGGCATGTCGATCCAAAAACTGTCCCTACTTAAATGGCCTTACTTTTGGAGTTTTTTGGCCATTTTGACATTTGAGGGATGGTGAAATCAAGATGGCTGACATTTGAGGTATGGTGAAAACAAGATGGCGTAACTTTTTCTTGTATGAATATTAGTTCTGTCAAAATATGTACGTCATAGCCTATCTTTCGATTTGAAATCTTTGCATAAGTGACTTATCTGCACGTATTGTGATTGTATCTTGTTTTGTGAACCTTGTTAAAAAAATGCATTATTATCATATTTTAGTATGTGTGTATGCATAGCCATTTTTGAGTAAAATAAAAAGATACGAAGAAGATGGACATTGTGCGTTCTCGGCAATGAATTCAAAACTAAGGATGGGCTATGACGTACATTTGACAGAACAAATCTTCATGCAAGAAAAAGTTACGCCATCTTGTTTTCAGGGGGCCCAGCAGGAATATTTGACAGCGGCGTAAACGAAACGTTATCGATTGAAATTTGTATGGTCGCTGACATGATTTAGACAGATTTTCATACGATTCTCATTCGATAAGGTTAGGTTAACGCCGCTGTAAAATGCTCCTGCTAGGCCCACTGAAGATTTTGTCAATTAAATGCGGACTTATTAAACTGCGGAAAGCAATTAATGTCAGAATGTCAAGATGACAAATGTCAAACCTCGACTGCCCCAAACAACCCCTAATCGCAGTTTAAGTGTGGACACTTCTCTGTCTGTCGATAGAAGTGAAAACTACAAAGTTCGAAATTGTTCTACTTTCCGTTGTAATAGAAAAAAAAATCCTAACGAAAAGCACCTAAAGAGGTTTTCGCTTAAAAAATATTACAGGAATCAGACCTTTTAATAATACAAATTAATCAAATAATTTTAATATCTAATACTTTAATCGAGACAATCTTGTATTTTATTTTTCCTTCTACTGCTATAAATGTGAAAGTTTGTGAGCATGTATGGATGGATGTGTGGATGGGCGGATGTTTGTTACTCTTTCACGCAAAAACTACAGAACGGATTTCGATGAAATTTGATATTGTAGTAGTTTAATCTCTAGATTAAAACAAAGGATACCTTTATCCCGAAAAAGTACAGTGCTCCTGTGGGACTGTATTTACGCGGGTGGAGCTGCGGGCAACAGCTAGTATTTAAATATATTCGGTTCCATGAAAGAGAGATTTTATCCCTTAAACCGCACATTTTTAATTTATTATGTTTTTCTCTCGTCGTATATTATTATGTCCTCTCGTCGTATATTATGTTTTTCTCTCGTCGCACAACACTACTTCAATAATTTCGACCCTATTAATGTCAGTCGGAAGGTGGAATAATTTGTGCGGTGTCTACGAATTGGTGTCGGGTCGGAATCCCGTGCCTCGAGTCTCGGTTCGATTGACGGGCTGACTCATTCGCACAGGCGACAAATCGTGCGCGCGCGAGCGGGATAGACTGACAAGTACTATGTTTCGAGGAACGAGAATTGGGGCCGTGGTCAGTAAAATAGTATTGTGATTCTCTTTATTTGTGTTATCTTTGTAAATCTACTTGGGCTCCGAGCAAAGCTCTCTAACCGCCGAATACTGGAACAATAGTTAAACTAAGTGACGCGCAAGTCATTGTGTGTGTCCTTGTCGTTTCGGCTAGCAGAGACAGCCGACATCCTATGAATAGGAGGGCTCTTAATTTTGGATTAGCGTTTCAGTATTCGGCCGCTACCCAGATCGCAGATACATATAATTAACAACGCATAAAACTGAAATGAAATCCGCCATTTTTAATGAAAATGTCGGAGATGTCAAAGGAGCCACACGCCCTCAGGCAGTCTTCATACAACTCTATAGGCCATTGTTTCAATGTCTGTAATTACGAGCACAAAAAAAATTCGCGCAATGTAAGTTTTATGTTTAGAACGTGACGTCACAGACTATAAAATTGAGTTCAAATAAATTAAGTAACCCCCATCATTGTCAGGCAGTAAGCGAGCTGATGATGATGATTATAATGAAAATATCTATGGACGATTTCGCACCACGTCAATCTGGTCCCGTAGTAGAAGAACTTGTGTTACCGGTACCAGACAACAGAAATATATTTTTATACTAGAATTATATTTAAGATTTTTTTGCATAACACATTTTTTATATAATACACATCCATGACCAAGGAACACAGAAAACTTTTTGGTTCCTTCGGCGGGATTCGGGAGCGGAACCCGCGACCTCCGGCATGAGCCCCAAGCGCTAACCACTGAGCCACAGAGGTCGTCAATTTGTAGCTAAGAACGCTCGTAAAGCTAAAAGCTAAGACTACATAACGATCACGTCATAGTTAGAAACGAAAAAAAACTACATCAAAATCTGTTCATCGGTTAAGTAATATATATTTTGACAGTTTTGGAGAAGCTGGTGTCCATGAGCCTGCCAATTTGCCTTCTTAAAAAAAAACATAAATAAATTGTTCACTCTGTAACCACCCAAGTCTATGGTTGCAAATGTTTCCTAAAACGTGACTCGTGTTACGTAAACTCCCCAAAAACTTAGTTACATCACCACTAAAGCCCCTTTGATACACGTATAAAACCCGTAAAAGTAAATTATTAATTCTATAGAGTGGGTGAAAGAGTTATGAAACACCTTCCTGTTTTTCTTTAATTTTAATTTAAATATTTAGGGTAAGAAGGAAAGCGAGAAGAAAACGTCAATTACATTTTATTCCTCTGTTTAGGGTTCCGTAATACTCAAGGAACCATTATAGTTTCGCTCTGTCAGGCCGTCTCTGTCTGTGTGTCTGTCCTCGCTTCTAGGTTCTGTAATTATGCATATAAATGGATGAAATTTAGTACAGTTACAGACAGTGTGTAGATCTCGGTTTTGGCATCATAAAGTGATAATAATAATTTTACATTTCAGGGGTGGGTATACATGACTTTTCTACAAAGTCAACTATTTTCGAGTAATCGACCTCCAAAGTGGTTTACATAATTGATAGCATTGTGTTCTATTGTTCTGTTTGTTTAGATTTCAATTAAATTGGATTTATTATAAACTAGATGCTGCCCGTGACATCCTACGTCGAAAAAGAAACCTCACTGGGACCGTACATTTTTCCACCATAAAAGTAGTCTATGTCCTTCCCCGTTGTCTACATATTTATGCTGAATTTCATCAAAATCGGTCCAGTAGTTTGGGCGCCTATTCAATTCAAACAAACAAACAAATTTCCACTTTATAATATTAAGGTACTGATATGGATTCTTTTTAAGTACGTTGGTGAACTTTTCTATATATTGGCAGATAAATAAGATTTTAAGGGTCAAAAAAACCCTTACTGTATTAAAAGAATCAGAAGAAAAAGTTCAATTTCATAAACGAACATTTTACAAGTACTAAAGTTTCAGCGGTAAAAACCCATATCGTGGCACGTAACAACGGCATCACGATAGCGTGACGATCACGTGAGTAACGTGACGATCACGTGAGTAACGTGACACGTGTGAAGTAGCGTGACGATCACGTGGGTAACGTGACACGTGTGAAGTAGCGTGACCTGTAATTGACATTCGTTAATTATTTCCTTTGGCTCTTATCAAGGTAACAAGAACGTACTATCAACATTCCGATCTACGAGAGATTGCTACGACGATTTTTCGATGTAGTTATCCGTTTGTGAGGAACTCGACTTCATTAGCATTTTTTTGTTAAAATAAGGCGTCCTCTCCCCCTGCCCCGTTAAAAGCTAATCGGCTGGCTCGACAAATCTGCAAACACGATGTGATGAACTTTGAAGGAAAACTATAACGGCATAAATAACTTTCTTAGTTCATGAGTTATAGAGGCCTTACCTGTAAAATGCGCTTGTATATACACTTGGATTTTTTTTTTACAAAAATAACTAAATAATAAGTAGCCAAGTAAATTATTGGTATAATGGTACAGAACCCTTCGTTCGCTCGCACTTGGCCAGTTTTAAATGTCATATGATTGCCCAGCATTATCACAACATAGTCAGCCTAGTTCAGAGGAATGACTGGTCAATACGTCTGGGCAAGTTACGAGTGAACTAAGCTGAAAATATGCCACAATCTTTCAAATCGATCGTCTCGTGTACATTCCGTTCAGTTTTATTTTACCTCTGATAAGACCTTTATGTGATCGACATAAGGGTCACTCTCGTAGAAGCTCTGATGTAAAATAACCTTGAACATACTATCTATAGGTTGACACGACAAAAGCCATCGTTATCCCTCGTTATAATCTGTGCTGTAATGTTCTGGCTGTACCGATTTTAATGTTTCCCTTCCAGGTGATTCCGGCTATGTTCCACACGGCCAGCATATGGCTGACGTTAGCACTGGCTGTGCAGAGATACATATACGTGTGCCACGCGCCCGTTGCCAGGACCTGGTGAGTATCTGCTATACCCGGTGGCACGCAGGTGAATCTGAATTTTAGAAAAAAGCTACTAAGTAGATACATAGTGAGTAGAAATTTATTCTCGTGTCAGTGCATCTTGCGTACACATGTCATAATGGTTTACAATATTTGGGTTATGTAAACAGTAATCGCGGCTTATAGTGCTAACAGACGCTCGAACTTGGTCCGCGGACCATATCCGCGAACCGAATCCGGTGTCGCACACACACGCAAGGATTTGGTCCGAATTGAAAACTCGACACTCGTGTGTTCGATTTTCAGCTATAATGTACTAGCATAGAATTCTATTTACAGTGCTGTTTTTCGACGACGACGATAATTCCCGCAATCGATTGAAATCGTGCAAAGATACCAAGTCTCAAAAATATTTCTCCCCAAATTTAACCCTTAATTCGACCCTGATTAGTTATACTATTTACAGGTATAAGAGATAATAAGCTAGAAAAAAAGGTTACGTGTATAACATAAAGACTTACACGTTACATTAAACTAACATGTCACTTAATCTAATTTCACTCCCTATAAATTTTCATACCCCGGGCTATATACACATATAAAAATTGATTCTTAAAGAGTAAACTCTAAAAATTTTTAGAGTTTACTAGGGTAAACCCCCGTAAATTTTTTCCCCTAATTTTGTGGGGAAAATCCCTAAGTTGGCAACACTGAGATCGTTGTCCGGCCCAACCGCCTGACTGCTCTACACACGAACGGATTTGTTACGGAGCGAACCATATCCGATGCGAACCGCGGCGGACTCAATTAATAATAATTATGTTCGCCGGACTACTCTACACATGGTCGGATTTGGTACGGAGTGGACCAAATCCGTGGTCCGCTCCGTACCGAATCCGTATGTGTGTTGGCAATTTTATGCGTTATGGGTCAATTTTGACATTTCATTGACTTCTTGATGCGAATGGAATATAGGTGCCAGTGCAATCAGTAACGAAGAAGATTTTGCGCTTTTGGCAATGATTTCGAAACTACGGCCATCTCGTAGCCCATGGCAAAAGTTACGCCATCTTGATTTCAGAAGATTTTGTAAAATAAATGCGGAAAGCAAATGTCAAAATGTATTTTTCTAAAAAGTTTACTTTTTGCCCCGACATGCCTCGTTTTAACCGACTCAAAAAAAGGAGGCGGTTATACGTTCGGATGTATATATTTTTTTTTTGTATGTTCAACGATTACTCCGCCGTCTGTGGACCGATTTTTTAAATTATTTTTTTATGTATAGGGTATAATCCCAAATTGGTTCTTTTGACATCAAAATGGTGACTTGATGATGGGATTCATGAGGCATCGAGCGAACTCCTCGAAATTTATATGGACACATATGGTGATTTTGTTAGGCCTGGTACCGACTTCAAAATTAAGAAGATTGAGTAGAGAAATAGTTAAAATTTTAGCCGAAATTAGAAGGGGAATTATTTAGAAAATAAATTTTATTTCATACTTATTTGCTTTTATTTTTACTATGGAAGTCGGTTTTATAAAATATATTTACGTCTATGGTCAAATTTACTAAAGTAAATTTTTACATAGATTTTGTAAATTTAGATAAAGCACCGCTTGAAAAGCCTAAAATGTAAATGAAAAACACGTGTGTACACTGTTAATACGTAATGGCATGTAAGTAAGACGATTTACATATAAATTATATAACAGAGGGCCGCTGAAGATATAAAATACTAGATCTGGCAAAAGGTTTTCAAAAGAAAATCTAAGGTTTTAAGGTTTCTAAGGTTTTTTATCGGTAGCTTATCTATTCGCGCCTATGTTTGGATGACGGAAACGCGTTAACCAATCAAAAGCGCTATTGAATAGATAAACTACTGACTAAAAACCAAAAACCTGGCATAAATCGTTTAGATAGGCTAAGTTGCTTTAGCCATCGGCTCCACCGGCGTAAATACAGTATCCCACGGGAACTGTACTTTTGTAAAAAATGTGAAAGTTTGTTCGGATGGATGGATGGATGTATGTGACTCTTTCACGCAAAAGCCACTGCACGGAAGAAATTATGAAATTTGGTATGGTGGTAGTAGTTTAGGCTCTTGAACACATCTCCTTTTTATCCCGAAAAAGTACAGTATTCCCGTGGGATACTGGAATTACGCGAGCCGGAGCCAAGGTAAAAAGCTAGTTATGTAATATCTACATATATTTTCATAGCGACCCCGGGGAATATGGTGAAAAAAATGTTTGGCATATATATTTTTTCAACTCTATGGCTCGTACAAAAGCCTCATCAAACGCGCTTTCACAAATTAGCCCGGAATTCTCAAAGAAACTCAATTTGTACGAGTAAGTATTCTTAATATATGAAGGGAACATCCACTGAAAACGTGTCTTAGATCTATAATGTGTAAAGAAAATAGATTTTTTTTATTATTACATTGTTTCCTTATCTCTTTTTACATTTTTTACATTGGAATGCCATGATAAACTAAACCTGCACATTTACCTCCATAATTTACTTTCAATAAAATCCGTAAAAGTAATTGCTGTAATATCAAGATATCAAGTTGAAAGATAAAAGTCTTCTTATCAGTTCTGTAATAATAACTTCTTATTGTTACAGAACTCCCGCGAAACGGCTTGACCGATATTTAAGAATTTTTTTCACGTGAATTCGCTAGGTATGAGAATAGGTCGTAAACAATTTTTCACATCCACCAAATCCCAACCCAATGTTTTATTTTAGCCTAACCAACCCCCATTGTTTAATAGTGACATAACTTTCTTACTTTACTATTTTTATTTACTACTTGCTTGTTACTATCATAACTTTCAACCCTCAGTGGTCGATAACTCTTTTACACATCGGTTGTAATTGTAGGTTGTAGGTGTAGGTTGTTGGTGTAGGTTGATGGTGTAGGTTGGTGTAAATATTTTTAATTGTGGCTTAGCTAGTCCCGGCGCCGAGGGGGACGCTCCAGTTTGCCGGAGTGGCCCCTAATTTTGGTGGAGGTCCCTTTAAGAGGGAAACCGGCCGGTAGCTTTAAGAGGGAAACCGGCCGGTCGCGGCGGGTGTCCCGTGTTAAACAGATTCGGGACACTCCCCTTCATAGCGGCTGAGGGCAATCCGCAGGTGGTTTTAGTGGGTAAAGTACCGGCGACAGATTAAAATGTCGCCGGGAGTCCCACATACCCCCGGGCCACCCGACCCGGGGGAGGCGTAAAGCCTTTCCCCTGCGAAATAAAAAAAAAAGGTACTTATAATTATTATTTATTCCAGTTCATAAGTTAGTCAGAACAACGTCTGTTGGTTACAGCTAGTATTATTATAATTTTAAGTTCTGAACATGATGACGTGTTTAGAAATCAGAAGGTCGATTCTGCTAATTAAACCTGCAATAATACAGTTACAATCCAGCAGTGGCGAAGGCTGGTTCTCCTTCACAAAGAAGCCCTAGCCCGTATAATAGATAGGGATTTGGATGGGGTCCTCAAAAGGTAAGTGGTAAGTTAAGTCGATAGGAATTGAGATATATGAACCCCACGCCACTGCAATCCAGTCCCGATATGTTAAAACTGCAAAATGGTATTCTCATAAGCGTCAAACCCGCTTTGATTGGTCCAACTCCAAATCAGTTTATGATAATATATAGACTATTAATTTATAAATAAAAGTCAAATGAAAGTGTAAGTTACTATGAGAATTGGGTTTCAGAATATTAAGATCTATCTCGTAACGAGAAAAATACTTGTCTATGGTAACGACGCCATCTTATAATTCAAATTACGCAAAACGTCAGCAAATTCTAATTTAAAAATGAATCTTAAATTTTGCTAATTTGTAGATAGGTATAAATGACGAAGGCTCTTTTTATTGTTATTTTATTTGGAAACAGGATCGCATGACATTTAAACATTATTACATTTGCCGACAATTTGGAGGGTCGAAAATGACGGCCATTTTGCGTTCTATTTTTAAACCGTTAACTTTTTTAGTGACTTAAAATAGTGTTTACCGTGTTTAAAAAGTAAAAAAAGTTTTTATGGTACAATTTACGTTGACATATACATAATATACAATATGGCAGAAAAAGGCTAAGAGCGTTTTATATCTGTAAATATTAAATGCAACGTAAAGATGCAACCTTTTGTACGAGTTCCTTTAGATTTATTGATTTCTTGAATATTTTGATTAATGAAAATATATGGTAAGTTTGTTTGGCCTGTTAAAAAAAGAGTTCTTAATAAAAAAATATATTCATAATAAAAACAAGGTTTTTCTTAACGTTGAAGAAAAAAAAAGGATTACAATTACCACCGGTTCGGAACCCGGCGATAGGAACCGGCGTAAAAATTAATTATCAGTTATTAATCTTGAATTCTTGAAAATTTTAGATAAGTAATTATATTTATTATAGCGATATTATATTAGAATATTGATTATTTTAAAAAATCGGTTGTCTGTAAAGTCGGTTTACTGACGATAGTTGAACGTGACAAAGTCATAAGAAATGGAACAACGCCGCATGAGTCATGTTTAGCGAGGTAACGCCGGTAACGCCGCATGAGTCATGTTTAGAGAGGTAACGCCGGTAACGCCGCATGAGTCGTATTTAGCGAGGTAACGCCGGTAACGCCGCATGAGTCATGTTTAGCGAGGTAACGCCGGTAACGCCGCATGAGTGATGTTTAGAGAGGTAACGCCGGTAACGCCGCATGAGTCGTATTTAGCGAGGTAACGCCGGTAACGCCGCATGAGTCATGTTTAGCGAGGTAACGCCGGTAACGCCGCATGAGTCATGTTTTTTCGTGCGTGCAGCCGGCTCCATCGAATTATAAGACGTTGTCACGTCAAAATATAAATCAAGCCACGTCATAATATAAATCAAGTTTTAGGTCAAATATCACTGTATAAAGTGAAATTTTGTGAAATGTTGGAAATTTTTAATAGGTACAAAAGTTGTCGTAAAGTTCGCATTATGCTTTGATGGAAGCTGGAAGTTTGAAGTGAAAATATCTCGCAGAATCACTGGCCGGAGGTCCGTCGCGAACATTGACTGTGATTAAGGGTCAGTCCACACCGAGACGCAAAGCTTCACAAGAAGATACAAGTTTAATTATCCCTCCGCCGCTCTTGCAATGAAACGCGTATCAAGCAGTGAATAAAGTTCAATTTAAAATCGCTATCTTCAAAATGCAGCGTCGCGTCGCGTCTCCGTCTGACCTGACTCTTAGCCTGTTATTGCAAATAATCACGTGATTTGCTATTAAATCTCTTCATGAAGGATCAGTTTTCCTTAGAAAGGGTTTATACGATGTTACTGCGATTTTCCCTTGCCCGCGCCATAAAATTACGTTTATTTTGACCGCCAGGGTCCACTACCGCAATTAATAAACTTAAGGATTTTTAAAAACTTAATAGTAATTTAATGTTTTGTTAGTTTCATAGCTCAATACCAAAAGATAGTTAAGAGATAAGCTTATCTTTTAAACTTTCGCTCCAAAGTACCGTGTAGCGGGCTACGAACTTATCGTAGACCCTCTACGGTCGTAGCGAGACGTAGCGCTTCGTAGTAAATCCTAACTTAATATTATGATATGTGAATGTGAGTTTGTTTGTTTGTCTTTTACGTAATAACTACTTGACCGATCATCATGAAATTTGGCACAAATATAAAGTAGCCCACGAAGGACATAGGCTACTTTATAGCGGCAAAATGTACGGGTCCTCCGAGGAGCGGCTTTTTGCGCGTATATTATACTAGCTGTTGCTCGCATCTCCGCCCGCGTAAATACAGTATCCCACGGGAACACTGTACTTTTTCGGGATAAAAGTAGCATATGTTTTAATCTAGAGCCTAAACTACTACCATACCAAATTTCATCGAAATTTGTTTAGGAGTTTTTGCGTGAATGAGTAACAAACATGCATCCATCCTCACAAACTTTCACATTTATAATGTTAGGTTATTACATATGAAATTGGCGTTTTATAAAGGAGGAAAAGTCGATTATTTTTAAACATAATATATTTATTTAATTAAAGTATATACCATTGCTATCTATGCACTTTCACCATCTCATAGGTAGTTCATTGATTCCTTTACTAAAAAAACTATTCGGACAGGAATCAATAAATTATTTGAAGGCGCTTTGAACTGCACCATCGAAGTTTAATATTTCCCCTTGCAAGAAGTTATCCAAATGACGAAAACAATGGTAATCTGTTGGAGCAAAGTCCGGGGAGTACGGTGGATGTCTTAAACATTCCAATTGAAGCTCATTTAATTTGGTAACCGTCTGTTGTGCAGTGTATGGTCTAGCGTTGTCGTGAAGCAGCAGTGGCCTAGAGCGAATGACCAACCTCGGTTGTTTAGCAGCTAGCTTTTCCATTATGATTAGCAGTTGCTGGCAATAGACATCTGCCATCGAGACGTCGAGACGACGTCATCAGACGTCTGGCCACATTTAAGAAAGCTGTAGTGAACGACACCGGCACTAGTCCACCAAACGCTCACAAGTAACTTTATTTGAGTCGATTTTCGCTTGGGGCAGGCTTTGGCTGGTTCTCCAAGGTTCAGCCATAGCGATGAGCGTTTCCGATTATCGTACAGCATCTACTTTTCATCACAGATAAGATTTAAATTTCATTATTGTGCCGGTTGAGTAATGTAACGCAGCAGTGGACGCGCGTTTGTCGGTTTGCTGCACTCAATTCATGATGTACCTTAGTACCTTAGTACCTTTCAAGCTTTTTCACCTTTCCAATTTGCTTCAAGTGGATTAAAACATAGCTTTATCACTAACACCGCAGCCTACAGCTAACTCGGACGTGGTTTGCGATGGATCCGCTTCCACAATAGCCTTCAATTCTTCATTATCAACTTTGGTCTCCGGCCGTCCACGGGTCCACATAAATTTGAAATTGGAATTCCTATCCAAAGAAGATATATTTGCGATCAAAGTGGCCACTAAGACAAAACGCCCATTTCATATGTAAGGACCTAATATTATAGTAGGATTTGTACTACCTGCACCCGACGTCTTTATGTCTTAACTATGAACTGGAATAAATATCGACCAAGAAACTACACCTACAAGTACCCCAGGAAGCTACAGGCAGTGTGTGAAAGAATAGACAATTACACACATTATAAGAGTTATCGACCATTGAGGGTTAAACAATTATAACAGTATTTATATCGTTACTAAACAGTGGGGCTTGGTGTTAGAAGAGTGAAAATTGTGGGTTTATTTGTATGTTTAATACCAGATTAAAATATAATTTTAAAAAATTTTACCCTTATCACTTAGGGGTATAAAATATTCGGTAGATGGGAGAAAAAGTTTTTAGCTATTGCTTATAAGTTACAATCTATGTTCGTATCTACCGAATATAACTGCATGAATTTAGTAAAAATCGTTTTCGGAGGAGTTTTGTTACACGAGAATTTTATGAAGTCCGTAGCTTATTAAACAGTATAGAAAACAGCTTTACGCCAGTCATCCTCAACTATAAATAAAATCTGCCACACGGGTGTCTGGCAGACGCGTTTAGCTCAAGCTGGGATCTCTGGGATGATCAATACACATTTGATGCGAGTTTAGTGGTGTTTTAAGACCCTTATTATAGCCTGCGGGGTAAAATTGATCGGTAATACTATGATTTATCTATGATTTAACGGTCATATTAACATACCAGGTATTCTAAAACCATCATCATCAGCGTATTTCACGCAAAATTACTGCGGATTTGTTCTGATATGTTACATACAGATACCTAGTTTCTTTATTATTTATTTAATGAATACAGACTACAGGCATAATGCCCGTACCCTTTTTAGACACGTATAAGCCAATTATTATGCTCTGGACATTCATAAATTTCCTACAATTATTTTTTATTTAATTATTTAATTAAATAATTAAAATTAACCAATTATTTTATTTAATTATAAGGTCTAACATATGTATATATATACCTATGCTAGACCTTATAACATCAGCTATATATGCCAGTAAAAGTCCCGTGAAAATAGGTCTAGCCGTTTCAGAGATTAGCCGGAACAAACACAAAGACTGACAGACAGAAAAATGTTAACAATTTATATTTTATTGTAAGTACCGATCATACTTTTAAATGCATTAAGTAAAAGCTGTTAATTTGAAATTACAAACAGACACTTCAATTTTGTTTATCTGTATAGATATAATATATTATATTATACAAAACAAATAGTTGAACTAAGTAGTCAAGATGGCCGAAAGCACGTCGAAGGAATGCCGATAACAGTCACAATGTACAATTGCTAAATTCTACATTATTGTCAAGGTGATAAGGTCGTTTTTTGTATCATTCTTAATAGTCGTTATTACATTGTGATTTCGAGTGGCAAAAAGTGTCGTGCTTTCTTTTTCCGTCTAGCCACCATTCGCAACGCGCCATAAGCAACTTCCTTTTAATTATAAATTTAACGCACCCAGTCTATCCACTATACAGCTACATCCTGTAGCATGTATGCATGGGCAATATGCTCGGTATTCGCTGCACATTCCTGTGCCGTCCGTGTATATCCAGCCTGAACAGACATGTAAGGAATGGTTAGAATAGATTGCACTGATCTTTGCTGAGAAATTTGATTGCAATACTATATAATTGTTTTGTATGGAACTAGCTTTTGCTTACGACTTCACCCCGTGGGTTACACCCCCTTTCAAAAAACCCTTTCATAAGTTAACAGATAGATATCTAAGTTATAAAAACTATCTGCTTGCCTAATTTCAGCACATATCGTGGTTGATATCTCACCATACATTTATTTCACCCCTTAAGAGGAAAAATTTCAAAAAAATGTAAAATACATGTTCAATCATTTGTATATATTTCATTTCATCCCATGGGAACCATACATTTTGGGGTTACAAAAGACCACCAAAAATTATTTCAAGCTGTCATTCACACCGGTTAAAAAGTTTATGAGATTAGAGCTCACAAGCTGATACCTACTCTGAACACCAATTAAATACATAGTGGAGGAAATTAAATCTTAAGCAGCTTGCGAATTATGTATAGGTCCATCTATACAATACAATATTACAATAGGTTTAGAATAACAAAAAAAGAATTATTATTATTAAGTTTCCATTACTTTGACGACCTCTGTGGCTCAGTGGTTAGTGCGTTGGCGCTCAAGCCGGAGGTCGCGGGTTTGAATCGCGCCTGGGAACGAAACATTTTTTTTTGTGTTCCTGGGTTATAGATCTGTATTAATTATGTGTAATGTGTATAATATAATAGAAATCAAAAATATATGTACATAGTATAAAAGTATAAAATATATTTCCATTGTCTGGTACCCGTATCACATATTCTTCGATAAGGACCAGACCGATGTGGTGTGAAAGTGTTCATAGATATTTTTACCATAGATATTATTTTCCCTAACTGCAGATCGCTCCTACAATGTACATTTTATGGTAAGTTTATATTTAGTATACGTTAACGTAATCACTTTGGTATATTGTCTCGGAAGCCATCCTTGTGAATAATATAGGAGCGCCCTATTCAATATCTATTTTGATGGCAATAATATATTGTGTATTTACGAGTACCAATTATGTACTGTTCAGATATAAATGAATCTGAACGTAAACTAAATGATTGAATTCGACCAAAATACACGTATATATTATAGACGAGGCATGTCGAGGCAAAATGGGTTTTCAGGCCATTAAGGTTTAACATTTGTCATCTCAACATTTTGACATTTGCTTTCCGCAGTATAGGTATTCAGTCTTCTGAAATCAAGGCGCAATTTTTCTACGTCATAGCCCGTCCTAGTAGTCTTCGTCGACCAAATCAATGTTCTATGTAGCACGGTAAAATACATTTAAATTGGTGCCATTAACGTACGTCACACGCATAGTTCTGACCGCGGGGAATAATACACGCCGTTCAACCCGCGCTCCGAACCAAACGTGTAAATGTGCGGGGCCGACAGACCGATCTGGCATGACGATGATAGCGAATTTTCAACAGTTTGAACCGCGCGCTATGATGTATTTTGACGTATTATGTAGGACGCTGGCAGTTCAAACTGTGACGTATTTTAGTCGTAATAAGCACGACAATTCGATACGCAGTCCAAACCACACAGATCCTACCACGGTTCGGAGCGGAGTCCAATCCGGTGTTCGAAATATGTTTTCTGTTGTTATCTGAACAGAGTATACCTTTTCCTCGTGACTTTGTCTGTTTTGTAACCCCCGACACAAAAAAGGGGTGTTATAATTTTCATGTGTATGTCTGTCTGTGGCATCGGAGTTCCAAAACGGATGAAGCTATTTTGATCTAAATTAATTTTTTTGAAAGCTGACATGATCGCGAGTGCTTTTAGCTATAATTCATTGTCATCAGCTCGCTCACAGTTTGACAATTCGGGGGTTACTTAAAATTTTTAATTTTTATTTTAACGATCGCTTAGCATAATCGCTGAAAAGGCGACGCGACAAAGCTTTCTAACACAAAATATGTACTTAACGTATTGCGTGGCATGGAAAATCTTTGTCGACGGCGCGCTGTAGACATATATCTCGCGTCGCGACTTCGGTAATTGTGCTTAGGCTGTCATAATTGTCACGCAAAAGCTAGCGTGTATGGTCTGCATGAGTATTCATTTATTTTTTACTCGACTACAGCGAAGCCAGAAGGCAGGGTAATGATTTTGGCAGTCTATGTATGTAAGTATGTTTGTTCCTCCGTAGCGCCTAAACCGCTGGTCCGATTTTAATAAGTGAGGTGTCAACAAATTCGTTATTATACCCCGGGTAACATAGGCTATATAATTTACGTAGTCGGGTTATAGTTTTTTATAATAAATGTAGTTATGTATCAAAGTTAAAAAGATCTTTAAAAAGTTTGGCTGTTTTTTGATGGAGTGTCAAATGTTACATAAATTACTCACCTAAGTAAACTAAAACTATAATGTATAACGATATTTGATTAAGAGAATACATAACTAAAAACTCAATTTTCTCCTGTCTAGAATTTGCATACTTGTTAATAATACGAATAAAAAACCCTTCTGCTCTACTCCGACGGGTATAAAAATGTTGTAATAAAAATCCAATGCATATATTAACGCTCTAATTTATAACATTAAAACGGTAAAATAGGCGTTAACTTAGAATAACGACCATTTTTTCTTAAAGATAATTAATTGATCGATGCCTTTTAGGGTTCCGTATTTTTAAAACGGACCGGAAGGAGCCGATGCCGAGTCATTTTCATAGAAAAACGATGATTGCCGAGGGCCGTTTGGTTTTAGGGTCTTAGTACACGTATCACACCATACCGACCGAATAATAGGTTTCCATGGACGCTTCACACCACGTCAATCTGGCCCCGTGCTAAGTATCCGAAGAGCTTGTGTTACGGGCACCTGGTAACTGGAAGTATATTTAATTTAAGATTTATGTATATTTATTGACCCTTTCTGTAGGTACTTTTATGTAATATATTTTTTAATTAAATTAAATATTAAATTTTTAAATGATACTTTTGGATTTAGCTGGATTTCGATTTTGGATTGTTGATCCTGTATCCTGTATCCTGTATATATACTAGCTGTTGCCCGCGGCTCCGCGCGCGTAAATACAGTATCCCACGGGAATATTGTACTTTTTCGGGATAAAAAGCAGCCTATGTTTTAGATAATACCATACCAAATTTCATCGAAATCCGTTCAGTAGTAAAGAGTAACAAACATCGATACATCCATCCATCCATCCTCACAAACTTTCACATTTATAATATTAGTAGGATTTGTCACAAGTCACATTATCTTTTTAATACCAATTCGGTTGTAATTTTCTGTGCACCTCACACAAAAACAATTAATTTCAAATTAATTAATGAAACACACGTATCGTTTAATTTATTCTTAATATTCTTAATTTATTGTTCTTAATTTATATTTAATTTATTATATATTTAATGTTCTTAATTTATATATTTCGTGGTATTCCTTCGGTAATTTATTTAAATTTATACAAAATAAATTAATTTTCAGCTAAATGCCGTAGAGACTGACCGTTAATTATTGCCTTGACGCGATAAATATGAGCAGAATGGGCCGGCTCGATCGATTAAACTTCACGGCCTCACGGAAAACTGGGGTTAAGTCATGTGGAGACCTGAGGCTATTGAAAGCGGAAAAAGACTAGTTTTTAGTGTTCCGTACCCAAAGGGTAAAACGGCTCTATTATTGAGACTCTGCTGTCCGTCTGTCTGACCGTCTGTCACCGGGCCGTATCTCTTGAGCCATGATAGCTAGGCAGTTGAAAATGTCACAGATTATGTACTTCTGTTGCCGTTATAACAACAAATACCAAAAAGAAGAATACAATAAATATTTAAGGGGGCTCCCATACAAAAAATGTTATTTTTAGCTCGTTATTATAGATAATAGTACTTAGTGCGCGAGTCCGACTCGCACTTGGCCGGGTTTTATTTAAATATATTTACAGCTCTATCTAAAAACCCTAACATAAGCCAAAAATCCTGAACGCCATTTAATTGCTATCCAAAAAAACTAACGCCCGAATATTTGGCAAACTGCCAACCGTTTAGCTGTATGGTTCGGTGCAGACGGACCACATTCTCAAGCTTTAGCTACTTTACTTTAGGTGCAGACGGACCACATTTTCAAGCTGTAGCTACTTTACTTTAGGTGCAGACGGGCCACATTCTCAAGCTGTAGCTACTTCACTTTAGGTGCAGACGGGCCACATTCTCAAGCTGTAGCTACTTTACTTTAGGTGCAGACGGACCACATTCTCAAGCTGTAGCTACTTTACTTTAGGTGCAGACGGGCCACATTCTCAAGCTGTAGCTAATTTACTTTAGGTGCAGACGGACCACATTCTCAAGCTGTAGCTACTTTACTTTAGGTGTAGACGGACCACATCCTCATGCGGTCGCGTCGGATCGCTGTAGCGTGCCTCCGCAACATACTAAGCGGGCGACTACTGTTATCAGTGATTACCATATTTTCTCAATAGACCTACATTCAAAAATCTGATTCTTAATCTAGATATATTGTTGATCTTAGACGTGTACAACTACCTTCCTTATGTCCCTCGGCAACCATTTGTATGGCAGTGGCACATACGATGTACGACACACGACTATCCCGTGAGACATCATATAAGGACGTAGTTGTACTGTAATGTAGAACTACATTCTTAATGTCTTTCGGAACACTTCGCGTTGAGAGCAGCTCGACAATAGCGAATCTCCGACGCCGATTACAGTCTACACATGAAAAGTGGTGTCAAACAAAGTTGTAGAAAAAAAAAGTTTTTTACGTGCCTTTTAATTGAATGCTTAGATTTTATACTAATATGGGATCACTGTACGTACAGTGTACATACACTTTTAGGTCAAGTTTTATATATATATATTTGAATAAAAATATTGTGAGCTGTTGAATGCCACCCCACAGAATACGTATATTAACTAGCTGTTGCCCGCGGCTGCGCCCGCCTAAATCCCTGCCTCCCTCCCTTCCCATTCCCTCGGGAACACTGTACTTTGTCGGGATAAAAAGTATCCTATGTTTTAATCCAGAGCTTAAACTACTACCATACCAAATTTCATCAAAATCCGTTCAGTATTATAAAGACGTATCATAACTGAAATACGCACTAACTTTCAGAAGTTGTTTATTTAGATTACAGCACATTTGATGTAGACGGTTGTAAGCTGTCGCTGGCCACCGGTCGCCGTTACAAGTAGCGCGTATGCACCGACCCATAAAACTACGGTAAACAGGAAAACATTTTATTCCATTGGTTTCGTGTAAAGTTTTTACGCTTTCCACGGATTTTGTTTGATAGTTCTTCGTATAAAATTTTTACCGACAATTTTATCGACGCAACGATTTAATACTCAAATTCTACTTAAATTAAGAGGATCTCAAGTGACATGCTGTCCTTGTCTGTATGTCAAGCGGAGATAATGTCAAAATTTAGGGGTTAACTTAAAGTGGATCAGGAGCAGAACTAACTTCGCCTTGAGGGTCGAGCGTTTGGAATCTCGTCATAAAGTGAATTTTAGTTCCTTTGTGGTAAGAGTTCCAACCCATCATTTACCGACCTTCGAGAAGGAGGAGTTCTGGCTGATTGGAGTCGTCTACAGAAGATTTAGAGGACGACTCCCGAACACTTCGCGCCCCACGTCGCAGACATTACGTGTTTAGTGTTAGTTTATTAAATATACTAATATGTATGTTAGTGTATAAGATATTTTTAATATGGGCCTATGCAGCCCGAAATAAACGGAATTTAATTTAATTTTAATTTAATTTAATAATAAAGTATCGCTTGTGAATTGGGCCGAGAACGATTTCTTATAATAATGATGTATTAATGGCCTCCGTGGTCCTGTAGTTTCGAGCTTGGCCATCGACTCGGAGGTGGTGGGTTCGATTTCCGCGTTGGAACAACAAAAAAATGTTTGTTCCAAGTTTGGTTAGGACAATGCAGGCTGATCACCTGATTTTCTGACAAGAAAGATGATCCATGCGTCGAATGGGCATGTAAAATAAGTCGGTTAAATCCTAAATTATTTTGGCAAATGTCTAGGTAATTAGTAGATATCTCATTTGAATTTATTTTGATTTGGAATAAAAATTATTAGGCCCTTTGGCCGCGTTTAGGGTCTCAGACGATTTACATTTAAGGGGCGTTTTAGGGACTTTAGGGACGAAGGGTATTAGATACGTGATGGGGTTTTAAAAAGGTTCCTTTACGCTTATTAAGGCGGCTGAAAAATTTATTATAAGCTTATACAGCGTGTCTCTACTCAGGTCCAATATAATATGACGTTTTGTTAGATATTTAAGTGCGACCTATTCATATTTTTTGTAAATAATAGTCATTTATTTTATTTTATACTAATGTTGCCCGCGACTTCGTACGTAAACCCCGCGGGAACCGTACATATAGCCGCGATAAAAAGTCGCCTATATCCTTTACCGTAGTCTACTCTATATCTGTGCCTAATTTCATCAAAATTCGTCCAGTAGTTCCGCCGCCTAATCCATGCAAACAAACAATCAAACAAACAAACTTTTCCTCTTTATAATATTAGTATAGACTTATGTTTACTATGTAAATATTTCTTCTATATAATATTATATATTTAATATTTATGTATAAAAATTATGCAGAAGATAATAACAACATGATGCGATTTATAGAATTGACAGGGTACAATATGAATATTTTAATATCTGTTTTAACGACTTTTAAAACGTATCTGATCATTGAAGGGATTCAATGTTGTTATGACAGTTTTTCACTGTATGTTTTATGTCGTTTGAAACATCTAAGATCCAAGTTCGGATGATTTGAAACACTCTGTAGATATATTTAAGGTTTATATCCGCGATCAGATAACGAAGACTTTGAACCTTATTAAAGTGGGCTGATCACCTGATTACCCGATAAGGGAGATGAGCGTGGAATAATAGATAATTCCAGCCTGATCAGGCAATCGTTTCACGACTATTCCCTTCGGAGAAACTTCAAATTGCCATCGCTAACGACGACGAAGTTCGTAAACAAAAATGTATGGGATTTGACATAAGCATCGCTATGTCACTTGTGTACACAAAACGTGTTTCTACAGTCATGGTACGAGTGGCCGGTGTGTTTTAAGGGTCAGTTCACACCACGACGATACGTGACGCTACGCTACGCATTTTTCAGAAAGCTATTTAGAATTAAACTTTATTCACTACATAATAAGATACACGTTTCATTATGCCACATTTCCACTATTAGCATTTACGACTGTGCGAGCGTCTGTACGTCAGTCGGTTAGCGGGGACATCTCCTATTATTTAAATAGATATGATTTACTCATCATCATCATTTCAGGTGCACAATGCCGCGAGTCAAGAAGTGCCTCATCTACATCGGAGTGGCGGCCTTCCTGCACCAGCTGCCGCGGTTCTTCGACCAGAACTACGTCTCCCGGGTCACGTGGTGGCGGGGCCACTATGAGAACGTCTGCTCGGTACGTACGGCTCACGCAGTATTGACCTTCGGCATCAACCTAAGACCAGTGGGATTAGCGGGAACAATTGACAATTGCGTATTCGTCATTTCGTATTTCGTATAACGTTATCGAAAGAGAATTTGGTATTTTCCGACGTGCAAAAATTTTGTTTTTTTTTTCTAATTAAGAAATAATTAGGTACTACAACTTGATAAAAGTAAAAAGAATTAAGATTTTATGTGTAGTTTTGCAATTATAGGCATTTCAAAGTCACAAAAAAGCTTAAATATTTTTTTACAACATTAGAGTATAAAGCCTACATAATAAGTTTACCTACATCAAATACAAACAGATTTACTATGGTATGTATGAACATAAACGCGCAAACTTCGAAGATAGGTACGAGAAATTTTGTGCATATAGCCATTCATTTCGTAGCAACATTAGCAGCGTGTGACGTCACCTGCTTGTACGAATTTTGAATGGGTCGTTTTTACGAGACTCACAATAGTGCTTCAAACAATCCGCAGTATCTTTGAAAATATTGATTTTTAGTAGTAAACTGTCTTATTTTTCACAGCACTATTCATTTATGTGATACAAAATACAGGAAAATACCGTAGTTAAAGTTGACATTCGATAACAATACGAATACGTAGCTGTCAATTGTTCCTGCTTGGACAGTAGAAGTCTCTGGTGACGGGTCTAAGGCTCGAATCTCGTAATTACAAATGTTCGAATACTTACTGTGGAAAATATGGTGGCAAGCCCCAAATGATCTCCGACCGAGCGAGATGGTATGCTCGGCCAGGCCGAAGCCCACTCGTATGCATTTCAGATGTTGTATATCTACCGCCGAACTTAGAAAACTTCGATAGCGCAATTCAGGATTTCGGCGCTAATTGGTTCGCCACAGCGTCCGATATTAGCGTCCGATATCCGATCTTAGCGTCAATTCAATCAGGGATAGTATAATGCTAGGACTATTTGATCCGGAATCCGGTGGGCCCGGAAAAATTAGAGCACTGAAAATAGAACTCTTCGCTTATACAATAGAGTTAAAAATCGAACACATAAGTGTCGAGTCAAATGTCAATGTCAAACATGGCATGATAATAATTACAGTCCCAGCCTAAGCTGACCTTGGAACTTAACCGAGATTTTAGCTTAAAAAAATTAAGTGCAATGGACTTCTGAACTCTGAGCGTACAATTCGTCGGTAGCTTTTAGTCTGTCCATAATTTAGGTAGGGATATGGTTAGAATAATTTAAATATGATTTCGGCGATCAATGCTAATGTGTGAACGGGACAGCAATATTAATATTCAATACTAGATGTTACCTTCGACGTTGCTCGCAAAAGGAAATCTCGCGGGAACCGTACATTTTTCGCAATAAAAAGTATCATATGCCCTTCCTCGTGGTCTAATCTATATATGTGCCAAATATCATCAAAATCAGTCCACTAGTTTCGTAGCCTATTCAATGCAAACAAACATCCAAATCTTTCCTCTTTATAATATTAGTATACATAAATAATTAACAGCCTCCGTGGTCTAGTGGTTTAGAGCTTGGCTCTCGACTCGGAGGTCGTGGGTTCGATTCCCGCATTGGAACAACAAAAATCTTGTTTCCAAGTTTGGTTAGGACAATGCAGGCTGATCACCTGATTGTCTGACAAGAAAGATGATCCATGTGTTGGATGGGCATGTAAAAAGTCGGACCTGCGCCTGATATCTCACCAGTCGTGTCGGTTATTCTTCCCACTGGGTTACGAGAGTTTTAGGAAGAGAGAGTGCTCTTGTGTACTGCGCACACACTTGGGCACTATAAAATAACTCCTGCGTAGCTGGCCTGGTTTCAATTAAACCGGCCACCGTCACTGAAATCAGTGTGGGGAGCTATTATACATAAATAATAATAACAGATATTATAACACAAGTAAAATTGTGCTGTCTAGCCGTTTGTTACCAATCAGTTAATAGTCAAATACAGCTCTCGTTACCCATAATAAATAGCCGTGCGGACTTTTAAACCATTTACAGAACGGCATTGGGCGCCATCCCATTATCCTGCGCCGAATGACGGAAAATGACCGTAAATTTACAGAAAAATGGCAAACAAAACAAATTAAATTATCTCCGTAATCCACCAGTTTTGTTATTTTAAATCGTAAATGATTTCGAAAATAAGGACGAGGCCCCAAGAACATTTACATTAAATATCTTCTTCATACAACTACACTGAAATCTCTTAGTCTTGCGCAGCGTTCTCGGATCTCGCGGATTCATAGTCGTGTTGGCCCCAATGAGGGGCTCGCGTTGGAGACAATTTTAACGCTTAGACAGGGCCATTCCATATGAGAGTAATATATATTTATTCAGTGAAGCTACAATTTATATATTATTTATCACGAAAACGGTTTTATTTTAGAGATGTCAAAATGTATTTTGGAACGAAGTTCATTATCGCGCGTTGCGAAAGGGGGCTAGACGAAAAAAATTAAGACTGTAACGACACTTTTTGCTATAGTTGTAAGCCGTGCGGCGTGCGCGTGTTTCTCTGTCTGTCTCTCTCTCCCTCTCTCAATTATTACTAATTCCTTCACTAATTAATCGAAAGGAACTTCGTTCCATCCGGGTGTCCCTTGACACCTCTCATTAGTTTTTATTGGAAACTTTTTGTATTTTATTTTCGTTTGTACATTATTAATTTGCTGATGAATGCACAATATGAAAAAAGTATTGTAGCCTTCAAATTAAAATATTCTTGGTGCATAACAAATTGGTGACCAAAGTGTAAGCAATATCAACATGAACATAGGTGTTGCCCGCGACTTCGTGCGCGCAAATGTTTATCTTGCGGAAACTGTATGTTTCTCCGCGATAAACAGTAGCATATGACCTTCCCCGTGGTCTACTCGATATCTCTGCCAAATTTCATCGAAGTCGGTCCTCTAGTTCCAAAGCCTATTCGATGCAAACAAACAAACATACAAACTTTTCCTCTTTATAGTAGTAGATAGACGAGGCATGTTGAGGCAAAAACTATCACCACTTAAATGGCCCCACTTTTGGAGTTATTGGGGCCATTTTGATATTTTAAGTATGGTAAAATCAACATGGCTGACATTCGAGGTATGGTGAAAACCAAAATGCGCAACTTTTTCTTGTATGAAGATATTTTGTTCTGTCAAATGCACGTCATAGCCTATCTTTAGTTTTGAAATCTTTGAATATGAATTTAAGACTTTACTATATGGCGCCCGCGACTCCGTTCGCTTAAAAAGAATTTCCGTCTTCAGGATAGACTTATGCAAGCCATACACCAAACTTCCAATCGGCATGACGCTGCAGCTCATCAGTTAGAACTGACCGTGTATGGGCGTGGATTGGCATGACAGTTATACGTGTGTGGTGTATGTTTGACTGAGTCGGTCTCGGTCGGAGATCTCCCTTTGGAGCTTCCACTATTTCCACATATGGACGAACTGCAGATTGGATCAAGCCTGCAGTGTCATGCCGAATGGACGAAAGAAAGTCTAGTGGATGGCTTGCGTTAAACCGTATTTTTTTTTTCGGAATAAAAAGTTTCCCATGTATTAATTTAAACTAATAGCAAAGATTCATTCAAATCAGTTAAGATGTTATTTGCGTAACAGCTCAGATTAAATATTAATCTGAGCGTAAAAGAATCAAACATACATCCTCACAACTCTACACTCAACGTCACAAACTTTCACATTTATAATATTAGTAAGGCAGTAAGATTAGATCCTTAATTCCTTACTACCTTATACATATTAAAACGCAAAAGTTTGTATGTATGGACGTTGGTTAGTCTTTCACGAAATAAGTACTGAACGGGTTTTGGTGAACATTTTTTCATGTACAAAGGCGCGGGCAACATTCATTAGATAATAACTAATTTGATTTTTCATGAATACAGACAAAATCTCGACTCAAATCAAATAACTTGCAATTCCAATGTCTCGCTAAAACCCAAAAACGGCTGGACTGATTTGGATAATTTTGATCTTGAAATAATTGTGGAAGCTCAGGGAAGGTTTAAACGGTGAGAAATATTGGGGAAATTGCGTTGAAAATATTAAAAACCGCGATTGCATTTGGACTGTGTCACTTGTCTGTCAAATACATATTAGGATATAGCGTTTATGTTTACCTATTCGATTTATTTCAAAACAATCGGCCGGCCTAAGGTATCGGTAAGGGGCCGGTCATGTTAGGTACTGGCAGCCATAGCATAAGGATTGTTGCTTAGTTAACATTTTTAGGTTCCCAGCTATATTGTATGCCTGGGAACACTAGGATTAGATGATGATATTGAAGAGAGAGACCCGACATTCGTTTTCAGCATCCAACTCTGCTCGGACGTGTCATTTAACTAAGTTTAAATTATAATTAGTTATATGAGTTAATTTGAATAAATTTTACAATTTTTAATAGAGCATTTTCCGCTCCCGTAAATTTGACTACGTTGATAGGTTGGTGCAGATAATTGGATAATGTAGGTGCAGAGGTTGTAGGTGTAGACTGTAGGTATAGATATTCCAGTTCATAGCTGAGACAGAACAACGTCTACAGACAATTACAGCTAGTAATTAATAAAAATCTTTCTTTTCCAGGTGGAGCTGTCACCCTGGGTGAAGACACTGTCTTTGGACGCATATTTCATCACGTACTTCGCCTTCCGAGTTCTATTCGTTCACCTCATCCCTTGTACATCACTGATCGTCCTGAATGTACTTCTGTTTCGAGCCATGAGAACTGCACAGATCAACCGACAGAAGCTATTCAAGGAGAACCGAAAATCCGAATGCAAGAGACTCCGCGACTCCAACTGTACCACGCTGATGTTGATAGTTGTAGTCACTGTGTTCCTTATGGTAGAAATACCTGTAGCCGTCGTGACCATATTACACATCATATCCAGTACTGTTGTCGAGATTTTAGACTACCATATTGCGAATATACTCATTTTGATAACGAATTTCTTCATCATCGTTTCTTATCCCATTAACTTTGCTATTTACTGCGGCATGTCTAGGCAGTTTAGGGAGACTTTCAAGGAGTTGTTTATTAGGGGAGCTGTCACTACTAGGAACGGTGGCTCTAGTAGATATTCCCTAGTAAACGGCCCTAGGACGTGCACAAACGAAACTGTACTTTAAGTAACATATCAATATTCATTTACCAATATTATATGAATTACGAATAATAATTTATAAGTGATTGTTTTGTGTATAAGTATTTTATATTACTTTATAGTTAACTCACTGTAAGTGTTGTATATTTCGTAGTGCTTTAAGGCAGTGCCCACCTTATCATCCGTTTTGTGTTGTAATATTGATACTTTGTATTGTAATATTGATAGTATTGTAATTGATAAGCTGGTCACTGGCCTATAAACGGAGAGCCCCCGTTTGAAGTGCTACTATGTAAATACTTTGCTTCCATACAGCTGTAAATATCGAATAGTACAAGGAATAAATTATTGTGTATAGAAATTTTGTAGCCGTCGATGTTATATTTTTTTTTTCGCTATAAGTAGTTTAATGTTAATTTTTATATGTTCTATTTGGACCATGGTGGACATAATTAGTATTTGAATATAATATGAATAAAAAATGTGAAATTTTTCTGGTGTTTCATTGATAAACTTTTCTTTTTCTTTATTAACCCTTGACAAAAACCGAGGGGTAAAAATAAATTGTCTGTATGGACAGACGTCCAATGGATAAACCGATTTTGATCTAGTTTTTTTTTGTTGTTTAAAAGCTGACACGATCGAAAGTGTACTTAGCTATAATTCATCATCATCAGCTCGCTCACTGCTAGAAAATTCGGGGGTTACTTAAATTTTTAATGTTGTTTATTGCAAAACTTTCTCAAAATCGTTCATCAGAACTTTTATACGAATAAGATAGTTTAACCGGAGAATTGGCCTGGTATACCAGCGTGTAGTAATACTTGAGTTGTATTGAATCTATGTTAGTAGCTGCTTACCTACTACTGAAACTATTCTTAAATTAAGAGGCTCTTAAGTCACAATATGTGCTTGTTATTCTGTCAAACAGAGACAGAAACAGTCGAGGACCCTAAAGTAGCATTTGAGAATTCGGCAGTACGAGTAAAAGCACAGATTAAATAGGAACAAATAAACAGCTACATAGTAAGCTCGCGATTTGATTGCACTACTACAAGCATACGGTGAATGTATGCGTGTCCACTAGCTTCCTATCGCGTACGCGGCTAGTGTTGGTTGTCATGACGACAAATAAGACATTTTTTATAATATATTTGTATCGCATTAATGTTTTAAAACTTTTTTAATATTAGAATATTAAATACAAATACTTTTTAAACAAAGTAATGGTTTTATATTGTACTACGTGCATGAAAAAAAATATGCTTTATGGAATAGACCCCCCGAGTCACACGCGTGATCTGAACCTGCACGAGGTTCGATTCCGGGTTGTGGTGTGTACCAATTAGACTTTCTCAATAACCGTATATAGACGCTAAAGTACTAACCTCCGAGGACGACCGACCTGCGTGGTCGAGTAGCCTCCGTGGTCCAATGGTTTAGAGCTTGGCTCCGACAACAACAAAAAAATGTTAATTCCAAGTTGGTTAAGACGATGCAGGCTGATCACCTGATTGTCTGACAAGAAAGATGATCCATGCGTCGGATGGGCATGTAAAAAGTCGGTCCTGCGCTTGATCTCTCACCAGACGCCAGTCATGTCGGTCATCCGTCCCACTGGGTTTCGAGAGTAAAGGAAGAAAGAGTGCCATTGTGTACTGCGCACACACTTGGGCACTATAAAATAACTCCTGCGTAGCTGCCTGGTTTCAATGAAACCGGCCACCGTCACTGAAATCTATGTGGAGAGCTATTATTATTTTAAATATCACTTGAACAGGTTGTTTTATTTCGTTTCAAAGTTCGAGCGCTCTAAATGAAAAACCCTTCCTGGAAAAGTCACTAGAAATGGGCACTAAATTGTGTCTTGCAATAATTCCAACCTGCGCCTAATTTACCGACATACTATATGTGAACAGATGGCTCATGTAATATGAAAGAAAAACCTTCGTATAATAAAACTTATATTACGCACATAAAAATACATAGACGTATATATTATAGACGAGGCATGTTGAGGCAAAAACTGTATCCACTTAAAAGGGCCCCACTTTTGGATTTTTTGGGTCCATTTTGACATTTGAAGTATGGTGAAAACCAAGATGGCGTAACTTTTTCTTGTATGAAGATTCGTTTTGCCAAATGTACGTTATAGCCTATCTTGAGTTTTAGAATCTTTGATTAACAAATTTATTTGGTCGAATTTACCCTTTTTGTTACAAACTTCAAAACTTAAACCTTTTTTTTTTTTTTTTCATATAGGCTATTAAATAACACTTACAGAATTGTTGTCCTACATGATGCCTACCACCGGTTCGGGAACTAGCCCGGCGAGAAGAACCGGCGTAACAAACTCACGAGGGGCCACCCTTTAGTAAAAAGATGGGAAAATTGTTCTTATCTAAAACAATATATTTTTACAATACGTATGAATATAATAGGTCTTTACCTATGAAATTGCCGTTCTGCAGTACTGGCCATTTCAAATCAAAATAATTTTTGTTTGGCTAAGAATTCTAATTTCAAATTAATTTTATTTTAAAAACATGGAATTCTTTTTCCAAAAGTAGTCATTTGTTTATTGATTAGTGTTACATTTTCATCGCATTTCAATCTTTTTCGTCATCATGGATACGTTAAAAATTCGAGTAATTATGGAATACGAGTACCGTCGTGGCAGCAACGCGGCACAAGCGGCACGCAACATCAACGACGTTTACGGAGCTAACACTACAAACCAACGCACCACCTGTTATTGGTTTGCTCGCTTCCGTTCTGGAAATTTCGACCTGAAAAAAGATCCTCGCGGTCGTCCGAAGACTTTAGTCGACAATGACGAATTAAAGGCGATTGTGGAAGCTGATGATACACAATCTACGGCTGAATTAGCAGCAGCTTTCGACGTTAGCGTCAAAACAATATTGGTTCATTTGCGTCAAATGGGCAAGGTAAAAAAGCTTGACAAATGGGTGCCCCACGAATTCAATGATCGCCAGCGCGAAGTACGCGTCGAGACGTGCCTTGCACTGCTCAACAGACACACAAATGAAGGAATTTTGAACCGCATTGTTACCTGCGATGAAAAATGGATTCTGTTTGATAACCGCAAGCGCTCAGCAAGTTGGTTAGATCCTGATTCAGCACCTAAACAATGCCCTAAACGAAAACTTACCCGTAGAAAAGTGATGGTCACTGTTTGGTGGTCTAGCGCCGGTGTGATTCATCACAGCTTCTTACCAAACGGGGTGAGCATTACTGCAGATGTGAACTGTGAAGAACTGAACACAATGATGGAGAAGCTGGCACATCTCCAACCAGCATTGGTCAATCGCTCGTCTCCGCTGCTCCTGCACGACAACGCGCGACCTCATACTGCACAGCAGACGGTCTCCAAGTTGCAAGAACTGGGGTTGGAAGCTCTCCGTCATCCGCCCTACTCACCAGACCTGGCGCCTACACACTACTACTTTTTCCAGAATTTGGATAACTTCTTGGCGGGAAAAAAATTCAATACTCGAGAGGCAGTACAAAATGCCTTTGAAAAATTTGTTGCCTCCCGTCCAGCTGATTTCTTTAAGAAGGGCATAAATAAACTGTCACTGCGTTGGCAAAGATGCATTGATTTCATGGGTGATTACATCGATTAATACAAATACAAAATACATGAAAAAAAATCGTTTAAAATTTTTCATACAAAACGGCAATTTCATAGGTAAAGACTTAATATATGTTTGTTTTAAAGACACCCTTTATTTTGAATTGTCATTTTACAAAGTGCGTGCTGCGTCACGCCACGTCGCGTATCGGTGTGAGCTGACCCGTATTATGCTAGCTAGCACTAGCTCCTCGATTGTCCACAATATTTAACAATTTAAGTAGATATATGCAAAATCCTGTTTACAGAACTACGTAATAAGCAGTGTCATGTGACGCCTGTTTTTGTTGTGAAATTTGTTAATTACATCATTTGCAATTCAGCTTAAAATATCATAGGGCTGCCACTTGCCAGGGCTACTATTTTTTTTTTTTTTTTTTTCCCCCTCCCTAACAGAATCAGGGCTTGTTTTATTCTTTTTGGTTCTTCTATCTTTTTTACAGTCTTACAACTAACTTTTTTGACAATTTTTTCGTTTCTTTTGTTCTCTTCTTTTAGATTTCCATTTATGGTTTCTTAAATCAATCTTAAAATTATTGTACCCTTTGATTTGGTACTAGTCAATACATAATAATAATAATAGGCATAATAATAATGACTCCAGTCAAATAATAATTCTAATTATAATAATTCCAATAATTTAAATTTCAAAATACAGTTATCCAATAAGGATAAAAATTTACTAAATTACTATAATAAAACTGTCATAATAAAAAATATACAAATAAAACTACGGCACACACATTCAACTTAAACCTACATCACAGTAAAACTTAATCTAGAGCCTAACTAAAATCACACTAAAATATCACAGTTCTTCTTACAGACTACACCCACAATCTTCTTACAATATTCGAGGAATATTTCCCTCGTTTTTCCCCCCAGGATGGAAGACAGGCTCTCTCACCCGTAATCGATATGCCCAATTTTTGCTCAGTATCATATCTACTGCTAGCAAAAATCGGGCACTCGAGTAACAGGTGAGGAACCGTCTCCTCAACTCCTGGCTGACATGAGCACGACGGGTCCGGTCAGAATCTGTGTGGTGTGATGTGTAATGTCTATCTTGTTTACTATCTTGTATGCAGCAGCAGCGCTTGGGAAAAAGAGCTTCGTGGTTCCGGCCGTCCCTCCCACTTCGTATCTCCTGTCCCATTCCTCAACCGTATCCTCTCTTAAGATACGCTTGACGAATGAAACAGGACACAGATCGTAGTCAAGCTTCCTTTTCAATCGCAGCGCGGCCTCCTTGGCTAATTCGTCAACCCTCTCATTCCCTCTCAACCCTGCGTGTGCCTTAATCCAAAACAGGGAGACCTCCCGCCGCCAGGGCTACTGTTTTGAATAAAAAATATTTTTAAGCTTTTAGTAACAAACGTCATGCAATAGTATGTTATAGATTATAGTTTTATACTCGTTGAGGTTTGCAAATGTCACTATGGTAGGGTTGCGTAGAAATTAATAAAAAGAATATATTTACAAAAAAAAAAAGAAGAACTTCTTTTTTTTGCCTAATGGCGCCTGGCGACATTGTGATTTGATTTTAATCGTTTAGAATCTCCGACAATTATATTATTTGTTGCAATCTTTATTAAATGAATGGCCTGTTGCATAATCTACTGATGTGTCCGATTGCTTATTAGCATGTTTTGTCTCTGTTGCTCGATATAAAGTAAGTTGCTGGCACAAAAGTATACCTACATAGTGCATACAGGCATATAGTCAAGCGACTTTTCCAACGTATAAGACAAGGACCAAAAATTGTATAGCTTATACATTGTGTAAATATTTTTATTAGTAAGTGGGGTACTATATAAAACTTTACTTAAGATTGTGAATGAGGTATTTGTCCAGGCTTCCCGCGTATACTATGGAACATGCTGCCGCTCGACCAGGCAAAGATGAAAATCGTTTAACAGCGCCGTTGGATCGTGCGCACGCCAACATACTCACGTGCAAATACACCGGGTATTTGCTCCTGGGTATGTTGGCGTAACCACGTCTGCAGTCGTTGCGATCACTTCCTTTCCGTTTCATTATTTAGAGACGTCCTGGTGCAAAAAAAACTGGTCGAGCAGTAACTTTGTTGACAATGTACTTATGATAAACTACGCAACGTATTTACTTGGGTATTTCTCCAACAGACAGAATGATTCAAGAGGAACCTTTATCTAAGCTTATATTAAAAGAGGCAATATTTGTTTATTTGCATGATTGTTTGCATTGAATGGGCTCCGAAACTACTGCATCGATTTTGGCACAGATAGGACATACAACGGGGAAGGGCAAAGACTATCTATTATTGCGGCAGAATGTACGGTTCCAGCGAGATTTCGTATTTCGATGTCGCGGGAAACATACAGCTATTTATAAGTTGAACACTTGCCTGTTGTTACCTAAACTTCATCATCTTATATATAAAATCTAACCTAACCAAAAGCATGTCAGGACATGTCTAAGGAGGGTTCCGTAACTATCAACGCATGATCTATCAGCACGGAAACTTACAAGATTATTCATAATAACAGAAGCTAGAAGCACGGACAGACAGACAGACAGAGCGAAACTATAAGGGTTCCCTATGTATTACGGAGCTCTAAAAATAGATTGCAATTGTCTCCCTAAAACTCGAGAAAGGCTGGACCGATTTGGCTAATTTTGGTCTTGAAATATTTGTGAAATATTATTTTACATAAAAATGGATGACGGTGAGAAATGTTAGAAAACGTAGGCGTAGCTGTGGGTGTATGTTGTAGCTGTATGCAGTTATTTATATATTCCAGTTCATAGTTAAGACAGAACAACGTGTGTCGGGGCAGCTAGTATTTTTTTTTAAGTAACCCCCATCAATTGTCAAGCGAGCTGATGATGATGAATTATAACTAAGTAACACTCTTGATCGCGTCAGCTTTCAAAAATCTGTTCACCCGTTTAGGAGATACGATGCCACAGAAAGACACAGACACGCGTCGAACTTAGAACACTCCTCTGTTTTCGTCGGCGCGGCGGTTAAAAAACAGCCTTGACTTTGTGGTGGTGCCAGCCCTGACTATTAAGCGGAGTGTTAGTAATGTGAAGTTAATTATTGTACACTGAGCCCTGTTAGATTACCAATGAGATAATAATTACCTTCTAGAGGGCGCCCTGTGGTCGAATAACCCCCATAATAATTCATATAATTTTTTAATTCTCTTAAGTCTTCCTTTATATAAAAAGATCCAAACGGCATAACGCTGCCGATTGTGTAGCGTCAGTTCGTACCGAAAAAAGACGATATAACTGCTACTAGCCGAGTATCTATGGTATTTAAAGTTATTAATCTGAGATATAAACATACTCCCAGATCCTAATATAGATCTTACAAGTCTAATTTAAGGGCGTCTCAATATAGCCAGCTTATGTCTGACAATAGCTGTAATCACGGCATACAATAGACTGATAGACTATATTATGTGTCAGCAACGATAATATCGAAGATGGAGGTCTGTAAGCTAATATAACATACTAGATGTTGCCCCGCGACTTCGTACGTAATCTCGCGGGAACCGTGCATTTCGACGCGATACAAAATAGCCTTTATAAAAAGTATGTAATAAAACTTATTTTCTAAATAATTCCCCTTCTAAATTGGGCTAAAATTTTATCTATTTCTCTGCTCAATCTTCTTAATTTTGAAGCCCGAACAACATCCTGATAAAACAATATTTTATAGAACTCACGTTCAAATTTGCTGGTACCGACTTCAAAATTGAAGATTGAGCAGAGAAATTGAAACCCAAAAAAAATGTTTCTCGTGACTTTATTTGACCACTTTATAGACGTGGTAAATAAACATATCCATGCAAAGTTTCATCTTTCTACGACTGACTACAGAACCCTAAAAACTGTCACTAAGAAATACAATACTACTCTTCGTTACTTGCTAGAAAGAGACAGCTATTATCTATCTGTCTCGGTATTACATTATTAATTATATTGTGATATTAAGTAAGTCCTTTATTTTTAGTTGAATCTTTGACCGCTCATCAACTAGACGTGTTACATTTCTCTAAGTCCACTAAGTCTTAAACTAAATTATTAATTAACTGTATTAGCGATCACTTTTTTTTTGTGAAGAATTAGTATATTTAAAGCTTTAATTCAATGTTAAAATATTTAAAAATAAAAAGGTCAAACTCAAATATCGATTAGAAATTTTCACTTTCGGATTACTATACGCAAAAATTTTTTAATTTAGAATTCGATAAACAAGTTAAACATTTCAACTTTTTAACTATAAGAAATGATACTTATTGGTTTTTGTTACAAATTAGTCAGTGGTGTGCACAGGATTATGACACAGGGTATGCGGCGAAGTACCTACTCGGTCACAAAAACTTTTTCGTTTATAGATTTTTAGCATAGCTACAGCCAAGCGACGGATCTCTAAGTCGAAACCATGCCAACAGAGCAAGTCTTATATTATGTACTACTATTCATGTACATCTTCTACGGCAACGCAGACAAAACAGCGATCGATCGTCGCGGCGGAAGAAATTCTAATAAGTAAAATAATAAGCATATTTTAAAATATTATAACTACTCACCAGTCAGTCAGCTTCAATTTTCACATATTCAAGGTTCCGGTTACTTGAGTCTATCCCGATGTAAATTACTAAATAATATGCAAGGAAAACAATATAATTTAATCGTGTGTACACAGCCACACAGCCTGTTATACGTTTCATAACTTTTAACATGAAATTTTCGAGTTACATTATTTTTTTGCTGGTTTAATTGTTGTAACTCGGGTACACACTTACCTTTAGACAGAATTTGAATATTTTCACTGACAACAATTGTGAGAACTTGTTATTTTTAATTTTTAATAAACACACATTTTCAACACAAACCTCACAGTCAAATAACATTTTAAAAAATTCAACTAACTCACTAGTAAAAGCAAATCACTACAATTATTATAGAAACTCAGTAATAAACTGTTAAATGTACACACTTTCAAATGTTAAAATGAAAAATCTTTGAAGAAAACTATAAATAAACTGGAGCGATTAAATTGTAAACAATGCTTATCACATGAAATATGCAATATGGCCCCCGCGAAACACAAAACGTTTCTTCTATTTAAACAAATAAAACCTTACTAAAAAAAAATGCGTAATGTGTGCATACATGATTCATTAGATTCGCGTCGTATTGTTTTTACTCGGATTATAGGCATCGAATAATTTCCGACAATCCAGTTCGGCGGTTTTCGGAAGCGATCGGAAAGCCGAACCGAAGCTCTCGGCTCGGCTCTCGGTTCGGCCATCTCCCGCCGCATGACTTGCTGGCTATTTTATCATGTCGATATTCATGGGTGTGTGCGTTTGCGAAGTATGAAAATTACACATACATGCGATGATTTGTCCTGTAGAACTTATCGGCATTAGTTGCTATTTATAAAATATTAGGCGTTTTTATGTTATTATATTTTTTTAATTAATTTATTTACTATTAATTAATAATTAAAGTCATCTAAAACGTACGAACGTTTTATTAAAATATCTGTGAATGACAAGTAAAGCACTGCATTTCTGCCTATATGGAACGCACGCCCCTGAAATTAGTTGATGAAAATATTGAGTTTCATTTATCAAAACAACGGAGTTCACTCTTAGTAATTTTTCAAAAGTTCATAACTAAGCAATAAAGCACGATACGAAATAAACATTGTGTGTACACATCTACGTCTACTGGAAGTATAACTGACCAGAGTATTAACAAAATTCACGACCTCATTATTTTTCGTTGTCCGCTTGACGTGAAATATCATCATAATGTGATGATGTGTGGTGTGATGATGGTGCTGATGATTATAGTTACCGTAATTGACATAGTGGCATATGCTTACAGCTCTTTAAACAACGCCGAAATCCCTAAACATGTATTCTATAAGGAGTCAGGAGTTCTGTTCAGTAATCTTGGATCCAGGCTATACCTTGGTGCAAAACTTACTTTTTGGTAGCATATGCTTAGACTACTTCAGAAAAAGTCGAAATCGTCATATGTGTCAATATAAATTACGAGGAGTTCCCTCGATTCCTCATGGATCTCATCATTAAGTCACCACTCTGGTGATAACGGGACCAACTTAGGATTATACCCTTTACATAAAAAAAAATAGTTTTAAATAGCTTCGTTATTTACGAAGCGATCCATAATTTCTCGTAAAGAGTAATGAATAAAAAATGGTTATTGTGGGTTATCCCTAAGAGATAGACATATACCATCGTGGACTTTTTGTAGACATTTTTAAAGTGTACAATTATACTACTACATTATTTTGGTCCATTCAGCCAGTGTTTGCAATGTAAGCGCAAAAAATGTGTTCATTTACATTACATTAGAAACCTCTAAAATTATCAGTATTTCTTTACTATATTATGCATATTATATACATATAAACTTTCCTCTTGAATCACTCTATCTATTAAAAAAATCCGCAATTAAATCCGTTGCGTAGTTTTAAAGATCTAAGCATACATAGGGACAGACAGAAAAAATTACTTTGTTTTATACTATGTACTGATAGTGGGGATTAGGTAATACCTACGTAAAGTTAGCCAATTCGACTGATCGGTTTCTAAAGCATTTTTAAGTTATTCTTTTAAATTGGTAAAACCTTTTTATTTAACTGAAACAAACGAGTATATAACTCTAGGCACAGTTATATAACTGTGCCTAGAGTTATATATGATGGTACCATTATTAATTACACAGACTCTGCTAAAAACTTAGGTATAATTCTAGACAGTAATCTCTCCTGGGTACGTCAGGTGAGTGAAGTGAGCAGAAAGGTTCACTACTCGCTGCACACGTTGAAGTGCCTCCAAAACTTTTTGCCTATGAACACCAAAATTTTCCTTGTCCAGACACTCATCTTCCCTATCCTTGACTTTGCCGATTCCTGCTGCTTAGACGCTACCGAGGAGCTGTTAACTAAACTGGAACGTTTACAGAATATCTGTGTTCGTTTTGTGTTTGGTCTAAGAAAGTTCGAATATGTTTCAGCCTTTCGATCGAAACTCATGTGGCTCCCTATCCGCCTTCGGCGCAACTCCCATATCCTCTGTTTACTCTACAACATTTTGCATAATCCTCGCTCTCCTCGTTATTTTCTTGATCGATTCAATTTTTCTCGACCCCTCGATATTCCTTGCAGGTCCACTGTCAGGACAAATCTTTCTCTCCCCTCCCATCGCTCCAACTTCTACTCCTACTCATTCACTGTTCATGTAGTTAGATTGTGGAACTCTCTTCCTCACACCATTCGCGACAGTCCCAATATCGATGTATTTAAAAGACGCTTGAAAGAGCATTACCTCAAATCTGAATCCATATAGATAACGTTATTATGTATACATATAGTATTTATACATTATAGTTATAATAATATATTAGTATTTATATATATATATATATATATATATATATATATATATATATTAACTAGCTATCATTTTTAATTTATTTATTTAGCTTATTTACTATATTTTATTTTATTATAGATATATAATAAAATAACCTACCTAAAAACCTTTAAAAAAGAGTATTTAAAAATACCAATTTTGAATAAAAAATTTTTGATTTTCATTTGATTTTGATTTTATAAATATTTGAATTATTATTTCTACAATAATTGTAGAAATAATATTGTGCACGTCCTAACTGCTATATTTCATCCCATTTCTCTCCGTAGGGCTGCTGGAAGAAATTTCTAATTAGAAATAAGCAGTCCTTTGTGTCATCTTTCTTTGTTAATTGTATTGTCCTAATTTTCTGTGTGTACAATAAATTGTTAAATAAATAAATAAATAAACGATTTAAATGAAACAATCACTTAATTTTAAGTGGGGCGAACCAAAATACAGCATTTAAATCGATTAAGCCGTTAGCCGAGTACAAACTTACAGACGCACAGACAAAAACTAAAAAATCCTTGTTTTTGGTTCTATTTCGTTCATAAAGTCTCATGTAATAACTTTTCATATATATATTTCATGTAGAGATAGCGACCAGTTACGATTTTATTATTATAGTAGTAGTATTCAAGTATTAATAGTAGATATTGTCTTTTATTACCTATTTTCGGCACGAATGGACTTGTCACTTGCCTGACCACAGACTCCACAGAGATACAAGGCCTCAGAGAATACCTGCGGGTCAGCGTTTGCGTTATGTTTCATAGATTGAGTAAAGCCAATGGACGTCCAACACAGGTAGGGAATTTATAATACCCGGCAATGCTCTTGTAAAAGTTGAAAATAATATATATAGCTATGTAGTATTAAAACGAATCATCGCCACTGAGGCCATTGAACGCACACTATCAGCCAATTCACCTCGAGTCTGATTTTAAAACATACATTTTTAGTAAAAAAGGGGTTTGACATGTATATTTTTCGTATTTAAAAGAAACTGCCCAAACGTCTTTACATAAGCTGTAAATCATGTGCCCAAATTCTCTGTAAAAACATTATGAATATCCCTTAAGGCAATCATCGTATTATTGCAGGGACAGACAATATATGTGTTCAGATTTATAAGTAGGTACATTATAATATGACTCTCTACTCTTTAGGTCTACTGGCACAATAGAATTTATTTTTAATTATTTCAAATTTAGAAGACTTCTGTCATAAATTTTCATTGGAAATTATTTTAGTCTGACATTCAACATGTAAATTGTAAATATGTAAATATAAACCTTTTAGAACTAAAATATTATTATTTTCGAGCACCGTTAAAACCTCTTATTGTTAAGTCCGATTAGACTTTCAGTCCCGAAGAGTGGAACACAAAGTTTCCTTTGACTATGACATATTATCTATGGCTTACTATGAGGCTCAGTCCTTATTTATTTTATTTATAGCCGACCAAACAGCTTATAGGCCGGGAGCACCTGATCGAATTACGAAATTGAATTGCACAGCTAATAGTGTATGAGCCTATGGACGTACAAGGTGACTTTATAAACACACCGGCATATTTAGCGGAACACAAAAAAAAGGTACATAATTAAAAAAATATGGTTTTATTTTAAAATCTACTTACTACACTTCTTTTGTTATTTAAAATTTCATTTGTTTTACTTAAAATGAGATCACATTAAGAACAGATTTTTCGAGTAAAGGATATTTGTGAAAAATTGTACATTTTTGAACTTTTCATGTAACCGGGAAAAGTGAAAATTAATATTAAAATAACAATTAATTAAATTAGAAAAATGGTGATTAATATCGCGTATTTCCTCCACGTGCTCTCATTACAGTTTCTACCCGTGTGGGCATACTGAGAATGATGTTATCGATGGTCTCCTGGGATAGTCTCCGCCATTCCTCAACTACGGCGATTCGCAGTTACCCACGTTGGCAGGAGCTGGAATTCTGGACTTGACTTTTCTTTTCAGCAAGTCCCAAACGTGCTCTATTTGGTTCATATCCGGTGATCTCGCCGGCCAATCCATAACAGTGATATTCATATCATTAAGATAAGCTTGAGTTACCCGAGTGGTATGCGGCCGAGCATTATCCTGCATAAAAACAAAATCGTCACCGATATATGGGGCAAACGGTACGACATTTTCTTCTAAAACTTCTCTGATGTAGCGGTCTGCAGTCAGACTCCCTCTGTCAATCACTACCAAGTCTGTGCGAGCTCCCAAACAAATGCCCGCCCAAACCATTATTGATCCACCACCGTATGCAACTGGAGTTTCAAAATTTCTCTGAATGTATCGTTCTCCTTTGCGTCTATATATTCTTTGCCTGCCGTCAATTTGATTTAAGAGAATTCTGCACTCATCACTAAACAATACCTTACTCCATTGGTCCGTGTTCCAAAGTCGATGTTCCTGAGCAAAAGTTAACCTGTTTCTACGATGGTTTACCTCGAGCCTTGGAGCCTTGGCGGGCACAAATGAACACAAACCAGCTTCTTCGAACCTTCTTCGTACCGTACGCTCACTTACGGTTACACCCCGCACTGCTTCTAACTCATGTCGGGCTTGGACGGCCGTCAAACGGAGGTTCCTACGTACAAGAAGCCGAATGAAACGATCATCCCTACTCGAAGTGCGTCTTTTTCTGCCTTGTCCTGCTCTTCTCACATAAGTACCGGTCCCCCTGAACCGTTGGATACTGTGATGGATCGTTGAAACTGGTCGACGAAGATCTCTGGATATCACTCTGTAGGTTTGACCATTTCTTCGCATTTCGAGTGCCCTGGCAATCTCCGTTGGGGCTAAGTCAGGCATAATTCAGTCCTCAACTCCAAAAAGATACGCGATTAAAAAAAAAACTAACAAAAAACAGTATTTCAATGAAATTTTAAATCAAACTCAGAAGGAAGAAATACTCGAAGTTCGCTCCAGATAAGGTGTATTTGATTAAAATTAAAACAATTGCATAAAATGTGATGTTCAGTTGTTTTCTTAATTTGAAAATATTTCTTTTTAAATTAAATGACGTATAAACCAGCCAGCAACCTTTTATGATACTGATCAAACCTTTATTTTAAGTTCCGCTAAATATGCCGGTGTATGTATATCAGAGAACAATTGCGGACTTAATCTTAGACTAATATCGAGAAATCATACACTCATTTTCAGTATAGTTTATCGAAAATTGTGCGAACAGAGGAGTACGATGTTTGGTACACTTAAAACTTACATGAAGGAAGGTGTGAAAAAAGCTAATATTTTTAAAATTAGCTCAGAAATACATAAAATTAATAAAAATAACAATAACACACACTACCGTTTCGTTTGATAGATACAATTTTGTTGTTTTTTTAAATATATGGCGTCGGCTTAAAACCATTTATTTGCCAGTGTCAAGTTAAAAAGGCGGGAAATAGAATTTTCGTTTCAATTTTCAACACCGTATTCCTAAATCGTCAAGTCTAAAGTCTAGTCAAAGTCCAAATTGATAGTCAGTGCAGTCAATGAGTCAAGTCAGTCGATTCAGTAAAGTGGTAGAAGCTTTACTGAAAGTTTCTAGGGAGTTTTGGAGGCAACACAAAATAGCACGTTTTTTAGGTTGTACCACTTGCCCACACTTGTGCACGTTAAAGAATATTTAATGGTTGATATTCTACCAATATTACACATTAAGAGCCGAAATAACACAAATTTATGAAATACAAAATCCACAACATCACCCATTGAATTCCCTGGCAAAATTCCAGATACAATTTTATTACACGTTGAAGCTATGACGTTTGTCAATCTATCACACCATTACATATTTTTTTTCTTTAGATGAGGCAAAAGAACCCTTATAAAGTTCAAACTTAAAAATTATTCGAATTATTATGGGTGAATTTCGTACTCTAGTTTAATGAAATGTACAAGAAAATGTCCGGTGTAAATCAAGCTAGTGTAAGTCAGGCTTAACACCGAAGTTGGAAGTTTAAATATTTCCAAAAGCTTACTACTACTACTTAGCGCACAGGTAAAATTCAAGCTTATAAAACTTTACCATTATTTTTCAGTAATTTACCTAAACTATTTCATAATAACCAAATTACAAAGTTTCGAAGATCAAATGACCCATAACTATCATATAAAGTAGGGACAAGGCGAAAATCGGTAATTTGCATTGCCGCCCGTTTTTAGGGTACTGTATAATACACAAGGAATAGTTTCGCTCGATCCGTCCGTCTATCTGTATGTATGTCTGTCTGTATGTATGTCTGTCTGTCTGTATGTCTGTCTGTTCGCGCTTCTAGCTTCTGTAATCATGAATATAAATGGATTAAATTTGGTAAAGTTATAGATTGTATATAGATCTCGGTTTTAGAATCATAAAATAATAATTACTTTATATTTTAGGGGTAGCCCTCCGTACATGTGAAGTGGGGATGAAAAATATTTTTTCATTCTACCCCATCGTGTGGGGTATCCTTGAATAGGTATTTTAAAATAAAGGTAAAACTTCATACATGACTTTTTTACAAAGTCGACCATTTTCGAGTAATCAGTCTCCAAAGTGGTCCGTAAGTTCGTCCCCCCCTCTAGCATTTCTAAACCATAGGAGATACAAACTTGTAAGTTTCCATGCTGATAGATCGTACTAAAAACTCTTTAGGAAAATTATTTTGAACGAAATCGAACAGTAACTTTTGAAGTTATTTGAAAAAAAACCTATTACGCGGTGATAGTTCCGGAACTCTTCTTAGACATGTCCTGACATGCTTTTGGTTAAGTTAAATTAGGTTTTTTGTTGTGCTATAAAGATTAATATGTATTATTTATTGATCTTATACTATCATTGGTACAGGCTAACGTCGGTAAAATATGAAAGTAATGACCTCAAAAGTAGTTGTAAATATCCTCAACACACATAGTTTAATTATCAGTGCATAGGGAATCTAATAAAAAATAAAATATCTAGGTAAACCGAAGGACGATATTTCAGTCACCTTTTCGTCATTGAGTTACACTGCACTATTACAACACAGGGTACACGACACTACATACATACAGAAAATATAATATATACTTACGAACAGATAAACAGCTTTAATAGAACGATTTCGATCCAAATTTGAAATTTTTGACGTTTCCTTCAACGGCCCCCGATTTTTCCACACAATTGTGGCCACACCGTATGCTTGTAGTAGTGCAATGACATCGAAAGCTAACTATGCATCTGTTTATCTGTTCCCATTTCTATGATCTGTGACTATAACAGTCTACACTAATTGATACAATACACTGCACAGCACTGCAATTACACTACACACATTACACTATAGCCAGGCAGCAGCGACGCCTTATACATCATGAATACCTACTTGCACTTACTCACGGACTGACGCGTCGTGTCTGTTAATTCATTTTGTTTTCAATTTACTAAATTTCTTAAAATATGTAATAAAATAAGTTCTGCAACTGATCTTACATCTACACTGTAGATTTTACAGGCTACAGCTTCCCTAATCCCTTAGATGGAGAACCAGCCTACGCTACTATAGCCAGGACATAGACACACTCAACACAAATGTCTAGTGACACTTGGCCACGAAAAGCCGCGGTCACGGTTGCGATTGGAATGCAATTAAGAACACGTCTCACTGTTTCAGTGTTTTAGAGCGTGTGATTGGCTCGTTTGCGCGGTTGCAGCGATGGGTTGATTTATTATTATTTCAGCGTTTCAGAGTGAGCAGTTGGTTCGATTGCGCAGTCCTTACGATTTTTCATAACAACAGCTCTCAGACGATATGCGGCGCTGCGTTTTTAAGATACCTACCCAAAATTAAACTTTATTCACTGCACAAAACAATACACATTACTCTTATAATAATATGTGTAAATCATGACGCTAAACGAAATGTCAAATGTTTGAGATTTAACCAATCACATCCCAGCCATTATTAGTGTTGCTGCAATTAAAAAATGAAGCGCCTCCAGTGCAGGTTTTTTATTTTTCTGGTCAGGCTTTACATTCTGGTGTTATGAATAAAGTTCAATTAAGAATAGCTTAAAAATTCGTATCGTTTCGTTTCGGCGTGAATTGACCCTTACAGACTAATAAATTAATATCGATAGCCATAATGTGCTATCTTACGTAGTAACGACGTATGTATATTGTAAACATGTGTCAATTTCTTAGTTCAACTTGAAGCAAAATAGGCTACTTGACTCATCATTGAAGGAGTATTTCCTTTAGTACTTGGCTTAGGAAAACGTATTCTAGCGATATCACAAATTAAAAACTTAAGATTGATAAATAAAGTTGATTTAAAAATATGTATTTTATTTTAATTTCTATTGATGAAAACACCTCGAAGTAATTTCCGACAAGGATGTGACGACACAAACACACTAAATGTAGTAGTGAAACGGAACGATTCTGTAAATAAATAGTTCATGACATCTTATAAAGTTATTTATGTCAAAACGTGAAACGAAACGTAACATTTTACTACTACGGATTATAGCACAGATTACAAATAGTACTAGTTTGACGTCACAGCACAGATAATCTATCACCCAACATGGCGAATAGTGTTTTCGGCTGTTTTTAAAAAGTGGATTTTTAAAATATTTTTTTGTAGGTTTTTAGGTTTCAAAATAATGATTTTTTTTTGCGTTCTGAAACAATTATGAAGCATTTAGGACATAAATAAAAACAAGCTCAAGTAGCCTATTGAAAAAGTTTCAGCTTACTCTGTGTACTAAATGTTTCGTGCAAGCTTATTCTACCTATACTTTTTAGGTTCCGTTCCCAAAGGGTAAAAACTCTATTACTAAGACTTCGCTGTACGTCCGTCTGTCTGTACGTCTGTCACCAGGCTGTATCTCCCTAACCGTGATAGCTAGATAGTTGAAGTTTTCACAGATGATGTATTTCTGTTGCCGGTATAACAACAAAATATACAAAAATGAATATTCAAGGGGGCTCATGGGAGCCTGTATGGACAACAACTTACTGTTGGGGTTGTTTGGGGTAGTCGAGGTTTGACATTTGTCATTTTGACATATGCTTTAATTGACATAATCTTCTGAAAATATGGCGCAACATTGTCTTGTATGAAGATTTTTTCTGCTAAATGTCATAGGCCATCCACATAGCACATCCACAGTGTAAAAATATATATTACATTTGGAACTTTTGGAAAAACTCAACTTAAATACACCTATAAGAATCTTTAGATCTAACCCCCTTATTTTTCTACCTGTAGTCACGACCAACTATCGGAAGAACTCGTTTGTCTTGCGCGCAGGTAACAATTTTAATAAAATCTGTAATTCTGTGGACTTAGATTTATTCACAACTGGCGCGGTGACAGCTAAGCGATTACTTTATCAATATTTGCTCCAGTAATGTAGTGCTGACTTTATCTTTGTACTTCTAAATTTTAAAGGGTCTAAATAAGTTTTTTTTTTTTTTTTTAACTTTTATCCTAATTGTACTATTGCTATATATAAGCTAACCACTTGATAGTTGATTTTACACTTGTGACTGTTTCTTTCGTTATAATTTATAAACTGTGTCTAATTAGCGTGTATTAGTGTAACCTATTCGGTTTCTACATGTGAGGACCTGTAACTGGCTTTCTAATGATTAGAATAGCTTTATATTGTTATCACTGATAGCTGTTGGTCTTCCTAACAAAATAAAATAAAAATAAAATAAAATAAAAATAATATGCTTTATTATAAGAGCGTCCATGACCTAGTGAATAGACCCCCTGAGTCACACGTGTGATCGTGCAGGTGCAATTGCCGGGTTCTGGTGTGTACCCATTACTTTTTTACTCAGTGTTCCAGGGCCCGGCGCTAGAAGACGCACGAGTGATGATGATGACTTCGCCATAGACAGTTGTCTTCTACGTACGTCGTAAACACATCCTTTCACATCGATTAACTCAAAAAATTCCATCGTCTAATCTCTTATATGATCGGGACAACGATGTGTAGCGACTAGATTCAAAATAATATTTAACTACTATATTTATAAAAAACTATAACCCGACTACGTAAATTATATGGCCTATGTTAAATATATTGACACCTCCTTTTTGTAAATCGGGCCAGTAGTTAAGGCGCTACGGTGGAACAAACAAACGTACATACATACATAGACTGCCAAAATCAGTTCCCATCCTTTTGGCTTCGCCGTACTTGGGTAAAAAGAGAAAAAATGTCAAGGTGAAAGTGAAAAAAAAAATACATTACTTTTGCTACAACCTAGCTGGTGCGGTGGTGAGTAATGGAAACTGAACCCTATTTTTAAAAGGAACACTAAAATAAAGTAGCCTATGTTACACCTTATATCATCAGCTGCCATTTAAAGAAAATAGGTCTAGCCGAATCAAAAATCAGCCGGAACAAATCGATAGACAGACAGACAGATAGAAGGACAGACAAAAAAATAAAAATTGATATTTTTATATAGTATAATATACTTTCAGATGCATTAAGTGCAAAGCTGTTAATTTAAAACTAAAAACAGTCACTTCAATTTTATTTATTTGTATAGACCACACTAAAGTTTCAAATTCAAATTCTTTTTTCACACACACACACAAAATATACACAAAACTTGAGAGGTGTCTAGGGACACCCGGATGGAACGAAGTTCCTTTCGATTAATAAGTGAAGGAATTGTAATAATTTTTTTTTTAAGTTATAATATTTTTTTTTTTATTATTAACAAATATAATGTAATATAAACTTAATCACTAGGCTCAATTTTAGTAATAATTGAGAGAGAGAGAGACAGACAGACAGAGAAACACGCGCACGCCGCACGGCTTACAACTATAGCAAAAAGTGTCGTTACAGTCTTAATTTTTTCCGTCTAGCCCCCTTTCGCAACGCGCGATAAGGAACTTCGTTCCAAAAGCATTATTAATGCATAATTAAATAATAGATATCGTCGATCTAATCCCAATTAGATAGTTTAGTTTGTAAGTAATATAGACATTTCTAGAATATATTAACAAGACACACATATTCCTAATAGGTATTTACTATGTGGGAATAGTGGAAGCCCCGAATGGAGATCTCCGACCGAGCGAGGTGGTATGCTCGGTCAGGCCGAAGCCCGCTTGTAATCATTTCAGATGTTGTGATAGCGCCGAACTATGGAAACTTCGCTAATAGGTCCACCGTAACTATCTAGTTTGAAATCTAATAAATACACAATTTGACGACCTCTGTGGCTCAGTGGTTCAGCGCGTTGGTGCTCAAGCCGGGGGTCGCGGGTTCGAATCCCGCCGAAGGAACAAAAAAGTTTTTCTGTGTTCCTGGGTCATGGATGTGTATTAAATATGTGTATAATATAATAAAAATCTTAAATATGTGTATAGTATAAAAATATTAAATATACTTCCCGTTATCTGGTACCTGTAACACAAGTTCTACGGATACTTAGCACGGGGCCAGATTGACGTGGTCTGAAGCGTCCATAGATATTTATTTACAATACTTGCGTAGATTTAATTTATCCAGAGTGAGGGCATTTATCTAGCTATATCACACCAAGGGTAAACTAATAAATACGCCCTACGGTTCGTCACAACACGGTAGGCGCGGCGAGTAATAGTTCCCCGCTGTTTATAGTTGTAGCGTGTAGCGAGTTACTTTGTCTGTGATCATCTGCACCGCGTGAATATGGTGGCGAAGCGACGCGAGATATAATATGTCGCCGTCGGCAACGCTTTTGGAACGAAACTATCGGCGCAGAAGCGACACTCTCTACAAATGACAGCTCGAGCACCGGCGAATGTCACCCATGTTGACGTAAGCCTAAGGTTGACACCAAAATATTTATAAGCGTCGCGCCAGACAAATCTATCATAGATATTATGAAATAATATTGTCAATTATGTCAAAGCACAAAACCACCAGCGGCTAGCCTCGTAAGCCATAGTCCAGGCTGGGAAAAAGTCCTCCCCGCCCGCCTCCGCATTCGCCCAGCCGCGTGCTGTCATTCGTGTATATCGGTGTAACGACGATTCTATACGATAGTAATACTTTTTAATTAATATTTGCTATCGGCGTGGGCCAAGTAGCATCATTGATGGTGAGCTATAGACATATATCTCATGTCGCGTGTTCATCAATTGTGCTGCAATCAGTCAGTATGTATATTCTTGTGTAGACGAAATGCATTTCTAAACGGTGCAGGAACGTAAGTGCGCAACACCAGGGCCAGGAGTATAGGCACACTTGTAACTCCCCTGGGCCTTAGGTCAAGATGCATTCGATAATGTCGACGGCGATCTTCGAAATTAAAAATGTATGGGATTTGACATATGTTACCATATTTGACATATGTTTGTTGTTATCGTTACGTGACATGTCGTTTGCGTTGCCTTATGTCAAATCCCAAAAATTTTATTTTCGAACCTCGCCGTCGAAATTATCGAATGCACCTTGACCTAAGGCCCAGGGGAGTTACAAGTATGCCTATACTCCTCTGCTGTGACGAGAGTCTGTGGGCGGCGGTAATCGCTTACTATCAGGCGATCCGTGTTAATTTTCCAGTTTTTTTATATTGCCACACTAAAGCCGTAGATTGCTTTTAAGGAAATCGAGTTGCCAGTTAACAGTCCCAATTTTAACTTCTCAAGTTTAAAAGCACTTTTAAAGTAACATTTAGTTTCTTGTTACGATGTTCGTAGTCCAAAGTGCTGGGGGTTAAATTTCCTATTGTTAAAGCAACAACTATCATCATCACTATCATTATCATCACTATCATCATCATAAACTAATGCTAGCATCTGTGGGAGTACTGGAAGCCCCAAAGGGTGATTTCTAACCGAGCTAGGTGCTATGCTCGGTCAGGCCGATATATATACATTTTTTTTAACAATGTGGCGTCCAAAATTGGCCATTAACATTGTTCAAATTTTTATGCTTTCTATGATATTGGCGCCATCTAAACAAATCAAACGACGTATCTTTTATCAAAATCGGCCCACGCGTTTAGTCTAAATAGTGCCATATAAGTAAAAACACATACATAGACTGATAAACACACTCCCTTGCGTCGCGCAGTCGGGTAAAAAGATTAAACTCGACCAAATTAATATGCCCTTGTATTGCTTTATTGCGCGATGTGTGACATTTAAATTAGTAGTAGTATAGTTCGCTATAGTTTCTTTGTTTACGTGTAGTTAAAATTGCATCTAAGCCATATGTACGTACGTATATATTATAGACGAGGCATGTTGAGGCAAAAAGTCTCCAGTTAAATGGCCCCTTTTTGAGATTCTTGGGGCGGGGCTATTTTGACATCTGAAGTATGGTGAAAACAAGATGGCTGACATTTGAAGTATGGTGAAAGATGGCCAAGATGGCGTAACTTTTTATGGAATGAAGATTTCTCCTGTCAAATGTACTTCATAACCTATCTTGAGTTTTGAAATCTTTGATCTAAGCTGTGTATACACTTCGTCCCTTCTTTGCATAGCGTACAGCAGGTACGACCAAGTTTATAATCGCTTTCGCGTATCGTCGTATTTAACCCCCACGCAAAAAGGGGAATTATAAGTTTGACGTGCCTGTCTGTCTGTGGCATCGCAGGCCGCAGCTCCTAGACGAATAGTCCGATTATGATGCGTTTTTTTTTGTTTGACAGCTGACGTGATCGAGTGTTCTTAGCTATAAGTCATCATCATCAGCTCGCTCACTGCTTGACAATTCGGGAGTCTCTAAAAATTTTCAATTTTCTTTTGGTTATTCAAACATCGTCTATCATTGCCATAGAAATACGATGATTGCCGAGGGCCGTTAAGTAGTTAGTTTTACTGTACTCACTTAATGGTAAACGCTCTGTATAATTTTAAAATAATTTTAATAATATCAATTGCAATCGATTGGTAAATCAACTGTGTGAGGTCAATTGCCTTTCGGCGCTGAAGACTCAAATAAAAATACAAATATTTATTATCCAAAAGGTATTTTACAGATAGTGGTAACGAATCCCCACACTGGACATCGCGGATAAAGTTTTTAGTGGTCAAAGTATAGACAATCGAACAATTTATTATAATGTGTGTGTGTATGTGTGTGTGTGTGTGTGTGTGTGTGACTTTAGATAGTAGATTTTCGATCTCTTCGTACGAGCAACTGAGATGAGTGTCAGTAAAATCTACATTTGATTTCGTAAGAGACCACAATATGTTCACTCCTTCATACTAGTTTTTTTTCTGCCTTAAAATCTTTACTTAAAGTCAATACAAAATTTAAAGTTAATTGAGCCAAAGTTTGTGTTATTGATTTTGCAAAATGCTACCTAACACAATTCTCCCCATTCCACCAACTGTGTTGTAAATAACAAACAATTCTGTTGTTTGGTACGAAAGCAATAAATAAAGTTACACAGTCGAAAAGAAATTACTCAATACCATTTAGTAATATAGTTTTGCTTCCATTTATGAAGTGATTTATATTGATACTGTATTCTGAGGGTCTATTCTGCTAAATAAAACCTGCAATAATACTGTCCCGATACGCATAAACTGCCAAACCGGTATTCTCGTAAACGTTAAACTAGTGCCAAACGTGTCCTGATTGGTCCAAACTTCACAAAGTCAGCTTATGATAACAAGTGGCTTCACTTACAAATTATAATAAAATCAAAGTGAAATGAAAGTCTACTTTAAATACGAGAATTGAGCTTCTGTTTAAGTACTAACGGTTTTTATTAATAAAATCTTATACTATAAACGAGACAATCTTGCATATTATATATATTAGGTAATTACTTATTATTACTTTTGTAAAGGAGGAACATAAAGTCGTTTTTTTTTAAACATAATATATTTATTTAATCAAAGTATATACCATTGCTATCTATGCATTTTTGCCATCTCTTAAGTAGTTGAGCTGAGGATGTTATGCGACTCATAACTATTAAAATAATGCTAAGTTAATTAATATTGTGTTTTAAAAATTGAGAATATGAAGATATAAACGTTATATATAGATAAAATACTTAGTAATGCAACGACGATTCACAATTCTGTTATGAGCCGAACGTAATTCACAATACGCACTAGTTATTACTTATTTTATATGCGAATCAAACATTAAAATATTTTGTATGTAATTAAGAGCTGAGAAAATTATATGAGATATTAACGAGCACAAATAAATATGCGCACACGCGTTCGCGTTCACTAGGTTTCGGGATGAGCTGAAAATGCATCCGGCGCGGAAGGGTATCTAAATGCAAGTGTTCGTCACTCTCTGACAGCGCCCCTCAGTCGGTCGGCCATACATCACGTAGTGATGTCCTTTGTGTTTATTCTAAACGTCGCGCTAGTGTTGGCGCGAACATCCTGGGGGGCCCGCACAGGCGGCGAGCTGAGCCCCATCCTGAGCAGAATCCAGTGGGAGCCGGGCAATCTTGCCGACAGGCCTCCGCAGCTGGCCTTGAGTCGTGTCCAAGTCCACAACTCTGATGACTCCATCCTTCCCAGGTAGCAGACGTGAGATTCTTCCCATCTTCCATTGTAGAGGAGGCAAATTGTCCTCCTTGAGCAGAACCAGTTCTCCAATTTTGGGTGGAGAGGAAGAGGAAAGCCATTTGGAGCGGATTTGAAGGGTATGGAGGTAGGACTTGGTCCAAAGGTTCCAAAAGCGCTGAGAGAGTGATTGAATGAGCTGAAAGCGTTTGAGCGGAGATATTACTCTTTCATCTAGAGTTAGCTCGGGGAGAGCTGTGAGCGGACGGCCAATGAGAAAGTGGCCAGCAGTAAGGGGCTGATAGTCCGTGGGATCGGACGAAAGTGGACTGATGGGCCGAGAGTTTAACACAGCTTCGATTCTAGTGAGCAGAGTTAAGAATTCCTCGAAAGTGAGGTGTTGCTCACCGATAACACGGTATAGAAGTTGCTTTGTGGATTTAGCATTAATCTCATGGATACCTCCCATCCATGGGGCTTTAGGCGGATTGAGTAACCAAGTTATATTTTGAGTTGAGAGTTTATGAGAAATGGCGTCGTTATTGTCATTGAGAAATTGTTGTACCTCTAGTAGATGATTCCTAGCTCCTACATAATTTGTGCCACAATCCGAACGTATCAATACCGGAAGTCCGCGACGTGAGCAGAACCTTTGTAATGTTGCAATAAACGCTTCGGCAGTGAGCGATGAGACTGGTTCTAAGTGAACCGTCTTTGTAGTGAGGCAAACAAATATGTAAAAATATCCCTTAATTAACTTAGCATTACGTAATTGACTTGATTTGAGCAGAAACGGTCCGGCGAAATCTGTTGATACGTGACTAAATACGGGCTGAGGTATGACTCTATCAGCTGGCAGGTCAGCCATGATAGGTACTTCGGGCTGAGCGCGGCAACGGAAACATCTTATGCATTTAAACGTTCTGTGCCTTATAATGCGGCGGGCAGATAATATCCAAAATTGCTGACGTAAAATAGCATGTAGCGTGTCCGTGCCAGGGTGGCAGTGTATGCGATGATAGTGATCTATTATGAGGTCTACGAGCGGACTAGAACTAGGCAAAATGAATGGGTGTTGAGCATCGTATGTGAGTTCCGAACGAGTGAGTCTACCTCCTACTCTGAGGAGACCGTCCTGCGTAAAAGGCGACAGACGTTGTAGTCGTACTGTGCAGATTCTATCGGTTTGCAGGCGGTGAATATCTTCTGCGAATGCATTTTGCTGTACAGAGCGGATCCAGAAAAGTAATGCTTCTCTACGTTCACTTACAGTTAGAGGGCCTAGTTGTCGCGAGTTAGAATTTAGTTTACAGTTACGAATGAATCGCCTCATGTAGGCAGTGACACCAGTTAGTTTTTCTAAAGAGCTGAAGCGAGTGAGCAGATCACTATCGACACCGGGTATCGAGAAATTGCATGGTACGTATTTTGGTTTGAGCCCTGGCAATTCTTGTCGAGTATGAGCTGAAGGCATCTTGGGCCAGGTATCCTCTGGCAATTTGAGCCAAGGAGGAGACCACCATAAATCATGAGCGGAGAGAGCTTGAGCTGATAATCCTCTGCTTGCACAGTCAGCAGGATTTAATTGGGAAGGTACATGACGCCACTTAAGTGTGAGTGAATTTGAGTTAATTTTTGTTACTCTATTTGATTCAAATGTTTGTAAACGATGGGGCGGAGTTTTTATCCATGCAAGCACTATGGTACTATCTGACCAACAAACGTGATGTGTAATTGTGAGATGAGCAGACAATTGTTGGGAGACACGCAACATGAGCTGAGATAATAGAGTTGCAGCAGACAACTCTAATTTGGGGATTGTGAGTTTATTTTTAATCGGTGCGACTTTAGATTTAGCAATCATGAGGTGAACGTTAACAGATCCGTTGTGAGCTGATTCTTGTAAATATATCACTGCAGCAAAACCGCTTTCCGAAGCATCTGCGAATCCGTGAAGTGAGTATGTTGATTTGAATTTGTGTGGAGCGATATGTCTGGGAAAATGTATATCTGAGATGTGCGGAAGATCATGATAGATGCGCTGCCAATCATCTGTAATATTATTTGGAGTGGGATCGTCCCAGTCCAATTTAGTTAACCATAACCTTTGAAGAAGTGTTTTTGCGCGGAATATGACGGGTGTAACCCAACCGTTTGGGTCATAGAGAGAAGCTACTGTGCTAAGAATTGAACGTTTTGTAATGTGGGTAACTGGTGGTAATGAGATGTGATATGTAAATTCATCAGACTGGGGAATCCATCTAATACCCAAAACCTTAATTGATGGAGACTCTGCGCTGATGTCAAAGTCTTTAGGCATTTCGCATTGATCGTCTGGAAATCTTTGCAAGAGCTGAGGTGTGTTTGATGTCCATTTACTAAGTTTAAATCCACCGAGTGATAACAAATCAATGAGCTGAGTTTGGAGTGCTGATGCTTCTTCTATGGTGTCATGGCCGCAAAGTACATCATCCACGAAAACAAATTTACGCAAAATTTCGGCAGCCTGAGGATAGCGATGACCTTCATCTTCAGCTAATTGTAATAATGTGCGGATAGCATGATATGGACTTGAGCGCAATCCGTATGTAACAGTGTTGAGTGCATATGTGAGCAGAGGTCGATCTGGAGACGATCGCCAGAGTATGAGCTGATAGTGTCTTTGGTCTGGTCTTAAGAGAATATTTCTAAACATCATTTTTATATCAGTGCTGAATACTATACGATGTGCGCGGAATGATATAATAATATCTACAATGTCTCGTTGAAGTGCTGGACCTGTGTGCAGGCAATCGTTTAAACTGACTTTATTGGATGACTTACAACTGCCATCAAATACTGTGCGGAGTTTGTCAGTACCTGATTAGAACACGCCATGATGAGGAATATAATAATGAGGTTTATGAGTAAATGTAGACGGATGACACGGTGTCATGTGTCCTAAGTTTATGTATTCGTTCATGAATTCTATATATTTTTGTCGCAGTGTGTGATCGGATTGCAACCGTTTTTCTAGATTGAGAAATCTACGTAGAGCAATAGCATGAGTACTACCTAATACGGGTGCATCTGATAAGAAGGGAAGAGTCACCATGTAACGGCCTGAATCGTCACGAATGGTGGTTGAGCTGAATATGTGTTCACATTGCTCGTGTAGCGGGTTTGAATGAGCAGAACGAGGCTGGGGTTCTTCCGACTCCCAGAATCTTTCCAGGCTTTTGCAAATATCATGAGTAGAATGAGCAGAATGTGTAGAGTGACCCGACTGAGTATAATGAGTATGAGTAATATGAGCAGAGCCAACTTGAGCTACAGGTGAATCGCATGAGTGCTCAACGAGTCCTATGAGTGCAAAATCAAAAATCGTGCCGAAGGCTATAGGCTTCCCCGGGCCCAAAGCAATCTTTGTACCATCCAAAACGTGACCCAATACGTCTGAGCCTAAAATGAGATCAATGGGCGCAGGAGTATGATAAGCTTGATCCGCCAATGGAATGAGCTGATGAGCTGAGTATTGTACAACATCTGGTATTTTTTGCAAAGGTAAATAACCTGTAACGTCTTTGAGAATATGAGCGGTAGTAGTAATAGATGGCGTGTCACGGTGTGTGGGCCTAAATGTTATTGTGACCCAACCTTTAGAATTTTGTATGTGCTGATCACCTACACCTGTAATTTTTAATGAACATTGTTTTGGTTGCAAATTAAGATTTCTAGTCATGCGCTGAGTTATGAGCGTTATCATGCTACCACAGTCCAATAAAGCCCGAGCTTTGTGATATTCTCCGCATTTATCAGATATATTTAAAACGACTGTGGGAAGTAACACTGGAGTTTTTAATGGGTTTTCTATGTGCTGAGTGGAATTTACTTGGGCTGATTCTACAGAATATTGGGCTGAACTAGATTTAGATATTTTATGAGCTGAATGTGATGCAGGTGTACTATGAGCTGAATGACATTTTAAATTATTGGGTTGATCTTCTAATTCTATGTGCTCCGTGATTGTAGGTAGTCATTGTTTTTTGTTTTGATATTGATGAGTTGTAGACGGTGCATGATCAGACGATTGGTTGGGGTCTGATGATGATGATTGATGTGCACGCGTATGTTGTGTGTAGGCCGTGTAGGTATGTGGCTTGTCTTGAGCACGCCGGCGGGGCTGTGCACGTAAATGAGGAGGAAGCAAATGCGCTGACGACACCGGAGAATTTGGAGTTCCGTGACGATGAAGCGAGGTGTGGTGATTTGCACTTCCACACTCTTTGCATGAGTTTGTCGAACGACATTCATTTTCAAAATGCGGACCTAGACATTTACGACATCTGTCGTTGGCTTCTATGAAATCCCAACGACCTTGAGTGGGCTGATGATTATATTTTGGACACGCGATAAGTTTGTGTTCTGTATTCCTACAATAGGGGCAGTAGAATCGCTTGTGTTTATCTGTATTCCGGGCTGAGTACTCGCGCCGCTCTGTTCGGGGGGAGGGGGGCCAGTAGCGTTGAGGGTAATGAGGAACTGGGCTGACGTGATAGCTACTTAAAGTGTGAGCCGATGGCGAGCGCTGAGTATTACGAGGATACGCGGGACTAATTGGTCTAAAGCGTGGACTGCGCGGAGAGTTTGCGGGGGGTGTGTGTTGACGAGAGGGCCCAGTTTGTGGTGAGTAGGTAACACCGCGCGTTGCATTAGAATATTCGGTTTCGATACAGCGCGCGTGCTCCTCTAAAAAAGAAATCAAATCACCTAAGGTGGGCAGAGTGTCCGAGATGCCGTATCTTCTTTCGAACAGGGTGCGGAGCTCGCCTCGTAATTTTCTAACTACAATAGACACAAATACGTAATTACTATCCATAGGTAAACGCAGATTATTTAATGCGCTTTGTGCGGAAATGAGCGGAGTTAAAAACGTCGCGCGTATGCTTGATCGAATATGAATATTAGGTAGGCCGAGTATTATATCAACAAACCCATCTATCAGAACACGGCGGTTTTCATACCTACGTGTGAGTATATCGAGCGCGACGCTGTAATTATCATTTGTGATTTTTAAATGCGCAATCATGCTGAGCGCCTCCCCCGATAGGCAAGACAAAAGATAGTGCAGCTTAACTGCATCTGTAAGTGACGTCATGTCGTCTGTAAAACTCCTAAAAATCGTAATAAACGATGGCCAGTCCTCAACGCGTGAGCTGAATTTTGGCAGTTCAATTTTGGGCAGAACGGCAGAAGTGAGCTGACTTGACTCTGAAGTGGGACTTATATTTTCCGCTGCAGTTAAAATATCATAATATTCGGATAGCGCGTTCTCGTAACCGGCTGTATACAACTTTTCAATTTCTTCTGTAACACTGCCGTCGTCTAAAATTTCGCAGTATAAATTTTCTAATTTTTGTTTCAAATTTTGTAGGTCTTTAAAACGCGCATTAAACTCCGTTTTGTTAGACTTTGAGTCACCTTTGTGTAATGCCAATGCGATCTCTCTGAGCCGACTAATAGATTTTATAGTTTGCCTAAATATGGCCGCTTGCGATTTTGTAGGCATGTTTAAAAATATATGCGTGTAACTAAGTTAAATATTTAAAAGTAATGAGCGGAAAATACGCGCGCAATTAATTAAAACGCAGAAAATAGATTTTAATAATGTGCCGACAATGTATACAATTTTATCATAAAATGTGTACGAGTTAATTAACAAATGAGCTGACCGATCGCCTGATGCTAATATAGTATTAGTGTATGTTTGATGAGCGGAGATTAATGCGTTAGAAGTCGTCTGTAATATTATATTAATGTCCTGAAGTTTGAATATAAACAAATCTTAGCGGGCGCGTTAGAAACAAAATAACGTAATGAAAACAATGTAAGTAGGTATGAGCAGGTTCAATCTCAATAGTGTGCCGACTTATTCAAAACAGCTGTAACGTAACACCTAAACGTATAATATATTTGTATAAACACAGAACGTAGATAAGATATGAATTCAATGTGAATGTCACTATTTATTCTATGAAGAATACCTAATTGAGAATGAATGTAACAGTTGTTGTTTACGCACGGGCGCCGTGTAGGTACCTATTACCTACAGAATGCACAAAAAATCAAATACCGAAGCGAGCCGACGATGTTTGTATGGGCACTTGAGATGTTATTCGACTCATAACTATTAAAATAATGCTAAGTTAATTAATATTGTGTTTTAAAAATTGAGAATATGAAGATATAAACGTTATATATAGATAAAATACTTAGTAATGCAACGACGATTCACAATTCTGTTATGAGCCGAACGTATTTCACAATACGCACTAGTTATTACTTATTTTATATGCGAATCAAACATTAAAATATTTTGTATGTAATTAAGAGCTGAGAAAATTATATGAGATATTATTGGCACAAATTATGTATTAGGTACGTTAGGGAAGTTCTGGAATGTTCGAGTTCTTTGTTCGACAATAAGCCGACAACCTACCCACCATTTTTTTTTTTTTTTTTTGGGTTTTTCCTATGAATTTATGGGCCGAAATATGCACAAAACTATTTAAATAATTAACATATAGGTTAATATCAAAGTACAGAATAGGGGTTTAATGTTAAATGTGCCGAATTGATAATGGGAATGGACTGTAACTGTAGCGGGCTTCGACCTCTTGGTTGTAAATCCTGATGTGTGTCTGAGTGGTGATGATAATAATACAGCAACAATTCTTATATTCTCCTTTATTGGTGCTTAACACTGACTACGTATTACATATGAGGTAAATGCCTAATACAATAATATACGTCTACACTATTTATAGCCTTTTGGCCAACTGAAATAAACTAAATAGGCTTTACTTCATGACATCTGTCAATGTCAAAAATGACATTGACACTTACTTTTGTCAATATGCAACATCTCCCTTTTCGAGAAAAAAGCAAACTAATATTAGTATTAAGTAACTTACATAACTAATAACAGTACATTACTTATCTACTCAAATTTCTCATGTATGTACAATTTAGGACGTCTCACACTTCTACCAGACCTGGTTACGTAACCGGTATTTTCTAGACTTTCCATAGGAACACAGTTATCATCGATAATGCAATTTTGAACAGGACCGTCTCCGAGCTCTGCCGAACTCATGGGATCTATGCTGTTTATGGGAGACATATCGTCAGTGCTGCCGTTGCCATAAAAAGAAGGTGGAGGATTTGTATTTTTTAAATTCTTTTTTCTAGGTCTAATGTGTCCCCTATTCCTCCTATACACAACACCATTTGGATCCACTACATAATATGATCTACCACAACCTAATTTCTCTTTAATTATTCCCGGAGACCAAAAAGATTTAGGATTCTTTTTGAAATAAATGTCATCTCCAGGCTGAAACAAATAGGATGTATACTTCGCATTCCTGTCAAAATAAAAAGACATTCTGTCTCTGCTTTTGTTGTGACATCTTTCAAACGTCGAAAATTTGACCACTTCTGGAATGAGCTTTCTGTTTAGAATTGGTAAGTTTACTCGCAAGTTTCTAGACATTAATAATGCGGCCGGACTGGGAAAATCTCCCTTAGCAGCGTTGCGGTAGTGTAGTAACGCCAAATGTATATATCCGAGCCATCTTCCTTGCATTTCCTTAATATGTTTTTGACAATTTTAACTCCACTTTCAGCCTGGCCATTAGACCTGGACCAATAAGGACTGGTAGTAATGTGTTCTACATCCCAATCAACAAGAAAAGACTTGAATTTGCAAGAGTTAAAAGGTGGACCATTGTCAGATATCAATATTTTCGGGATACCATGTCGAGCAAAGAAGGATTTGAGGTTTTTAACAACGTTATCGACAGTGTAATTCTTATGCAAAGAAGCTAGCTCTATGTACTTGGAATAATAATCCATGCAGACAAGGAAATTTTCTCCATCAAAATATAATAAATCTATACCTACCTTCTCCCACGGAAGATAAGATATCTCATGGCATTTTAACGGTTCCTTGGGTATGTTTGCCATGAATTTTGCACACGCTGAACATTGATCAATTAGGTTTTTAATATCCGCGTTAATATTTGGCCAATAAACTGTTTCTCTAGCTATGTTGAGTGTTTTATTAATACCTAAATGCCCACAGTGTATTTTATCTAAAATCTGTCTTTGCAAGGATTTTGGAACAATAAGCCTATTGCCTTTAAATATTAAGCCGTTCATTATATGTATTTCATTTTGAATGTTCCAATATGGTTTCACAAGACAGCTTACTTTGTCTTTGCTTCTTGGCCAACCATTCTGAATATAAGACTTGAGCAGATTTAAAGATTCATCATTTTTACTTTCTAATAATATTAATTCTAAATATGGCTTACTCACTGAGAGATTAGAAAATATTGAATTTACATGATATTGTAAGTCTTGTTCATACTGAGGTATGTATGTATCACTGAGTGAGGCTCTTGACAAAGTATCTGCTATATACATATATTTACCAGGTACATAAACCACTTCTAGGTCGTAACCCTGCAACGATAACATCATTCTTTGTAGTCTAGCAGGTACTTCATGAAGAGGTTTTTTAAAAAGGTAAATTAAAGGTTTGTGATCAGTATGAACAGTTGTTTTACTGCCATAAATATATTGGTGAAATTTATTACATCCAAATTGTATGGCAAACAATTCCTTTTCAATCTGAGCGTAGTTTTGTTGAGAGGAGGTAAGTGTTCTTGAACTATATGCAATGGGTCGTTTGTTTTGCATCAATACCGCTCCCAGTGCATTCTTTGATGAATCTACCGACAAAATCACAGGTAAGTTGCAATTATAATTAGTTAACACAGGTGCTTTGGATACGACTTCTTTTAACAAATCAAAGCACTTTTGACAATTTTCATCCCATAACCATAATGTATCTTTTTTTAACAAATTTCTTAAGGTATTAGTTTTCTCTGCTAGATTTTCTATAAACGGTGCTAAAAAATTAATCATGCCTAGAAATCTCTGCAAATCTTTAATATTTTTTGGTATGGGCATATCTTTTATGGCTTTAACTTTCTCTGGATCAATTTTTACACCTTCTTTACTAAAAATATAACCCAAATATGCTATTTCTTCTAGAAGAAACTTGCACTTGGCTTTATTTAATTTTAAATTAACTTGCCTAGCCCTTTCCAAAAACATTTCTAACCTTTTATTGTGTATTTCAATTGTTTCACCGTATATTAAAATGTCATCACACCAAATTATTATACCTTCAATGTCTCCGAAAAGATCTATCATGGTTTTATAGAAAATTTCTGTAGCCGTGTTTATTCCAAAAGGTAATCTTAAAAATTTGTATCTGCCAAAGGGAGTTTGAAATGTACATAGATCACTACTTTCTTTAGTTAATTTTATATTATAAAACCCAGAAAACGCATCTAAATGCGAAAAATAAGAGGCTTTGGACAATTTAGACCTGACTTCATCTATATTTTTAATTGGAAAATGACATCTCAATAAATTTTTAATTAAATTTCTAGGATCTAAGCAAATTCTCAATCCACCATTCTTTTTCATGGCTATAACTAAACTACTCACCCAGAGAGTAGGTTTGTTCACCTTCCGTATGACTCCCATGTTTTCCATGAGTTGAAGCTCTTTCCTTAACGGTTCAACCAACGCGAAGGGTACCTTTCTAGGGGGGTCAACGCACGGAATAGCATCCTTCTTTAGCACGATGCTGTGTTCGTATGGGAGGCAGCCTAGACCCTGAAACACATCATTATATCTGGTCACAATTTTGTCACAAGTTTTTTGATACACATTATACACATTTTGCTCAACATTTTTGACATTCTCATTCTTTATATGAAAGTTTTTTGTTATTAAATTTAGCTTTATACAAGTGGGTAAACCAATCACAGTTGGACAATTTAATTTAGTTACAACAAAAGTAATGTTTTCTGGTTTTGTTTTGTTTTCTACTAAACAACAAATGTTTGACACTGAAATTATCGGAATTCTGTGCCCACTGTAGGCAAAGATATTATATTTTTTACACATTTCTTTACTATGTTTGTCAAATTTAAGATTCAATTCTTTAAATACTTGATAAGACATCACATTTATGTCTGCTCCAGTGTCAATTAGGCAATCTACATTTTTGTTGTTTATTTTAAGAGAATAATGCCAGGAATTATTTGTGTTAATCAAATTTGTACTAGCATTTTGTGACTTTATGTTTTTAATGTTGAATAATGCCCCTATTGTAAATCTCTCAGCCTCAGCACCCTTGGGGCTAGATTCATCATCGAGATTTATACTACCTACCCCAGAACCAATAGTCCTGACATTATTTTATTGTATTATATTATTGTATTATTATCATCCCACTTCTGACACCATGTAGCGGGCTTCGACCTCTTGGTTGTAAATCCTGATGTGTGTCTGAGTGGTGATGATAATAATACAGCAACAATTCTTATATTCTCCTTTATTGGTGCTTAACACTGACTACGTATTACATATGAGGTAAATGCCTAATACAATAATATACGTCTACACTATTTATAGCCTTTTGGCCAACTGAAATAAACAAACTAAATAGGCTTTACTTCATGACATCTGTCAATGTCAAAAATGACATTGACACTTACTTTTGTCAATATGCAACAGTAACTTGGTTTTAAAATGGCGGGGCGGCCTGGCCAGAATTAATTGGACAAAATATAAATAATCGAGCTGATTTTATGTGCAGAATTGGGCGGAGTGGAACTGTAGGTGCTGGTTCTAATGAGGCCCAACGCCGGTAATAGGGAGAAGGGCTTCACGAAGGCTCGATGGACCAAGAAATTTGTAAGCTAGGAACTTACACATACGACTTTGAGCTGAGGGAAGTAGGTATATAGGTTAATGTGAGGGCTGGAGAAATCTGGGACTGACCTTATTGTTGAGCTGGTGGTTCTGTATCTGGGCGGAGGTTTCTTCTCACTACACTACACAGCTGTTGAGCGGATTATCGATAGATTTATCGCGGTTCGCCGGCGAATTTGGTATTATATTAACGAGCACAAATAAATATGCGCACACGCGTTCGCGTTCACTAGGTTTCGGGATGAGCTGAAAATGCATCCGGCGCGGAAGGGTATCTAAATGCAAGTGTTCGTCACTCTCTGACAGCGCCCCTCAGTCGGTCGGCCATACATCACGTAGTGATGTCCTTTGTGTTTATTCTAAACGTCGCGCTAGTGTTGGCGCGAACACCATCAATTCATCATTATCAACTTTGGTCTCCGGCCGTCCACGGGGCTTGTTCTGCAGGTCGAAATTTCCAGAACGAAAACGTTGGAACCAAAAACGCACTGTGTTTTCTTTTGCGACACCACTGCCATACACATCATTAATCCTTTGAGCCTATTCTGCAGCACTGGTGCCACGGTGGAACTCGTACTCGAAAATAATATTTCAAAATTTCCATTTTGTGAACAGAGTGACGCAAAAAAATAACCAAAAGAGGAAAAAACAAATGAATTACGGTTTTCGAAACACAAATGCACGAGTAAATAGCAGTATAAATTTGAAATTGGAATTCCTAACCAAAAAAGATATATTTGAGATCAAAGTGGCCAGTACGACAAAACGCCAATTTCATATGTAAGGACCTAATATTATATAATCGGTTTCTCGAAAACGGCTGCAAGTATTGCTATTATTATTATTAATTTAGTACGCAGAGAGTTTTGGAGGAGGAAAATCGATCTAGCTAGGTCTTATCCCTGAGAAACTGCGCATTTTTAAGATATATAATATGTTTTTTCTTTCGTCGTGCAACATAATGTCAATCATTTTGAGTGTATTATGATTTCTATCAGTCCGATTAGCAGCCGTCGTGATGGTATTATTGTATATTGTTGTGTGTGTGTATGTATAATTAATGCTTGTAAAAATATAACCAACGTCAAACCCATTATGATTGGTCCAAACTCTAAATCAGTTTATGATATCAAGGCGATTCATTTGTATTTCAATAAAAGTACAATGAAAGTAAAACTTAATTACGAGAATTGGGGTATCTAGCAGTGGCGAAGGCTGGTTTGAATTGGCTTCATAGGGAAGCCCTAGCCTGTATAATAGGTAGGAATTTGGATGAGGGTCTTCAAAAGGTAAGTGGTAAGTGAATCTGAAAGGAATGGAATTATAGGAACCCCACGCCACTGATATTTTGTAGATTTGAACAAATAGAGAAGATATTGGCTACCTCGCCTTCCATCATGTTTGACCAAAATCAAAACATTCAAATTCGATTGAATGGGACCGTTCCAATTTCGCACAGATCAAAGCAATGTGGAAACTTCAGTCTAGTAATGGCAGGAGCTTATTATTACGCGCTACTTTGGAGTGGGTAGGTGATATTAGCAAATGGCGACTCGCGACAACTTGCGACCTGAAGGAGTTTACCATAAAAAATTATATAGGTTTGTAAAGGGTGTATATTAACCAAATTAAAAATATGAAGTAATCCCCGTCATTGTCGAGCCATAAGCTAGCTGATGATGATGAATCATAGCTGAGAGCACTCTCGATATCGCATATCGATAAACTACTTATATCAAAATCGGATCATCCGTTTAGGAGCTACGATGCCCCGGACAGACACGCGCTCGTGACACAGGCAAGTCAAACTTATAACACCCCCTAGTTTTCAACGGGGGTTAAAAATTATTCCTTTCAAGGCAAAGTCCAAGCATATAAAATCTAAGTGTCGGTGATCTGTACGCCATACTGTTATACAATCGGCTAAGATACAGGCATATTGGACATATAACAAAGATTTAAAAACTCAAAATAGGCTATGACATACATTTGACAGAACAAATTTTCATACAAGAAAACTTTACGCCATCTTGGTTTTCACCATACTTTAAATGTCAGCCATCTTGTTTTCACCATACTTGAAATGTCAAAATGACCTCAGAAAAACTCAAAAGTGCGCGGCGCCATTTAACTGGAGACACTTTTTGCCTCAACATGCCTCGTCTATAATATATAAGCCTATGACATAATATTATCTTAGTTTCTCTTTCAATCCACATTAATCTGCGTAGCCTACTCGATGACCCAAATTTGGTCTTAAACTGGGACTATATGATCCGGAATCCGGCGGGCCCGGGAGAATTCAGAGCATTGAAAATAGAACTATGCGCTAAAACAATAGAGTTGAAAATCGAACACACAAGTGTCGAGTCAAATGTCAATGTCATTTATGACAGTTCGACACTTTACACTTTGATTATATACTTCGATTATATACTATATCAGCCATAAGAGAAAAAAAATACTGCGATCATATTGAATTAAAACACTGATACTTATAATAATGATTAAAAAGTCGCGCGACTTCACCACGAGGGCCGTCTTAGTAAATTCCCAGAAGGGACAGCCGCAAGTCGTTACAACTTGCGACTTACAACTCACAGTCAGTAAACACATAAATTCTCAACGTAGCAATAGAATTTAAATAGAGAGAAATAAATTTAATAATAAATTTAAATAGAATTTAACTTTAATTTAAATTTATTTAATTTAAATTAATTTTCCTCCAAATTAACTGTCACATAGCCTTTACCCTAATCCGTTTTCGCATTTTCGTACCTAAATTGACATATGTCTTACGGTGTTGTCAACTGTAGAAGTTCCCTCAACTTCTCAAACAATTGGATGATACCATAAGACAAACGCTCTCCACTATTTTGAATACAAATTTCGATGACCGCGCACGGACTCAGGCAACGCTTCCAGTTAGGTTCGGTGGGTGGTGGTACGGAATAATCTTCTTAATACGTCCTCCAGTCCTGTGGCGCAGGCTCGCCTCTTAGTTACGGAGAAGTGGGAGTCGGGCCTTTGGCTACAAGCATTACCATCACCCAATACGGGCACATTGCTGGATCGAACAGCTTTCCGGTTAGCCACTTCCCTGCGTCTTGGCACCCCCCACGTCGTGCCCCATCGCTGTATTTGTGGTGCAAACGTGGACAGCCTCGGACACCACATGCTGTCCTGTCAACGAAGCGCCAGCCGCATCTCCCGACATCACTGCCTGAACGATCTCATCCGTCGGGCTCTTGTCACCGCCGGAGTGCCAGCTGTGCTGGAACCCTCTAGTTTGGCGCGCGACGATGGCAAGAGACTAGACGGTATGACCCTGGTCATTTGGAGAGTGGGACGGGCTCTTGTATGGGACGCTACTTGCGTCGATACACTTGCTCCGTCCCATGTCCAGGGCACCTCGAGTTCTGCAGGTGCGGCAGCCAATCAGGCGGAAAACCTCAAGCGGCGCAAATATGAGAACATTAGTGGGGATCTCATATTTGAACCGTTTGGGGTTGAAACCATAGATACATGGGGTCTGGGTGCGCAAAAACTTTTCAGAGAAATCTCCAAAAAACTCATTGAGGCCACCCGAGACCCCAGAGCCGGCACCTACCTGGCCCAGAGAATAAGTATCGCAATCCAGCGAGGAAACTCTTTGAGCCTTCTAGGTACTCTGCCTGGTGGGGACGACCTGGGAGATTTCTTTGTTTTGTAGCATTTTAAGTTTTGGAGTAGTTATTATTTTTTTTAGTACTTACCTACTTTTATAGTTTGTAAATATTTTAAATAGATTTTAGTTAATTTTAGCTTTTATTTTTAATTGCGTCAATCTAAATACCTATTTCTTTTAGGTTTATTAGGTAGATAGATAGGTAAATTCTATTTTCCGTCTTTTTAATAGAGAGTGGGATTTACATATTTATACTAGCTTTTCTCCAAGACTTCCCATTCATCTACTTACTAGCTTTGATATTTGAAGTACAATGAGTGATGACCAATAATGAGATATGATCCGGAATCCGGCGGGCCCGGGAAAATTCAGAGCACTGACAATAGAACTCTGCGCATTAGCGTTGAAATCGAAGTGTCGAGTCACGGGTTCGATCTGTCATATTACATTGACATTTGACTCGACACTTGTGTGTTTAATTTTCAGCTTTCAACTCTATTGTATTTAGTCAAGAGTTCTATTATCAGTGCTCACCGTTTTCTCTGGTGGAGCGGATTCCGGATTATATTATAGTCCCAGCCCAGGACTGGCTAAATACTTAACTTACCGGAAAAAAATACCGGCCAAGTGCGTGTCAAGTTACACATAGGATAGGGTTCCGTCTTCGGCCATTTATGATTTTATATTAAATATTTTACATACTCACTTATTATTTCGTTATTTTGTACGAAGTTTTCCAAATAAGCACATAATACAAGGCCTCTATAACTCCTGAACTAACAAAGTTATAGTTTTCCATCAAAGTTCATGAATAACGATCATGAATTGTTTCAATCGTCTTGACCTATCTAATGATACCCCACACTATACGCGAGATAAAAAAAACATCCGACATTACGTGTACTTCACGGTACCCCAAAAAATATATTTCGTGATTTATTTTAGCATTTCATCGACGTGGTAGATACCTAAACATAATATATATATATATATATATATATATATATATATATATATGCAAAGTTTCATCTTTCTAGCACTAACCGTTTGGAATTATATCCGATGACGGACATGAAAATTTCCACTTTTCTATTTTTAAAAATTCGTATTCGAAGCAAAGATTTAAAAACTAAAGATAGGCTATGACGTACATTTGACAGAACAAATCTTCATACAAGAAAAAGTTCCGCCATCTTGGGTTTCACCATACTTCAAATGTCAGCCATCTTGATTTCACCATACTTCAAATGTCAAAATGGCCCCAAAAACAACAAAAATAGGGGGAGCCATTTAAGTGGGAACAGACGTCTATAATATATACGTCTATGATTCCAAGTGTATTCCATGCCATCTGTCAAAAATTGAATTTCGAACAAGCGAAGTTTTTTTGTTGGAAAAGGACAGCGTTGTTACACGGGGCCTCTCGCTGGACACAGTTTTTCCATTAGACCTAAATTGATTAAATAAAATCTATTACCTACTGCCGATCCATTATTCGTTGTTGTTCTTACATTATTCATTATTTTCTCGTTTACTTTCATCGTTTTCTCTCTAATCTACAGTCGAATAGTTTTTTTTTTTTGCAGTTTATAATTATATACTAACGCCAAGTAGTTGTGAGTTAATCTGCGCCCTGAGGTAATGTGTGTAACGTTGTTTTTGTTAAATTTATGTGTTTCTAAGCATTGTTTAAGGAAATATTAGCTTTCGGCACACTTTTCTCCGAGTGAATTTCACACTCCTCCGGTCTTCCTGCATGATTCTCGTAAAACTGGGCACAAAGTTTTTGTTTCATGTATTGGCTGGGAAGAGCCGCAACTGAGCTTCCTCGACCTGGTAAGGACGAGAGCAGGAGGTGCGATGAGGAGGGCTTCATACTGGTGAAAAAAAGAAAGAAGTGAGAGCCCGCCGCCCGTAACCACCGCAGCACCGCAGCACCGCACCTTATGTACCGGAACTGTTGAATTTTAACAACTTTACTACTGGTTTTTTGTTGTGTATTCGTTGGGTATTCCTTCCATTAACGAGTATTCTCTTCATCCAAGGTGTCATCAGTCGCTAACGTGATATTTCGATTTTGTCAAACTAAACATTTAATTTCATCGATCATACATTGTCATTTAAATTGTAATTGGTTCAAATATCATTTATTTCTTAGAATTGATCGATTCGGCATTAGTTGTTTCCTTATAAGATAGAAAACTTATCTTTTCTTAGTTCATTTGAATCTCACAAAAAATATATTTAACACGAGTATAATTACAATATAATTACACGCTTTCTAACACCACACCATTTAAACAGCTTTTTAATAACCCAAAACAGTGGACATATTATTTAAATTTATTCATCGAAGGTTTCTGCGTTTCAAAATTACTTACAACGCTGGAAAAATCAAATTAAAATCCTGCTATTCGTCCATTGCATCGAGGCAAAAAGCCTGGTAAAGTAGAGTAAAAAATTATAAATTCAATTTCTACTAATATGTGAAAGTTTGTGAGAATGGATGGATAGTGGAAAGGTGGTTGGATAGATGATTTCTCTCTCTTTCATGCAAAAACTACTGAACAGATTTTGATGAAATTTGGAATGATAGTAGTTTTAGCTCTGGATTAACACATAAGTTATTATTTACGCGGGCGGAGCCGTGGGCATTAAGCTAGTATTAATTATTATATTTTTTAATTTTAGATATTTTGATCGAGTATCAATTAAGCCATTTTCGGGTTACATCTAACACGATATAATATGTAGCCGATTTCTGGGGTCAAGCCAGACCCATTCATGCCGAAGCTGGTGTTTTATTACACCTGGTATACCTACGTGAATTCCGTGCAGAATTATTTGGAGTGATTTTAAAACTAAGGATTTGCTTCATACAAGAAAAAGTTACGCCATCTTGATTTCAGAAGACTGAATATACTGCGGAAAGCAAATGTCAAATTGTCAAGATGACAAATATCAAATCTATTATAACTATATGTAGACACTTTTTGGCTCGACATGCCTCGTCTATAATACGTCTATGGTCCTATTAGAATAATAAATCGCGCGAGTAGATGTCACAGCACATGGGGTAAATTCGGAGTAAATAATATGAGTGGTCGGGGTAGCAGCAAATGGGACGGATGCGACGCTGGTTTTAGGGTTCAATGCGAGAGTTTTACTCTTAGACCTATATACAGGTTGTTTTTTCAGCCGGTGAGCAAACTTTCATGAGTGAATATACTCTTGAATATAAGCAACTTTTACTGAAAAGACATCCTGTTTAGTATGTGTCGTCTCAAGGTTAAGGGATTTTAACAGTAGATAATAGGTTTACTTTTATCGACAAAAGCAATTGAATATTTCATATTTTAGTTACTACCTTACGTTGAATAAAACTAAATAAGTAATTAATTTTATTTATTTATGACCTACTTTATTTATGCTCTCTTTTGGGGTTGTTTGGGGCAGTCGAGGTTTGACATTTGACATTTGCTTTCCGAAGTTTAATCATTCTCCTATGTAATGACAAAATCTTCTGAAATCAAGATTGCGTAAAGTGTTATATTATATAATATCGAGTATTTATATTTTACGCTCCTTTAATATCTTTTTTTTGTTTTAAGACCATCCTGTAAGAATTTTGTTTGATATTGTTTCAAGCTCAACGGATTTTAATGTATTAACTTATGGCGCTGGATTAGGATTATAGTTAATTTTTTTACCGACAAGAGATTACTTATGAAAGTAAAGGTTTCCAATGATAGTACAATTCGTACGGAACCACCACGCTTATAACCTCTTGCGCTTAGCCGATGTTATCATTTTCAATTTGTTCCTATCATTACTCTTGGGCTTATGGAATAATTAATCTCTTGTCTCGCTCTTCTTGCTGTAATTTGTCGTCTGTCCCGCTCTTTATGAAGCGAAATTACGACTTTTGTGCTGTGTTATTTGTTGTTAAATTGTTTAGCGGCAAGTTATTATTTCAAGTGAGCACAGTCTAAAGCAGTTACATTATAATTTTACAGTTTTGAAAATCAATAACAATAATAACCTTACTTAGCAGGAACATTTAACAGCGGCGTAAACAAAGATAGGCTATGACATACATTTGACAGAACTAAGCTTCATAATAAGAAAAAGTTACGCCATCTTGATTTCATTATATATCAAATGTCAGCCATCTTGATTACACCATACCTCAATCATCACGGACAAATCCCCTGTGACCCTCTTCGGACCGCGCCTGGTCTCACCTTAATTCTAATACAATACAGGATATAAATTTAAACGCTAAGCAGTTTGTTTCGTTGAGAAATAGCTGTTATTTGTTCATCTCAGTAAGGAAACTCAATGGAGGATTATTTATTGAGCTAGGTGTTAACATAAATTATACAGGACCTATGCTGTTTACACTGTCTTTTGGAGAATGTATTAGATTATTAAATACTTTATAATAGGCAAATAAAATGCATATAATAACATGCTGAGCTTTTAGAAGCTAAAAGTTTTTGTGCAATCCATTGTCCTACTATTATAAATGTGAAAGTTTGTGAGGTTGGATGGATGTTATGGATGTTACTCTTTCACGCAAAAACTACTGAACAGATTTTGATGAAATTTGGTATGGTACCTATTAGTTTTGGCTCTGGATTAAAACATAGCCTACTTATTATCCCGAAAAAGTACAGTGTTTCCGTGGGACACTTTATTTACGCGAGCGAAACCGCGGGTAAAAGCTAGTGCATATAATATTGTGCAGGGTTATAAGTGTTGCATATTGACAAAAGTAAGTGTCAATGTCATTTTTGACATTGACAGATGTCATGAAGTAAAGCCTATTGAGTTTTTTTGGCCACAAGGCTATAAATAGTGTAGACGTATATTATTGTGTTAGAAATATCTCATATGTATTACGTATCAGTGTTAAGCACCAATAAAGGAGAATATAAGAATTGTTGCTGTATAATTATCATCACCACTCAAGCACAAGAAGGACATACAAATCAAGAGGTCGTAGCCCGCTACAATAAGAAGCTAATATTATTCAAGTTAAATGGCATACAGTTATTTCATCATAAAATAACGGCAACATACAATCCTGCATCCGCATTTGAAGGTTTCACTTCACGTGTACCTCCTACTGGATTAGTTTTCCAAAATTAGGAAATCGTTACTTCAGAAACCTGTTTATTTATGTACACACAAATATATTCTATTCCCGTTTCACAGCTACATGGGATCGCTTTCAGCGGGAAATGTCTATTCGTAATTCAACACATCTATGTTCTAACGACTAGTGTATAGACAGAAGCTATGTATATTCTGTTCAGATTCAATTTAATCGCAACGTAAACAAAGACGCGTTTGCGCGGTATAATGCTTTATGCTACCAATTTAAATATCATTTGGTCGAAATAAATCTTTTTAAGGTTCCTTAGTACTTAACGAACCAGAGTAGTTTCGCTCTGTCCGTCCGTCTGTAATGTATGTCTGTCTATCCGTGTTTATCTGTCTGGCCGCCCTTCTATCTTCTGTAAATGTGAAATAAGATAAATTGATGAAATTGGATACAGTTTATAGATCGTGTATAGATTTCGGTTTTTGCATCATACAATTAATGTATTACACATTAATTTTATGATGCAAAAACCGAAATCTATGCACTTCTTTATTGGATGGTAATTTCCAATATATATATATATATATATATATATATTTATTTATTTATTTATTTATTTATAATACCTGAATTGAATATACCCTGGCGTCAAGTTGAGTTAACTTGTAACCTCCTTCGGAAATCGGATAAAGTATAGCGGAACCAATATGACGATAACTTGGTGTTAATATGACAGGGGACGCTGGGACAAAATTGTCAAGAAAGCTTCCTGATAGAAGTAATTTATTTATGAGCATATAGGTTACGAGTTCGTGGAATTGATAGTAAATAATGAGGAAATTTTGTAAAAAAAGTTTTTTTTTATTTAAAAAGTCTTTATATGGCATTAGATATCGCTTTAGGGACCGACAATTTAAAAAAAAAATGAGTAGCAATGCAACAAAATAATAAATAGAGTTTTTGCCGGGGAGTTCAATGGGTGACGTTGTGGGATTTTGTATTTCCTCATAAATTTGTGTTATTTCTGTTCTTAATGTGTAAAATTGGTAGAATAAATACAATAATATATATATATATATAATAAATAGTAATAAAACCATTAAATATTGGTTAACGTGAACAAGTAACTTGTTCACGTTAACCAATAAATAAGTAACAAGTAAACTTGCAACATGCTTGTTGCAAGTTTTACATGTTGCATTTGTAGAGCATAGCAAGTTGTTGCATGTTGCAGAAGTAGATCGTAGCAATTTGTTGTATGTAGAGAAGTAGAGCATAGTAAGTTGTTGCATGTTGCTCGTTGTAGCTTATTGTGGAACATGCAACAACTTGCTACACTCTACTTCTTCAACATGCAATAACTTTTGCAACTTACAACATGCAACAACTTTCTACGCTCTACTTCAGCAGCAAGTAGGTTTAATCGAGGAAATAGAATATTTCGCAAGTTAAGCGAAATATTCTATTTCCTTATTTTTTATAAGTCACGTCATTATAATGCGACGAAATCATGATGACGATGAAATTGGTCTCTTTACATGAAATTTCTTTAATTAACTATCCTGGTTCTAGTTAGAACGCGTTTTGATTTCTCCAGTTAGTTAAGTGAGGTGGTTAAGGTTACCGAAGCGAAATAAACAGGTATTAAGTACAAACTGAAAACCCTAGGGTTGGCACGCGTTTTAAAAACAAAAACATTTTTATATTTTTACTCAGTTTTCGTTAAAAGATTTTAATCACAAGTCGAGATAGAATCTGGTAATAAAATTGATGTTTTTATATTGTACGCTATAAAACATTAATTCTGTTACTTTTATATTTACAAACTAAACATTACAATTTCTTATATTATTTAAGTAGATAAGCATTACAAATTTCTTTAAGCTGAAGAGCGAAGGCCGATGTTTATAATTTTAAAGTGTTAAAAATCCAGTCTCTTCTTCTTCTTCTTTTGGCATAGCCTCCCCTGTAATAGGAGTTGCCAATATGAGAGTGTTGGCAACTCCCTATCTATGACTATCAATCCCCAAAGGGCCCCGAGAAGGTCAAACGGTTTGACAAAAATAGTAAGTAAAGAGTTAAGAGATAATAGCAAGTTTGATTTCTTACATAAATCTAAAACCAAAAATCAAGGTTTGATTGATAACGAAAATACAATACAAAATGCGTTTCAAATGCATTTCCCTTTTATCGAAATCCTTGCGTAACAAACAGACGGAGCTACTAGACGTGTCCTGTGGTCGAAATTCGCCCGTAATAATTCATAATATTTTATGTTAAGTTTAAACTTTAAGAAGATTCTTTGGTCTCTTAGATACAAAAATATATAAAAATGTATGACAGACTAACTAACAAACTATTAGCTTTCTGGACATCTTCCTCCACATCAACTTTAACTGTGCCAAATATCATACTACTCCGTTCGCACAATTCTGGCAAAACTGTGCTGAAAGTTTTTACGTATGTAAATATATTAGTACCTGGGTAACCGAGCTTTGCCCGGAGTTCTAGTAGAAATTATCAGTGGCGTGCACAGGATTATGACACTGGGTATGCGGCGAAGTACTCGGTCACAAAAACTTTTTCGTTTATAGATTTTTAGCATAGCTACAGCTAAGCGACGGATCTCTAAGTCGAAACCATGCCAACATAGCGATCGATCGTCGCGGCGATAGAAATTATAATAAGTAAAATAATAAGCATATTTTAAAATATTATAACTACTCACCAATCAGTCAGCTTCAATTTTCACATATTCAAGGTTCCGGTTACTTGAGATTACTATATCCCGATGTAAATTACTAATTAATATGCAAGGAAAACAATATAATTTAATCGTGTGTACACAACCACACAGCCAGTTATACGTTTCATAACTTTTAACATGAAATTTTCGAGTTACATTATTTTTTTGCTGGTTTAATTGTTGTAGCTCGGGTACACACCTACCTTTAGACAGAATTTGAATCTTTTCACTGAATGACAATTGTGAGAACTTGTTATTTTTAATTTTTAATAAACACATATTTTCAAAACCTCACAGTCAAATAACATTTAAAAAAAATCGACTAACTCACTAGTAAAAGCAAATCACTACAATTATTATAGAAACTCAGTAATAAACTATTAAATGTACACACTTTCAAATGTTAAAATGAAAAATCTTTTAAGAAAACTATAAATAAACTGGTGCGATTAAATTGTAAACAATGCTTATCACATGAAATATGCAATATGGCCCCCGCGAAGCACAAAACGTTTCTTCTATTTAAACAAATAAAACCTTACTAAAAAAAATGCGTAATGTTCATACATGATTCATTAGATTTGCGTCGTATTGTTTTTACTCAGATTATAGGCATCAAATAATTTCCGACAAGCCAGTTCGGCGGTGTTCGGAAGCGATCGGATAGCCGAACCGAAGCTCTCGGCTCGGCTCTCGGTTCAGCCATCTCCCGCCGCATGACTTATCGCTGTTTAGTCATGTCGATATTCATGGGTGTGTGCGTTTGCGAAGTATGAAAATTACACATACATGCTATGATTTGTCCTGCAGAACTTAACGGCATTAGTTGCTATTTATAAAATATTAGGCGTTTTTAAGTTATTATATTTTTTTAATTAATTTATTTACTATTAATTAATTATTAAAGTCATCTAAAACGTACGAACGTTTTATTAAAATATCTGTGAATGACAAGTAAAGCACTGCATTTCTGCCTATATGGAGCGCACGCCCCTGGAAATTATTGATATATATATATTGTTGCATGTCGAAAGAAAAAACATAGGTACATAACTTAAAAATGTTTCCCAGGGATAAGACCTATAGCTAAATCGATTTGTCTCCGCCAAAACTCCCTGCATAGTAAATTTCATGGAAATACTTGCAGCTGCTTTCGAGAAACCGATTATATATATACAAGATTGTCTAAAGTATAAGATATGATGTGAATAAAGGTTATTTTTTTCAGACATTTTAAGCCCTGCGAGTCCGCGGTAAACGAGCGCTGCGGAATCTAGACTCGCTTCAAATAAGTTTTGTTCAATTACCCCCATATTACCCCCTTTCAGCGCCACGCAGGCACGAGCAGATACATGGATACCAGGCCAATTGTTATACAAATATTAACAGCATATTAACATACTAGGTATATTTACATCTTATGCCTATTATTGTATCTGGGTTATATTATATATTTTGTAGAACTTACTTCTGATTTCGTTCTTGAATATATAACTGACCTTGTAAATCTTCTTTTTATGATATTAAAAAAAATATATTCATTTGACCGGGATTCGAACCCGATAAACCAATCTGACACAAATATGAGTAGTCGAAATTTTTGAGATATTGTGCGCTACGAATCAAAATATACCTATAACTGTCATAACTTAACTTTTTTCTCAGTGTGCTTGCTAGGTTGTAACATTCTTTGTTAAGTCATCAACATATATGCCCCTGTAGGGCTGACGATGACTAAAAACCGAAAAAAGAATTTGTATTGTTGTCTTGGTTAATAAAGAAAAAACTACAATTGAATAACTGCCAAAATCATTACCCTTCCTTTTGGCTTCGCTGTAGTCAGGTAAAAAACCCGCTGCGGACGGAATTTCATGGAAATACTTGAAGCCGTTTCCAAGATTCTGATTATACATAGGTATATACAAGAATTTCTCGTTTGAAATATAAGATGATGGTGTTGTCCTCAGCCGTCGCGTCCCAAAATAATAAAATAAGCAATTTCAAAGGTATATCAGAGTATTTACTACCTGTTAAATAAAAATCAAATATTATATTGTAGTCCGTAATAACCAAACTAACAATAAAAATACGAACTAACCTCCAGCGGGGTGTACCTATAAAATATAAAATATATATACAGCCGTTCATGAAGGTGTCAATAAAATATGTCGACAAATCCCGACGATAAACACAATTCTACTCGCAAACAAATAGAAAAACGATGATGTACCTAGTCTTGCCATAAATACTGAAACAAAGAAGAAAAATTTCTATTGCAAATAACATTTATTACTTTTACAGTGTATTAGTTTAATACATAAATATAAAACAATTTAAAATATAAAAAGCTTATACGAAATGGTCTCCATTGGCTGCAATACAGTCCTATAAACGTTGAGGCCAGTTATCAATAGAAGCACGCACTCTTTCCATGGGAAAATTCTTCTCTGCCAATCGTACGGATTGCTTTAGGGACTCCTGGCGTTTAGAGCAAGCCGTACTTTCTAAAACCATAAATCATAATCCAGCGGATTAAGATCGGGACTAGACGACGGCCAGTCTTCAGCTCTGATGAAGTCCGAAACGTTCGTTTCCAACCAAGACTGCGTAGATCGAGCTTTATGACCCGGCGCCGAGTCTTGCTGGAAGGACCATTCTTTGTTATTGAACATGGTGTTGTTAAGGAGCTTCACTTCCTTCTCAAGAATGGTATCTTGATACACTTGTGCCGATGTTTTGATACCTTTTTCACAAAAGTATGGCTCAGTCACTCCTTCATAGCTAATACCCCACCAAACCATCACTGAAGTCGGATAGTGCCCACGTTGCACTCTGTCGACTAATTGGAAAGCTTCCTTAGAGCTTTGAGCATAAATACGGTCATTTTGTTTGTTGAAATGTTGCTCAATTGTAAAAATGTTCTCATCCGTAAACAAAAATTTTCTGTGACTTCCCTTTGCGTACCGCTTCAGTAGTTGTTTCGATTTTACCACCCTATTCTTTTTTAAATTATCAGTTAAGAAATGACCAGTACGTCTTTTATAGGCTGCAAGTCCTATGTCATCTTTTAAAATACGCGACATAGTTCTAGGTGCTATCTTCATATCCCGAGATAAAATCTTTTGCTTTCGGATTTCTTCGAATTCTTTCCCTTACTGCTTTGATCACCTTTTTCATACGAACACTACATGAACGGCCAGATCTTTTTCTGTCACAAACAGAGGAGGTCTCATTGTACCTATTAATAGCCCGGTACACAAACATTTTACTAATACCAAGCGTATGGAGACTTTTAAAAATTGCATTTGGGTCCATACCTACTTTGTGTAATGTAATCACAGCCATTCGGTTCTCTTTATCACCCCACTCCATTTTAATATCGCAAAATATTGTACAATGCATTGGCGCCAAAATGAGAAACCCAATGAACAATCATATAAAAATAAAAGATTCCAAATTCAAATGTAATACATACTTTATTTTTTTTTAATTGTAACAGTATTTATGGCCAGACTAAGTAGAGTTGAAATATAAGATACGGCAGAACAATACAATTGAAGAAATTAGCAAGTACGTCATTTCCGTTCAGATCAATTTTTTTAAATCGTAACCAAAGAAACAATATCGCCCTATAAGGCTGAGACTATATTGTCCGGAATGCGATAGACCGGGGAAAATTCAGAGCATTGAAAATAGAACTCTGCGCTAATGCAATAGAGTTGAAAACTGAAGAGTCGAGTGTCGAGCTGTCATTTATGACATTCACAATCGACTCGACACTTACTAGCGCAGAGTTATATATTCAATGCTCTGGCCTTCTGGATTCCGGATCATATAGTCCCCGCCTTCTGCTACCATTTTAAATGTCACTTATTCACAGTGCAATAAAGAAATACCTACAATGATGTTTTGGTCGAATTTAATATTTATGTTGACGCTTGGAATAAATTGGACTGGAACAGAGTATAGAAGAGAATACAAAATGTGGGGAATAATATCATCACTAACAATAGTCCGACCTCACCTCTTACTGTGACGACCTCTGTCACTCAGTGGTTAGCGCGTTGGAGCTCAAGCCGGAGGTCGCGGGATCGAATCCCACCAAGGGAACAAAAAGTTTTCTGTGTTCCTGGGTCATGGATGTGTATTAAAAATGTGTATGGTATAATAAAAATCTTAAATATACGTATAGTATAAAAGTATTTAATATAGTATAAATATACTTCCCGTTGTCTGCTGGGGAGCAGACAACGGGAACACAAGTTCTTCGGATACTTTGCACGGGGCCAGATTGACGTGGTGTGAAGCGTCCATAGAGATTATTATTAAATACGATACTTATGTACCCTCTCTGTCTCTGTAGTCATTGGAACTACGATCGTTCGTCGCCGATAAGGCAGAAATAATAATATAATTCGATATATTGACCTAACCCCTAACTAAACCGACAAAACTCATTTAACACACGAGCCTCCAGGTATTGCAGATGATGCATAGTTTAAAAACTGTATAATATTATGGCGACCATTACTAAAACCATTAAACTGACTGCGTCTAAGGGTGTCACACACGGCGAAGAAAATTTAATTTTATCTTAAGATGCCTGGATATATTTCATATTACAGTACGTAATATGATAATATTTAGTATATCTTATGAAATGAAATGAAATGAAATGATGCTTTATTTGGTGAAAATATGGTTACACATGGGTGTTACATTTTTTACATTAGTGCGCATATTTTGTCGCAGTTAACGACGTTTAAATATTTTATTTATTATTAGCACGATTATAGTTTCATTATATAACATACCTGTCGCTTTATGATACATTTAATAACAGAATCAAATTGTCAATGAATAGGTATTCATTACAAACATCATTCACTATGTCAATATAATATATAGAATGACAAAATTTTATGTTTTTTATTTTTTATTATTTATATATGGAATCGGCTTATAACCATTTGCCAGTATCAAGTTAAAAATGGCGGGAAATAGAACTTTCGTTTCAATTTTCAACACCGTATTCCTAAATTGTCAAGTCTAAAGTCTAGTCAAAGTCCAAATAAATAGTCAGTGCAGTCCATGAGTCATGTCAGTCGATTCAGTAAAGTGGTAGAATCTTTACTGAAAGTTCCTAGGGAGTTTTGGAGGTAAACTCAAAATAGCACGTTTTTAGAAGCTGTACCACTTGCCCACACTTGTGCACGTTAACGAATATTTAATGGTTAATATTCTACCAATATTACTCATTAAGATCCGAAATAACACAAATTTATGAAAGAAATGCAAAATCCAAACATCACCCATTGAATTCCCCGGCAAAACCAAATTTAATGTTGTTAATACAATTGTTAGATTACTATAAAATGTCAAGAAAGAAAAAAATTAAAATGTGAAATCAAGAGCTCCATAAAATGTCAATAAATATAAAAAAATATAATGTTAATAATGATAATTAAATTTCAGCTCATTAAAAATTCTCTCACGTCATAATAAGATTTATTTCTTACATTTTTTTAAGTTCTCTAATAGAGTGTTTTTTAGATAATTGTTTTATATGTTTAGGCATATATTTATTATATTATATATTTTTACACACATTGAATAAGCAGCAGTTTATAAAAAGGGTTGCTTTTGGTTTTTTATCTATGATCAGTCTATTTGAGTTTCTTTAATATTTTGTAGGGTACTTATCTTGTGTATATATACTTAATTGTGTAAAAAGACGACTTATCTATTAATTGTGTAAATACTTACATAAACGTATATATTATAGACAAGGCATGTTTAGGCAAAAAGTGTCTCCAGTTAAATGGCCCCACTTTTGAGATTTTTAGGGCCATTTTGACATTTCAAGTATGTTGAAAATAAGATGGCTGTCATTTAAAGTATGGTGAAAACCAAGATGGCGTAACTTTTTATTGTATGAAGATTTGTTCTGTCAAATGTACGTCATAGCCTATCTTGAGTTTTGAAATGTTTGATATCTTAGCCATTTCTGATAGTTCATAACTTCATACGTAACGTTCTAATAATTCATACTCTTTAAACTGTATAGCAAGCAATATTTTATCTGACCATTAAAATATATTATTGTATCTTCGCCGTCTGTGATTACTTTGAAAATAATACTGTCAAAAAACGATAAATGGGGGTTTTTGATATTTTTTCTGTCGCTAGAACTAGACCCAACGCACACAAAGCGTCATCTGGTAACGTAAGTGGTATCAAAAACGGTCAATAAGAATTTTCGATTCTTTTTCTGTCACCAGGCGGCGCTTGGTAGCCTGACGGTCCTTGTCGTGTCAAAAAGCTGTCAGATGTTGACGGCGTTCAACATATCAGCCGTTCTCTTTACGACAATGATGATGGAATAGTTGGGATCAGATGCAGCTCCAGGATCCCTCATTATCGATCATACTCCAAACTTACTCGAGCGTCTGCACTCTACATCCAGTGAGCGTCGAAGATCGGAGGAGGCTGTCTTTGACTTGAACATCCTTAGCAAAATCCAACTTAACAATATCGAATGTTGCTTAGGATTATTCAGGGCCTAGCTTTTGCCCGCGGCAAAAACAGTATCCCACTGGAACACGGGATAAAAAGGGACATTTTAATCAAGAGCTTAAAATACAACCAAATTTCATCGAAATCCGTTCAGTAGTTTTTGCGTGAAAGAGTAACATCCTCACAAACTTTCACATTTATAATTGTGGTATTTAAATAGCATAGTATTAACTATGGTATTTAAATATTAGTAGTAAATTAGTAGTAAGTAGGAAATATTTTTTCTTATTGTCATAGTAACGTGTAAAGTGATAAGGACCAAACCCGCTGGTAAGAGTTTCCAAACCCATTCTTCAGATCTTACCATGCCATGGAGCAAGTTACCGATTGCACACCTGTCAAGGTGTGTGTCTAGTCAATTTTAAATTTTAAAATTTTTCACACCTGTCAATTTTATCTATGCTAAAAAGTACACAAGTACATAGGTACTTGTGTACTTTTTAGCATAGATTAAACCCCTTACTAATAAAAATATTTACACAACGGATAACTTAAACAACGTCGCTGTCTTTGTCTGATACGTTGGAAATGTCGCATGATAGAAAAAGATAGCAACGTTGTTTAAATTATCCGTTGTGTAAATATTTTTAGTAGTAAGTGGGTAAATTTACAATGCAAATTATATATTTCTTTTAAAATAACAATTTTCCATCTTTTTGCTAAAATATGACGCCGTGCGAGTTTCTTACCGGTTTTTCTCGGCGGGTTAAAGTTGAACCCCTGGTTGCTTTTTCTGTAGACTGTCCGTGAAAAGCTTGTTAAGTTTCATTTGAAAATAAAATAAAAACATTTCATTTCAGATGGTGCAATTTCCTTATTTTTAGGTCGTGAGGTCAGCGGATCGACAGAGATTTTGATATTACCTTCCGTACCAATATTTTTGAAAATGAAAATTCAACATTTTTTTAATTACAACTTCTGAGTAAGTAATTGTTCCTAGTTGTTTGCCATAATATTATTATGAGTCTTCATCTAGTCGAGAAGGAGATCGTTTGATGCTGGTCGACTGCCGCCAATATACCTGCAACATCTGAAGGTAGATCCTGCTCATTGAATCCTGTAATAGTACAGTTACAATCCAGTCCCGATATGTTAAAACTGCGATATGGTATTCTCATAAACGTCAAACCAACGTCAAACCCGCTTTGATTGGTCCAAACTCCAAAAATCAGTTTATGATATCACAACGATTCATTTATAATATAATTCAATTAAAAGTAAAATGAAAGTGTAAGTTAATTACGAGAATTGGGGCAGGAGACTCGCAAGTGACAATTGTTCGAAGTACGTTCGTAGCTCCAGGTGCGTTTAATACAACGCCGTCCCCCAGACACGACCACTTATTATAACTTCGTCTAACTCCCTCGAGTTTGTAACACGTATACACTATACAACCATTAATAACTGTGTATACATCATTGAAGAATTAATATCTATGGAGTCACACCACGTCAATCTGGTCCCGTGGTAAGCTCTCGAAGAACTTATGATTACTTGTGTTACAGCTGGTACCGGTAACCAGACAACGAAGTATATTATTTTAATATTTTTGCCCGCGGCTCCGCCCGCGTTAAAACAGGATCCCACGGGAACACTGTATTTATCGGGATAAACAGTAGCCTAGTTGTCGAATAAATACCCTAGACAGGACCTTAAGGCTACGTTGCCACGAGCGTTTTTTTGTGGTCGCGACAGAAAAAAAATGAGCACTCTTTTTTTTCTGTCGCGAAGTGTGAGTTCTTCTTTTACTACGACTACTATTCGATCGTTTACTATGAATTTGTATATGTGATTAGACCTAGTTATCGCGTTTAAAACTAGGTGGCGCTGTACAAATCACATACAAATTCCTAGCAAACGCCAAACGCGCTCACGAAGAGAAAAACACACTTAGCACTCAGTGCGGATTTTTCTGTCGCGACCACAAAAAAGCTCGTGGGTTTGAGCTCTTATGCCGACGACTTATAGACCACTGTCATGTAAACTCATGTAAGTAACTTTGTTTTATAAAATTAATCAGCATGAGAAAAAGTAACTTATTCATTTCTTGCTGCTTGTATGAAGAAAGTAATGACTTTCCTTTTTTATTTATTTTTCAAATAATAATAATTTTAAACCCATAAATTCTAAATTTACTACTAGTAGTGACACCTAGGGTTTTGTTTGCAAACCACAACTTAAAAAAGTTTGTCTTTGTAGAACTAAATTAATACGAAAGGTACACAACAGATGGCGATAGCACACAAAATTAATCTTAAAACTACAAGCTGTGAATAATAAATCTATACAGGTTAATAAAATTGAGGTGTCTGTGTCTGCACTAAATGCAATTTAGATATAGAATTTAGATAGACATAGATAGATAGAAATACATATAAGATTTATTGTATGTATTTCTATCTAAATTCTTTTTATCATTAGTGATAAGAAAACTATTATAAATCTTGTATACAAAATGACATACCTACATATAAAAAAATATACCATAATATGATTGTAAAAATAAAAATGACCATTAAAAATTAATAATTTATTCTAAACCAAAGTATCTTCTGATCTTATATACTCTCCTATATCCGCTTGGTGGAACGCAATCGTGGCTAGGGGGTCCGCGTTCCTACATTCCGTCGTCGTTCGAGAAGTCACACCAAAACCTATGGGGATATCTGACATGGTCTGTATCACTACACCTTGGTGCTTTGGCGTGTTCTCTGTGATTCTACCGAGACCTGGAAGTGGAAAGGGATTTGTTAGTTACTTGTAGAAGTTGAATAGTTGTGTAAGAAATATTATAATACAGCAGACCCACAGTATTCCTGCAGCAAAATGTTTTTGGATTATCACAAAACTACTGTAGCATTAAACATTAAAAATTATTTTATTAATCTGGGCAGCAGTGTATATGAGAATTGTGCAACGGGGGGAGTATGGATTGGTAAATTAAAGTTTATTTCTTTTACTTTTTTTATTAGTTTAAGAGGAAGGAGGAAGTTGTGCAGAAAGCTAAGATTTTTAAAATTAATGCTTAGAAATACATAAAATTACTAAAAAATAACAGCAAAACAGTACAAACACTACATCCGATTATATATTAAGACACACTACTGTGCATTTGATAGATACAAATTTTGTAATTGTATTGCTTAATTTATATTCATGTAATAATATAATATTTGCATGTCAGCATATGAGGAAACATTTGTGTCAAAAATAATAATGACACCTTTTGTACATATAATGTTTTATGCAAATAAAGAATTTATTTATTTACATTTGTCAATCTTTCAAAATATTAAAAAAAAAAACTATCTAAGAGGCAAAAGAACCCTTAGAAAGTCAAACTTAAAAATTTAAATGATTCATACTTTTGGCAGACTTTTGCGTTTCATCAGTTAAGATGTGTTTTATAGAAATTTTTGCTAGCCAAATCAGTTTTCATGGTTGCTTGTGAATTTAACTGAACGAGTTCTTAAATCATCATCCATTAAAAAAAATATGCCATCAACTCACTAAAGACTAAGTTTATTGTTGCAAGCAGGTTTCATATACTGAATGGTCTTAAAACAAAAATAGATATTCAAGGAGCATAATCAGTATTTGATTATCATTCTAAAAATATTTATAACAAGGAGCGTAATCAGTATTCGATTCTCGTTCTACAAATATTTATTATGATTGACCGTTTTTGACCAGATTATCCTATAAAATACTTAATTATATTCATAACCCACAACCAATACAGTACGCTGGGCGCATGACCTTCAAAGTCATCAGGGTGTATGGCAGTGTAAGTGTGCACGCATAGTGCAAGTTGTCAAGAAACATTAATAATTTTTTTACTGTAAATTCACAAAAAAATTTAGTTATGCATGCCGTCATTTAACTTATGTGATATTGTAGCCTAATGTTGGATTAAATATTAATTCCGATAAAAGGTTTTCATAAACATTATTTAATTTTGACAACTTACCACTTTTGATAACATGATGTCCATAAAGAAACTGCTGTTCAGAAGACGGTTTCACCCAGATCTTGTACTGTGCGTATGGAGCGATATATGTTAGCGCAGTAATATGCAGCCTGAATTTGTTTGTTTTTGTGAATTTGCCAAAGCATGTGCCCGCAGATATTAAATGCTCTGGCTTTACCGTTTGTGCCAACTGTAGCAGTCTCTCCGATATGTAATATACTCTGTCTTTCTTCTCTCGGAAACAATATGTACCGTCTGGTCTGTCTATAAGTAGCTTCACGTTCACACCGATACTACAAAGTGAATAATAGGTTAATAATTTTATGGTAAGTATAAAATTGTCTAATATTTGATGTAGGGATAATCTCATGATTTTTTTTATATAAATATATTTTCAATACTTTAAGAGGCATAGGATAAGTAGAAAAGTTTTTTTGAACCAAAATTACTCGTTCGGCATGTAACCAACACTTGTAAATACTGAATACACAAGTCACCAGTCGAATTTATTAATATTTGCCACTATAATGTCTTTATGAACAATGAAAATCAAATACTCACTATTTAGTTAACTTTTCGAACAAAATGCGAGTCCGATCTTCTGATAAAACTCTCATTTTAATTTATTTTATGTCTAAGAAACTGTTTCAAAGTTTGAAATCCACACGTGCCTAATTTCGTGTTATGACATTTGTTTGACAATGACAGACTACAGTGCCTTTCTTCACCTTTCAGTCACCTTTTTTTTATTCTCAGAAATATTGGTTTTTACGTTTGACAACGAAGCCATGCTTTTCTTTTATCGTGTTATAACAGCAATTTTACCTAATAATTACTTGTTTTTGAGGTATTCAATCGTTTTATCATTGTATACTTGCCATTTCGAAATTGATTTTGGATGTATATAATTTACTTAAATTCGTATCTCGCACACATTTTCATCGTTGGAAACATTAGCATCCACTTATCTCGTAGTAGGGCTACAGATAAGTGAGAAAAGTTAGCAAATCATTCAGTATTTCTTTGTACTTCGCTTGGTTGTTCTACTTTGTTTCGTGCATTTGCGGTGAGTTTACTATGCTAATTATGATTTGTGTAAATTAAACCCTAATCGGAATGACCTGCTTTTAGAAACGAAATAAAATATTCCAATTTTATTCGTAATCGCCGTACATTTTTCCATAAGTTTGTTTTGTGACCATGAAAATAGTCACGTGATCACAACAAAACAATCTTATTCGCCGAAACCTGCATAAATTACTGCCTATGTATCATGTGTTTCCTAGACCCCTAACATACTATGTATAATAGCGAATAAAAGTTTCATAGAACCGCTTTAAAACTTATGTTTCCCAGTTATTATTGTTTGTCTTATGTGTCAATCTGAATGTTTAAATTTTGTCTGTATGTTTTTGTTAAGATCTTTTATTGTTTTTATTACTTTTATTTTTTATTACTTATAGTTAAGTACAATATATATTTTATGGGTATTTTGCCTAAAATAAATATGATTATTTAATTTGATTTTTATAATATTTCCGAGAAAATCTTATCAAAAAACTTTCAGTGTAGTTTTATTGCGGACATTGAAATTTTGCATATTTTTGCATATTATTGTTAATTTAATGTACATACATTGTACATAATTATGAATTTCAATGCTAATTAAAATGCCCCTAAAATACACACAGTTCTAGATCTAACCAGGGCCGGGGTATAAAAATATCTGTCACGATTTAGTATCCCAAAAGAAAAATTGAGATCTCTGGTGTGTTTTAAGTTATTAGGATGTTTACTTTTCATCAATTTAATTTTTAAGACAGAAATATAACAATAGATAAAAACGTTACCTTGGTCCACTTGGGAGAAATTGTGACCTTTAACACTTTGCAAGCACGAGCACGACATTGACCATTTAAGATAAATATTTAAGATAAACAAATATTTTTGTTTTAAGATCGATGACCTCTTAGCGCCAGATACATTAAGTAGGTATGTCAAAAGGAGCTGAGTCATATTATGTGATTATCGAAGTCTGTAATGTCCTGTAGGTTTAATGTGCTAAATATTATGAATGTGAATGGCGTGTACCCTACACGCCATTCACATACATTGATACATTTTTTCAAACAAATTTTTCGTTCGTTTATGTATCAGTGACACATTATGTGAGTGTATATTTCTATTTTGGCGTTTATCCATGTTTCATGTTTATGGGTGCGCATGGGTTTTGCCAAATGTCAGGAATTGAACACGGAATAAATGTTGCTTATAGTGAGCAACATTTTTACCATACTCGCTTTCTTTACTGTTACTATACTATATTATTACTATTACTATATTATTACCTAAAGTTCTCGTGTATTATGAAGTTTTGATTCGGTGCGAAATAGGTCGCGGTAAAAGCTACTAATGGATTTTATGCCAATATTTACAAGAAGAGTTTTCTTGGGGTAAAAACTTGCCGAGTCCGAGCATAAAAATAAGACCTTTTAGGGGCGCAGCCCTTTAGGATTGAATCCGGCCCTGATAGTGTTAATTAAGTATTAAGGCAACGAGCCAAACCCATTGTTTCGCCCTCGCCAGTGTTTCGTGACATAAACAAATTTATCTAGTCGATCGTAGGTACGCATTTTGACACAGCCTGTACTATATCATGGGAATTAGGTGACATCTTTGTTTAATATTAATTATGTACCTTCTCTGTTACATATTAAACGACTTTTCGAGGTATTTAGTATGTGACTACATATATTTTGTTTCTCTGTGTATAAAGCACATACGCCGAATATAAAGGCGGAATTATTGTACTACTAGATGTTACCCGCGACTTCGTGCGTGCAAATGGAAATCTCGAGGGAACCGTACATTTTGCCGCGATGAAAAGTAGTCCTTCCCCGTTGTCTATTCTATATGTGCGCCAAATTTCAACAAAATCGGTCCGGTAGTTTCGAAGCCTATTCAATGCAAACAAACAGACCTTGCCTCTTTTATTATATTAGTATAGATATCCTTCCCCGTGGTATATTCTATATCTGTGCCAAGTCTCATCAAAATTGTACAGTAGTTTCGGAGCTTATTCAATGCAAACAAACATACAAACAAACAAACCTTTACTCTTTATTAAATATAAATCACGCAGACAGTAAACCGTCAATGCTACTATGCGAGCGGCGGAACACCTAAATATAAACCTAATAAAAATGGTTTTAATTTCTTTTACATAAGGCAGACGACGAGATGACTCAAGATTTGCTTTGTATGCATATGATGAAATTAGTGAATCATAGGAAGGTAATTCTAACGTGTTCGATATAGGAAGTAGGTACAGTCAATAATTAATCTCAAACAGAACAGGGAGTTTCCAACCAGTTGAGAACGCCTCCCTACGGGAGCGTAGAGAGATATCAAGGGGCAAACCACAAATTCAACATAGGTATCTGAAGGCGCGGCGGCGCCATCGCCATGGTTTTTTTTTTAAATCACAAATATTAATCGACGCCTCGTCAGTCGCTTTTAGATAAGTTTCGGCATGTTACAATGTTTATTTATTTCCATACAAAAAGAGATTTATATGGAAAATAATAAATATCGACAAAACTACGTTTTTTTTTCGATACAAGTTTTGTACCTACCTTTTTTGTATTAAAAATGTGACAAGCCTGGAAGTATTATTTATAATGCCGGGTGGACGTGAAAAAAGGTTGGAAAACTGATAAAGACGATCTGACGATAATTCTTATTTCAATTGGGCATGGGAGCGATTTAAATAAATGGGTTTATGTTGCCAGCGACCCCATTCGAGTAGTAAAAATAATAATGTGTGCAACTAAGTAAGCAAAAGTTATCCCACTGGAACAAGCAAAATTCAATTTCATAGACATTGAGGAAAATACTCTATTGGGCTTTGACCAAAGATTTCAAAACTAAAGATAGGCTATGACGTACATTTGACAGAACAAATCTTCATACAAGAAAAAGTTACGCCACCTTAGTTTTCACCATACCTCAAATGTCAGCAATCTTGAATTCACCCGACTTCAATTAATGTCAAAACGGCCCCAAAAACTCCAAAAGTGGGGCCATTAAGTGGAGATAGTTTTTCTCCTCAACATGCCTCGTCTATAATAATATACATATATGTCTATGCCTTTGACACCAAAACATCCTAATATGATGGAATTTGGATTAAACTCCCACCCACTACCACTTAATATTCATAGTAAAACCATAAAACATAAAGATCTTAGCTATGTCTTAGCTACATAATACTACCTGGGCTGATTGATAACTGGCCAAACGACGAACTTAAAAAAATGATACGCAAAAAGGAATATTACATTATATTCTGGCATCTTTTTGAAAATAGAACGCCAAATTTGAATTTAATCGAACTGATGGAATTTGTTTGAGAGGACGTAGAACTTTCTCTGTCGTAAATTTTCTTAACAATGGAAAGAAACGAAATTCGTGCGGTGATAAAGTTTTACGTTTTAAAATAGAAAACAGCAACCCAGATTAAAACCAAGCTAGACAGTGTTTTAGGTAATTCTGCTCCTGCATTGAGTACAATTCACACCTGGGTAACTGATTTTAAACGTGGAAGACAGAGCTGCGAAGACGCCCACAGGTCTGGCCGTCCAAATGAAGTCACGAATCCGGACATGATCAAAAAAAATCACAAAATTGTATTGAATGATCGGCGCTTAAAGTTGCGAGAGATAGCAGAGATGGTGAGCATTTCATCTGAACGCGTTTTTAATATTTTGCACTAACATTTGGGCATGAAAAAGCTTTGCGCGCGATGGGTGCCGCGTTTGCTCACTGTAGACCAAAAGCAACGTCGAGTGGACGTTGCTTTTGGTCTACAGACGATTCATCGGAGTGTTTGGCGCTGTTTAACCGAGATCCTAATGAGTTTTTGCGGCGTTATGTAACAGTCGATGAAACCTGGATACATCATTCTACTCCCGAGATAAAAGAACAATCTAAGCAGTGGACTGAGAGCGGAAAACCTGCGCCGAAGAAAGCAAAAACGGTTTTGTCGGCCGGCAAAGTGATGGCGACTGTTTTTTGGGATGCTCGAGATATTATTTTAGTGGATTATCTGCTAAGGAAAAAGAATAAATGGAGAGTACTACGCAAGCTTGCTGCAAAAATTAAGTGAAGAAATCCAGAAGATACGACCACATTTGGCCAAGAAAAAAATTTTGTTCCATCATGACAACGCACCTGCACACACGTCAATGGTTGCAGTCGCCAAACTCCATGAATTGCGGTTCGAATTGCTACCGCATCCACCCTATTCCCCGGATCTGGGCCCGTGCGACTTCCACTTATTCCCAAACCTGAAGAAATGGTTAGGTGGCCAGAGATTTTCATCAAATGAAGAAGTCATTGTTGCCGTGGACGAGTATTTTGAGGGGTTGGAGAAAACATTTTATCAAACTGGTGTAACGGCATTGGAGAAGCGCTGGACTAAATGCATTGAGGTAGAAGGAAACTACGTTGAGAAATAAATTTATTTTAGAGTTTTGAAGTTTTTCTTTGTCGTTTCGGAAACTTATCAATCAGCCCTCGTATATATAGCTTCAGGCTATAAGAGGAAAATATCTTATGTATTTTTTGGTAAAACCACGATCGTCCATTTACTACCTACTATGTTTACCAAACAGTCTTATTTTTTTTTTTATATTACATTCTCGATGCGACACAGTCAAAAAACAGCTTAAAACCCAGTAACGCACTTGTAACTCCTCTAGTTTTCCGTAATGTGCGACGACAGTCATTTACTACTGGAATATGTAAAAGCCTTATCCTTTTCTTTATAAATACCATAAAAAACTAATTTTCTAGTGTTCCAGATTTGAAAAATGTCGTTCTATTACCCGAAGAATTTTCGCGCCAACGGGTGGGGATGGCACCGCGGCGCAAGCGCAGCTAAGGCCATTGGGGGCTTTCTGGACCGAGAGAGGGGGAAGGGGAATTCGGAGCCATTGCTTGGCAACGGTAGTAGCTATGGCAACAGCGGAATCTTCGGAAGCTTATATCCGAAGTTGCCAGACTCGGATGACAGTGGATTTAGTGGTGTGAAGCTGTATCCTGCGTTGCCAAGGGAGGAGTACGAAAGCGGCGCGGTAGAGGAGGTGGTGGAAGAAGCGTGCGCAGCTGTAAATGTCAACGCCGTGGTGAGTTTTTATTTTTTTATAGCTTATGGTAAAAATCACAAAGAATAATTCAGTTGTGAAAATGTCAAAGACCGCGTAGAAATTTTTCAGTGAGCAATCCGTAAGACTAGACAGTAACTACCTGAAAGTCACCCAGATTAAAAAAAATGTATACACATGATTATAAAACATCCGTAGATTCATATTTCATACATGTAAGTTACATGATGTAACCTACATTTTATTAGGAAATCGTGTAGATTTTGAGGATATTGTTTTGTAAGGTTTTTTGTTATATCCGCCTTCCAAAGACTTAGGTGACTTTATCTGGGGTTTTTCTCATGATTGTGTCATTATTACCTTTTATAACTTGTGTAAGAGATAAAGTCCGAAATTAATAATCAATATAAATCTAATTTTAGCTATCTCAGATCAATATTTCAATACATTTCAACGATCCTAGGATTAACTTCACGTCAATTTTTGTTTGAGAATCGAAGATTGAAGAGAATTTCGGGCTTAAATTGACAACTAAACAGTTTATTTTTGTATGTTTAGCAGTCATCTGCAAGCGTAAGGGTAATTGTTGTAAAACTCCCATTATTATAGATTAAATTAATTTATAAGATTTATCACTGTGCATCTTAATGATTTCAAAACTACGATACCACAGTTTAGTCATACAAAATGTTTCGTTTTGAAGCAAAGAGCTTTTATTATTATATCAGGTCATTACATATGAAATTGGCGTTTTGTAAAGGAAGAACATAAAGTCGATTTTTTTTAAACATGATATATTTATTTAATCAAAGTATATACCATTGCTATGAATGCACTTTTGCCATCTCATAGGTAGTTCAGTGATTCATTTACGAAAAAAACTATTCGGACAGGAATCAATAAAATCTTTGAAGGCGCTTTGGACTGCCCCATCGTAGTTGAATTTTTTCCCTTGCGAGGAGTTATACAAATTTCGAAACAAATGGTGATCTGTTGGAGCAAGGTCCGGGGAGTACGGTGGATTCCAATATTATTAGTACATTCCAATTGAAGCTCCTCTAATTTGGTAGCCGTCTGTTGTGCAGTGTGCGGTCTAGCGTTGTCCTGAAGCAGCAGTGGCCTAGAGCGAATGACCAACCTCGTTTGTTTAGCAGCTAGCTTTTCCATCATGATTTGCAGTTCCTGGCAATAGACATCTGCCGTAATCGTCTGGCCAGATTAAAGAAAGCTGTACTGAACGACACCGGCATTAGTCCACCGCTGTACTGAACGACACCGGCATTAGTCCACCAAACGCTCACAAGTAACTTTTTTTGAGTAAATTTTTGCTTGGGGCAGGCTTCGGCTGGTTCGCCAGGGTTCAGCCATTGCGATGAGCGTTTCCGATTATCGGTCTCCGGCCGTCCACGGGGCTTGTTCTGTAGGTCGAAATTTCAAGAACGAAAACGTTGGAACTAAAAACGCTCTGTGTTTTCTTTTGCGACACCGCCGCCATACACATCATTAATCCTTCGAGCCGTTTCTGCAGCACTGGTGCCACAGTGGAACTCGTACTCGAAAATAATACTTACGATATTTCAAGTTTTCCATTTTTAAACAGAGTGACGCAAAGAATAAACTAAAAGAGGAAAAAACAAATGAATTACTTACGGTTTTCGAAACACAAATGCATCATTAAATAGCGGTATAAATTTTTAAATTGGAATTCCTAACCAAAGAAAATAAATTTGAGATCAAAGTGGCCAGTACGACAAAACGCCAATTTCATATACCTATAAGATCCTAATAGATTAGGTCTGCGACTCCAAACATCTGATTTCTGAAAATTAAAAGCTCTGCGCCTCGAAACGATCATCCCTGTATACATATAAGTCAATAGGGATGTTGCCTAGTGTGCAATATCACATTTTTATAAATTAAATTTTAAAATTGTTGATTATAGATACATAAATCTAAAAGAAATAGGGATTTAGATTGACGCGATTAAAAATTATAAGCAAATAAAAAATATTGTCCATCTCTTTCTCGCAAAACGATTTGTTACGTCACAAGTTGCTGCCGCCATACATTTTGTAATGACAAATGTACCTATGGTACTCGTGACGTCACAGGCCGATATATCGCTCTCTTATAAATTGTAAATTTAAATTGTTTGTATCTTCGTTATTTTTTAAAATATACAAAAATATGTTCTAGATTGTTTAATAACATGTTGTCTAACATCGAATAGACGAAAAAAAATTTTTAGGCAACATGCCTATAGTGCCTATAGTATAATATATTTTGCTATGCTTTCCATGGAGAAGGCTATTTAATTTCATATTTTTATTAGTGGCCATCAAGTGGTCAGTCACATTTAGGTAAGCACGTTAGCCCACAATCTCACGAGCGACTTTTGTCGTCGTGACAAAAAAAAACTGCAATGTAAATATAACTCTGCGCTAATACAATAAAGTTGAAAATCGAAGTGTGAGATTTGACAGCTGTACACGATTTTCATCTCTATTGTTATTTTTATAGCGCCCAGTTCTATTCACAGTGCAGTTTGTTCTGTCGCGACCACAAAAAAACGCTCGTGGAAACGTGGGCTAAATGCTTACCTAAATGCGACCTTAGGCGTATTAAATGACGTCAGATACTTCATACCTACTATACAACCGTTGAGTAGTAGGTACGACTGTCATGATGCAATGACCGGGATGACGTGTATTTCCTTGTTTTCCCACCCATTTTAAATATCGAACACACGTTTTGTTTTGCAGACGAAGTAAAAAATCGCCCTACATACACGAAGAAGTTTTAACTTAAATTAAAATACTGAAAATTAAAAAAAAGAAAACAGCGCGATGCAATTAAAACTTTTGGTATGTTGGGTGGGTTAAAATGCACGTTCGTTATGCGATAACGAATTCCCTATACAGTTATTATCAATATTCACTTCATCAGTTAAGATAAAGCATTTATTATTCATGTGTACTGTATGACACAATAGAAAGGCCTTGACCACGCCAAAACCTTGGAAACGCATATCTATACATTTTGGCACAAATAGAGTTTTGGAGCCGTTTGGCTTTGGAAAAGCAATTTTTACTGAAAAGGTTATGAAAACTACAAGAGTCTAAGAGAGTTTCTGGAGGAATGCTGATTGTGAAAATATTCATTTTATTCTCAATTGGTTATAATCATATTACAGAGCCACACAGAGGCCGCAAATATTTCTTCTTAATATTTTTTTCGCTCATCACCATGATCACTAACCACTTGTGTCCCCACAGCCCACTGCTAGGGTCTATAAGTAATCTATAACCGACTACACTAGCTCCGAGTATTATGGTTTATGATAATATTATAATACTAACCTAACCTAACCCCCTTACTAATAAAAATGTTTATACAGTGTTTCAGCTATATATCGTTTTGTCTGTCAAGTGTCAAGCTACTTTTCCGATGTATCAGACAAGGACAAAACATTGTATACCCTAAACACTGTATTTTAATTAGTAAGGGGGTAAAAATACGAGTGCAAAAAACTATCCATAAAAATGCAATTATGTACTTACTTGTCTGACTAAAGAGATGTTCTCGTATCAACTTTGAATTACAAGAAAACGAGTTTGCTTCGTCACCATGCGTCACACGAACTAAAATATCAATGTTATTCATTTTAATTATGTTTAAGTAAGTACATACTTATACTTTATTGTTATATCATCAAAGTTAATCCAGAATCCTTTGTATGTTTGTTTGTAATAAGAAGGTATTGCTGTCGATGCGTCTTAAAATCAATATACACGGACATGAAACATGAGTTCAATAAATCATATTCGAACAATATTATTACTCGAGAATCTTGAATCTAAGATTCTAATATCTACCAATTAAAGTGTTCATTTTACTATTACTGACAATAAGCTAATGAAGATACCGTGTAGTAAGTGAAGTTTAAATTTAGTGACTAGCTTTTGCCCATGACTCCGCCCGCGTAAATACAGTAATCCCACAGGAACACTATACTTTTTCGGGATAAAAAGTATAGTAAAGTAGCATATGTGTTAATCCAGAACTCTCTATTTCAACTCTCGTATTTAAAGTGGACTTTCATTTTATTTTTATTATGTTACAAGTGAAGGGACTTGTTATCATTAGCTGATTTTGTGACATTTTGTGATTGGTCCAATCAGCCCCTTACTCCCGACACAATCGAGAATCGAATCAGTTCGATCTCAATAGCTTTTGATACTCCCGACACCTACACTAGCGCACGATCGTGCGATGGCTCATTTGTAATCATTTGTGATCGAGAAGTTCGTTAGATCGTAATTTTTGGTACTCCCGACGAAATCAATCGACTGAGAATCGAATGGCACGATCGAAAACAAATGTCAAATTACACGATGGCTAAAGAGGTCTCATTTATAGTATCGTTTTAGCTTGTTTTATACTCGGCGCGGCGAACCTTGATCCCTATGACACTGACAGTTAATCTCACGACATAACATTGTAGTGGCGTCACCATTAAATTAGGATCATATTGGAGGCGTCTAAAAATGCCATTTATAAATTTTACGTAGCTTTATCCCATTACAATGATATTCCGTTGGAATTTTTAACAATTATTTATTTTTTTCATTTACAAGAAATTATCTCAATCTGAATTTACGTTTACGTCCTGCAAAACTTACGTCGTGTGACATTTATCAACTAGTGCGGCAAGTATCGATAAAAAAATCTCGATAATGGAAACGAGTGCACATTTTTTTTCCATACTTAAATTTTAGTTCATTTATTATTGAATGGAACAGAAGATTACGATCATACCATACATACATACACACATGATTATATACCCAAGAAAATTAAAAAAATAACTATAGGACAAAACGAAATGAAACAAAAGCTGTTTAACGATTATTTATTTACATATACAGGGTGTAACAAAATTAAGTGATAATACTTTAGGGTTTGTATGTGTTCCTTATATAGAGTTTACTGTGAAAGTAGCAGCGCTGAAAGCGAAAAAATTTTTTTGTTATTCGTATGGGCAAGCGCCCCAGCGACGTACATGAGCTTCCCCATACAAATCACAAAAAAAATTTTCGCTTTCAGCGCTGCTACTTTGCCAGTGAACTCTATATAAGGGACACATACACACCCTAAAGTATTATCACTTACTTTTGTTACACCCTGTATTTTATTCTGAATCTGACAATGACATGATTGTTTGCGTCTCAGACTCGGAATCTGAACTGCAACTGCTGTCGCCTACGTTTATCAATAATGGTTGATCTTCAATAGTGTCGTATCGCACATCTTGATCCCAATCATCGTAGCAAAGTTTTTTTTGGTCTTTTCTACGACTTTCCTCCAATTATCCGGAGTTATTCACTTTTTCCAATAATGTCAGCATTTTATTGGCTGTAAATGGCGGAGTGGTGCTAAGCCTGGCTGCACAACCTGAAACAATATTTATTTAGATTGAGTATGATGCAAAGTAAAAGAGTGAGATTGAAGCAAAAGTACATAATTGTACATAAAAGTTAAAATAAATACAAATTACCCACCTTTGATTTGCGCCCATATCATCTCAGTGGCATTATATTGGCAGTGGTATGGCGGTAACCGAATCACTGTGTAACCTTTGGATTTTGCCACTTCATCCAAAAAATATGTCCGCTTTGTTGGGAGTTTCTGTAGGTTCAATAATCGGACCAACTCCTTTTTTAACAGTTGACTGTCAGCCACCACACCATTGCGTTGCAACCACTCTAGTATTTCACCTTTTTTACTGTTGCTGGTGGGTGGTTTGTTTACTTGTAAGGAATGGTATGGGGCGTTGTCCATCAAAAAAAACTTGAGAGGTGGTGTTATAATATATATATATATATATATATATATATATATATATATATATATATATATATATATATATATATAATAATAGAAATATATAGTTGATAATGAAGAATTTAAGCCTATTTTGGAAGATATCTATATATCTTATAACATCAGCTATATAATATGCCAGTGAAAGTCCCGTGAAAATCGGTCTAGCCGTTTCAGAGATTAGCCGGAAGTAACACACAGACTGACAGACGGACAGAAAAATGTTAACAATTTATATTTTATTGTAAGTAAGTAAGTGAAAATAAAAGCTGTTAATTTGAAATTAGAAACAGACACTTAAATTTTGTTTATTTGTATAGATATAATTTATTATATTATACAAAACAAATAGTTGAACTAACTAGTCAAAGATGACCGAAAGCACGTGGAAGGAATGCCGATAACAGCCACAATGTGTAATTGCTAAATTCTACATTATTGTCAAGGTGATAAGGTCGTTTTTTGTATCATTCTTAATAGTCGTTATTACATTGTGATTTCGAGTGGCAAAAAGTGTCGTGCCTATTTTTTCCGTCTAGCCCCCATTTGCAACGCGCCATAAAGAACCTCGTTCCAATATGGTGGGGCTCATGCAGATTATCCAAAAGTTTTATGAACCATTGCTTAAAGTTTTCGAAATTCATCTCTTCGTTATAATCTGTTGTTTTAACTGATTTGAAGGCCCACAAGCAATTAGGCACAAAACCTTTGGCTGTACCAGCGTGGCAGATAATCAAACGCTGGCTCTTGCCTTCCGGAGGCATTCCGGATTGCTATCAAAATACAGGATTTAACTGTATCGTCTGTCCATGTTTTGGAGACTGTGTGATTGGCGTTAAGCCACGTTTCGTCCAGATAGACCACATTGTCCAAATTCTCGATTTTCTTTATTTTCCGTAAAAAAACACACCTCATCAATGCTATATCCTTACGCTCCATTAATACTTTTCTTTTGTCACACTTCCCATACCGAAATCCGCATTTTTTTATGACTACTCTGAGCGAAGTCATACCGCCATATTTAAACTGGCGGATTTCAGCGACGCCAATAACTTTTTACAAGTCGGCAGTTCACCTCGGAAGTAGTAACCGTAAATATGGTTACGTATCGCAGCCATGTCGAAGTCATCAGGACTGGTGACGGGATGTACCCTATTACATTTTTTCTTCTTTGGAGTTTAGAGTTTGTTCTCCTCCATCGACGATTCGCCGAACTTTTCCTTTGTGATTCGGGAAACGGTAGCCTTGCCAATCCCTAGAGCATCAGCAACACGATCGCGTACGTTGTCAAGTGGCAACAAAGGTCCGCCATTTTGTTGTTCACACTTTTCGGCATTTTTCAATACCAACAATAACAAAACAGCAACAAAAACAAAAAACTGTAATAACAAGAAAACAGTAATAACAAGTTACACTCCGATAACAAAAAAACACGTGGCTAACGCCTTGTGCATACAAGGCGTTAGCACTCGTACTGAAGTAGCGAACGTAAAGTAGTAACGCGAAGTAATACAACAACAACATAATAGACATTAAAAATGCACATTAGAATATAATATTTCAAAACATGTTTACCAACGTGGCTGAATGCAAGCCACGCCTTGTCTATAAAAAAATTAAATATCGACACGACCCATCACTAACACGAACTGTCATAGGGATCAAGGTTTGCCGCGCCGTGTATAGTGTATTAAAATACACTAAATTACGAGATTTTTATTGCAGTATTGCAGCATTATTTAATGTTATTGAAGGAGCTAATAGAATGCGCGTTTAGTAAATGAAAAATTTACGAAGATTCACCAACTTCAACACATTTGCAATGGACATGGATTGTGAGGAATTTCGATGCAGTTATTGCCTTAAAAATGATTTATTTGATGTATGAGTCGCAGATTTAACTACTCATATGAAGAAACCGACTCACTAAACTTATATCACCGTTATGTGTAAAGTTATTTAAAACCTTTACACATTTGTTTACACATTTGGCCGCTAATTCATGTATTAAGTATATTTTCACTTAAGACAGGGACTGAGACAAATGAAGTCTACGTATCATATGAATACTTCGTTTGTCTCAATCTGTTTTTGAATAAACAAAGTCAATAAATAGTTGTAAAAAGTCGTATGTTGATATTGTTACTATGCTCGGGTTTTCTAAATGTAAACACTAAACACGAATTTGTTATTGTATCATTTGCAATATACCACTTATATTAGGTCTTTACCTATGAAATTGCCGTTTTGTATGAAAAAATTTAAACTAATTTTTTTCATGTATTTTTATTTGTATTAATCGAAGTAATCACCCATGCAATAAATGCATCTTTGCCAACGCAGTGGCAGTCTATTGATGCCTTTCTTAAAGAAATCAGCTGGACGGGAGGCAACAAATTCTTCAAAGGCATTTTGTACTGCCTCTCGGGTACTAATTTTTTTCATGTATTTTTATTTGTATTAATCGAAGTAATCACCCATGCAATAAATGCATCTTTGCCAACGCAGTGGCAGTCTATTGATGCCTTTCTTAAAGAAATCAGCTGGACGGGAGGCAACAAATTCTTCAAAGGCATTTTGTACTGCCTCTCGGGTACTAATTTTTTTCATGTATTTTTATTTGTATTAATCGAAGTAATCACCCATGCAATAAATTCATCTTTGCCAACGCAGTGGCAGTTTATTGATGCTTTTCTTATAGAAATCAGCTGGACGGGAGGCAACAAATTCTTCTTTGTTGCCTCCCGTCCTCCCGTCGAGAATTTTTTTCCCGCCAAGAAGATATCCAAATTCTGGAAAAAGTAGTAGTCTGAAGGCGCAAGGTCTGGTGAGTAGGGCGGATGACGGGAGAGCTTCCAACCCCAGTTCTTGCAACTTGGAGACCGTCTGCTGTGCAGTATGAGGTCGCGCGTTGTCGTGCAGGAGCAGCGGAGACGAGCGATTGACCAATGCTGGTTGGAGAAGTGCCAGCTTCTCCATCATTGTGTTCAGTTCTTCACAGTACACATCTGCAGTAATGCTCACCCCGTTTGGTAAGAAGCTGTGATGAATTTTGACGCCAACGGCGAAAGCTGCTGCTAATTCAGCCGTAGATTGTGTATCGTCAGCTTCCACAATCGCCTTTAATTCGTCATTGTCGACCAAAGCCTTCTGACGACCGCGAGGTTAATTTTTCTGGTCGAAATTTCCAGAACGGAAGCGAGCGAACCAATAACAGATGCTGCGTTGGTTTGTAGTGTTAGCTCCGTAAACGTCGTTGATGTTGCGTGCCGCTTGTGTCGCGTTGCTGCCACGACGGTACTCATATTCCATAATTACTCGAATTTTTAACGTATCCATGATGACGAAAAAGATTGAAATGCGATGAAAATGTAACACTAATCAATAAACAAATGACTATTTTTGGAAAAAGAATTCCATGTTTTTAAAATAAAATTAATTTGAAATTATAATTCTTAGCCAAAAAAAAATTATTTTGATTTGAAATGGCTAGTACTGCAGAACGGCAAATTCATTGGTAAATACCTATTATTTGCACCAAGATTAACAATTAACTTCCGTTTTACAATACTACCAATTACCTATTTATGGCCAGTTAATGTAGCTATTGAATATGTTTTGTGCATAACACTTGAGTTTTGCTGACAAAATAAATCAAAATATGACTTTGGAATTTGACAGAATGTCAAAGACTTTAAACAGGAATTTCAAAACTAGTATTTACTGTCATAGTTTTTTTTTTAAAATAACCTTTAAAAACCTTATTAGCATGAGATTGAGGCTGATTCATTTGAATAAACATACACAAAATGTTATTTAAATTGAAAAATATATAATTTTTCTGTATTTTTATTAATATTTGCCATAGACTACGGCACTCAGCTGTAACTTGTTTACACTGTGGACATGACGTCAGCAACTGGATACAGCTAACGACGCTGATAAGACACGACCTCAACGCGATCTCTATTTCTATTCGATTTTGTTCGGGAGTACGCATCAGGATCGAAACTGAATCAAAATCGACATCGGATCAGACTCGTAAATCGAAATCGTATCACTTTCGGGAGTAAGGCCCCAGGAGGCGACAGGCGTTAGAGACTGCTGTAACGCTTACGAGAATACCGATTTGACAGTTTTAGCGTGTCGGGACTTGATAGCAATTGTATTATTGCATGTTTTATATAGCATAATTGACCCTCAGAGCTCAAACTATTACCATACCAGATTTCATCAAAATCCGTTCAGTAGTTTTGCGTGAAAGAGTAACAATACATTCTCAATTTCACATTTATTTTATGGATTCTGGATATGTGACTGTGTCAGATTTCTATATAACACAAACAAACGACTCCATGACCCACAGGTTTACAGCTAGGCTCTCGACTCCGGAGGTGTTGGATTCCCGCGTTCCCCGAACAAAAAAAAAATGTTTCATGTCTGGTTAGGTAAATGTAGGACGACTATCTGATTGTCTCACAAGAAAGATGATCCATGCGTCGAATGAGCATGTAATAAGTCTGTCCTGCGTCTCTCTCTCTCTCTCTCTCACCAGTCGTGTCGGCCATCTGTCCCATTGGGTTACGACAGTAAAGGAAGAGAGAAGTGAGAGAGTGCTCTTGTGCACTGCGCACACACTTGGGCTCTATGACTCCTGGCACCGCCAAAGAAAACCATGTGTAAGCTTACTAGCTTACACATGGTTATTGTACAAACAAATTATAAGAGCGACCAAAGTCATAAGTATTCATTTTCCTCGAGAGTACCTACTGCCTATAACAGTATTTTATTTTATAATTCTGGTAGGCGCCGTAAAGTATAAGGAGGTCCGAGGTCATCAAATCAGCTGACTATCTTTCAGTATCGCGGATTTGTGAACTGTTACCATTTGCGGCTTGAGACCTTTCTCCTATAAAATTTTATCATGGTATTCCGTAGTCCTGGTGAATCTCTGATTTTAAGGAATGTAGCCATGTCTTAAAAAAATACTTTTCTTACCTACACACAAACGTTTCCTCACGAATATATGATATGAATATGGATATCCTTCATGAATACTGCAGGTCTAAAATGGCCACAATAAGTGAATCTTACTATGGAACATCATCTATTGAACCTTGAATAGATTATGTTTCTTATTATTCGCTTTATTTGGCCATTTTAGACCTGCAGGGTGGGTGGAAGGGTGAAGGTTGGGCATGAAGGTTGCCTGCCATCCAGGACCAAACCTGCATTTTTCACCATTCTCAGTTTACTATTGAGAAGGTATAGTATTATTTACTATAATACTATACATTCTCAATATACTATTTTATTCTCACTACATCATAATAATGCTCTTTATAATTTTCTCAACCGTGAGTTAAAATAAATTGTGGGGATATTTAGTTGAGCGTTTGTTAGATTATGTTCATGGTGTAAATATAGCGCGCCTATATGTTCCCTTTTCGCGGCCATTTTTAGATGATGACGTCACAAAATGGCGACCAAATATTGAGTCGAGGAATTTAATAAAAGCTACCAATAAGTTGAACCGTTTGTATGACGGATCACGGAGGTCAAGTGTCAAAGAATGAGACCATATGCCTAATTCTGAATGCTATAGATGCTATAACTTTTATGTACGTGTTTTACTTTGTTACTTAAATGGGGTAAATAGTTTTGTCTTGATATTTCATCGGGCTCGGAGGACCATTAAGGCTGGGACTATAATATTATTATGATCCGGAGTCTGGTGGACCCAAAAAAATTCAGAGCACTGAAAATAGAACGCTACGGTAATACAAAAGAGTTGAAAATCGAGGTGTCGAGTATCGAGTTCAATTTCAAGCTCTATTGTATTATCGCACAGTTATATTTTCAGTGTTATGAATTTTCTCTGGCCATGCAGACAATATGGTCCCAGCCAAAGTTTATAATATTATGCTTATTGTTCAGTATATTAAGTAAATAGGCGTCAGCTGATGTAACTGAATACATCTATTTATGAAGTAAAACTTTTATATAGACGGGGGGTATTACGATATTACGATTTTCTGTCACGTAAAAAGCTTTACGCTTACGGCACTTTCGACGTGTAATACAAATAAGATATGAGTAATTTTGAAAACTAATGTCAGATACGCGTAACGCAGTTACTTAAGCGCTTGGATTTTGCGTTGTTGACCAATTATTAACATCTTTCTTCTCGCTTTCTTGCAATTTGTGGGAGTGAAATTTCGTGAAATGGGACGGAAGTGTCTTCCTGTCAAGTAACAGGAAGTAGCGAAAGCGCACGCGCGAAGATTTGATTTGACGAATTAGCGCGCGGTGGTAGAGTTGGACGTCCGTCACATTCAAATAAAATATTTCAATACGTTAAGCTTTTTTAAATTTTGACGTTTATTTCTGTCTCTGCTTAATGGAAAAGTTTCTGTATTTTTTTTAACATACTAGAAAATCGTACTAAGCATTTGTTTTTTTTTTATATTTTCATAAAATGTTACTTTTATGAAAATATTAAATTTAGGCTCGCTCGTTTTTACTTAAGAATATTTTGTTCACTTGTTACACGCTGTGAACAAAAAAGTGGCCTTGCCTTATAAGGAGTTATAACTTTTGTGACCTTTTTAAAACCAGTTCAATTGAGGTTGTTACTTGTGTAGGTATTGTATATGTGTGTTAATAAATCTGCATTTCTTCGTGTGTACTACGGACTGTTTATTTCGACCATATTCGCTTCGCATACCTACAATACCTACAAGTGATGACCCCTAAGAGCACGAAGATTACTGAGGACTACGATCGCCACAACCAAGTCGTCAACAAGTCGGCCGGAGTAACCTTCCGTGTGGGGGTACGCATACCATCCTGCCTGTAACGGACTAGTGGAGAGATTTCACCGTCAACTCAAAGCTGCCATCATCTGCCACGGACAGTTGGGTGGTTTGGGTTGGTCCCTGTAAGACGGTGGATAATCAAAATTATTTTCGTTACTTTCAGCATCATTGATTTTTTAACTTAGACCATTTGGTTTAATGCACTAAGTTGTTTAGAGAGAGAAAACAATCAATCAACAATCAACATAAGATCAACTTCAATAAAAAATTTAATGTTTGAATGTCTTAACTGCAACGGATAACTATTAGAAGTTATGATATTGATTCCTAGAGTCTCCTTATGTTTTTCGTTAAAAGTAGTGGTGAGTGGTGACATTAGTAGTCCTGTCGGTGTATTACGTTTGCAGTATTGCAGTATACAGTATGTGTGATTTGCCGTTTATATTGTTACCATGTTATTGTAACATAAACACTTTTGTTACAATATGCATTGAGAAACCCACAACATCGTTTTTATTGATGTGGGTAAAATTTTATCGTTTAAAATTTGGTCCAACCAGTTTTTTCAACTTATGTAGGTAATTATTGAATATGAATGTCAATATTATAGTCTATACTAGTATTATAAAGAGGAAATGTTTGATTGTTTGTTTGCATCGAATAGGCTCCGAAAGTACTGGGCCGATTTTGATGAAATTTGACACAAAAAAAGTTGACCACGGGGAAGGGCATAGACTACTTTTTAACACGACAAAATGTATGGTTCCAGTGGGATTTCCTTTTGTCACATCATCTACATAGTATAGTATAGTAGAGTAAGTACAGTTTAATATTTTTATTTATTGTCAAAGGAGTAGCCGGATCCTCTGTGCGCCATGGCGTCGACTGCGACACCATGGCTTACCCGCCCGCAACACCAAAGGAGTTACAAGTGCGTTGGCGGTTTAAACGCAGGTTCCTCGCGATCCCCCCGGAGGAAAAGCAGCTGTCGTCGACAGGCTGCTGCGATTATTCTGCTGCTGAAAGCAGATGCCGCTTACTGGCCCGCTACCGTTATCGCTTAGACGGGTCCGGCGGCCCAACAACAAGGTTTCAGTGCGGTATCCCCGGGTGCGTTTATCACCTCGCGCCCGGGGGAGCCCCACATACCCCGGCCGATGTCCCCAATCCGCCGGCGTTCCACAAACGATTTCCCCAAGTTAAAAAAAAAGGTTCCTAGCGATCGTATACTTTGTCAAACGGCATGTTGGTGATACGTTGTAAAAAATATAATTTGTATTGTCTAATACAACTCGCGATCAAACCTACACCCAGTAGCGGCGTTAGAGGGACGAAATTGGGCGACCGCGCCCGGGGCCCACCGGATAAAAAGGGGCGCCGCAGGCGTATCCCTCGCTCACCGAGTGACAGACCTACATACTCGTAAATTCTCTAAATTGAGTACTTATACAACTAACAAAACAAAAAACAACCACTTTCGTCACTTTAGTCTAATCTTTGCAGGGGGGTACAAAGCGCCCAGGGCGCTGGTAATGCTAAAACCGGTACTGCGTACACCTTATCAAATGCAGTACAATCTACACTAGGCCATAAAGGCTAACTGTCGAACCATTATTAAAATTCAGTTTAATGCAGTCTAATTCTAGTGGAATGCTTAGTTATTTTTTATTACCCTTCATAAAACAATATAGGTAGGCCCAGTAAACGTACTTAGTATCTACCACAGACTTCTACTATCTAATAATATAGTAAGTATGTTTGAATATTACATAAGTCGAGAATGTTGGCATGCTCAGTTCGTTTATTTACATACAGAAACGTTAAAGAATGTCTATATCAAGTACCAACATAATAAGTATATTGACACTAACTTATATTGAATACTATTACGATGGTAGGCATCACGTAGGGACAATTCCATAAATGTATTTATATGGAAATAAAACTTTTTGAATGTTGAATTTTTGTATTATTAGATGAATTCGGTAGTGGAGACTGGGGACACTTGATCACCCCTTTTGTTTTTTAACCCTCATTTTCTACATGTAGGTCCTATTTTAACATTTTTAACACTCGAACACGTGGAATTTATCTGGAGAATTTGCGACAACCTTAGCGACAACCACCAGAATATCAGAGAAAAATATAGTAATTTACATACTAAATCTAAAGACAGGAAATTGTACCAAGTGGTCCCTGTTATGGGACACTTACCCATACAATTACTATGCAACATAAAAAGTTTTTAAAAAACGTTGGTAATTTCATTTATTCCTTATTACTCTTAATAGACAACTAAAGGCTTAAATTACTTTTTAGTTTCGGTTCTCAATGTGTGATATTGGTATATTGGTACCATTTTACTACTACTAATGCTAAACGACTACACTGACGATTTGTTAAAGGCCTAATAATATTACACTACACGGTATTCAGGGCCCGGTAGTAGAGGCGTAGCCCCTTGCACGTCGATTATTACACTGCACCGAACACGTCACTCTCTGTCTACAGTCTGAATGTGAAAGCGGATAGAGACGTATCATGGCGTCTGTTTTATCTAAACCATTATGGAAACGGGGAACATTATATATCTCGGAACAATGTTGACCTAGAAAACACTGCAACTGGTACATTTGAACAAGGGGATACATCATCATACAACATCAGATGGTTTTACTTCATTACAACACATAATGATGAAGCGACTATCGTACGAAACAAATTCACGAGCTACTTCGTCTCGGAAGGCAGCAGGGGCTTAGCAACTGCTGTATCAGCCGCATCAATTATATGGGGCTCCTTATACTCTAGGAATTCTATTACTCTGCCCTAAATAAGGGTAAGGGTCCCTGAATACCGTGTAGTGTATTAGGCCTTTTAACCTTTGACTAGACTTTAGACCTGACGATTTAGAAATACTATCATAAGAAAATTCTATTGTCCCTCTTTTTTAACTACACTAGCAGTGGTTTTATGCCCTAAATTAGAAAAAAAACAGCTTCTTACGTCATATTCTGACAGGCCTCCGCCTATAACGCGACTAATTGAGATAGGTCACGCAGCTAGTCAGTGCTCACGTAAATTAGATACATTCAAATGGACAGCATTACATTCATTTGTCAATTGAAATCCGAGATCTAAGGTTGTGTTTTTGTGATATTTATTTAATTTATTTTGCCTATATTGATTAAGTGAGGTGTGAATGTGGTTAAAATTCACCTGTGCAATGTGCTGAGTGCTTCAGTTTTCCAAAAATATGTGTATTTCGAATGGAATTTATTCAAATTTTGCTTGCGGATTTTTCAGTGCCCTTTGATGATCTCATATCTTAGTCTGTATTATATTGCACTAATTCGCTGTATTATTAACTAAAAAATACATGTTCTTTAGTAGAAGTGGCTCAGTTAAATAGTTATTAAACATTTTAACGTTACAGTTATTGACCTACATAATATTAGAACATACCACTTGGCACTCTATTTATGCTTTATAGCACGTATTTCTAATTTTAAATGCTGCATTTATGATAAAAATTGTATTACAAAGCAAAACTTAATAACTTGTACGTGTTCAAAACGTGAATTTTGAATGTAGAATCATTTTAAACCACTAAGTTTCGAAATAATGAAGGCTGCATCTATTCATACGGTTGACGGATAACCATATGAATAAATTAAATATAATTTTCCAGTAATCATATATTAATCATCCGTATATCCGTATCAATAGTCTATAATATAATCGTTGATAATTTATTTTACTTGAGTGCACATTAAAAAAGTCTAAAGCCTAAAGGATTTAAAATCAATCGGAATCGATTCGATCGAATCGATTTCAAATCGAAAAACCATCTCCAAACCTATTTGTGCCCTGAATCACTAAAATATTTGAGTAAAATCAAAGCAAGTATAAATATTTTAATAACACAGGAAGAAGTTAAAATTGTTTGTAATGTTATTGACAAATTCTCGCATTCATTAAAAGTAGTTGAGCTACTATAATATTTCATATTATATAGAGTACTTATTTATAAAAATATAATCATTACATTGAAACACATCCTAGAGCCGGTGTTCTAGTAGGCTAAAATTTCCTATTTTTTATAATTTCTTATTTTATATTTTGTTCTATCTTTAGAGTTATCTTGTTCAGACTTGACCTACCACAACAGTAGATAAAATAAATAATTGAATAAGATTTATCTAATCAATACATATTGTATTTTAGTGTCTATTCATGTTGATAAAATTAAAATATGATACGAACATTTCATTAGATTTTTATCTATGAATTGAATGCCAACAGTTAAAATATAAAAGTAATACTAAAAACATATTTAAAAATACTTTTTCTAGTCTTTCTTGAAAATATCTAACTAAAATCTGAATACAGAGGAAATTCAGTACCAACCCTTCCTACATAGTTCATTTCATGAACAGCATAAGACTGGGGACAGTAGTATAATGTGAAGGAGTCACAATAGATCCACTTGGGTTGCAGTGACACCATACAAATTAATGGTCTTCCTTAAAACAAAAACCTGATTGTGTTCAGTCCGTTCAAAGTTATTTTACCTCTGACAGGACCTTTATGCCGACAATATATTGTCAGAGGTAAATTAAACTACTCATCCAAACGTACTTAATGCTATAGAATTTGGACTATGTGGCCAATTAACAACAGCCATAGACAATAAACACAATTTTTATCACTCATATTAATTTACACCTTATTCTAAGGCCCCACAGTTTTACCATGAGTCTGATAATAAACAGAGGTCATAGAATGATGTCATTCCATATTAAAGTAGCATAATAATCTGACAGTTTCCATCTTATTCTCTACAGAGCATGTGCTGTGTGATTTCATCCTCAATTAAAAAAACATTCTTCAACAAACAATGTTTTTATTGTTTTTTACGAGGAAGATACTACTTACATCAAAACTATGTTCAAATTTAGTTTTTTTTTACAATTATAAACCGTTTGAAAAAAGTTCCAGTAATATGATTTAGTATAGTTATAAAGTATGTGATTTAGATCTAAAGAATAGTAGAGTACGCACAGAGATTTAACCATTTTCACCCTTTTAGGAAGTCAAAATGTCCTAGAAAAAAATGAGACAATAGTGTAGTGTATTAGTGAGACCAAAATGGGTCAAAACGGCGGGGATTTTGGCGCGCTTATAAAAGGCGCAGGGCGGCAACTGCTGAACCAGGGGGGGCAAGTGCTATTCAACTATGGAGCTCAAGCAATCGGGAACATCATCAACGAGGTGTTCCAAAAGAAAGAGGTGGAACAGAAGAGGTTTCTGCCGAGCATTAAGAATTATAAAGTGGTATGTTTACTATGTATATTTCTTCGTTGCTTGAATCTTTTATTTATTTTTCAAGATCTAAATGCGAGGATATATATTATAGATATTTAGCTACAAATGACAATACTATTGTTATACATAGGTATTAAGAGTATTCCCTTGTCAATAAGTTTTTATTTGTATCAAATGACAAGATATTAAGATTTAAGATACATAATAGAGGTCAATAGGTTTGGTTAGTCTGGAAACACACTTGTAACTCTTGGGATGATGCAGATATCTATGTGTAATGTGTAATCTTTCCATCAGGCAATTTTTATACTCCTTTGTCTGCGGTCAATAGGTAATTAGACCAAATAGCATACTTTATATTCAGATACAACTTTGGCGGTATATAAAGCGGTGGTGTATAAAGCAGCCGACTAAGCTCTCCCACGCAGTTTCTTGACTTACTCGAGCGTATCATCATTAGCTTAAAACAATGAGTCATACGAATTAGCATCTGCCAATAGATGATAACCTAACCTAGTCTGTGTACAGTCGCCGACAAACATTTCGAACTTACTGCTATGGCAATAAGGTTCAAAAGTGGTACCGTGTCGGTGGCTTGTATTACCATGGAAGATTAAGCTAGAATTTGCGGAGTTATAACGAAATTAGTAAGATGAAAATGTAATACACGTAGGTACAGTCGTACACTGGAAATGTTCGCGAACTTGTCGGATAGTTGTAATCGACCTTTTGCTGATCAACACACTAAACATATTCTTCTTCTTCTTTTAAAAATGACTCCTTAGTGAATCGCCACACTGAACATCCAATGAGGGTTTATAGATGCGTGACATCTGACAGCTTTTTGACACGACAAGGACCGTCGCGTCGGGCTACCAAGCTCCGCCTGGTGACAGAAAAAGAATCGAAAATTCTTATTGACCGTTTTTGATACCACTTACGCCACCAGATGACGCTACGTGTGCAAACACCCTCATTAATATAACTAAATGCAAATAGCTATGCCATTTGTTTACTGCGGAAATGTGTCATCAGTTAAGACATAGCCCATAGGCATCCTAGTTATGTTCCTGCTTATGCCGGCCACGCCACAGGTAATATCAATGCAATGTATGCATGACCGGCATAATGTAACCTTCACATGGTTTCGCATATATATTTTTTCTTAGAAATTAAGTTTATGTATAATTATGTCGTTGTGCGATGTGTCACAATGCTGATATGTCATGCTGTCATGCTGGCCACACACCGTATTGTGTGTGGCCAGCATTAAGCTAGCCGTACAGCTTAATGCTGGCCACACACAATACGGTCCACCGGAGAGGTCTACATGTGCAGGCGTGCCTGCAGGTAGACTGAAACGTGTGTGAGAATTGGGGATGGCATACGTCCCGTATTTCCCGAGACGCCCCGTATTTTAAGTATTATTTAAAACGTCCCGCCGGGACAAGCGCTGTCCCATAAATCGAGCTATCTAGAATTAAAAACTAAAAAGTATCCCATATAGATAGATAAATATGAGCTCAGGCACCCTAAAACTAATCAAAAATGCAAAAACTCGCAAGATCCTCAGTAAAATATAAAAAATTTGTCACAAATTAATTGATTTTGTTCTTTTTTTTTCCCGGGTAAAAAACTGAAATCCCGTATTTTTTGGCTTATGTAAGCATTTGTCCCTTATAGGCATAAAAAAATCGGTCAACCTTAGTGAGAATAAACCGACGTATTTTTTTTAAACTGCGCTGGCGACCGGATCAAGATCGAAAATCAATTCTTTTCAGTGACACCGTACGGTGTACCTGTGCGTGTGTGCGTGTACTCCGGTCGCTGGTGCATGTCGCGCCTTAAAAAGGTCTAAAAATGCCACCGCATCATGTTCGCGTTCAATCGATGCCATCGCAAAAAGAACCGGACCGGTACATGAACGCCCCACACGCTACCGACGCGCGACGTCCGGCTGACATGCGCAGGCAAACCTGTACACATAGCCTCTCCGGTAGACCGTAGCGTGTATGGCTTACTTAAAACTTTGGCGTAAAATAGCTAAGTATTTAAAAAAAATTTAAAAGACGTGCCTTATCTCTTAAGAATGTTGCAATTTTAGCATTATCATCAAGCGGACGTGTTGTCGTTAACTCTTCCGTACAGGTACACGCAAATTTAAAAAAGTGTGAGGATGGATGGATGGATGTTTGTCACTTACTCTTTCACGCAATAACCACTAAATGGATTTTGATAATATTTGGTACGGCAATAGTTTAGGCTCTGGATTAACACATAGGCTACTTTGTATAGCAGCAAAATTTACGGTTCCCGCGGTGTTTCTTTCTGCGCATACGAAGTCGCTGGCACACATCTAGAAGAAAAATATTATCGAAATAAATATTAGGTATGCGTATGCTGTATGACTGAAGCAGTTTCAAATGTAATGATGAAGCCAGTTTTATAGTCATCCATGTCACGAAACACATTGCTTTCATCTCTAATTGTACATTAATAATTTGTCGTATGTTGCGTCTACTATAATTATAAGCAAATAAACGAGACTTCCTTTTGATCGTTTTCCTCGATTGCGCTCACAACATCGTAATTAAAAATCTCACGTCATCGTGCTTCACTAAGAATGGAAAAAAGAAATGCCAACAGCTAGTAGTGGTAGGGGTCCCCAACTTGTGAGAAGTGGGAAATCCGCCGATAGATTGGATAAGCCTGGGAACACACAGGATGTCAAATTCAGTAAGAATTCACGAAATGAGGGCGGTTAATATTTTTTCTGCCGCTGGGGGGCAGACCCAACGCACACAGAGCGTCATCTGGTGGCGTAAGTGGTATCAAAAACGGACAATTTTTGATTATTTTTCTGTCACCAGGCGGCACTTGGTAGCTGTCCACGGTCCTTGTCGTGTCATAAAGCTGTCAGATGTCACGAATTTAAAGACCCTCATTGTATGAGAGTGTCAGATCGATCTGACATAATCAGGATCTGAACGATTCAGCACGTGTGTGGTACATGCGTGTTTTGTGTGGTGTCCTGGCCTTCGACCTGAATTTGACATCCTTAAAGGATGTCACAAGAGCACTCTCTCTTCTTTTACTCTCATAACCCAGTGGGACGGATAACTGGCACGACTGGCGAGAGATCAGGCGCAGGTCCGACTTTTTACATGCCCATCCGACGCATGGATCATCTTTCTTGTCAGACAATCAGGTGATCAGTCTATTGTCCTAACCAAACTTGGTATCAATATTTTTTTGTTGTTCTAATGCGGGAATCGAGCCCACGACCTCCAAGTCGAGAGTCTAGATCTAAACCACTGGACCACGAAGGCTGTTGGCATAAGCATGTTTCCAGGCTTATGCTATACCATATACGTAAGCGTATACTGACAAGTTTGCCTGTACAGTTGAGTTGTATAGGTAAACCGGAGCGTTGCTTTGCGTTGCGAACAACTGTGCAGGTTTCCACACCACTCAGCTCAAGCCTATGTCAGTGGCGTGGTGTTCCTACAACTCCATTCCGATCGGCTTCACTTACCACTTATCATTTGAAGACCCTCATCCAAATCCCTACCTATTATACAGGCTACGGGTTCCCTATAAAGGAGAGCCAGCCTTCGCCACTGCAAGCTTACCTGACGGGTATTACTGTGCGAGTAAATGGACCTGTCAGGTGCACCCACGTGTAAAGCTATCTTTAGATTGCAAGAGCCCTAACGGCTCAACAAATAACAATAAAACGGCTTGCTGTTGCGTTGGTGAACCTAATATTACTAATAGGACGATATTTTCTTAGGGTCAATTCACACTGAAACGAAACGATACGTGACATGGCGCTGCATTTTTAAGATTCAAAATTGAACTTTTTTAATTACTTAAGACGATACACGTTTCATTGTAAAAGGTCGAATGTCATGTTGCACCGCGCTGCACTGCGTATGTGCAGTGTAGGATTGATGTCATATGAAATCTTTTTGTGTAGTGAATAAAGTTCAATTTTGAATATGTAGCTATGTAAAAAATGCAGCGCCACGTATCGTTGCTGTGTAAACTGACCCTCATCTTTCTTATGCTAATAAATAATCGTAATAAACGTATTCTATTCTATTCTTATGCGATTCTAAAATTTTAATTAATTTTTCAGCTTAGGTACCTCTTTTCTCCGCCGTCGCCTAGCAACGCCAGTTCAGATAATCACGCAGATTAGAGCTGACCTTGCAGAAACTAGCTCAATTGAGCTCGCTGAAAGGTTTCAATGACGTAGTTTCACGGGCGGCCATTTTGTAAATTGCTATTTTAGTATATATATAATATAATTTTAATACTTTTATACTATACAGTATACACATGTAAATAATAAACTAAGTTTTTATTTAAAGTAGTGTTATGTGCTAGATATTTAAATATTTTTAGAAGAAATTATTTTGAAGTCTGATTGAGATTGTCAAAGGAGAACATTCAGGCCCCATACATTTTTGGGCCTTTTCTGAAAGTGCCGGCCAACAAAAAAAATAGTTCGTGTGTTTAGTACTAGTCATTTGGAGCAATAGTTAATATGGCAGCAAAGTTGTAGGATTACTCTAAGTCAAATACAACAAGTTGGATCATTCGCCATTTTCATATATTTATTGATTTTTACATTTTATATCAGACTGAAAATAACTGATATTTTAGAGTTCAATTACAAAAGTCTTCTAATTCTCATGCAATTAAACTATAACACCCTCCAAACCTAGTGCCGGTGGGCGTATAAATTTAGCATACCGTGCGAAACACTTTGTACCACACAATAGTCATGGTGTGTGAACAACACCCTATTGTCTGTTTCCCTATTGGGCATGAGCAGTAATAATATGGAATGGCCTGTCTTCCATGAAGTGCTGGATCAGCTGTAATGTATGATACGTTTTCGACGAAACGTGGCGAATTGTATACGGCCTCGTAATACGAGAAGATCCCGTCTAGCCATCTCCCGAACTTCTTCCACAGGAATATCCCCGGCGAGTTCTATGATGAAAGCTCCATCTGGTTGTACGTGTTCACCTTAGTAACTACGGACTTGCTTCAGTTGATAGCTGCCCAAAGCAAACAGCGTTAATTTTTCTTCTGTCAGTCTAGGGAAATTATTTAATTCAGGCATATCGGTTCCCATGGCCTGAAACTGTGCTCTCCGTCTATTATAATTGTTTGTTATAACAAGTTCTGCCAAACTGTTTGGCGTATTGATTCGTTCATGAATTATCTCAAGGTAATCGCTTGCGTGCACGTTGTTGTCAATTAGGACATGGTAGCTGTTCAGCAATGCTGCCGCGATTCTGAAATAATCTATCATGTTACCTAATGCCCGGTTACTGTGAACATGTCTTAGTAAACGAAAATCTCTTTTGAAGCGACCATTTATCACTTGGACCACCCAGCGGCAAATGGTCACAAGTCTAGATTTATTAGTCTAGTCAGTAGTAAGCTGGGTTTCGTTTGGGTGCTTTGTTTCTGGCATCTGAGCCAGATCTGGCGTCATTTAAAGCATTGTTTAAAATCTGGGCATCGGAGGTTGTTGCAGCGTATGGTCCCTCTACTGTAATTATCGTTCCATCGCAACAAACATATAAAAAAGGCTTCGGAACTTATGATTACTGTACGATTTTCTCTGGAAAAAGTAATTAGAGCTTTTTTGGAGATATATGTATGTGCCATCGAGAATAGTAATCAACTTTCTTTCTTCAATTGGACTATCTGGATTGCCAAATAAACGCTCTGGAATCATAAGGTTCTTCTGCACTACTTCCTCTCTGGTTATGTGATCAAATCCGACACGGGATGGTACAAAGTCGCTTAAAATCGCTTCCAAGCCTATCTTTAGTTTTCGTTGAAAGCTTGATTCGGACATTTTAAATATGGATGCTAACCGTGCATTAGAATCGCCTGTACGCATTTTCGCTAATACTGCTGCCATTATTGTCCGTTTGTCGCGGTGTCGATTCAGACTGGTTACGTTTTCCAGCACATCAGAGAACTGGAGGTGAGTAAGGCCTATCCACGTGTGCAGCTCATTTGCATTTAATGTTTTCGTAATGCTCGAAGTTCAAAAAATGGGTGGATATTTTATTTTTCATCATAGTTAACGTATTGACTATTCGATCAGCAGTGAATTCCTCTGTGAGGTTATCCTGTAGTGGAAGTAAATGTCAAATATCTTCCTGTTGGTGTTCTTCACACACTCGCCCATTTTCTGTAATAATAATATTGTACCGGCACAACATGCGAAGAATTATTTCTTCTGGTACTCAACGTCTAAAATCACATGGTTGAAAAATGCAGAGATTAGTACTATTTGGAGTACGCTTGAATCTAGGCAATATTGTTTGGCGTCGTTGATTACCGACGTTTTCCTGTGGTGCGTCATTATCGTCGTCGTCTTGAAGTGGAGCGCGTAAAATCGCCTGATACAACCTTTCCGCTCGTTGCCAACAGGGTCGACAAATGAAATCGGTGGGCAGTACCTATAAAAATAAAAGATCTTGGTAAGTCTAAATGTTATGGAGAAGCTACCAAAATAATTTGATAAAGGTGAACTGTTATATCCTACCCATTATGTTATGATCAATGTTTGCAACGTGGTACATTATTTTTTTATTTTTTGTATTTTATTACTTTGCTTTGATCGGTAATGTGTACTTATACTTAGAAAAAGGCAGCCGTGTAGCTTGGGGGTATAAATAATAATACGACAACCCACAAGACACGTTCTAGGTACAACAATGTCATATTCCATAAAGGGAATTAAAATAAAAAGGGAACTACTTATTTCATTATCCACCAGTTCGTCGATTACAATCTGCGCAATATCAATAAATTCTTGCTCTCGGGAAGACCAGGTGTATCTACGCCGTGTACCAATTGGTTCACGACACCTTATACACAATTGTTCAGCCATTGTATACCACTAACACACCACGAACAGAGTTAGAGTTGTCTAACTAAAGCGTAAGAATGTTTATTTACGATAAAGTACGTATGATAGCCGTCCGATGTAACACAAGTCGCATGGATAACTAACAAACAAAATGGATTTTTTTACTTGAACGTATTTGAATGTCGACGTCTCACCCACTCCACACGCCGCCGTCTCACTCACTCCACACGCCGCCGGCGAGCGAACTAGCGAACAAGATCAGACAGGTTTTGTCGCTTTCTATTGTGTTGTGTGTGACGTGATTGTAAAGTGCAGGTATAAAATGACTAATGAGGGGCTAGTTGTTACTCATTTCATTTCACAACGACTTCGGATGATTAGTATTAGCAATATTTATCATTGTTTTATATTTTTCCTCACTTTCAGAAATCAGACAATGTATGAAAATGACAAATCATAGAACTTGTGTAACTTGACTTATAGTAACCTTACAACTTTGCTGCCATATTAACTATTGCTCCAAATGACTAGTACTAAATACATGTACCATTATTTTTTGTTGGCCGGCACATTCAGAAAAGGCCCAAAAAATGATCTCCTTTTACCTATTAATATTTATACAGACGCATCTATAGAAGGAGTTGGCGCTGTTTTAAAACAGGTACAGCCAGATGGTAAAGAAAAACCTGTGGCTTATTTTTCAAAGAAATTAACTGAAACTCAAAAGAAAAAGAAAGCTATTTATTTAGAACTGTTGGCAATAAAAGAAGCGGTAACGTATTAGGAATATTGGTTAATAGGAAAACCATTTACAGTTTTTTCAGATCACAAACCTTTGGAAAACATGAATTTAAAATCGAGAACCGACGAAGAACTAGGTGACCTATCTTATTATCTTTCACAATATGAATTTAAAATAATATACTCTCCTGGGAAGAACAATTTAGAGGCAGACTGTTTAAGTAGGAACCCAGTACTGAATTCTGATGAAAACACAGATGAACAACTAAGAGTAGTTAATATGATAAAGATTGAAGACATTTTAAAAGATCAAGAAATAAATAAATACATAAATAAATAAATACAAGAAAAAAAAATACAAGAAATTTATGAATAAACAAATCGTATACTTCAAAAAGGTTGGAAAACGAGATAAAATAATTTCATCAGAGGAACTAAGTTTAACATTTTTGAAAAATTCCATGAAAATATGTGTCATATGGGAATCAACCAAATGCAGGAGACTGTTGGTAAATTTCAATTCAATTAGAAATTTATCCAATAATATAAAGATTTGCAGAAATTGTGAAATTTGTATAAAAAATAAGTCAAGAGGATATGATAAATTTGTATACATGTCTCATCTAGGACCAGCCACTGAACCTTTTGATATAATGTCTATTGACACAATAGGAGGATTTGGAGGTTCGAGATCATCAAAGAAATATCTACATTTATTAGTGGACCATTTTACTAGATTTGCATTCATTCTTACATCAAAAACTCAAACCGCTAATGATTTCATTAAACTATTATCGAATATAACGGAAACGGATGAAATTGGTATGATTTTGACTGATCAATATCCGGGAATTAATTCAAGTACTTTCAAAACATTTTTAAATGACAAAAATATACCCGTGGTATTTACAGCAGTTCCGTTCTCTAATGGCTTAAATGAACGTTTTTAATCAAACATTGGTGAATAAAATCAGGTGTAAAATTAATGAAAAAGGCAAGAAAAAAGCATGGACAAACGTAGCTAAAGAGTGTGTTGGTAAATATAATGAGACCATTCACACAGTTACAGGATTTTCACCAAAATATCTTTTATATGGAACACATGACGTAACAATTTTACCAAAGGAATTGAGGAGCAGCACATCAAAGGATGATAGGATAAAAGATAAGAAAATTGCTTTTGATAATACAATAAAATTTCATAATTATAACAAACACCTATTTGATAGAAATCGGAAACAATAGAATTTTAATGAAGGAGGTTTAGTTTATCTTGAAAATGGGAATAGACAGTGGCGTGCACAGGATTATGACACGGGGTATGCGGTGAAGTACTCGGTCACAAAAACTTTTTCGTTTATAGATTTTTAGCATAGCTACAGCCAAGCGACGGATCTCTAAGTCGAAACCATGCCAACATAGCAAGTATTAGATGTACTACTATTCATGTACATCTTCTACGGCAACGCAGACAAAACAGCGATCGATCGTCGCGGCGGAAGAAATTCTAATAAGTAAAATAATAAGCATATTTTAAAATATTATAACTACTCACCAGTCAGCTTCAATTTTCACATATTAAAGGTTCCGGTTACTTGAGATTACTATATCCCGATGTAAATTACTAAATAATATGCAAGGAAAACAATATAATTTAATCTTGTGTACACAACCACACAGCTAGTTATACGTTTCATAACTTTTAACATGAAATTTTCGAGTTACATTATTTTTTTGCTGGTTTAATTGTTGTAACTCGGGTACACACCTACCTTTAGACAGAATTTGAATCTTTTCACTGAATGACAATTGTGAGAACTTGTTATTTTTAATTTTTAATAAACACATTTTCAAAACCTCACAGTCAAATAACATTTTAAAAAAATCGACTTACTCACTAGTAAAAGCAAATCACTACAATTATTATAGAAACTCAGTAATAAACTGTTAAATGTACACACTTTCAAATGTTAAATGAAAAATCTTTTAAGAAAACTATAAATAAACTGGAGCGATTAAATTGTAAACAATGCTTATCACATGACATATGCAATATGGCCCCCGCGAAACACAAAACGTTTCTTCTATTTAAAAAAATAATACCTTACTAAACAAAAATGCATATTGTGCGTACATGATTCATTAGATTCGCGTCGTATTGTTTTTACTCGGATTATAGGCAACGAATAATTTCCAACAAGCCAGTTCGGCGGTTTTCGGAAGCGATCGGATAGCCGAACCGAAACTCTCGGCTCGGCTCTCAGTTCGGCCATCTCCCGCCGCATGACTTAACGCTGTTTATTTATGTCGATATTCATGGGTGTGTGCGTTTGCGATGTATGAAAATTATACACACATGCGATGATTTTTCCTGCAGAACTTAACGGCATTAGTTGCTATTTATAATATATTAGGCGTTTTTAAGTTATTATATTTTTTTAATTAATTTATTTACTATTCATTAATTATTAAAGTCATCTAAAACGTACGATTGTTTTATTAAAATATCTGTGAATGACAAGTAAAGCACTGCATTTCTGCCTATATGGAGCGCACGCCCCTGGGAATAGATTAAATAGATTAAAATTAGATGAATTAAATATGGGACCATATCGAATAATCGAAAAAGTGTCTAATTATCCTATATATATATATATATATATATATATATATATATATATATATATATATAGGATAGATACAGGTCATAGAAAAACTGAATCAAATCTCTTTCATGTTACTAAACAGATTCCTGTACCTGTATTCGATATAGAGGAAGCTTTAAAAAAAGAGGATTTTACTTTATTTAGAGGTGAGATTTAAAAAATATATATATTTTTTTGTTTTTATTTTTAAGTAGTGTTATGTGTAGTAAATATCTAGATTTAAATATTTTTAGAAGAAATTATTTTGAAGTCTGATCGAAATTGTCAAATTTTATTAAAATGGAAAAATGTTAAAAACAAAGAATATAAAGATGTACAAAAGATTTTAATTTAATACCATACTGGAGGAATAATAATAAACATAATTGTCGTTTCTCGTATTTACAGGTATGATAATATGTTATTTAAAGTAGTTTTTAGTTTGTTTAAAAGTAATGTTTTTGATATCGACTTATAATAAACTCGTATTTACAGAGAAACAAAATAGTTTATTTTTCCTTCAAGATATTATCTTATATACATATTTAAGATTTTTACTATCCAAGACCCAGGAACACAGAAAAACTTTTATCCCTTCGGAGGGATTCGATCCCGCGTCCTCCAGCTTAAGCGCCGACGCGCTAACCACTGAGCCACAGAGGTCACGTCTAGCCTTTTGCCGGTAGTTAAACCCATAAAAATCACAACGTCTAGTCTCGACCATAAATTTAAAAGTCACTAAGAATCAGGCCATTCAGATGGTCGTTTAAACTTGCATAGTTACAACTACAAACATTATAAAATGCATAAAAACACATTTCACCTCGAGATTTACCACTTTAACCGGTAGTTTTCTCTCCAACATCCAACCAAAATAGTTCTGTTGGATCGTTGCCAAAACGACGTGTTTCTTGGATTCTGAATTTCCGACTGGATTTGTCATAGATCTTGGACTGGTTGTCAGAATAGCAGAATTTATTATACTAGGACTACAGTCTACACCACGTGTGTCGACCATTTTTACGTCGCGACCCACGTAAAAGCCAAAAAGCTAGGTAAAAAGTCTCGCGTTTCTATAAAATTATAATAAGATTGTACATGGCGCGCTATTTTTATCAGCTATACGTTATATTATTAGCGGTTGCTGGTTCGAACGCTTTTTTCGACGTTCGATACAAAAGATTTGTTCGAAACACGAATATTTTGTACCCATATGTAGTTAGTATAATTTATTATTTTTCAACATACTGCGACCCACTTTAAAAACAAACTCGACTAACGAAATACTTTTTTTTATAAATAAAATTAATTCGATTAAACTAAACCTAACCTGACCGGTCAGTTCGGCTCTACCTTGACCATTTTTGTAACTATGCATTTCTGGATTTCTATTTGAATTATTTTCTTGTTTCGGCCTTTTTTTACGTAGTCAGGTTATAGTTTTTTAATTTAGATATAATAGAGATGAAGAGGGACAAAAATAGCACTAACGGTTTGTGTAAACCAGTGTTATATTTTTAGTTACGTAGTTGTCGTCCCATGGTCGCGGAAACTCCAAAGTGTAATGACGAGTAAGATGTTACTGTTGATTTGGAAGTAAAATGTTAAAATGAAGATCTTAAAACAGTTATCTAGTTTATATTGTGCTTAGATTTGTTAATTGTACTTCTGTTAATTAAGGAGGGAATTAAAAGCGCCATTTAGGTGTTTTATTATAACCCAAACAGGTGGGGTTTTTACTTTTGATAACTCAAAAGTGGTCCAATTTTGCACATACATATGGGACTTCAAATGATTTGTCTTCACTCGCCGGATCTCAATTTAAACGATTTTCAGTTTCCTACGTTAGTTCTAGACTTGCATACGTTAGTTTACGAAAACGGTGGTGGTGGTGGTGGACATATTTCAAAAAAGCTTTGAAAAGATCACAGGCTATTTTGCCAGGCCACTTTTTAATATTTCTTTACTGCTGGAACATTTAGTATCTAAAAGATTTCACCTTAGCAAACAAAGACTTGACGATTTTATTTCTTTTAAGATCACGATTCTTGAAGAACAGTAAGCTTATTTTATTATTTCCAGTACCTTATTTCCAATAATGTTGATTTTTAAGATTTTAAATTTGTATAATAATAATTGAGTACATAATTAATTGTTTTCTTATGCACTTTGTTAAATTTTATTATGCTATCAGCTACGCTTCTTTCAAATAAAATGCTAAGTATAAAACTGAACATTTATTGAATTTAAGAAGTAATTAAAAATATTTCTAAAAGTGAAAAAATAAATTTACTTCTTTCTTATTTTGATATAATCAGATTGTTTTTATTTATTATGATTGTAATTTTAAATACTTACAACTTAAAATAAGAATTTATTTAAATTAAATTATAAAAAGTAACTGTTTTTTTTTAAATTAGTGTAGGTTTTGTTAAAACATCGAAGTAAAAAAAAACATTAAAGTTTTATAACATATGCAAAAAATATTATATAAAACTTCGGAAAAAATCCGGATTATCCGGATTTTGGTGAAAAAAATCCGAAAATCCCATAGTCATAGTCCAGGCTGGGAAAAAGTTCCCCCTCGCCCGCCTCCGCACACGCCCAGCCCCGCACACACAGCCGCGAGCTGTCATTCGTGTAAATCGGTGGAATGACGATTCTTTACGTTAGTAATATAATATTATATTCTTTGCTTATTAACTTTACTTTAACAACATTTAACGTTCATCGTGGCCTTCAACGCCATTTCTAGTAAGTGTGACATGAGTTTTGGGAATAAGGATTTTTAAACGTGGAAGAGCCTATATGCGGCACTATGAGCCGGCTCGACCGGCTAAATACCACCGAAAACCGGCGTGACATAACGCTTGCGTTGTGTTTGGCCGAGGTGAGGTTAACGGAGGTCCAAGGGGGGTTGGTGATATTGAAGGACCGGGAACGCAACTTGTAACTCCTCTGGTGTTGCGAGCTGGGGCGTGCGCTCCTTGTAGGCAGAAATGCAGTGCTTCACTTGTTATTCACAGATATTTTATTAAAACGTTCGTACGTTTTAGATGACTTTAATTAATAGTAAATAAATTAATTTAAAAAATATAATAACTTAAAAACGCCTAATATTTTATAAATAGCAACTCATCTCATGCCGTTGCGTTCTGCAGGACATATCATCGCATGTATGTGTAATTTTCATACTTCGCAAACGCACACACCCATGAATATTGACATGATTATATAGCGAAACTACTGCGGCAGGCGATGGCTCTCGGCTATCCGATCGCTTCCGAAAACCGCCGAACTGGCTTGTCGGAAATTATTCTTTGCCTATAATCCGAGTAAAAATAATAGACGGAAATCTAATAAATCACGTATGCACATTATGCATTTTTGTTTAGGAAGGTTTTATTTGTTTAAATAGAAGAAACGTTTTGTGTTTCGCGGGGGCCATATTGCATATTTCATGTGATAAGAATTGTTTACAATTTAATCGCTCCAGTTTATTTATAGTTTTCTTAAAAGATTTTTCATATTAACATTTGAAAGTGTGTACATTTAACAGTTTATTACTGAGTTTCTATAATAATTGTAGTGATTTGCTTTTACTAGTGCGTTTGTTGATTTTTTAAAAATGTTATTTGATTGTGAGGTTTGTGTTGAAAATGTGTTTTTATTAAAAATTAAAAATAACAATTTCTCATAATTGTCATTCAGTGAAAAGATTCAAATTCTGTCTAAAGGTAGGTGTGTACCCGAGTTACAACAATTAAACCAGCAAAAAAATAATGTAACTCGAAAATTTCATGTTCAAAGTTATGAAACGTATAACTGGCTGTGTGGTTGTGTACACACGATTAAATTATATTGTTTTCCTTGCATATTATTTAGTAATTTACATCGGGATATAGTAATCTCAAGTAACCGGAACCTTGAATATGTGAAAATTGAAGCTGACTGACTGGTGAGTAGTTATAATATTTTAAAATATGCTTATTATTTTACTCATTAGAATTTCTTCCGCCGCGACGATCGATCGTTGTTTGGTCTGCGTTGCCGTAGAAGATGTACATGAATAGTAGTACATCTAAGACTTGCTCTGTTGGCATAGTTTCGACTTAGAGATCCGTCGCTTGGCTGTAGCTTTGCTAAAAATCTATAAACGAAAAAGTTTTTGTGACCGAGTACTTCGCCGCATACCCAGTGTCATAATCCTGTGCACGCCACTGGTTGCGAGTGTCTGTGGGCGGCGATAATCGCTTACCATCAGGCGATTAGTCTACTCGTTGCCTGGTCCGTTTCATAATTAAAATAAAACACCATTGTGTTTAACCGTCACGTCATATGACGGCTGGCATATTACATGCGATATATTTTTTGAACAAATCCTGAGGGTCAATTCTGCTAAATAAAACCTGCAATAATACAATTACAATCAAGTCCCCGATCCGCTAAAACTGCTAAACCGGTATTCTATAGTATGTAAACGTTTAACAAGCGTAAAACGCGTTCTGATTGGTCCAAACTTCACACAGTCAGTTAATATGATAACAAGTCGCTCCACTTAATACGATCAAAGTAAAATAAAAATCTACTTTAAATACGAGAATTGAGGTTCTGCTGTTGTGCATTGCGTGGCGATATACGCGATGCCACTTGATATATGAACATGATATGGTTTGGCCAGAACACTCTTGCAATTAACTACCAGTTACCAGATGACATGAATCATTCATGTCATTAAATATTTAGGTTACATCTAGATATTGTGTAGATAACAGTTAACACACAATTACCTGATATGACATCAGCCTTTAGTCTTCAACTGTCTAGCTATCAAGCTAAACAGTTAAATTTCTTACAGATTATGTATTTCTGTTGCCGGCTGCCGCTATAACAAGTAATAACAAAAATATGCAAGTAGGTAATATAAAAACAGAATAAAATATGTATTGAATGGCTCCAATACAAAAAACGTGTTTTTTGCCGTTTTGTACTTCGTGCGCGCGCTAGTCCAACCCGCACTTGGCCGGTTTAAATTTCAAATTTTTCTTTGTTTTGAGACAGCCAGAGCCGCCTATGGCACAATGTAATGAAAATATATTGTTACTTCAGCCTCATAGATGGGTAGCGCCATCTATGAGGCTGAAGTAACTTTGTATTTGTTGCTTAAATATTTTAAATACATTTTAACCCCCAACAAAGGGATGGTATAAGTTTGACGTATCTCTCTGTCTGTCTGTGTGTGTGTCCGTAGCTCTCAACAGATGAACCGATTATGATCTAGTTTTTTTTGTTTGAAAGATGACATGATCGAGTGTCTTTAGCTATATTTTATATTTTACAGCTACGCTGCAGCCTGCAACACATTATTTTTACTGTCGTCGTGCATCAATAAAACAATAATTTCATCTCTAATATTATGTCAGTTTGATTGGCACTCTGGTATATGCGTATAATGGAAATTTGGAAAGTGGGTTTGAGCCCAATACAAACATATTTTTTTTATTTTTTTTAATTTCTAGAACTCTGAGCAAAGCTCGGTTACCCAGGTCATACACATTTTACAGATAGTTTACTTCTTAAATTTTTTTTTCCAAATTATGTATTATTTATTTATTATTATATTAAATATTATTATGCTTTTGTGCCTGATTTTCGAGTGAAGCTGTAGGATGCAGTATATTCAGCGTAGTGGGTTACACAGTAAATATTTACATTCCGTCTATATTTATCACTGCTCGGTTTACGACCGCACACATTGTATATCGATCGGTGAATAAACGTGGATTAAGCTCTGCGCATTTTGGTTAATATGCAGTTAACACCCGATTAACGTTTAAGACCAACTGTTTTTTTCCTGGGGCAAAATGGTGTATACCTAAACACAGCAGTGATAACTGATATTAAATATATTTATCACTCCTGGATTTACGAGCGCTCACATTGTATATTGTTCGGTGACTAAACACGGGCTAAACTGCGTTCAATATTAGTAAGTTAACGACTGATTAACGTTTTAGTCCTTCTTATTGTTCATAAGAACCTATTATTCTAAAGGAATCTAGAGGAAAAAGACATACTCTTCGTAAGCAATCATTTACATCGAGATTTGCTATATTTCATTATATTGTTTTGAACTGTTTAGGCGCGAAAGCGTTACAAACATGGTTGTTTGATCTCATCACACTTTTCGCATTCATAATTTCTCGTAATACGAATCATATAGGATACTAGACTTTAGGAAAACCTATAAGTCGTTAACCGTCTGTAGTCTAGACAAAATTCATCTTTTGATCCCCCATGTCTAGACTTTAGTGTTTCATTAAAGTCCTATGTATTATAAAGTAGTTTCTAAACTATTGTTATAAAATTGTAACTTATGAGTTAATTCACACCGCGAGGATCAACGAACGACGCGACTCGGCGTTTTTTTGAAGATAGCTATTCAAAATGTAACTTTACTCGCTACGCAAAATATGTACGTTTCATTGCAAGAACGTCGCCTTCGACATTGACTTTGATTGGCTTGACATTTTGACACAATTTTGAATAGCTATCTTAAAATGCAACGCCACGTCTCGTTTCGCTGTGACCTGACCCTTAGTAGCTATATTCTGCATTAGTATCATGCGAGTCCATTCAAGGTTTTATGTCTGTTATCACAGGAAATTAGTCATTTCAATTAAACCTAGAATAAGGATGTCTAGATAACTAACTTATCATAAATTCACCATACATACTGCACCCTTCTCAATGTGCATATACTGCAAATATTTTGTATTCTATCTTCATGTATGCAGGCTATCCTTGATACTTGATTGATTTCTATGATAGGCACCACAGGACACACATGACTATTGTAACATGAAATTGGAAAATTATGCTGATGAGAATAGTTATGTTAACCCCCCAGGCACCAACCATCTTGTCACTAGCACTTGGCCATAAAAAGTACAAAAACCTTTATTCAACAATTTTTAAATTAGAGGTTGAAACTGTATAACATGTGCTCATTATGTTACCAAATAAACAAACTTACTCAGTTGCAGATGCATCGACCAATCAATAATGCAGATTTGAGATTTCACAAAAGCTTTTGACAGTGACACATATAATACGGACCTAGAGTTCTGGGCGTTTAAAACGCGACTACTTTTATCGTTATTGCACTGTCTTACTAATGAATTGGGTGTAGTGTTCAATTCATTAGTAATAGTTGAGTGCTACGCCACTCCTATGAGTAATTAGATGGTGTCCCACAAGGCTGTCCTTTGGGACCCATACTATTCAACGTATACAAAGCTATGTGAAAGATATGATGAAATATAGTTTTCTTAGAAATATTTTATGTTCCTTTGTTAATTTCTTTGATATCAGAGAAATTTTAATGTAGGTACTACGTAACTTGGTCAAGTGCGTATCGACCCATGAGCATTGAGCAGTGTATTATAGTTTTGTAATTTATAGTTTGATTAAACTAAAAATTTACTAAAAGTATAATAATGACTATGGAATAAACAGACACCTTAACAGCTTTTATTTCAAATAAGTTCTTTTTATTCTAGTTTATTTGACACTAGCTGTTGGCACGCGTCACGAAGTTTTTTTTTTATTATAAAAATATATAATATTGTATCTTCTACTGAATAAATTATATACAACATCTACTAGCTTAATCCGGCAGTTTTACTCACGTAAAATTTTGTTTTTCCTTAAAAACTTCATACGAACATAGGTTCCCGCATTTATGGTCATTGGTCATGCCTTATATCCAAGCTCAGAAACAGGGAAAAGAAAAAATATTTAAAAAATAAACAAACGTTACAGCTATTTAAGAATTTAATAAATGACTAATTCATCGCGTGAACAAAGCTCGCGCTGTAATACATGCCTGAAACATGTAACGCCAATAGTTATCACATGGTCAGTGTTATAAAAGGGACCTTATCAACGTTAGTCCATATTAACTCATGGTGTGGTCAGTACATAATATCCTTCAAGCAATATTGAACATAATAATTATACAGGCAAATATTTTAAAATAATTCTACAGACGAACATGTTGAAATAATTGTGTTTAGTGAACAAATTAACATGAAAGTTAGATTACCAATATTAATAAAATTAATTATACGAATTAATATACTGTGGAAATAATTGTGATTCGTGCAAATCGGTACTAAAGAACCAATTTGATACCAAAGCTTTTAAATAAGATAATATTTGCGGAGTATCCTAAAGTATTCCGCAAATTATTTGGTTCTATTAATGAAATTGTGTTTCGTGAGCTCAAATCGATAATAAAGCTATTAAGGAAACAACATTAGAAGTGACTTACTTACCATAAATAATAACTGTAGTTTATATTAATGCAATTAGTGATATTAGTTTTGAATCTTGATTCGATTCAAGATTTATAAACCTAAATATGGAGATGGAAGAAGAGAGATTTCTTAAAGTAGACAAGAACGATTTAAAATCAATAGTTACGCATTTTGCCTCACCGAAAATAGGACATGTAGTGGAAACTTGGAAGAGGAAATCAGTGTCAATAGTTTCTCCTAAATCTGGTAGAATAACTAAACAGCCTGAGAGAGAGAAACCTGCTGAAGAAACGAAACAGAATACTGGATTCTTCTCAAAATTTAAAGCTAAAGTAGCAGATTTCGAATATAAACCATCGAATATACGAAAAAATAGCTTTTACAAACCATTCTGGGCTACTAGGGTGGTAGAACCGGAAATCGGTAAGAGGACAACTCCTGGAAATGAGAAAGCTGTCGTATTTAAGAGTAATAGCTTCGAACCAGAATTAACCAAAAAGATTGCAACGAAAAATGATAAAGCTATCACTAAATCTGTTAGTTTTAAGAATCGACCTAACAGCGTTAAAAATAAGGTCAGATATAGAAGTAGCGTTGACGAACATAAGGAACATAGGTTGAAATTACCGGATTTCTACAAGGGAAGCAAATTGTATCAACCTACCGGTGAACGAGTATTTTGGGTTTGTTTTATTTATATTACTGAGAGTAATGATATAATTGTTGATATAGCTTTTGCCCAGAACTCTGAATATAAGTGTTTCAAGTTAGTTTGGATATGAAGGCCTTTCTAGTCAAAAGGTACATACTTTTTAGGGTTCCGTACCCAAAGGGTAACCCCAGTACTAATGTCTGTCTGTCTGTCCGTCCATAGCTAGAGTGTTGAAATTTTCACATAAAGTGTATTTCGGTTGCCGCTATAACACACATATAATAGAAAAAATATCCTAAACATGACCTCTTTTTGTTGTAAATTTTGGTTGGGTGAACTGAAAAAAAAAAAGATCCTGCAAAGTCGTTTTTATTATACTAAAAATCATATTTTTTCATAATATTTCAACCGATTTTCAGATGAAGAAGTAGGTATTTTTTTTGTGACAATTGTTAGTTTTGTAGAACTTGGTTCCATTTGGTCTCTAAATGTACTGAAAAGCAGCCAATTTATGTCAAATTTGTAAACGCGACCTTAATCGTCAACTTATATTTAAGTGTGAGAGCTGATTGTAACAAAGATACGTCTCACATTAGCATAGTATAATAATATTTGTTTAAATACTGCGATTTGCCCGAGGGATATCCACACCGGATTACGATAAAACTAATATAAATAAATATATAAATAACTGATAAGAGATAAGGCCGAGGTTAAAAGCTTCGCGAACTTAATGTAAGTGAAACATGGAAATGACCATTTAGTATTTACAAACAAATCATCAACAGGTGTCGAAATCGTTATAATACAAAGTGAATGAATATATTTGTGAATAGTGTGAATAAAGTTTTATCGCGGCGTTTATAGTAAAAAAAGAGCTATTTTAACGAAAAAATCCTCTTTAAAGTTGAAAATTTCGCAAACGGATGCCTAAATAAAAAAATCGGTTGTCTGTAAGGTCGGTTTACTGACGATAGTTGAACATGACAACGTCATAAGAAATAGAACGCCTCAGAACAAGATAACGCCGCATGAGTCATGTTTAGCGAGGTAACGCCGGTAACACCGCATGAGTCATGTTTTTTCGTGCGTGCAGCCGGCTCCATCGAATTATAAGACGTTGTCACGTCAAAAAAAACGTCTTAGCAAACTCTAATTATTTTAAAAGACCTATCTAATAATAGCTACGCTACGGGATAGAAACGAGAAAAAAAAATCTCACTATACATGTCGGGGAGGTATTGGTGTACCTCCCCGAAATGTATATATTATTTCTCGCGTTTTCTGACAAAATTTTTCGTGATTTTATTTTAGCACTTTGTCGGCGCGGTAAATACACATATTCATGCAGTTTTATCTTTCTAGCACTTGCATACCGTTTGGACTGTAAGCCGAAAACGGACGGACATGACGAAACTATAAGAGTTTCGAGACGTGAACTACGGAATCCTAAAAATTGATTTGGATAAAGCATAAAAATCTCCTCAACATTTTCATGTGTTCTGCGATATTATACATTAATCTTAATGCGTGGCAAAGCCTTATTTGGTCACTGTCTGGATTTATTGTGTGAAATATTTGTAAAGAAATGTCATTCCGTACTCGGCCGCTGTCAACACATTTTATAAACGCGCCCTTGTGTAGCGTAAAATGTTCAAAGGAGTCACGACTCAGATTTTGAAAAGACCCTAATGATCAAAAATCTAATGATGCAATTTCCATCATTACATTTTTGATAAATAAAATATCATGTCCTTATCCGTAGTTTTCGATAAAAAGACACGCGCGCTCTAACAAGGCAAGCCCTTTGTCTAGCTACTTTTGATAATATATATTTAGGTATTATAATTGTATCCTACCATAGATTCAGAATAAATTAATAATTCATAATTTATTCATTTATTTGTTTTGTAGTGTTGTTAAATAATTTAAATTTATTGTCCTAGTTGACCCCAATTGCTAGTATTTAATGTTTTTATTTCCACGAATAAAAACAAAGAAAAAAGAAAACAATTTTTTGCTCATTATGTCAAGGCTATAAGACTATTGTGTATGATTAGCTATGCTTTAAAAATTAAACGTAAGTTAACGATAAGGGAGGCATGCGTGGCGGTCCTATGTGCAGTCATGATTCATAACATCCTACTAATATTATAAATGTAAAAGTTTGTGAGAATGGATGGATGTCTGTTACTCTTTCACGCAAAAACTACTGAACGGATTTCGATGAAATTTGGTATGGTAGTAGTTTAGGTTCTGGATTTAAACATAGGCTACTTTTTATCCCGAAAAAGTACAGTGTTCCCGAGGGATACTGTATTTACGCGGGCGGAGCCGCGGGAAACAGCTAGTTGGATCATATTTAAGCTCCTGGCTTGGATTAAGGCATGTATTTATTTACGTTTCGGTTTCTGGGGCGAATTTATCGGTAGTTTCTGTATTCATTAGCGCTATTGGTTCGATAACTTAGGTCCGAACAAAAAAGTGACAGGTGTATAAACTTTAACTCAAAAAAAGTTTAACTCGGCTGACCAATATGAACTCTGTTTATCGATTCCATAGCTCATAATTCCTATTTTACAGAAAATGATTATTTTTATTACTAAAAATAGTTTTAACCTCCATTCACTCCTAAAGTGATCAAATGTTTTTCATAAAACTAGTTACATTCCTGAACTATAGCAAAAAACTTTGTCCTCGAATATGAAACACTAAACAGATTCATCTAGTGATCACTAAATGGATCTTTTGAGACTTTACGCCAGACACCTTTGTTTATCTAGAGTTTGTGTTAAATACTTAGCAACCGGGATTAGGTAGGGATGTACATTTTTTCTGGTTTATAATTTTTGCGATCAGCAGTGAGCAGCGCTTGCTATCAAGATGTTTCGATTTTTTTATCATGGTAATGTGACTGCTTTTACTGACTAATACATATTGTATTTTGCCAAGTGTACATTTATACAATGAACAAAATATTCTATAATATTTGAAGGCTGAAAATTGGAAAATAATTGAAAATTATTCACCTACTTCTGTGAGTTTAATGACCTCAGCGCCTAAGAGAGCAATGTAAAATTATTAAGTGTCTTTTTTTTATTAATTTAATTTAATTTTCTGCCTAAACAACTTTACATAAACAGTAGATCATAATTATTATGTCCAAAATATTATGATTTTAAACAACCTTTTATACTATACATAACTACAAAGCTTTTGCTAACTATACCCAACTCTTTCACAGCTTGGTGAGACCCGTCCATCGTCTTTCGGACCAGGCAAATACCAGGACTTCAAGGACATCCAATCCAGGTGCCTAGCTGACGGTAAACTCTTCGAAGACCCCGAGTTTCCGGCCATAGACCGCAGTCTGTACTACAAGGAGCGCCTCGATAGACCGATCACATGGCTGCGTCCAGGGGTAAGTTGATAGACAATGCTACTGCGCGAGTGAGCAGCCATATTAATTTACTAGCTTTCCCTCCCGACTCCGCCCGCGTAAATATAGTATCCCACTTTCATCTTTCACAAACTTTCATCCCCTATTTTACCCACCTAGGTGTTTAATATTAGAAAACGCTGAAATATTACAACTCATTATTTTTCCGTACTCAATTCATACGAAATTTCTTGCAATTATGTCCAAGGAATAAAAAGTTTCATCCAAACTTTTATCTCCTATTTCACCACCTTGGGGGTTGAATTTTAAAAAATCCTTCCTTACTGGATCTAGTGGCCTACGTCATAATAACGTCAACGTCAGAAATACGTGTGCAAAATTTTAAATTTCTAGCCTTTATATATATATATATATATAGATATGATAAGTCTTTTATACCTAAATGCGAATCTTCTATTGAGGATATTTTATTTTTAGAAATATGTACTCAAGCAGACTTTAACAAGCAGATTTTAAATTGAAATATCAAAAGTTAAAAACAACCATTTTTAATTCAATTCCAGGAGATCGCCGAAAACCCTCAACTGTTCGTGGAGGGGTACAGCCGTTTCGACGTACAGCAGGGCGAGCTGGGAGACTGCTGGCTTCTGGCCGCTGTTGCCAACCTCACGCTGCACAGGAAGTGAGTAGAGTGAGACTGGTCGAGTGGGAGAGAGAGAGTACTTGTCTTGAAGTCCTATACATTCTGCCTACCAGGCACCAGCAGTATATATACTTTGTTCAGATAAAACTAATAATTATAATTTTCATAAAAATTTTAACCCGAGTACGTAAATTATATAGCCTGTGTTATCCATTGACACATTATTTATTAAAATCGGATCAGTACTTTAGGCGCTACGGGGGAACAAACATACATACATAGACTGCCAAAATCATTACCTACCCTTCCTTTAGGCTTTCGCCGTAGTCGGGTAAAAAGTTTAAATTCTACCAAATTAATGTGCCATTTTACATTTATCTTCATTGCACGCTAGATAAGTGTCATTTTAATTGATAGTAAAGTGTACTATTGTCTTTTTTTCCGAAAATATTGATAGTAAAAATATTGAAATATTGAAGGTTGATAGTGCTAATTAAATCCTGCAATAATACAGGTACAATCCATTCCCGATATGTTAAAACTGCAAAATGGTATTCTCATAAACGTCAAACCACCGTGAAAACCGTTTTGATTGGTCCAAACTCCAAAAATATTTTTATGATATTAAGACAATTCATTTATAATGTAAATAAAAGTAAAATGAAAGTATAAGTTAATTACGAGGGGTTTCAGAACAGACTATAGAGTATGGTGTGGTGGATAATAGTTATGGGCCTGTAACCTGTTGCATAATCTACTGACTACTGACAAGTGTCAGATGACTTATTTGCATGTTATGTCTCTGTCGCTCGATGTTAAGTAAGCAGCGACAAAACTTCCGAATAAGCTATCCGACACTTTTTATTAGAATATTGTGAAACAGGCCCTTAACCTTCTCATGCTAAGGGTCCCAGACCCCAGTTAGTAATGGTCGATAATTATTTAATATCCGTAGTTAAAATCTTTTGTAGCCTATTAATAATATTTTCCTGTATTGTATTAATTAATTATTATATAGTAGATGTTTCCTTAACTAATCAAATAAAAATCTGTAATTTTTAATCCTTTATAGACAAATAGTGGTCGAAATGTGCCCATGACAATAGGCTACTTGACCTTGTTATTATTTATGTTCTAAACGCTTCATAATTGTTTCATTACACACAAAAAAATATTATTACATTATTTTGAAACCTAAAAACCTACAAAAATATATTTTAAAAATACACTTTTTAAAAACAGCCGAAAATACTATTCGCCATGTTGGTTGATAGATTATCTATGTTGTGACGTCATACTAGTACTTTAAGTAATCTGTGCTATAGTCCGTAGTAGTAAAATGGCGGTGTGACGTTCCGTTTGACGTTTTGACATAAATAACTTTTTAAGATGTCATGAACTATATTTTGTTTCACTACTACATATGTGTTTAGTGTGTTTGTGTCGTCACATCCTTGTTGCAAGTTACTTCGAGGTGTTTTCATCAGTGGAAATTAAAAAACAAAAATACATAATTTTAAATCAACTTTATTTATCAATCTTGAGTTTTTAATATATGATATCGCTAGAATACGTTTTCCTAAGCCAAGTACTAAAGGAAATACTCCTTCAATGTATGAAATTAAATATGAGTCAAGTAGCCTATTGATAGATGTTAGAAATAATATTGGTATTTTGTTATATATTTTATTTTGTTTGATGAAAATTGTTTAAAATAGAATTGTAAATATTTTATTTAGAATACTTCAATCACCAACAAACTGCAAGTTGGAATTTTACAAGGGTTCTTTTGCCTCTTAGGTAGAACAAACATGTAGATGTTGCGACTGATTGACAAACGTCACCGAATAACAATATTCATCAATATTGTATCTATCAAACGCACGGGTGTGTGTTAATAATCTAAAGGTAGTGTGTGCTGTTGTTATTGCTACCAATTTTATGTATTTCTAAGCATTATTAAAAAAAAATTGTTAGCTTCCGCACACCTTCCTCCACATAAACCTTAACTGTGCCAAATATGATATTCCTCTGTACGCACAATTCTTCTAAAACTGTACCGAAAGTTATCGTTTCACGTACCATTATAATAATTGTTTCCTTTTCCCTTTTTCAGATTATTCTTCCAAGTTGTTCCCGATGACCAGAGCTTCGACGAGGACTATGCTGGGGTTTTCCACTTTAGGTACCGTTATTTTCCGAACTAACTGGGACAATCTCCCAAGAGAATTCATTTTGTTCAGGATTGTGACGGTAGGTTTTTTGTGCACCACACGGAATTTCATCGTCCGGCAGAATCTTTTTTTTAACTAGTAATGCCCTAATTTTAAATCAATTAAGGCATCATAAGTGAAATTGTCAGCCGAGCATTAAAACCGTCATTGTCCTGAACAAAATAAAATTTCTTGGAGATTTTGACTTTGAAATTGTAGCACTGCATACATCAGTCAGCTGATAATATTTTTTACGATTGTCGAATCGAATTTGATAGTAATAGCTCAATATTTCTAAGTATAAAATAAAATAAAAAATAAGAAAGTTTGTGAGGATGGATAGATGGATGGATGTTTGTTACTCTCTCACGCAAAAACTACTGAACGAGTTTTGGTGAAATTTGGTATGGTAGTAGTTTGTGCTCTGGATTAACACATGAGCTACATTTTATCCCGAGAGAGTATAGTGTTCCAATATTTATCTATAGATTCTGGCAGTACGGCCGCTGGGTGGACGTGGTAATCGACGACCGCCTTCCCACATACCGCGGCAAGCTGGTGTTCCTCCACTCCGCTGAGAGGAACGAGTTCTGGAGCGCGCTGCTGGAGAAGGCTTATGCCAAGTGAGTACAACGTACAAACGGAGCGCCTGATCAGCTGGTGTTGGTAGTGTGAACAATAGGCTAGTTGATTGGTTTTTTTTATTGCATAAATGAATAGTACTTTTAAAACCGGCCAAGTGCGAGTCGGGCTAGCACATGAGAGTTCCATACCATTATACCAATGTTTTAAATGTTTACTTATTATTTCGTTATTTTTGTACGAAGTTTCCAAGTAAGCGCATTTTACAAGTTAGCCCAAACTAACAAGGTCATATAAGCCGTTATAGTTTTCCTTTAAAGTTCACCACATGGACTACCGTCGTGAATTTTTTCAAATTTTCGAGTTATCTGTTTAGCTTTTTGGGGGAGCCCAATTTGTACAAAAAAAATGCTCTTTAAAGTTGAATATCTCGCAAAGGAATACTACCTAAATTAAAAAATCGTCTTATTAACATCTCAATGTTTGTAAAACACCTATCTATTGACACCCCTCACTATGGGGTACACGCGAGAAAAAAAAGCATTCCCGCTTTACCGCAAAAATTTTCCGTGATTTTATTTTAGCGCTTTGTCGACGTGGTAAATACACATATCCATGCAAAGTTTAATCTTTCTAGCACTAACCGTTGGACTTTAACATTGGACAGTAAGCCGAAGACAGTCGGACAGACGGACATGAACTGACATGAACATGATAACTATGGAACCCTAAAAAACTGGCATCTAATAGTGGTTAGCGCGTCAACGCTCAAGCCGGAGGTTGTGGGTTCGAATCCCGACGAGGGAACAAAAAGTGTTCAGTGTTCCTGGGTTATGGATGTGTATTAAATATACCTAGTCTGGCCATAAATACTGAAACAAAAAAAATAATTCTATTATAACATTTATTACATTTACAGTGTGTTAGTTTAATACATAAATATAAAACAAATTTAAAATATAAAAAGCTTATTCGAAGTGGTCTCCATTGGCTGCAATACAGTCCTTTAAACGTTGAGGCCAGTTATCAATAGAAGCACGCACTCTTTCCATGGGAAAATTCTTCACTGCCAATCGTACGGATTGTTTTAGGGAGTCCAAATTATCATGGCGTTTAGAGCAAGCCGTACTCTCTAAAACTGACCATAAATCATAATCTAGCGGATTAAGATCGGAACTAGACGACGGCCAGTCATCAGCTCTGATGAAGTCCGAAACGTTCGTTTCCAACCAAGACTGCGTAGACCGAGATTTATGACCCGGCGCCGAGTCTTGCTGGAAGGACTATTCTTGGTTATTGAACATGTTGTTGAGGGACTTGACTATCTTCTCAAGAATGGTATCTTGATGCACTTGTGCCGATGTTTTGATACCTTTTTCATAACAGTATGGCTCAGTCACTCCTTCATAGCTAATACCCCACCAAACCATCACTGAAGTCGGATAGTGCCCATGTTGCACTATGTCTACTAATTTGGAAGCTTCCTTAGAGCTTTGAGCATAAATACGGTCATTTTGTTTGTTAAAATGTTGCTCAATTGTAAAAAATTTCTCATCCGTAAACAAATGTTTTCTGTGACTTCCCTTTGCGTACCGCTTCAGTAGTTGTTTCGATTTTACCACCCTATTCTTTTTTAAATTATCAGTTAAGAAACGACCAGTACGTCTCTTATAGGCTGCAAGTCCTAAGTCATCTTTTAAAATACGCGACATGGTTCTAGGTGCTATCTTCATCTCCCGAGATAAAATCTTCTGCTTTCGGACACGATTACTTCGAATTATTTCCCTTACTGCTTTGACCACCTTTTTCGTACGAACACTACGTGGACGGCCAGATTTTTTTCTGTCACAAACAGAGGAGGTCTCATTGTACCTATTAATAGCCCGGTACACAAACATTTTACTAATACCAAGCGTATGGAGAGTTTTAAAAATTGCATTTGGCTCCATACCTACTTTGTGTAATGCAATCACAGCGATTCGGTTCTCTTTATCACCCCACTCCATTTTAATATCGCAAAATATTGACAATGTATTGGCGCCAAAATGAGAAAACCCAATGAACAATCATATAAAAATGACAAATCCCAAATTCAAATGTAATATTTTGTTTATTTTTAATTGTAACAGTATTTATGGCCAGACTAAGTATTTATAAAATAATAAAAATCTTAAATTTAAGTACAGTATAAAAGTATTAAATTTGTTTTCTGTTTTCTGGTCCCCGTAACAAGTTCTTCGTGGTGTGAAGCATCCATAGAAAATTTTTTTTTCAGGCTCCACGGCTCCTACGAGGCCCTCAAGGGTGGCTCCACCTGCGAGGCTATGGAGGACTTCACAGGCGGTGTCACGGAGATGTACGAGATGAAAGAGCTGCCGCCTAACTTCTTCACTATACTTCTGAAGGCCTACGAGAGGAATTCACTCAAGGGATGCAGTATAGAGGTATGTTAAATATCTAGGCAATTAGTGAAATGGCAAGGCGGTTTATGAAATGTGTAGCTATTTGTGAAAATTTGGGCAATTTGTGAAATGACTAGACAATAATTAGTGTATGACTTACTGGTAGCTCAATTGGAGGACTGGTCACTGGCGCAAGTGTGCAAAAGTATCAAAATATAAGTGTATGGCTGCCATCTTATGGATGTTGCCTCCATATAAGGATAATATCACATTTTTACAAATTAAATCTTAAATATCGATACATGAATCTAAAAGAAATAGATGTTTCGGTTGATGCGATTAAAATTTATAAGCAAATAAAAAATATTGTCCAACTCTTTCTCGCAAAACGATTTGATACGTCACAAGCTGCTACCGCCATACGTTTCTAGATGATAAATGTATGGCGGCAGTAACTCGTGACGTCACAGGCGGATCTATCACTCTCTTTATTATTGTAAATTTAATTTGTGTGTATCTTCGTTATTTATGAAGTTTCACATAAATGGGTTTTATATTGTTCGTTAATATTTGTCTAACATAGAATAGAAGAAAAAAAATTTTTGGGCAACATGCTTGCCTATATGTCAGTCAGTTAAATACCTGAACCAATAGTTATATTCATTCAAATAATCATTATTTATATCATTTGTTTTCAAATTCCAGCCGGACCCCAACATCCTAGAAGCGGAGACGCCCATGGGCCTCATCCGTGGCCACGCCTACTCCATCACGCGGGTAAAGTACGTCGACATCGAGACCCCGGGGCGCGCGGGCAAGATACCCCTCCTGCGGCTGCGGAACCCCTGGGGGAATGAAGCCGAGTGGAACGGCCCCTGGAGCGACAAGTGAGTGTACCGCGAGAACCGTAGATTTTCTTTGGATAGAAAGTAAATCAAAAAGTGATAATTCTGGCTACATACTATAGGTGAAAACTATAATATATGTTGACCACAAATAAAATAATTGCATATCTAGGTTAGGTGCTCCAAGACCGCAATTTAGTAGGTATTAAGTATTGTATATAATGTGTAAATTAAATATTGTTTTATTTGTATAATGTGTGTAAAACATCGTGAATATATTATTTTATCTTGTTGTTTCCAGGTCCCCCGAGTGGCGCTACATCCCCGAGTCGGAGAAGGAGGAGCTGGGACTGACGTTCGATGACGATGGCGAGTTCTGGATGAGCTTCAAAGACTTCGCGCAGCACTTCGACAGGTTGGGCAACTCGTGAAATGACTGGGCAATTTGTGAAAGAACTGGCATTTTGTTAAATGACTAGCCAGTTTGCAAGACCATGCAGAATGCCTGGATGGTCTAAAATAGTTAAAAGTAGCTTGAAAATAGCAATATTTTATTAAATACGTAGTATTTTTGTTAATTGCAGATTCTTTTTTTTTGATTATTTGATATCGAAGTAATTTTAGACATTTTTAAATGCATAGACCGTTAATAAAATGATTAGACCGTTAATTAAAACGATACAGGGTGGAGATCTGCAACTTGAACCCTGATTCTCTGGACCCGGAGGAGTGTCCCGAGGGCTGCACCAAGAAGTGGGAGATGTCTGTGTTCGAGGGCGAGTGGGTCAGAGGTATGTATACACAGCGCCACATAAAATCAATCAATTTATTTATAACCTCCACTTTTCCATTGATCTGAAATAAAATCATTTCGGAATCTAATGGTATTTTGGTTTGTCGTAACGTCTTTTTAAAAAATCGCTCTACAGACGGCGGAGTAATCGTTGAACATACAAAACAAAAAAGAATAATGTAGCCGGACGTATAACCGCCTCTTTTTTTGAAAGTCGGTTAAAAAGCTGGTAAAAATACCCCAATGTCTTTTGTTTTATTACGACTTTAAATAACATACTTAGTACTTACAATTAATCTATTTACTGTACTGTGTATACTATAGTGAGTAAATTGTGACGCCTCCGTGGTCCAGTGGTTTAGAGCTTGACTCTCGAATCAGAGGTCGTGGGTTTGATTCCCGCGTTGGAACAACAAAAAGTGTTGTATTAAAGTTCGGTTAGGACAATGCAGGCTGATCACCTGATTGTTTGACAAGAAAGATGATCGGTCCCGCGGCTGATCTCTCGCCAGTCGTGTCGGTCATTCTTCCCACTGGGTTACGAGAGTAAAGGAAGAGAGGGGACCCCAAGTGTGTACTGCGCACACACTTGGGCACTATAAAATAACTCTTGCGTAGTTGTCACGGTTTCAATGAAACCGGCCACGGTCACCGAAACCGGTGTGCGAAACTATTAGCACAGGGGCGACACTCTACAAATGACAGCTCGAGCACCAGCTAATGTCCGCCATGTTGACGTAAGCCTAAGGTTGACACCGAAATATTTTTAAACGTCGCGTGACGCGTCACACAAATCTGTCATAGATATTATGAAATTACATTGTCAATTATGTCAAAGCACAAAACGACCAGAGGCCAGCCCCGTGAGCCATAGTCCAGGCTGGGAAAAAGTTCCCCCTCGCCCGCCTCCGCATTCGCCCAGCCCCGCACACACAGCCGCGAGCTGTCATTCGTGTAAATCGGTGGAATGACGATTCTTTACGTTAACAATAATATATATATTCATTGATACTAGTGAGTAAATAACACGGTATTATGTGCAATATTTACCAGGAGTGACGGCGGGCGGGTGCAGGAACTATCTGGAGACGTTCTGGCGCAACCCGCAGTACACGATCACCCTGAGCGACGTCGACGAGGACGACGATGAAAACAAGTGCACTGTGAGTCAAGCAAACATTTCCAAACTAATGATAACAATAGCAATATCTATGGACGCTTTTACACCAATCTCGTCCCGTAGTAAGTTCTCGAAGAACTTGTGGTACGGGTACCAGACAACGGAAATATAAAACGGTTTGTTAAAAGCATTTACAGATATTTTGGGTATATGATCTACTGCTTATTATAAAGGCGTTTAGGCAAAAAAATATTGTCATGCTCAAAGTAAAAAAATCATCTCGTGTATGGGTCACTCTCCGCTCAGCGCAAACTCGCCCATATAAAGACAGATTTTTTCGAATATGATAATTATTTTTCTGCCTAAATGTTTCTAAAATAAACAGTAGATCGTATGCCCGAAATATCCGTAATTGATTTTACTGAATCCTATATTTAATACTATACGTATATTTAAGATTTTTATTACATAATACACATATTTAATACACATCCATGACCCATAAGCACGAAAACGCATAAGCTAACCACAGCCACAGACAGGTTGTCAAAACAAATCTGCATACAAGTAAATGTTACGCCATCTTGTTTTCGGTGTGGAGCGAACCCTACCGAGCCTAGACCGACGCGATGTCTATCGCATTAGAATAACAATCGAGTGTCCGAGCTATTGAGGTTCATTATCACACGCAGCTGTCGCCTCCTAGTAAATGTGAACATTTAAAACAGTAGGTTTGGATTTTTTTGTATAGAGTGATATAACTGTTGTATGTAGTCTGCGGTACAGCGAATATTGGCAGACCTTACAGAGAGCAACTCCTATATTGATTTGTAATTTTCCAGATCATAGTCGCTCTCATGCAGAAGAACCGTCGCTCGCAGCGGCACCAGGGGCTCGAGTGTCTCACCATCGGGTTCGCCGTGTACCGGCTGCCGTCGTACGGGCACGTGCCCAAGCCGCTGGACGTCAACTTCTTCAAGTACAACGCGTCCGTCGGTCGATCGCAGGCGTTCATTAATCTGAGGGAGGTTAGCGCGCGGTGAGTGAATATTTTTTTATTCGACCAGTTTCTAAACATTTTCATTTGCACTAGGACGTCTCAAAATATTTATACAAAAAGGAAGTGACCGCATCGACTGCAGACGTGGTTGAACTATATATTTACACGTGCGTGCGCGCGAATCAACGGCGCTGTTAAACGATTTTCATCTAATACCTGGTCGGGCGGCAACTTGCTCGATAGTACGTTACAAATTACAATACATCCATCTCTCTTCGAAGAGGATGTTCAAAAAGTTTATGTGATTGACACTAGACAGATATTACAGTACAGTCAGTCAAAATCAGGGGAAAGATAATGTTATATTACATTGGTAGATTATGTGTGAGTGCGTGTGTGTGTGTGTACTTTATGATCATTTAAAGCAAGTAAAATTGCTGATTACTTTCGATTTTCGAATGACGTTAAGAGTTAATTTTTGGCGCGCACTTTGGCGGAAGTTTACGAAATGTATTTCGTTTCGTGTCTCAATGTATAGTTAGGAGACAGTACATTTTTTTATTATTTTCAGTTTCAAGCTGGAGACCGGCAGCTACGTCATAGTACCTTCCACCTTCGAACCTGATGAGGAGGGGGAGTTCCTGCTGCGAGTGTTCTCCGAGAAGACCAACAACATGAGGTAAATAATATAAATACAAAAAAAATTATATAATGACACATTAATTTGGTAAATATGGCCCCATATAAGGTATAATAAATTAGTACCTAGGTAACCGAGCTTAGCTCGGTGTTCTGATAAATTTAAAAAATAAAAAGAATCACAAAAATATTTATCTGACCGGGATTCGAACCCACAAAGCAAAAATGATACGTATGCATACCAACCTGCCAATCGGACTGACATAATAGAGTCGATTTTTTTATATATTGTTACACGACGACAGAAAAACATAAATAGCTAGATGGATTTTTCTCCCCCAAAACTACCTGCATTCTAAATTTCATGGTAATACTTGTGGACGTTGCCGAGATTCCGATTATATATTATATACAAGATTGTCTCGTTTAAAGTATAAGATAATTAAGGTGGAAAGGTTTTTAATTGCAAATCGCAATGTCTTTACCCGACTACGGCGAAGACAAAAGGAAAGGTATTAGCTTTTGGCAGTCTATGTATGTATTTTTATTTCTTCCATCGTATCGTCTAAACTATCAGATTTTAATGAATGAGGTGTGAATACATTCATAATAATGGGCCGGGTAACATAGGCTATGTAGTTCGCGTAGTCGGGTTCTAGTTTATAACTTTTGATTATTAAACAATGAGTGTGTTTGATATTTTTCTGCCGCTAGGGGGCAAACCCAACGCACACAAAGCGTCATCTGATGGCGTAGGTGGTATCAAAAACGGTCAATAAGAATTTTCGATTCTTTTTCTGTCAGCAGGCGGCGCTAGGTAGCCCGACGGTCCTTGTCGTGTCAAAAAGCTGTCAGATGTCACAAATTTGAAAACCCTCATTCAAAAATATCAATTTTTGTTCACAGCGAGAATGACGAAGACATCGGCATGGGCGATGTCGATGACAGGGTGAGTACAATTTGTTACTCCGCAAAATGTTCGGTTTCTGTGTAATTTGAATGAAACAACAAAGTATAAGTGCATGATATTATGCAAAAGTTGCACTCAATATTTAAAAAAAGAACATTCATTTGTTGGAATAGTGGACTATTTTGATGAGAGATCTTAAACTAAATAGCATAGCATATGGTATTAAATCATAATTTCCTTTTATTCTAGAATACCGATCTCCTAGACCTAGGTTAATAATGTTTTATAATTTTGAAATTAAAATATTGTATGCTTATAAAGGCAAATTTATGCGCACTAATATTTTTTTAAACCATTCAGTGTGAGCATCTTCATATTCCTTGGTTCGTGGATGGTCAAATAAATAGAAAAGTGTTAAAGCTAGCATTATGAATTCGTTCAGGGCATATTCTATTAAAAAAAATGCATTTTTAATGAAAAAAGAAGATTCACCCATTCGGGAAATTTGTAGTACAATAGACGACGTTTGGCATGTTCTGATGGAATGTGTCAAGAATAGAAGAAAAAGAAACTCGCTCGTTGACAGATTTAGTATAAATCCATTAGATGTTGGATGGATACAGAGCTGTTTGTGCAAACCTACATCGAGTGCACCTTTGGCTGTGTATAAATTGGCGATTGAAGTTTATGGGTGAACTTCTTTACGGTGGATACGACGGAGTTGTCATGTCTTATAGACAAGAACCCTTATTAAATATTAGATTTAAAATAAAATAAAAAGTTCCATTCATCTATGTATAAGACAGAGAAGCAACAGCACGGGGGCGACACTCTGTACGAAACGCAGCTCGAGCGCCGGCGAATGTCCGCCATGTTGGCGAGTGAGTACGTGAGCGTATCTTACTCTTCAATAAGAAACAGTATATCAAAAGTCAATATTTTCAAAGGTACAGCGATTTGTATACAAAATTTCGCAAGTCTCGTGAAAGCGCTCCATACTAAAGTCGTACCTAGCTGTGACGTCACGCCTAGGTTAAAGTGTCTGAAGTATACGGCCGCAGGAACATACTTGTAAATCTCCGATATTCGTGCGTTTAAGTTCATACTTACCATAGTGAATGTTTTTGTATATGATGTAAGTAAACTAATGATGTATGTTTTGTTTACTAATTTAGCAAACAAAATCAATATTTTTGTACTTTTTACATGTTTCTAATTACTAAACTACACATAAAATATTATATTTTTTACATTTACCAAGTAGTAATGCCTCAATTTATTAATGAAACTAAATATTTTAGATGTATTCATTATCCCTATTACTAGATGTTGTCACGGACAACATGCTCGTGCTCGTGCTCGTAAAAAGAGATCCCGCGGAGCCGTACATTTTGCCGCGATACAGGAGCCTATGTCCTACTCCTACTTTATATCTGTGCCAAATTTCAAACAAACAAACTCACTTTCACATAATATACAACGTGTTATTTAAAAAGTGCAAAACCTGAAATTAGTTTGTTCAGAATCGAGAGTAGAATCGATTCCACTAATGACAAAATGGGGGTAAAATGTTAACCAAAAAAATATTTGAATAGGCTACGTGACTCATATTTAATTTCATACATAGAAGGAGTATTTCCTTTAGTACTTGGCTTAGGAAAACGTATTCTAGCGGTGTCATAAATAAAAAACTTAAGATTGATAAATAAAGTTGATTTAAAAATATGTATTTTTGTTTTTTTTTTAATTTCTACTGATGAAAACACCTCGATTACAAATAATAGCTCCCCACACTGATTTCAGTGACGGTGGCCGGTTTAATTGAAACCAGGCCAGCTACGCAGGAGTTATTTTATAGTGCCCAAGTGTGTGCGCAGTACACAAGAGCACTCTCTCTTCCTTTACTCTCGTAACCCAGTGGGACGAATAACCGACACGACTGGTGAGATATCAGGCGCAGGTCCGACTTTTTACATGCCCATCCGACGCATGGATCATCTTTCTTGTCAGACAATCAGGTGATCAGCCTGCATTGTCCTAACCAAACTTGGAAACAAGATTTTTTGTTATTCCAATGCGGGAATCCAACCCACGACCTCCGAGTCGAGAGCCATGCTCTAAACCACTAGACCACGGAGGCTGTTGTCTACCACTAGACCACGGAGGCTGCTGTCGAATACAAATAGTACCAGTATGACGTCACAGCACAGATAATCTATCACCCAACATGGCGAATAGTGTTTTCAGAGGTTTTTAAAAAGTGTATTTTTTAAATATTTTTTTTTGTAGGTTTCAAAATAATGTAATATTATTTTTTTTGTGTGTATTGGAACAATTATGAAGCGTTTAGGACATAAATTGTCCAGTTGTAAAGGGGCTAGGCTAGGTGTAGTTAACATGCGACAGAACAGAAGCGTAACTAAAGTGTCCCACGTATATCCCCCTGTACTTTTTGGGGATAAAAAGTAGCCTGTTTTAATCCAGAGCCTAAACTACTGCCATACCGTACTTCATCAAAATCTGTTCAGTAGTTTTAGCGTGAAAGAGTAACAAACATCCATCCATACAAGGATTAGCAAGGGGGATATATTTTTAATAGGTACCCATTACTCTAGTCTCTATCACTCCTCAGGTGAAGGAAGTACTCCCCAACCCGGAGCCCACGGACCCGGTGCGGGAGTTCTTCAACCGGCTGGCCGGCAGCGACGGCGAGGTCGACTGGCAGGAGCTGAAGGAGATCCTGGACTACGCCATGAGGGAGGGTGAGTGGATATTATCTGTAGTGTGCATATTATCTGCTAAATAGTGGGGTGTTTTACAGCGTTCTCGGCTTCTAAAATTGCCCCGGGGCGGGGCAGTCGAATAGCTCGGGAAATCGGAAACGGTCGAACGAATCCGATGATTCACGAAAGCACTATATTTCCATCTTCTTTTAATATTTTATTTAATTTGGAAAACTTACAGCTGACAAATATTAACAATAACTTTAATTACTAGAACATGTAGGTATATATTTAAAAAATATATATATTTGACAATGTTATGGCATTTAGACATTGACAGTCGGCTGCCCGACTTTAGATACCGAAAACGCCTCTAGACACACCGCGAAACCGAGAATCGAATACTGATTAAATATCCATTTTTGTTTAATGAAACACCTGTAATACTCCACCTTGTACTTGAATGAGTGTATTCAGTACACCGCCGCCAAAAGACTGACTATCATTCTGATTTGTCAAACACTAGAGCATCACCACAAAACTAGCTACTAGCTAAATATCATTTTTCCGTCCGAGTACAGTATTTTCTGATTTTATTCTCGTGGTGTTCATAATAAAAATGAGATGTCGAAATTCACATAATTATTGTTCTATCTTCATTTTACACATACAAACTCTTAGTAATAAAATGATTTACACAACTGATTAGCTATTCAGTGGTGCTGTCTGTGTCTGATACATTGGAAAAGTCACTTGACAGACAAAGGCAGCAACACTGGATAGCGTATCCGTTGTGTAAATATTTTTACTAGTAAGGGGGCTAATATTCGGGGGCGTTTATTCATTCCAGTGACTTGCCATATTATATATTAATTCAGGCTGATGGTCAATACATAACTATTATAATCCACACTTCTACTGCAATGTTATACTACAATATAATTAGTGACATTAGTGTTAGTGTAATGTATAATACGTAATATTGTAATATGTAATATATAATACATATATTATCCACTACCACACAGCTAGTCCTTAGATTTAAGACGTTTTTAAAAAAAAAAACTCCTACATGTTGTGAAAAGTCCAACAATTTAAAATATTTATTTATAATTGTATTTATAACAAAATTAGGTAAATATTTATTATTTAAAACAGCATTTGAACTATTTGGAACACTTATATTATACATGCGGTATTAACTGATACATTATTTTTACGCTAATGTCATTGTAGTTTTGATTTCAAATATTTTTTAAGTTATCTTTTCCTATATGTGTATGTGAAAATGCCCATTTTTAAATACAGATCTGTTAATGCTTTATGTGTCTAAATGCTTTTTTGATGTTTTTTTTGCGACCACGCGAAGAAAATTGTAAGTATAATTTTTTTTTTAGCTACTTTTTCTGTATATTATGTAAAATTGTATATATTTTATTATAGATGTTGTTTTGGTTGCTATATTAGAAAACTAAAATATTTTTAGATATTTTGGCATAGTATGTTACAGATTGTATATATTTATTTTGTTAAAAAAGTTACATATACCTATATCCAGTCGTTAAAAAAGAATTCAGAAAGTAAATTCAAAATTATGATAATATGCATTTAATTTTTAATAATTCTTTAATGCTGTATTTAATGAAATTCGTAGTAATTATAGTAAAATAATAAACATTTATATTCATAAAACTCGATAAATTTAAGGGATACAATTTCTTGATTAAAAGCATTTAAATATAAATCAAAAAAATATTTACGAGTATATTGTATCTGCAAGATTTGCATGGTCCTTTTGGGGGCATATTTTTTTCTCATTGCTTAAGTGCCCCTGAGTATCTCACACATCATTTGGGGTACAGAACTAGGTACGAAGGGCTTCGACGGCGGTGGACATGCCGCAACGGGGGCACCCCCGGGAGGAGCGGGGGAGCAGTCGTGTCTCGAGCAACTGCTGTGCGCCCTCTGCACCCCTATCTGCAAGGAGATCGGCATAGACCTCCAGCAAGTCCAGCAGCAGACTTCGACGGAGCAGGTGCATCTGACGCAGCCGCAGACAGGTAATGGGGTAAAGAAAAGTCCCAAAACTGGACAGTTTTTGGGAAGGGTTTTAAGGGGCACTGGAAAATGGACAGATAGGGGAATTACATACTTTGAGGAAGTTCATACACGTACATACGTTTAAAACGGGATATTCAAAAGGCTAGGCGACTGATTTTTTTTATTGCATAAATTTATAGTACTCTTAAATATGAGTAAATTCTCAGAAGAAACAGTAAATTAAAAATCTATATTTTCAATTGTAGAATTCAAGTCTCGTGAAAACGCTCCATACTAAAGTCGTACCTAGCTGTGAGGTTTTCGGGATTGTTTGGGGCAGTCGAAGTTCGAAATTTGTCATCTTGACGTTTAGACGTTTGCTTTCCGCAGTTTAATCAGTCCGCATTTAGGCTGGGACTATGATCCGGAATCCGGAAGGCCGGGGAAAATTCAGAGCATTGAAAATAGAACTCTGCGCGAATACAATGGAGCTGAAATTCGACCACACAAGTGTCGAGTCAAATGTCAATGTCATATATGACAGCTCAACACTCGACACTTCCATTTTCAACTCCATTGTACATTTCTATTTTCAGTGCTCTGAATTTTCCCGGGACCGCCAGATTCCGGATGATAATATAGTCCCAAACTGAATTAACAAAATTTTCTGAAATCAAGATGGCGTAACTTTTTCTTGAATGAAGGTTTTTTCTATTGAATAGCCCGTTCTTAGTTTTGAAATCTTTGGAGCTCAAGATCTTTCTGAAAATAAGATCTTTGGTTGTGGGTTAAATATCTATTTTTGTTATAAAGTGGGAATTTTGGGTGTATCTTACATAATTAGTACAGTAATTACAGTTTATATTGCAAGAGCTCCGTGGCCTAGTGGGTAGACCGTTTGATTCGCACTCGAGAGAGTGCAGGTTTCGATTCCCAGGTTGTGTCGTGAGGAAACCCGCACACGGTTGGCCCCAGACGTATTGACCAGTTATTCCTATGGACTAGGCTGACTGTGTTGTGAGAATGCCGTATGTGCTTGGGCAACCTTACGACATTTAAGAACCGACTGTCTCAGGCACTACAGTATTTCAAGAGTGGTTACTTCGCTCGGAGAATACTGTATAAATCATCCGATTCCGGATCCAATAACGGATGAAAAGGCCTAAGTTTATAGCTTATTGTAATTAATATGGGTTGATAACATTATTTTGGGTTAAAATAATTACGCTTCTGCCACTACATACTAGCTTTTTCCCGCGACATCTCCCGCGTATATGTAGTATCCCACGGGAATACTCTACTTTTTCAGGATATAAAGTAGCCTACAGTGGCATGGGGTTCCTATATTTCTATCCCCCATTATAATGGGGGATAGAAATAAATAATAAGTGAAGCCGATAGGAATGGGGTATACCCCATTCCTATCGGCTTCACTTATCACTTACTCCCTCCCTATTGTACAGGCTAGGGCTTCCCTATGAAGGAGAACCAGCCTTCGCCACTGGTAGGCTATATTTTAATCCAGAGCCTAAACTACTACCATACTAAAGGGGAATGTCAAGATCCGGCTCGAATAAAAAAAAAATAACCAACAAACTTTCTATCGTATTGTTAATTCGTATTAGAAAACCATATGATTTTTTCGAGTTAAAAGAATCTTGTAGAACTTCACCGATTTAAAATCAATTTAAAAACTACTTTAATCGTTTCCGACATTACTGACGCATTCCATACGAGCGCGTACATAGACACGAGAGAGACAGGTATATATATATGTTTTAATATGAAACGTATACCCGTCTTTGTCATTATCGTCGCGATATCGGACATCATATTGGATATTGAAAAAAAAACGCACCTATGATAAAGATTTTGCAGACACCATTTCGCTAATGGCGCTCGGCTATCGTCGTTTTTCTATGAAAATGACAGACGTATGAAAAACGAAGATTCCCGGAAGCTTTTGAGATCGTGGTCGACGGTCGTATTGTTTTAACTCAGATTTCATACCAGTGACGTCACGCGTAAGTGATATTTCCTCGATATTTTATTAATCTCTAACTTTTTTTGGTGAACTTCTAACAAATAAGTAATTTGCCTATTTAATTATACAATTTTTATCCTTTTTAATGATGTATGATTCACCTTTGTTGGTTCCGGCCAAGCTCAATAGGAAATCTTGGCATTCCTCTTTCATCGTAATCCGTTAAGTAGTTTTTGCGTGAAAGAGTAACAAACATCCAACCATCCATCCTCACAAACTTTCACGTTTATAATATGGAGTAGGATTAAAAATACAGTTATAATACTAGTACCTGGGGACAGAGGCCTGGTGACCTTAAATACAGGCATACAGGATTTCAAAACTCAAGATAGGCTATGACGTACATTTGACAAAACAAATCTTCATGCAATAATAAGTTACGCCATCTTGGTTTCCACCATACTTCAAATGTCAGCCATCTTGTTTTCACCATTTACCTCAACATGCCTCGCCTATAATATAATACGCCCAAATAAGGCACCAGTCACCCGGAACAACATTTTACATCTGGGTTATATTGTTATGTAGTTTGTGATTAGAAAAAAAATGAAGTTTTATTTATTACAAGCTTTGCCCGCGGCTCCGCCCGCGTAAATAAAGTATCACACGGGAGCACTGCTGTACTTTTTCGGGATAAAAATTAGACGTATGTGTTTATCCAGTGCTTAAACTACTTTAATTGAATCAAAGTCCGTTCAGTAGTTTTTGCGTGAAAGGTCATCCTCGCAAACTTTCACATTTATAATAGTAGTAGAATTATAGTTTATGTATAATATGAGAATTAGTGTTATATTAGGTTAAATTAATCTCTATGGTAATTGATGTCACCGAAAGGGAAAATGATATATTACATCAAACAATAAAGCTAAGAGAAGTTTCTAATAACTTTTTATCTTTCAGGTTTTTTTTCAGATGGCATGTCTCGATTTTTTTGTTATTTTATTGAAATGGAGGGAGTTGTAATGTCTGTTTTTGTTTTTCAGATTGCCGCTATATATGTACAATTATTGCTGATTTTTTGCATAGTTTTACATATATTTTCGTTTAAATTTAGCAGACGCCATATTTCAAAATAGCCGACTTTAATTTGGTTTGCCTTCCTTTACCTATGTTGCGACTATTGTTGTCTATGATTCGATTTTTTGTCCGTGGCGTCTGTTAAATTTGTCTATGGTTTTTAAACCTTTTGTTTATTATTAGCGCTTACTAACCACCAAACATAGATATTGCATCAATATTTATGTTTCAATCGCATGCATGTTGTATTTGTACAAAAATGGGCATTTTTATTATTTTTATTTAAATTAAAAATCCATCATAGATCACCTCCATTTCTATAAAATGTTTGTAAAATACGATCATATTAATATTTTTTTATAAAATATAATTCTGATAGTGCTATTATCCGTTCAATACCATCTATTGGTGGCTTTGTGTATTAATATGATCGTATTCCTATTTATATATACTTAGTTATTTTAGGGCCTTTCACAATGTTATATTTATCACAAGTTTGGTCTCTGTCGAAATAAAGTAAGAAAGAGACAAAACACGTAAATTACACTTATTAGATTGTGAAAAGGTCTCTTAATATATTTGATGATTAATATATTGTTGTGTATATAGACTTAAACGGCGAAGATTTCTCGAAGGAAGCTTGCAGGAGTATGGTCGCTATGTTGGATAAGGATAACTCGGGTGGACTCGGCTTTGAGGAGTTCAAATCTCTATGGATCGATCTGAGAAAGTGGAGGGTGAGTTAATCTTACTATAAGTCGGTGAAATAAAGACGGGGACAAAGACAATTGATGACTTGATTGAAGGAACAAAAAGTTTTTCCGTGTTCCTTGGTCATGGATGTGTATTGAATATGTGTATAATATAGTAAAAATCTTAAATATGTGTATAATATAAAAGTATTCAATATATTTATTTTCGTTGTCTAGTACGCGTAACACAAGTTCTTTGAGAACATACCACGGGACCAGATTGACGTGGTGTGGAAGCGCCCATGGATATTATATATAAGTAACATAAGGATTTGACCAGTAATTTTCGTTTTTCAATCACAGCAAAGAAAAATCGTCGATTGTTTTAGTCGTTTTTACTCCTGTAACTTTTTAATTTAGAAACTGATTACTGTACTTTTTTCATTTTTCGGTCCATATTCATGTTGCCTTTCGGAAAATATAAGAGTTTCGCTGATTAAGAACAAATTAATGTTCCCTATTTGAGTCCGTATAAATATACTAGCTGTTTCCAGCGGCTCCGCCCGCGTAAATATATATTATCGAGTATCCCGCGGGAACACTGTACTTTTCCGGGATGGAAAGTAGCCTATGTTTCAATTCAGAGCCTAAACTACTACCATACCAAATTTCATCTATATCCGTTCAGTAGTTTTTGCGTGAAAGAGTCCATCGTGAAAAACACCCATCTATCCATCCATACATCCTCTCAAACTTTCACATAGTAGGATAATCGTTTCAGTATTTGGACGTGTGTGTACAAAATGTGTGCGTTTATTTTTAGGCGACCTTCCGTCTGTACGCGGACGCTCGCGGCGCGGTGCCGGCGGAGAGACTGCGGGACGCCTTGCACTCGGCCGGCTACACTGTCAATGCGCACGTGCTCAACGTGCTGGCTCACAGGTGCGAAAATACTAGCTCGCCACACCGATGCCGGCAACGATGGCCGGATTCATTGGGACCAGGCCAGCTACGCAGGAGTTGTAGTGCCCGAGTGTGTGCGCAGTACACAAGAGCACACACTCACTCTCTCTTCTTTTACTCTCGCAACCTAGTGGGGCGGATGACCGACACGACTGGCAAGAGATCAGGCGCAGGGCAGACTTTTTACACGCCCATCCGACGCATGGATCATCTATCTTGTCAGACAATCAGGTGATCAGCCTGCACTTTCCTTACCGGACTTGGAAATAACATTTTTTTTGTTCCAACGCGGGAATCGAACCCACGAGTCACGACCTCCGAGTCGAGAGCAAAGCTCTAAACAACTGGACCACGGAGGCTGTTAAATAATACTCTTGACGGCCGATTACAGCAGACCCAGCAAGACCACCCCAGAAATGAGTCTACCGGAGGAACAGACACAAATTACACATTTTTGAAACGTTAATACCGTTCGTAGCAAAATATTTCTTGTTGTAAAGCAGCAAGTTGGAAGTTTCGTCGTCGAGAGAAGACAATGTTTCTATTCTTTCGTCGACGGTCAAGCCAGACCTCGCACGACAGCCATTTATGTATTTCTAAGCATTATTAAAAATATATATTAGCTATCTGCACACCTTGCTCCACATAAACTTTAACTGTGCAACATTTCATACTCCTCCGTTTGCACATCTTAGAACTCAACGTGTTTGCTTAACTCATAACAATATAATTTATTAATATATATTATATGATGAATGGTATTATTTTGGAACATTACAGATATTCAAGCGGCGGTAGCATTCACTTCAACGACTTCATTATGTGCGCTGTGCGCCTTAAGACCATGATCGGTGAGTACAACAGATAGATAGATATAGATAAATCAATAGACAAAAAGATAGAAAGATGAAGATATTTAATTGTGGTTGTATTCGTGTTGTATCTCCATAAAAATAATTTTGTTTTAATACTCTGTTTTTAATAAGTTTGTTACATTGATCCTACTGACCAACTGGAGAACAGTTTTGTAGGACTATATTTTGATTTTTGTGTAAACAATAAATAAAGATAGACAGTCGAGACCACAGCATATATACCTATTTAGTTTGTTAGATTACTTCTTTTAAAGGACATTGGGTATTTTTTTAATCCGCGTTAAAAAAAAAACCGTGACCCAAAACACACGTTACAATTTTCATTCACATCACATTCTCTGTAATTATTTTAATTCAGATCCATGGAGATGTGGAGATAATCAATAAATTGTTAATCATATTTTTATGAATATTCGTTGAAACGAGTTCAAATACCACAGTATTTACCCCGCCTTCGGCAGATATGCGACCTATGCTACCGTTATTATCCAGATTACATGTCTGTCTGAATTTTATCTTTGGTCGCCGTGGGTAATTGATTCATAGTAAAATATCCTGCCAAAGTTTTTTTTTTCTTATAACGTTTGTTCAGTAGTTATTGTATTGTATACAGCTCCTATTTTTTTCCTTTTTTTTTGTCTACAACTATTTAGTGCTATCTTAATATAGTGTCTCAAATACAGCAACCCTGCTATTAAGAGGCATTCATTACATTTCGACTTCATTTTTGCGTAAAATCGCCAATTATGGCGTTCTTGATCTCAATAACAAAGATACATTAACAATTTTGACATATTGAATAATGCACAAAAGCTATTGGCCTGGTTCGTAGCGGCCTCGCTTTTTGTTAATTTTGCTTAACTTTTTAATTAAACCCAAAATTGCAGACAAAGATTTTCATAAAATGCGCGAAGGCACTTTTTTGATCTCCTGGGTTGAACTGCTGTTCGAAGCAAATGAAATAATAAAATGAGAATGTTATCTCCTATATAGTCGTATAGCTCGTAGCGGCCTTAGAATTTTGAAATATCTTTGATTTAATATAGAAAAATCTTACTCTAAGCCAAAAAAACTTTGAAAATAGCTTCAAGTTAACTGTGAATTACTCCTATCTACGATAATATTATTAAGCAAAATTTAATATTAAAATTTATACCAGAACAATTGTTACTTCATAAGGAATAAAGATTTTATAATTTTTAAAGCATGAATTTATTAACCTATTTCAATAAAAACGATAAATACAACTGCAAAATTACTACAAAATGCGAAATGTCGGGAACGCTTCAAATACCTAATCTCCCAGAGTGCAGATTTGTAATAGGGCTCTTAGTTCTCATATTAACTTCAGCTAGAATTAGACTTTTCTTTTGCATTTTTAGAGTTTTATACTATTTTTTTATTGACATTTACAATACAACAGCTAACAACGAACCGCTTGAGAATCTGGAGAGGGAGCTGCAAGTGCCGTGAACATGGATGCAGACAAGTATACCACAGAATTGTGCTCCTCGCGTCGATACATACATCACGTGCCCGTCGCATTGTCACATGAATGTAAACATTTGTATTGGCTGAATAGTCGGCCGCGACCTCGTCGCGCCAATGAAAATCGCGCGGGAACCGTACGTTTTGCCTCGACTAAAAGTACCGTTTGTCCTTCCCCGTTGCCTATTCTACATTTCCTTAAAATCGGTCAAGTAAGTGCAAACAAGCAATCAAATATTATATCCTCTTTACAATATTAGTGTAAGTAGAATATAGATTAACTAAATAACTATATTCTATACTAATATTTTAGATTATAGAATATGATAGAACTTAATTAGTTGAAAAAGTCATTTGACACATGCCCCAGAAGTGAAATATTAAAAAACATGTCTCCTTAATGTCGGGTAAAGTTGGCTCGATACGTTGCGAATAGGATGGCATATCTTCGCGCTCTCGGTGTACTGTCAACCAGTTGTTTACATTCCTGGTATAATGTATTTGGAAATTATGAATATATTGGCACATCTAGATTTATTTATCGACGATCGCACTACACGTAGAAACAGCACACTTCACTAGATGGCGCTTTTTTGACTTCAAATTGTTTTTTTTTTTTCTAGATTGCGCTTTGCCAAATTAGTAACGAAATATGACATTCTTTTTTTTGCGGTTAAATTTGAAATATAAATGGTGAGGTTTGATGTTTCCAATTAAATAAATTGTTTGTATCAGTTATTAAAGTATGTAATGATGATAAAAATGTAAATGCATAATTTTTATTTAATTTTTAAAAAATTATCTGACTACAGACAATTCTCCACTGAGTTATTATCTGATTGTTTTAAAAAATCTAGAAAATAGCTCTTCCACCATGCTTACTAACATATATTTCGAGTAAATGTGAAATGGAGAAAATAAAATTTACATCATTCTTAAATACATTTACATAAAATAATGATAAAAAATGCAACACTTAGTTCTTTTACATTGGATAATAAACAATACTAAATATTTTTTCTTCATTTTACATTTCACTGTTTGTGTCAAAATCCTCAGCCGAAGCCCCTTTTTTGGAGTTGGCTAAACCAATGCATAATATGTGTTAATGTTGCCATATTATTTCAGAAACTTTCCAAGGACGGTCATCGGGAGGTGACTACGCTACGTTTTCCCTCGAGGACTGGCTGAATCGCACAGTATACTCATAAACGCAGATGCCTTAAATTAAGTCACAAATACGGGTACCTAACAGTTATAAGTGTTGCCAGATACAAAAAGCCTGACCAGTAATAAATAACTTGCATTGAGAAACCTTTTTTTACTGTGGCAACAGTAGGGAAAGCTGGGAATAGTTAAATCTTTGATTCCTGTTTCGAGAATTTTCCGCGGAGATTTTTTTTTTTATTTCTGATCAGGCTATAAATCAGTTAAGTGTTGATTAAAATTTTACGTGTCAAATACTATATTAATATTTTTGTATCCACCGATTTTCATTCCACTGTGCGAAGCTTGGATTAAGAGATGCATTTTCTTTTGCAATTTATTTATGCGTATGACTTTTATATATTGATTATTGAGATCTGAATATATGTTTTTTTTTTTAAATTTTATTTATGTGTTTTATTTAATTGATTTGTTAGAGTTCGCCATGACTTGATAATAATACAACACAATCTTCTATCAACAAGATTTACTTACATAACAGAATTAATTGTTCTGAACTACTTTAAAACAATAAAAATTATTTATTACATAGGTATGTTTCCTACGACTTTGTACGAAAGAAAATCTCGCGGGAACCGTACATTTCCCCGGGACTAAATGTAGCCTAAGTCCTTTCCCGCAGTCTACTCTACATCTGTGCCAAATTTCATCAAAATCGGTTCAGTAGTCTCCGAGGCTGTTCAATGCAAACTATAAAATATTTCCACTTCATAATATCAGTGTAGACACAAATGCGACAAACCTTGTTTTTGAGTATATCAAGTATATTTAAATTGCATACAAATGTTATATTTTGTACTACCAGGGATTTTGATGATTTAACATTTTGAATGTAGTTAACACTCACAATGAGGGTTTTCGATATTTTTTCTGCCGCTAGGGGGCAGACCCAACGCGCGCAAAGCGTCATCTGGTGGCGTAAGTGGTGTCAAAAACGGTCAATAAGAATTTTCGATTCTTTTTCTGTCCCCAGGCGGCGCTGGGTAGCCCGACGGTCCTTGTCGTGTCAAAAAGCTGTCAGATGTCACGAATTTAAAAACCCTCATTTGCTTGTGTTAATATACAAGTACCTGGGTAACCAAGCTTAGCTCGGAGATCTAGTAGATTTAAAAATAAATTAATCACAAAAATATTTTACCGGGATTTGAACCCACCACATTCCGAAATACTGTTGGGTATTTTTTTTTTAATTTTTTTTTTTAAATTTTAAAAAAAATTAACTAATTTGCCAATCGGACTGACAGTCGAAATTATTAAGATATTGTTGCACGACGAAAGAAAAACATTTATAACTTAAAAATGCGCAGTTTCCTGTGATAAAACCTAGCTAAACCGATTTTTTCTCTCCCAAAACTCTCTGCTTACTAAATTTCATAGTAATACTTGCAGCCGTTGCCGTGATTACGATTATATATATACAAGATTGTCTCGCTTAAAGTATAAGATCAAGTTAAACATCAAAGAAAAAGTGATGCGTATGCAACCTCAACCCCAATGCTCGTAATTAACTTACATGGTGTACGTTTAATCAAAACGAACTTGACGTTGGTTTGACGTTTATGAGAATACGATTTTGCAGTTTTAACATATCGGGTCTGGATTGTAACTGTATATATTATAGGATTTAATGAGCAGAATCGACCTTCTGGTAAAGGATCAAATTCCCTGATAGTACATTCACGAGCGCCGAAATGTATACGCACAAGTCTTAACTCGTGGCCGCCGCTACCAGCCTCACACCCCAGGGGCCGTACACCTTACACGTCCCCACTCGGCGCAGACGGTGGGATCAACAGCCACTCTTCCTCTGGGACCGTTAATGTTACAAATCCTCTCGCGGGGGCCTTACATATTACAGGTCCTCCCACTCGTCGCCATCGGTAGGCCGCTCTCCCGCAGGCACCGTACACGTTACAGATCCTCCCACTCGTCGCCGTCGGCGGGTACGTCGGTGGCCCGCGGCAAATCGTCTATCGCGCGTAAGTGGCGAGCCTGCCGCTGGATGCGTTCGCGGATCTGTAGCCGCACGAGGAGGCTGCAGCCGTCTGTAATCGTCATCGTTATAATCAATATTACCTCTGTGGCTCAGTGGTTAGCGCGTCGGCGCTCAAGCCGAAGCGCGGGTTTAAATCCCGCCGAAGGGACAAAAAGTTTTTCTGTGTTCCTGGGTCTTGGATGTGTATTAAATATATGTAGGTATAGTATACTAAAAATCTTAAATATGTGTATAGTATAAAAGTATTAAATATATTTCCGTTGTGTGTGTGTGTGTACTAAGTATACTCAGTACAGGACCAAATTGACGTGGGGTGGAAGCATCCATAGATATTATTATTTTTACTAGCTGACTCAGTGAAGGTTAAAGGTGTAAAATTAATTTACGACGCATTTCTCGGACCTACCGAATATACACAAAAAAATCATAAAAAAATCAGTAAAGGCGTTTTAGGAGTTTCAATTGATTTCAAATGAAATGTTAAAATTGAAAGTTATAATCGTGAAGTGATTGGTAATTATGAAGTGATATAAATGAAGTTATAATTTGGTGAAATAGCATTTAAATTGATAAAAATCATTATATAAATCGTAAAGTTTATAATTTCATAACTTTTAGACATGTTAAGATTCGAGTTTAATGAAATATTACTGTCGCAATTTGAGTGATTCTTATTTTTTTAAATAAATTTTCATACCTTTTATAATATTAATTATTATATTATATTTTTAGGAACCAGAAGTGGATTTAAATAAAAAAATACAAACGAAGCCGAGAAACGACTTTTATTTAAAACTAAAACTAATTTAAATTACAAAAATAACAGCTTATCAATTTAAAATTACGATTTACCAATAAGAAAACTTAATACAAACTACAAAGAGCTGATTTAGTAAACACAATCATAAAAATAACTACACAAATGAAAAATAATTAGATACCAAAGTTAATAAGGAAAGATCTCACCAAGCAGTTACACCCCTTTCGGTCCCAAGTCCACGAGCGAAATAGGCCCATAACTCAGAACCGACCGGTTTATATACCCACCGTGGGGAGATGTTGCCTTAATGAAAAAATAATAATTGACTAACTATCAACTAATAATATAATCATTAATGTTATCATCATATTTACCAACATCATTGATGGTGTAATACAGGAAGGACAATTCAAAACATATAAGATTACTAGTTGGCCCGACAAGCATTGTTTTTTCTCAACTATGAACAGCTATAAGTAACTATAACGACACATACAAGATGCACCAACATATACACCTACACCTCCATATACTACTACATCTACTACACCTATCAATCTACTGGTACTACTGCAACAACCGACCCCTGCCGATCGCCAGCCTAAATCTGACTCTCTCTGCACCTATTCCAGCTACACCTATTCCACTTACCCAAGCTGTTGCCCGACAGATGCTCGCCGAGCTCCAGCAGCTCGGCGAGCATCTGTCGGTGGGGCGCGAACACCGCACAGTTGGAGGGGAAGTTGCGACCGCCGCCCGTCGCCAGCTGGGATCTGACTCTCTGCACCTACTCCCGCTACACCTACTCCACTCACCCAAGCTGTTGCCCGACAGCGCCAGCAGCTCGGCGAGCATCTGTCGGTGGGGCGCGAACACCGCACAGTTGGAGGGGAAGTTGCGACCGCCGCCCGTCGCCAGCTGGGATCTGACTCTGCACCTACTCCCGCTACACCTACTCCACTCACCCAAGCTGTTGCCCGACAGCGCCAGCAGCTCGGCGAGCATGTGTCGGTGGGGCGCGAACACCGCACAGTTGGAGGGGAAGTTGCGACCGTCGCCCGTCGCCAGCTGGGATCTGACTCTCTGCACCTACTCCCGCTACACCTACTCCACTCACCCAAGCTGTTGCCCGACAGCGCCAGCAGCTCGGCGAGCATGTGTCCGTGGGCCGAGAACACCGCACAGTTGCGAGGGGAAGTTGCCACCCGTCGCTAGCTGGATCTAAGCCCCTCTCGCCGTTAGCAACATCTTCAAATTCTCCAAATTAGGTAGTGTGGTATACGGTACACCTGTAATTATCTTATAATTTAAACGAGACCATCATGTCGGTGTTCGGTGTTCGGCGCACGCGCTCGGCGTACGGACGTGTGTTAAGTATTGTGCGTGGTTAGTTAAGTTGTTATCTCGAGAAATAATCTAAATTCTATAACTTTAATACGCCTGCTACCAAATATAAAGTCAATTATTTCACTTAGGCTCTCAGCTCATAGTGCAGACTGACTTTTCTCAATCTTGTTTCGGTCTTTTTAGTGCATTGCTTAGGTATCCATCTTTTTTGCAGTCGGGTATTTTTTTTATTTTAATTATTTATTTAATTTTAGATTTTTTAGTTTATCCAACACTCACTTTGTCGATTTTATGCAAAAATACGATTTGAATGCATTGGTTACAAATTTATTTGAATGATTTAATTAAAATGGTTGTAATTATTCCCGATAAAAATATTTTTTTGCTATATTAGTAAACAAAACCTATATCATTAGTTTACTACATCGTATACAAAAACATTCATTATGGTTAGTATGAACTTAAACGCACAAATATCGGAGATATTTCCAAATATGTTCCTGCGGCCGTATACTTCATACACTTTAACCTAGGCGTGACGTCACAGCTAGGTACGACTTTAGTATGGAGCGTTTTCACGAGACTTTCGCTGTGCCTTTGGAAATATTGACTTTTGATATACTGTTTCTTTTGAGAAGTTACTCATATTTAAGAGTACTATTCATTTATGCAATAAATAATATGTGAGTTTCTGGTCAGGCTATATATCTACATTGTACAATTGTTCCTTTTAAAAAATAAGATATTCTTACCATATTTTGTGTGTCGGCCTATTCATTATTGTTAGAAACAGTTTCAGGTTGTTTAATCCATACACGTTTTTATTCTTTAACATATCAACCTGAAAATAAGATTTTTTTATGAGAAAAAAAAGTCTCACCAACATAACCCAACCCTGTAAACCAAGTGAATATCAAAAGACACATTCACAGTTCGGACCACTTCAAATATGGTTCAGTGGTGATCCAATGAAAATAAGTTTTACAATATAATATTAATTAAATGTAATTTTTAATGTTATTGTCATACTATATATACCATTATAAAAATAATGGTGCCATCAAGTACCCCAATAAAGACAACACTAAGCAGCTTTCAGTTTTCCCCCTTTACTAATAAAAAAAAGTCGCCAGCAGTATTTCCGGACCTTTACAACCTGCTAATCTCAAGAAGGGAGCGTATTCCCTCCTAAAGGCCGGCAACGCATTTGCAACTCCTCTGATGTTGCAAGTGCGTTGCGTGCGCAATAATCGCTTTCCATCAGGTGATCCGTTTGCCACCCAATTTTATATATATATATATATACAGGGTGACCTGAAATTCGATACATTCCTTTGAAAGACAGAAAGTAGACCTCATTTACAGTAATATTTTTCATGGCATCCCCTATCCGAAAGTTGATATTTACAAAGTTATTGAAATTTCAAAAAAATTTTCTTTATTTTCGACTTTTTGACTTTGACATGACGTATTTTTAAAAATGTTTGTCTTTTTAGTGATTTTTTTATGTATTTTAACCGTCAATGAGTCAAATATTATTTTTAAGGAATAAATAGGGACAAACTAAGCGAGAATTTTTCATTATGAGACATGAAACAGAATTTTCTTTTAAGAAAAATGTACATTTTTCTTAAAAATAGGTGATTTTCTTAAAAAACTGTATGATACAATGCGTACAAATACCTTAAATAACTTTCTTACCTCATAAGCTTCCAAAAAAGGTACAAATATGTACATAAAAATATGAACATGTAATAAACAAAGACAAAACAATCATCAGGTAACGTTATGTCAAGAATTACTCTACCTGAGGCGACCTTTTTTTCAATTATTTCCTTTGTTCAAACTTCGGGATGTTTAGGCTACTGTCGTCGCGGCCCTTTCATCATATTTTGTTTGTATAATGGGCATGGATATGACAGTTATATTGTAACTGTAGGTCTAAGGGGCATCACAGAGGGCCATTTTAATTTATTATTTTACGTTAAGATAAAATATTGCTGCTATACAATTTGTATGAACTATCACAGACGGCTAAGATACTATATATTCTCATATTACAGTACATTTTATATGCTGGCATCTTAAGATAAAATATTATAAACATACCGGCATATTTAGCGGAACACAAAAAAAGGTCCATAATTTAAAAAATATGGTTTCATTTGTTTTACTTAAAATGAGACCACATTAAGAACAGATTTTGCGAGTAAAGGCTATTTGTGAAAAATTGTACATTTTTTAACTTTCCATGTAACCGGAAAAATGAAAATTAATATTAAAATAACAATTAATTAAATTAGAAAAATGGTGATTAATATCGCGTATTTCATCTACGTGCTCTTATTAAAGTTTCTACCCGTCTAGGCATACTGAGAATGATGTTATCGATGGTCTCCTGGGTCCGCCATTCCTCAACTACGGCGATTCGCAGTTCACCCACGTTGGCAGGAGCTGGAATTCTGGACTTAACTTTTCTTTTCAGCACGTCCCAAACATGCTCTATTGGGTTCATATCCGGTGATCTCGCCAGCCACTCCATAACAGTGATATTCATATCATTAAGACAAGCTTGAGTTACCCGAGCGGTATGCGGCCGAGCATTATCTAGCATGTTACCTGAAGAAAATTGTTGATTTTTGTATACATTTACTATCAATGCAAGTGTGATCTATTAGCATTATTAATAATATTTACAACTGAGGTGATATTGTGTTAAATATTTATTACAATTCAGTTATTTTATACCTATCTTTTTTATTATTATTTATTATCTATAGTCTATTATATTACACTTGTGAGTTAAATTATGAATAAAAACAATTTGATGATATAAAATTGATTATAATAAATATGCAAATAAAATTGAAGTGTCTGTTTGTTGTTTATAAAAAAAAATCTGTCCGTCTATCTGTTTGTTGCGGCTAATATCGGGATTCTAATCGAATCTAATCTCTTTATCAAAATCACGTAAAATAATATCTTTTTTTAGGTGCTTGGTAGAACTGCTTTTTTTTTTTTTCGGAAGGGTCTACGCTAAGGGTCGGGTTAAGACCGCTGTAGCTAAATTGGACTATAACTAGCCTGGTGGCTAGTTTATTAGGTAAGAGTCGATGGGAGGGTTTGACCCTCCCTAACATCACCCGGGTGATGTTCAGTGGTAGAACTGCATCGATTAGATATATATATATATATATATATATATATATAGATTTAAGCAGATATTTACTCTGTGCAGATAATGTATTATTTGGTCATTGGGTAGTTGGTGTAGATGTAGGAATAATAACTGGACTAAGTACAGTGAGCCAAAAAACGAGCCGAGCGAGAGGTTGGATGAGAGGCCGTGTGTCTCTTTCTGGTAGGGTGACAATAATATTTTCTGCTGTGTAAGACAAACTACAAAGCCAATATTCTGAAACACTGACATAATTATATCTATGGCTTTTAAAAGTCGACGAGATTGAATAGTGTATAACCGCCTCCTTTTTGGAAGTCGTTAAAAAAGCTGGAATGTTGTGATGAATGAAAGAGTGACGGCGGCATACAACAGATTTGAAGTGAAACTACTTTATCGATGTATGGGAGAAATTGTATAGCAATGTAAAAAAATTGTAACTTTTTCTGTTACGGGCCATATTTATTCATGTTTTTTCTTTCGTCGTATAATTCCAATAAGATATGAGTAATTAAGAATTCTAATGTCAAATACGCGTAGCGCTAACTGCGCTGGCACTTAGATTTTTGACCAATTGGTCTCGGGTTCAAATCTCGGTCAGACGAAATATTTTTATTTCTTTTTTTTTATAATTTTTGAAGTCAAACATTTTCTTTAATGATTGTTCATCAGGCACGATAAGAGTGTTTTTGGATTTTTAATGATTAATAATGTTTCACTTCTGCTACGTGTATTCTGTACATGTCATTTCTTTTTTTAATTCTCTGCCTTACGTAAACACTATTCAAAATCAAATCAAATCAAATCAAATTGATTTGTTTTGATTTGATTTGATCGTAAACACTATTGAGCTATTTGTCGCACATTTCTTCGTTGTTGGGAAACGAGTACAAACAAACGTGTATTAACAATAAGGGCCTTATTCGACTATGCACACTACGTATTTTTTCTCAGTACTCACTACAATTCTAGGCGGTAACTAGTTTATAACAAAACGTAGTACAGATCTAACTAATCATACTATAACGTCACTCGATTTAATGTTAACACTTAAATACTATATTAATATTACAATGTTTTAACTTACATATGGAACGAAATTTATTATTGCAAACAGCTTATCTTTCAGTTCGACAAGTATATACATAACATTTTTTCGCCATTTTGAGTGATAAACCATCAAATAATTAATAAAAACATAGTTACACGAATACAGGAAGTATAAAATAAAAAATATTTTATATTATAATATTATCCGTCGTTCAGCGTAAAATATGTGTAATAGCGTATCTGTTGTCACGGAAGAAGGATATAATATATGGAAGTAAGACTAAAATCGAAGCCGTAGCAGTAGCAGCTATTTGTCTCACAAAACATCAAAGGCCATAAGAGTAAAAGAGAAAGCCATCTCCATGTCTTTTCGTTTTTTTTTAAGGTTGGCTCAGGCATTCGCAAGTTAGCGTTGGTGTCCAGTTTTAAGACGTTGGAATTACGACTTTATTACCTATAATTATGTGACATTTTAAATTGGTAGCAATTTACTGTCTCAATGTTGGCAACTGAAGTACTGACAGCTAATGTCATTTGTAACAAGGTCTCATGGTGGAGTAATAGTGTTCTGTGCTCATGATATTTAATTACTTACGTGCTACTGATACTATATCCGATAGGATTATTAGTGTTTTGTGTACTATAATCGCAGTAAATATTATTAATATCTATTTAATACTTATAACATCTATGGCCTTTGATAGACTATATAAATAGAATTGATAAATAAACCCAAGAGGGTTCTTGCTTTCGGGTTACTAAAATTTTTGCGTTTTTTCAATTATTTTCATTAATTATAAATTACGAAAAAAACCAAAAGAAAACTTAAAATGACTGTAGTAACAATAGAAGGAATACCTCTAAAGGTAAAGAATTTTAATATAAGTTTGTAACTTTAAACCTACAGCTAATTATTATTTCAACTTCTTACTTCTGTTATTAACGGCGTTTATTATTCTAAGTTCAACTTATAGTCCAAACCATACTTCAGACTGTAAAAAGACAATAATGTATAAAGTTTTCTAATAAGTACATAAATTGTGAAATATAATTATCCTTACGAAATTATTTTATTGAAACTTGCAAGATAGATCATGTATTAGGATATATTATAAATAAGTTAATTAGCCTTATCATATTTACTGTTTTTCAGCATACTATAAACCAATGTGTCGGAATAATATCAAAAGTTATAAAATTTGACTTCGAGGCACTTAATTTTACGCCAAGCTCAAGAAAAGGACTAAAAACATTACATATAAATGTCATTGATAATATGAAAGTTAACGAGTGTGTTCAAAAATTGAACGGACTGAAAAGGCAAAATTTGGTGTTTACAGCCTACATACCGAAGACACAACCATATGTAAGAGTTTTTTAGTAAAATTCTATTTGATTTAGTTTTATTACCTACAAGGTTTTGTATATACAGTGTCACTACATTCTCAATGTCCATTGGGATTTTTTTATTTTTATTTCATGACATTGTCATAGAAATATGATGATTGCCCAGAGATATTAAAAAACTGTTTTACTGTACCTACTTTTACTACCTACTTATTAAACAGTATTATCTTAGAATAAAAACTGTCTAAAATGTCAATACAAGCCTATTATACTGGCAAACTATATGTGCCAAACAAATCTATCCATAATTTAGGTAAATGCTATGTAAGTAGTTCTTCTGTTTATTATTAAATAAATTAATAAAAAATATTTTTGTGAACAACAATCAAACATTGCACGCATTTTATGGCGGTAATAAACTATAGCAAATAATAAAATAATTTATACTATTTTACTTTGGATTATTTGCTAACATTCCTTGCTAACAATTAAAAATCATCTCCTCCCCTCCTAATTAAGTGTTTTTTTTTCTAGATAAACCCAAAGATCAAAAAGTTCAAACAGGGAAAGAATAGAAACAGACATTTGAAAATGCCACAGAGTTTTAGATTGTCTTCTGACAGGGTAAGAATCATACTAGCTCTGTAGCTATTGGCTTTGATTTTTTTAACCCACAACGAAAACATAAGGGTGTTATAAGTTATATGTGTGTGTGGCATCGTAACTCCCAAACAGATGAACTAATTTTAAGTTAAGTTTTTTTTGCTTAAAAGCTGACGCGATTGAGAGTGTTAAAATAAATTTTTCGCTAGGTAAGCAATATGAGGACACCCCTGTAGTTAAGGATAATGTTATACTTAGCAGTTATAACATTAGTACCTGGGTAACTTGGGGAGATTTCCTCAGAGTTTCGATAAAGGACACTGGCGAATCCTGCCTGATTTTCCATCAAGCTCTAACATATATGGTTTTATAGTACTTAAAAAGTTGTAATATATATATATTTTATATTTTTAGGACTAGGGAAAAAAGATATGAATCTCCGAATATCAGAGAATTGATATACAAAATACGTACTTATCTGTGGTAATCGTAGTCATCATATCTATATAGTTTATGGTTGCCATGCTGTTAATTGTCAATTTCAGGCGTAAAAGCTCCATCTAGTGGCCCAGTAGATAGATTTATTTTAATTGGAGTATAAAGTTATTTTCTTTTTCTATAGCTCAGCAGTTTCTTACTAGTTTTATGAAAAAAAAATGTTACTTGGATGTGAAATAGATCCCTCTATAGTCTATACTATTCATATTTATATACTAAGAAAAATAATTATTATGTTTTTGGTTTTCATAACGTGAAAGCAAACAAACAAACTAATTATTAATTACCATTACGTAATTGACACCGCAAATAATAGATGTCGCTTTTCCGCAACCACTAGAGCAATATATTGAACAATGAGTTAGGTTATATTTAATCAATTATCTTTTATTCCCCGAGTTTGATGTATAATATTATTGTTATTTTTGTTCCTATGTTCATAAAGAACAACTTACAATAAATACTTTTTGTAGCCTCGTATTTTAATTACTGGTCAGTAAATGTATGGCTACTTGCCGATCTCCTTTGAAAAAGAATCACAAAAATATTCATCTAACTGGGATTCATGATTGAATCATTCAGCATTTTCGAACAAAGGAAAAATTATACATACCAAACTGCTAATCAGACTGACATACAACAATAAAGTCGAAATGATTGATAAATTGTTGCACGACGTAAGAAAACACATTTATAGCTTAAAATGCAGTTTCCCAGGGATAGCACCTAGCTAGATCGATTTTTATCCCCCCAAAACGCCATGCATACTAAATTTCATTGTAATACTTGCAGCCGTTTTCAAGAAACCGAATATTTTATTTACTATAACCGATTATTATACAAGATTGACTCGGTTGAAGTATAGGATTATTTGATTTTGACAGATCTTTCATCTCACTCGCAACAACCTGATATACGAGATGCAGGACAAGTACACAGCGCTGATGGAAATCAACAAAGCTGTTGGCAATAAGTTGCTCTTTGAAATTGTTCAGGTATTTTCAGGTACCGGACATGGACATCTGCAACACCAGAGGGTCAATTCTGCTAAATAAAACCGGCAATAATACAATTACAATCAAGTAAAAAGCGCTAAAACTGCCAAACCGTTATTCTCGTAAACGTTTAACCAGCATGAGACGCGTTCTGATTGGTCGAAACTTCATAAAATAAGTTTATCATAACAAGTAGCTTCACTTTTAATACAATCAAGTCTACTTTAAATAAGAGAATTGAGGTTCAGTTAAGGTCGGCAACGCACATGCGACTCATCTGGTGTTGCAGGTGTTCATAGGCGCTTGTTTGGCCACATGTCATGGAAAAACTGCCAAACTTTTATACATTTAAAGTGCGGTTGCAGAGCACATACAATTTCGTACATTGACTCATCGCTACTTGTCTCTTTCACTCGCGCACGAATATATTGCTATCGCGTTTACACAGGAACGAGTACACGAGTCGATATACATATGCTCGGTGACAGCACTTAATTACAATATTATGTAGAATTCATCTCGGTCTATCTTTATTTAAAAGAGTTATACTAAATTTTGACAATATAAGAAAATAGTGTTTTTTTTTTTTTTTCAATTAGATGATAGACAAATTCCAATAATTTCAGGTTATTGAGCATCGTCTGAGAACTGTGTTGGACCAATCTGAGAACTGTTTTCAATTAAGCAGTAACTACAGGTTTAAACATCCCCATACAACTGACTTTGAATTGATCAAAACATGTCTAAGCAAGACCGGTAGCAAAGTAGAGCTGACCAAGGAAATGTTGAAACCTACTCCGAGAACATATGAACCTAAGCGTAAGTATTAAAAGAGATGCCTAAAAATCCATAGAAAAATAAACGCTGAGTGGACACCAATGAAATGATTGCCAACGGGTTCACTTTGAATAGTATTTAATGTCACCCAAAGGGCAACTCCGAAATACGCCGAGTATAGAAGTTACGATTATGCTGTGTAGTGGCTGCGGTAATAAATCATAAAATACTATATCAAAACGCTGATTCTGGCCGCTTAAACTTTGCTCAAGGTGATTTCGATAAAATAAATAATTAAATATCCTTAATAGACTGGTCTAGTGAGTTGAGTACTAGGAACCTAGAAGATGCTGTATCTTTCTTCTATGACAGTATTGGTACAATTCAGAGTAAATATATCCCGATAAAAAGAGTTAAGCAAAGTTCGTATCCAATCTGGTTCGCTCCAGTTTTTAAACGCCTTATTAGACAAAAGTACATATTTTTTTTTAATTTAAAATATATGGCATGATATCGGACCCATCAACTTTTAAATTACTACGTGATAGGGTTAAAAAATTGGAAGCTGAATGTTACCAAAATTACTTACAAACTACCGAATCAGCTATTGAAAAAATTCCCAAACATTTTTGGAATAATTATATTAAGTACAGATCTAAATCTAATATGCTCCCTAGTAACCTCATTTATAATGGAGACACAGTATCAAGGGGTAAGTTTATTTGCGAAGCGTTTTCTGATCATTTTCAATCATCCTTCTTTAACATATGTAATCGTAGCGATAATAACATTATATCCTCATCATGCTCAAACTTTACTGATTCCACTTCACATCTTAACTCAATTGAAGTCAACCTTGAAAATGTTAAATATTTTCTAAAACATCTTGATCCCCACAAATCTGCTGGTCCGGATAACCTATCTCATTTTTTTTCTCACAAGTTTCTCATTCGCTGCTACGAGACTTTATCATTAGCAGTATCTTTGTTATTCACTAAATTCCTTTTCATCTTGCACAGTTCCTAAAGCTTGGAAATTGGCCTATATCATTCCCGTACACAAAAAGGGAGCTAAAACAGAAATCGTAAATTAAAGACCAATTTCCAAATTATGCACTTTGGCTAAGGTCTTTGAACGTATAATTTATAGGCAAGTTTATGCGTCGCTGAGCAAAGTTTTCAGTCCATCACAGCATGGTTTTTTTATCAGGTAGATCTCCTTTTACAAATCTTGTGCTTCTGAGCGATTTCTTATAAGAATGAAATCTAAGATGGACGTAAATAAACAATATGTCTACACTGATTATAGTAAGGCGTTCGATCGTATTGATCATAATATTCTAAAAACTTAACTATATCACATCGGTATCAAGGGTGTTCTCTTTAGGTGGTTCTGTTTGTGGGAATAGTGGACGCCCCAAAGGGAAATCTCCGACCGAGCGAGATGGTATGCTCGGTCAGGTCGAAGCCCACTTGTATGAATTTCAGATGTCGTATATATAGTGCCGATCATAGAAAACTTCGATAGCGCGATTCAGGATTGTGGCACTAATTAGTCTGCCACATCACTTCCCCTCCAAGACCGGAGGTCGAATCTTGAGTATTCTTGCTTGAGTTGCCAGGTGCCAGAGAGTCCCAGTGAGTCGGAACTGTGCTGCTTGCTGCAACGGGGTCCAGTGAGTCGGAGTGCTGCCGTGCGGTGCTGATGCTACACGTGCTGACCAGGAGAGATATGCTCTGCTTACTGACTGGTCGTTGTAGTGAGGTGCCGTGCTCGATGAAGCCGGTGAGGGTTCGACTAGGCCGCGGTGCGTTGAGGCTGGTCGAGGTACCCGATGAGGCTGAAGCTAGCTGGCGTGGTGCGGAGGGGTGGGGTGAGTGACGATGATGATGATGATGTCCAGAAGGAGTCGTTGTTCTGTCGAGGGTCACCAATGTGGTGGCAAGCTCCGAAGCGAGATCTCTGACCGAGCGAGATGGTATGCTCGGTCAGGCCGAAGCCCACTTGTATGAATTTCAGATGTCGTCTGTATATTGTGGCACTAATTGGTCCGCCACATGTTCTTATCTTGATAACCTCTATCAAGCTGTTGTTGTTAACAACTACATGTCTAGTTGGGTTCCCGTCGCAAGTGGCGTTACGCAAGGCTTAGGCCCTCTTCTGTTTATAATTTTTATCAATGACATTGATATATTTTTTTAAATTCATTCTTCCTATACTTTGCCGATTACATGAAATTTTTTTATCCTATTTCCTCGTTTAAGGATGCTGATACACTTCAAGCGGACTTAGTTCGTTTAGAATTCTAGATAGATACTGCGAAGAAAATAAATTAAACCTCAACCCCAAGAAATGCCTATTAATCACCTACAGTAGAAAAACTAATATTATCACGACTACATACTATCCAAAAGGTTTTGAAATCCAAAAAACAGACGCTGTGTGCGACTTAGGTGTCTTTCATGATTCTAAGCTGATGTTCGATTCTCACGTTGACCATATTATTGCAAAAGCCTCAAAGGCCTTGGGATTTATTATGAGACTAAGCTCCCCTTTCAAAATACTATACTGCACGTACGTTAGTAAGTACGTACGTACGTAAGTAAGAAGTCACTTAGAATACGCCTGTCAGATTTGGAATCCCTGTTATGATAAATACATAACTCAGATTGAAAGCATACAAAAGCGTTTTATACGATTTCTATGCTACCGCCTAAAAATACCGTACAGTTCTAATGATTATCTGTCTCTGCAAGAAATTCCACATTCAACCTTTGTTTATTCGCCGACATATAGTAGATTTTATATTTATACTTAAAAATAATTAACAATGAAATTGACTGTCCAGATCTTCTTAGTAAAATAAACTATTATGTACCTACTAGGCAACGCCGATTTAATCCGCTGCTGGTTATTCCACGTTACAACTCCGACTACAGGCGTAACTCCTGCTTGGTGCGAGCTAGCATTGAATTTAATAATACTTGTAAAAAATTCTCTTTTGATCCATACACATTTAATAGCGAGAATGCAAGAGATAAGCTAAACCTTCTTCGTCTTTGAACAATAAACTTTGTTAAATTTAGATTTATATAAGTACTAACTTTGATTTTGAATGTTGTTGCTAATATTTAAGTGTTTGCTTGTTTGTACTTTTCTTTATTTACTAATTGTGAAAACCTATAATTGGCTTCGCTTTTACTATGCCTAGACTATATTTGTAATATTTATAAGCTGTTGGTTTTCTAAAATAATAAAATTAAAATTAAAATTTTGTGATGTGTAATTAAACAATGTCAGTCAGGAATGGTTTGATTTCTGTCTGAATCTTGTCTATTAGTGCGTTGTTTCTGATAAGGACGGCAGCCAGGCCCCAATACATTGCGTCCAGAAGCTCCGCGCGTATTTTTTTACTAACGCGCGTATCGTCCATCGTCATCTGACGTGATAACGTCTTATAAATCGAAGAACGCCGGCTGCATGCACGAGAAATTGACATGTTCCGTCTGAGCCGATCGTGCCAGCGAGAGCGCGTTACATAACGCCTAAGCGTTCGGCTTGTGATGACGTTATTACGTAAAATTATCGTCCGTAAACCGACATAACAGACAATAATAAAAATTATTTTGTTACAGTGGCAGACAGCATGCCTTTGAGCACTGTTCAGGGAGCGATAAGCAAATACTCGTCGGCGATACAATTAGAGGTAATTTGGACACTCACACGCACAAGCAATATTTGCATTCAGAACGTGAAATAAAATATTTTTTGTATTCTATATGACATTTTCGTATTTGTATCGGGTAAAATCGATTATAAATTAAGAATGGATTTATGAATCTTTGTTACTCTTTCACGCAAAAACTTGTGAACGGATCTCGATGAAATTTAATATAGTGGCAGTTTAGGTTCTGGATTAAAACATAGGCTACTTTTTATCCCGAAATAGTACAGTATTCCCGTGGGATGCCCGATACTATATTTTCCGCGGGTGGGGGCGCGGGAAAAAGCTAGCCATTTTTAGTTTTGCCTATTAGTCCGTAGTAGTAGTATTATTCAATTTCACACTATTCATAGGCTGCTGGATTTGCAGGCTGGATGGTCAGGATGCCCTTTTAAACAAATTCCCCCTTACTAATAAAAATATTTATACAGTGTATACAGCTATGTCCTTGTCTGATACGTCGGAAAAGTAGCTTGACTACCAAAGACAAAACATTGTATAGCTTATTTATACACATTATAAATATTTTTATTATTAAGGGGGATTATGTATTAAAAAAAACATTTTGACGTTAATATTTTTTTATTCCAGCTAGTGAAGTACGTGAACAGCCTGCAGACGGACGCGCCGGTGGCGGAGGGCCAGATCGAAGCGGCCGCGCAGGCCAAGGTGCGCGAGCAGTTCAAGAAGCTGGCGCCCTCTATACCGTATGTGAGTGATTTTACATATATCCGACTACTATAAATGTGAAAGTTTGTGATGATGGTTGGATGGATGTTTGTTACTATTTCACGCAAGAAGTTTAAGCTCTGCAAGGCGATGCGAGCCATGCTCGGGCGCAGCGCAATCGCGTGTCGTGCGTGACGTGTATTTTATTTTCAGGTATTTCAAACTTTTTATTACAAATATAAAGTTTGAAGAAGATAAGCATTAAATTAAAACGTTTCCAAATTGGGAGAGCGCGCGCCATGTCCTTTCTACTGTTATATCTACTATCTGTGAAAACTTTTAATTGGCCTTCTTGTGTTATTCTTAAGTTTCTATTTTATGTATGTTAGCTGTAAGTTTTAAAGCAAATAAAAAATAAAATAATCGACGCATGTGAGGCAATTGCGTGGTTTGTGTCTAAGAAATGCATTTCTGATGTTTATGGCTAGCAAAGATGATGGGATTACTTAGGTCTTAGATGAAAGTTCACATTTATAACGTTTTATGTTGCAAATGTGTTCATTAAGACCAGCAAAGAATGGTAGGACTTAAGAGGAGCGCACATGCGTTTAGTTTTATGTAGGTAACTGAACAAATAATAAAAATACTTGTATCATACAAAATATTTATTTTATATATATAATAATATATAAAAATGACGATAATAAAATTGAAAACATGCACACACATGCCTCGATTATGCTTGGTGAATTGATATTATTGCAGTCCATGTTGACTCTAGTCTTAAACAAATTTTCGTCTTTTAAAATATTTAAATTAACTAAATATATAAATATAACATCGCACATGCAAAGTCCACATTTGAAGGTACCAAACAAAATAAAAATTGTTCGAATATTCCTGTTGGTTTTGTAGAGACAACAAAATAAAGAACAAAAACTTTGGGAGCGATTTACTCGAAAGTTGCCTGCAAGAAAGTGCGTTGTTTTTGATAAGGACGGCAGCCAGGCCCCAATACATTGCGTCCAGAAGTATTTTTTACTAACGCGCGTATCGTCCATCGCATGTAGGCCGCCGACATTTTGTCTTGAAGCTCTACGCACGTCGGTTTACGCGCGTAATTCGCCTTTCTGGACAAGGTCTAGGAGACGCGAGCATTTTAAGATAGCTATCAAAAATTGAACTTTACTCACGTGCAGTGAAAAGAGATACACATTTCATTGCAAAAGCGGCGCCTTCGACATTGACTTCGATTTGATATTCGAACTCTCAAAGTTTTTTCCTGCAATGAAACATGTATCCTCTTGTGTTTTGAATGGAGTAAAATTTTGAAAAGCTATCTTAAAAATGCAGCGTCGCATCTCGTCGCGGTGTGTACTGACCCTTAGTCAGTGAAACTGGGGCAATAGTTTACCTTCTTACATTTTAATGAAGCATTAACACTAAAGTTGCGTAACCTTTGCAGATCGTGATCAACAGTCTGACGAAACACGTCCTGCCGCGGTGCAACGTCACTTTACTGCGGGTGAGTAAGCCCACGTACCCACGAGAGTTTTTTTTTGTGAAACCATCGACGTAGCACCTATCTTTAGGCTACGTTCCCACGAGCTGTTTCTGGTGGTCGCGACAGAACAATACAAACGCATGGTGGTGACTATAGGGTGAGATATTAATCTGAGGTTGCGTGTGTTTTTATTAATTTTATAAATTTCTAAGCGTCAGTTATTTTTTTAAAAATGTTGGCTTTCTGCACATCCCTCCACATAAACTGTGCCAAATATCATACTCCACCGTTTGCATATTTTTTTTTAAAAGTGGTAAGAAGTTTTCTCTTCGCCTATCTTAAATGAGACAACTTGCACGAACGGCTGCAAGTATTACCATAAAATTTTGTATGCAGGGAGTTTTGGGGGAAGAAAAATCGATCTAGCCAGGTCTTATCCCTGCGAAACTGCGCATTTTTAAGCCATATATGTTTTTTTTCATCGTGCAACAATATATCAATAATTTCGACTCTACTATGTTAGTCCGATTGGTGGTTTGGTATGTATGTATAAGTTTTGTTTTGTCCGAAAATTCGGAATGTGGCGGGTTCGAATCCCGGTCAGATAAGTATTTTTATGTTTTTTTTATCAGACCTTCGAGCAAGGCTCCGTTACCCAGGTACTTCCTACTACTATTATAAATGTGATTGTTGGTGAAGATGGTATATGCTTGATGACTATGATGGCTCTCACGCAAAAACTACTGAGCGGATTTCGATGAAATTTGATATGGTAGTAGTTAAGACTCTGCATTAACACAAGGCTACTTTTTATCCGTACAGTATTCCCATGGGATACTGTACTTACGCGGGCGGAGCCGCGGATTAAAGCCAGTATGTAATATGATGATGTTTCCAGATATACGGCGAGCCTAGTCTGCCCAAGCTTCCGACTATGGAGCAGTTTATCGGCAAGCACCGCGGCACGATGTTCCGGTCACCGCATCTGTACAACTGCGTGCACGCGCAGGTGCCAAACGCGGAGGTGCCCGCGCTGCTGGCCGCCGACAGCACCTGCGTCGGTGAGTGTACAGCACCGGGACAGAAAGAGCATCGGCTAGTGTCGGATCCTCGTAGAGGATCATCCCTGTCAAACACTAGGCACAAAGCTACATGCACCGGAATACGGAGGGCCATAGAAAATCTTGAGCATTGAAAATAGAACATTGGGTGTGTTCCACTAAGCGTTCACAACGATCACGCTCACGACCGCAGTCTTTCCCGTTCCACTTGCTTGTGAGCGTTACTGTCGTAAACTCAAGTGGAATGGATTATAGAGCGTTTTGAGCGTGGAGGTAAATAATACAAGCGGCAAGTTAATAAAAAGAATGCAAAAGAATAAGAGGTTAGGATAGGAGGTAAGTCTTGAAAAGAAACTTAATAAATTATTGTTTAAATCAATTTATATTAAAAAAAAAATTATATTTAATATTAGTTTAAAGAGGAATTCTTCATTAAAAATATATTCTGTGACATCATCAGAATATTGAAAATTTTCATCAGCACGATCAGCAGCCGTTGATGTTCCGGGTTGTTCATCTAAAGCTCTGTTCAAAAGTTGGTTGTTTATAATAAAAATAAAATTTTCATCAGTGAAATTTTAAACGTGTACAGTAATAATTTTTTCAATAAGAAATCTAATTTAAAGAAGGCTAAGTTAATTTTCATTTCTAAAATTAGATTATATTATTGACAATCAAGGAAAAATGTATACATGTATATTACTTATAAACTACAATTAATTTTTCTTGTTTTGTTGTTGCTTGCTTGCTTGTTGTACATAATTATATTTACCTGTGGAGGCACGTTGAGCATCCGCTGCAGAAACATTCACTTCCACTAAAATATCTCTTTCCGCATGAAATAACGTAAACTTAACGGTCGCCATTTTTGATTTTTTGAGTTTTGAAAACGCCTCTAATTTTCTCAACGATCACTTCGACCAACCTTTTTAGATCTGGGTCGTCGTGAGCTTCGCGTGAGCGTAGGTCATGACGTCATAAGTGACGTTTTCGCCGCGACCACAACGACCGCGGTCGTTATGTGGAACGAGCATTTTGATCGTTGTGAGCGCTTAGTGGAACGCACCCTTTGCGCTAAACCAATGGAGTTGAAAATCGAAGTGTCAGGTGTCGAGCTGTCATATTTGACATTGACATTTGACTCGATACTCATGTATTATGTTCGATTTTCAACTCTATTAAATGGAACATACAGTTCCAAAACTGGCCATAATGGCGCTAGAGTGGCAAGGGTGTGTGATATGAAGTTAGCAATAAGAGATGAAGTAAAGTGAGTTGAGTTTAGTTATTTAAAATTTTTGACGACTTTAGTAGATTAAAAGTAGTTAATTTAGTAAATCGTGAAAATTCTAATTACTCGTATAGTCGACAATATTTTTATATATAAAACCGAAGAAGATGCTAAGATTTAATTATCCGTTTAAATTTTGCCGCTTTACTCCCGTCTGCGTCTGTAGCGCTCCCTATACAACACTATTTTAAAGACACTTTTCATGTATGGAGATGGTACTCCTTACCTCTATTTTCCATGGTTTTCACCATACATCAAATGTCAAAATGGCCCCAAAAATCTCAATAGTGGGGCTGTTTAACTGGAGACACTTTTATCCTCAACATGCCTCGTCTATAATATATTATACGTCTATGTGTGGAATTGAGTTTGTTTGGATGTTTCTCCTTCACGTCAAATTTAGCACAGATACTACACAGGCTGCTTTTTATCGCGGAAAAATGTACGCTACGCAAAAAGAAATACGCGATCTCTTTTCGCGCTGACGAAGACGCGGGCAACGTCAGTAATTAATAAACGCGATACAATATCAACGTTTTTGACTGTATTTTTGGTAAACATACACAAAACCCTTATGAAATATTATCAATGGACGCTTTCAGACCACGTCTGTCTGGTCCCGTGGCGAATTCTCGAAGAACTTGTGTTACGGGTACCGGACAACGGAAATATATTTAAAACTTTATATACTATACTTATATTTCAGATTTCTACTATCCAGATTTATACACATCCACGACCCAGGAGTACAGAAAACTTTTTGTACCCTGGTGGGATTAGAACACGCGAACTCCGGCTCGCGCGCCAACGCGCTAACCCCTGAGCCACAGAGGTCGTCTTAATTTAACTCATTTATCTCTCTACAGAGGGCCGCTATCTCGTGATACGTGTATTCGAGAAGGACGTCTACAAGAAGATACTGCGAGACATCACCGCTGAGTCGAACGGACGCAACACCGCCGGTGTCGACGCCGCGTTAGACGATGAGGAGGCCTGGGAGAATTGGGACGAGGAGGAAAATAAATTATAAATAAATTGGGATCTCGCTATCTGTACTTTTTTTGTGTACCTATATTGTGCGTTTATGTGGTACGCTGACGACTGACTATTTAAGATTAAGAAGAAAGGAAGTGTAGCTAAAGAATAGCGCCCATTTTTAACTATGAGTAACCGTCTAACCTGTGGCTAAAACGCCGTACTCTTCATCCGGCCTGGAAATCAAAGTCCGCGGGCTAGGGCTAGGTAAAAATTGTAATGATTGGCAATATAGACACTAATCACGGCTAGTAGTACCGGTGCTGAATTTGCAGGCTGGACCGTAAGGCCGTCAAAGTCAACAGAACGAGATTATTGCTGGTCGCGATTAGATTGACGGGATGGGCGTGCGGTGGACAGACAGCTATAGTAAATGTATGTATCGCTACTTCGGCGCCGTCATGTCTTTCTCGTTGACGTTCCGTTGACGGTGGCGGTGGACAAACAGCGTTAGTATTAGACCTAGCGAAAAAGGAGGGCATCAAGAACAAGGATTAGGACTAATAAAGATGTTCGCTAGGCACAAAACTCAAAAGTTGATAAAAAACCGTAGATGAATAGTGTAAATTTTGTGATTCGTGAATCATCTGTTTTGTACGGCTTTCCGTGCTCAATCGAGTTGCCACTTGCCTTTCCCCGGGATCGGGGAAAGGCAAGTGGCAACTCGCCAAAGCGCCAAAAAAGAGCTCTCGATGCCGAAATCGAAAAATCTTTTCCGCCTCTTTAACTTGACATTGGCAATGGTATAATGCTTTACTGTCGTAGTTTTAATGATATATTTTTGTAGTTTTGCCGGGGGATTCGGGGGAATTGTGACGTTGTTGGTTTTGTATGTTTTCCATAAATTTGTGTTATTTCGGTTCATAATGTGTAATATAGAATATTAACTATTAAATATTCGTTAACGTGCATAGGTGTGGGCAAGTGGTAGAACTTCAAAAAACGTGCTATTTTGTGTTCCTGTCCAAAACTCCCTAGGAACTTTCAGTAAAGCTTCTACCACTTTACTGAATAGACTGACTTGACTCATTGACTGCACTGACTATTTATTTAGAGTTTGGACTTTGACTAGACTTCAGACTTGACTTGATTTAGAAATACGGCGTTGAAAACATAAACGAGAATTCTATTCCCCACCTTTTTATCTTTACACTGGCAAATATTTTTAAGCCATCAATAAATAAATAAATAAAAAAGACATGTTTTGGTAGTTGTCAAAAAAAAAGAAGAAGACAAATGGCAATCCGCAATAATGCCGCAATAAATTGCTAAACTTTTTAGTACAAAATATTAATAGTCTCAGTAGTAATACTAATCATCTATGTTATTAGGCGTTGCTATATAAAATTAACTTAAACTTTAGGCTAATTCACAAAAAAATATGCCTAACACAGTTATTGTGAACGGTCTGCCTAATAACGTAAGTAAAAATCACTAACTTCGAAACTTATGTGATATGTCGAAAAATAGCCTTTTTTATTTTAATTAATACATCTATGCTTTTTTATATCTGTTACCATACTCTCCATTGCAAATTTATAGGTACCTTTCACAAAATTCGCGTCGTTCATTAGATATACTATACTGAGAAATAGAAAATCTCAATTTCGAATCACAAGAAACGGCGAAACGGAACTAAGCATAGAATTTAAGAGTAATAAAGATGCTGAAAAGGCTAACCAATTGCTACAAGAATTTGAGTTTTTATATAGTAACACAGTATATATATTGGGTAGTTACATTTCTATAACATCTCATTTAGACAATGACTTTCAACCAAATAACTTGGATTATGATAATATACGATGCAGGAGTCCTTTAGGAGACAAATTATTAGATATAGACCTTGAAATGGTTGATGTAAGTATTCCACTTTTTTTTGGATTTTTATTAATAATACCGTTTATTTCAGGCTGTATAGGCCCATATTATAATTACCTTATAGACTAACATAATAATATATTATAATAAACTAACACTAAACACATATTGTCTGCAACATATTGCAAGAGCCTATACCACAAATGTTTTGTCAACATGAATTTTAATATTACTGGGTTACATTTTTCCAAACAAATTGATAAGGTTTTAAATTAAAGACGGAATACCTTTTTTGTATGTTACTCTTACTATTCGGCTTTAGCAGAAAGTATGCTACTATTATGGATTGAGTAGCTACGGTCGCACAATTCAGACATACTTGGATCAAATTTTTAAGTTGCAATATAGGTATTATGTCCAGAATAAGTATTAAAACACTAAATTACGAAAGAACAGCTTTAATGAGCTAGGTAGCAAAAACACACTAACCCACAAACCCACTTAGTTCATCTTATTAAGTCAATAAGAAAAACAAGAAAGTACCCACATCAACCAACCTACAAAGTTCATACAAAATATTAGATGTGTATTCTACATACCTTCCCCTTAAGTATGTACATAAGTATAGCATAAAAAACAAACTAATAATAATAATTTAACATTTCACATCATCAATAATATTGAACCAAAAAAAGTTATTTTCTAAACAATACAATGTAAGCAGCAGTCAATAAATATAAATCAAAATAACAATTTAATTTTTTGGTATTCCTAACATCTCAGCCCAAGTTTCTTCACTAGGAATTTCTATAATATCTTGCGACTCATCGTTTCTTGAGATATTAGAATCTCTCCCTCCATCCGTATCATGAGATGAGTCCTTATCATGTGATGTGATTTTTATAATTTGATCAATATGTCTGTCGATGATAAGCCCACCTTCTGTCTGCACTTTATAACTGGATGGACCCGTTTTCTCCACTATAACTCCAGGTAACCAGTTTGGACCAGAGGCATAGTTTCGGTATCTTATTTTACAACCAACATTCGTCTCTCTGTTCCGTCTCTGACAATTGTCATGTATTTGTTTATCGGTTCTTCTTCGTTGTATATGGTCTGGATGTAGGGTATCCAGTAAGGTACGTATCCTCCGATTCATCAAGAGCTCTGCAGGACTCTTTTGTGTTCCAGCACAAGGTGTTGCTCGGAGACCTAGTAGCACACTGGGTATCTTCACATCCCATGTTAGGTAATCCATTTTACGTATTTTATCTTTTACAGTCTGGACCATCCTTTCAGCCAATCCGTTGGTAGCAGGGTGATAGGGTGCTGTGGTAATGTGTCTTATTTTGTTGGAGTATAAAAACTGCCTCATTTCTTCAGACACAAAAGCTATACCATTGTCAGACACCAATATCTCACACAGACCATGTGTCGCGAAGACTGTTCGTAGGTGTCGGATCACCGTCGCCGAGGTCATATTGTTAACGATAAATACTTCAGGCCATCTTGAGTACGCGTCCACGATGATCAAAAAATTTTTGTTCTGAAAAGGGCCAGCGAAGTCTATGTGAATCCTGGACCAAGGTCTAGTGGGTGTTATCCATTCGTGCTGTGTTCTAGGTGGCATATGCCGATGTTCAAGATATTTGTTGCATTGACTCACTAGTGCCTCTATATTTTCATTTAAATATGGCCACCAAACGTAACTTCTTGCTAGTGCTTTGGTCTGCACAATTCCACTATGCATCTTATGCAATGCTCGTAACGTAGCTTCACGCAAAAGTGGCGGTACCACTACGCGATTACCTAGCAAAAGACAGCCATCTTGTAATGATAATTCAGAGCGATGTAGCCAGTAGGTATGTAGCTCTGGCTCCCTTACTTTTGAAGGCCACCCTCGTAGGACATAATGAATTATTTGAGACAATGTTTTATCTTTTTGTGTCTCTGTCGCAATATGCTGAGCGTCAAACGGGAAGTCTTCTGGTTTTTCAGCCATTAATAATATTTCGCTCATTTCCTCTTCAGGCTTTTCTGGCACAGGCTGTGGCCACCTACTCAAACTGTCAGCGCTACCTAACTGTGTTCCAGGCTTGTATACTATATTATAGTTGTGTGCAGTTAAAGCGATTGCTATTCTGGTCAAACGAGGTGATAATATAGTCGGCATCGGTTTTTTGGGGTGAAATATACCAAGAAGGGGTTTGTGATCGGTGACCACAGTGAATGACCTGCCAGCCAAATAGTTGTGAAATTTTTGTATGCCAAATAAAATAGCTGTTGCTTCTTTGTCAAGTTGTGAATATCGTCTCTTTGTTGAGCTTAATGTCCGTGAGCTCATAGCAACAGGGCTTTCTTTTCCACCATCAATAATATGAGAGAGAACCGCTCCAACACCATACTCCGAGCTGTCACATGTCAATACGAGAGGTTTGTTTAAATCATAGTGCACGAGTGTCATGTCAAATGTAAGAGCTTGTTTAGCTGTGTCAAACGCAATTTGTTCCCGTTCCGTCCACTGCCATGCCTGTGATTTATCCAAAAGCCGATGTAAGGGCTCAAGAATTGTAGCTTTGTGGGTGATAAACCTCTCGTAAAAATTATACAGGCCGAGAAATGCTTGTAATTCCTGAACATTCTTGGGCTCTGGGGTGTTCTGTATGGATTCAACCTTGCTCGGTGACGGGTGGATGCCGTCACTATCAATGACAAACCCCAAGAATTCAACTTTTTCTTTTGCAAACTTACATTTCTTTTTATTAAGACGTAGTCCCGCTGTTTCGATGCGTACTAGTACCTTGTCCAAGCGTTTCAGCATTTCTTGTATGGTGCTACCAGAGACAATAATGTCGTCTATCAAAACTGCTACTCCTTTGATGCCTGCCAGTAGAGCTGTCATCATTCTTTGGAAAATGCCCGGGCAGGCCTTTACGCCAAATGCTAGCCTGTGTACGGAATACAGGCCTTTGCAAGTATTCAAAGTCAAAAGTTTTGATGTCTCGTCGGTGACAGTAACTTGAGTGTATGCCCGATCTAGATCAAGTGTTGTATAGAATTTCCCGCCACCTATCTCAGCGAACACCTCATTCGCTGTAGGCATAGGATAGGTATCTGATTCAGTGGCTTCATTGACGGTACTACGGTAGTCCCCGCAGAGTCTGACTTCACCAGATTTTTTAATAACTGGTACGATCGGTGTTGCCCACTCCGAGTATGCCACTGGTCGTAGGACGCCTTCAGATACAAGCCGGTCAACTTCATTCTCTACTCGTTCCTTAATAGCGTATGGAACCGGGCGAGCTTTCAAAAATTTTGGTACAGCACCTGGTTTTAAATGTATAGTGACAGGGTCCCCACGGTAAGTACCGAGACCGTCCTTGAACACTTATATACACAATATAAGTGTTCAAGTTTATATACACAATACTTTCCAGCGCAGTAGAATCTCCATTAGAAAGAAAATTTATGTTCAAACTTATGCCAAGATGACCGAGCCAGTCTCTCCCTAGTAGGTTGGGTCCGGTACCCTTGGCCACTAGCAATGGGAGCTTGTGGTCGGCGTCCATGTATCGAACAGGTACCACTGTCCGCCCGAGCAGATGAACAGGCGTGTCGGTCCACGTGCGCAGTGCCAGTGGCGCAGGTTGGAGGCGATGCGGCGGCGGCAGGCGGGGCCGCACCGCGCGCCACTTGCGCTCGTTGATCAGCGTGTGGCACGCGCCCGTGTCCACCTGCAGCTCCACTGGCGCGCCCGCAAGCACCACCCGGATGATGAAAGGCGGCACTCGACTTGTACTCTGTACCGCATAGATGCCATTCAAATTTGCAGTTTCCTCCTCCTCCGTAAAGCTCATTTTGTTTGCATTTTTCTTGGTCATACAGATTTTTTCCAGGTGTCCGACTTTCTTGCAGAACCGACACGTCGTATTGACGAAACGGCATTCGCCACCGTGCCTGTCTCCACAGCGATAGCACAGTCGAAAAGAATTTCGAGGAGCAGGCCGCAGTGCAGCAGTAGATGGCGCCGACGTTCGCGGAGCAGGGCGGGGGCGCAGCGCGTTGACATCCAAATCCATAGGTTCCGGCGGCGGCAACGGCGACCCAACGGGTGCAGCAGCCAGCGCGGTTACTCCTGACGGCGCCTGCGCGCCACTGTAGCTGGTGCTCTCCACTACATGTATCTTACGCATGTCTTTTACGGCACTTTCAGATGATAACATGGCGTCGACTACGTCCTGGTAAGTAAGATTGTCTTTTTTCAGCAACTCGTATTGCAATTTCTCGTCTTTCATGCCACACACGAGTCTGTCCCGCAACATACGTTCTAAGTCGCTGAAATTGCAGTTAGCACTTATCCGTCGAAGTTGAGCTATGTACTCGGCAGCGGATTCGCCGCGATTTTGATCGCGTTTATAAAACTTGTACGACATAGATATCTCATTTGGTTTCGGACTATAATGTTTGGTTAGAATGTCTATGATTTCATTGAATGACACATCGGTTGCTTTTCGCGGAGTAATTAACGCCAGTAATGTTTCGTACACTTGCGGACCGCACACCGTAATAAAATTGGCACGTTTTACATTGTCCACTATGATTCCATTTGCTTCAAAACAAAACTTTAGTCTATCAATATAGTTGTCCCAATTGTCTGTTTGTGTATTGTATTCACTAAATTTTACGCATTTTCGATCCATTTTCACAAATTTTACCCTTCGTCGCCACTATTATGTCCAGAATAAGTATTAAAACACTAAATTACGAAAGAACAGCTTTAATGAGCTAGGTAGCAAAAACACACTAACCCACAAACCCACTTAGTTCATCTTATTAAGTCAATAAGAAAAACAAGAAAGTACCCACATCAACCAACCTACAAAGTTCATACAAAATATTAGATGTGTATTCTACAATAGGCTTCTTAAAATTATAGTGCCGGAAAAAATAAAATTTAAAAATGACCATTCGGGAATCAGGTTTTGTATCAGTATTGTAAGGTTTTGCTGGTGTATCATAAATGTGATTATGTTCTGTTATGCGATAAATTCTTCAAATATAGCACAAAATACCAAAAGATATCATCAATTGATATTTTCATATTAGAAGCTTTTCTAGTAAGAAAATATTAATACCAAAACATTCTAGCTTTTATGGTATACATACTTGAAATGATATAATACCTACTCTAATTAACACATTATAATGTAACCTGTAACCTGAAGTATGAGACAAAATACCACCTCTTGATATAAAAACTGTCCTGATGAATTATTTCTTAAATAAAATGATAACGTAGCATCCTGTATAGTTAAAGCTCGGGCGAGCGCAGCATAGTGTCTTGCTTGCGCTTCCGACGTCATACTCACAGCGCGCTCGGCTGGTAGGTGTCTCTTATTATAACTATGTACTTTGTAACAAGCGTGAACCAGCAACAAGATAAACCTAACATGGTTTTTTGTCGCTGCATTCCATCCATGTAAATTTTTAGTAACCAGTAAATAAAAAATAAAAAAATAGGCATGTTGCTTAAATTTATTTTTGTCTATTCGATGTTATAATATGTTGACAACATGTAAATAAACAAACTAGAACCCATTTTCGTATCAAACAATTTAAATTTACAATAAGAAAGAGTGATATATCGGCCTGTGACGTCACGAGTTGCACCAGCCATACATTTGTCATTACAAAATGTATGGCGGTAGCAACTTGTGATGTAACAAATTGCGAGAAAGAGATGAGCAATATTTTTTATTTGTTTATAAAAAATAACTCGCCCACACTGATTTCGGTGACGGGTACCGGTTTCATTGAAACCAGGCCAGTTACGCAGAAGTTATTTTATAGTGTCCAAGTGTGTGCGCAGTACACAAGAGAACTCTCTCTTCCTTTACTCTCATAACCCAATTGGACGGATAACTGACACGACTGGCGAGAGATCAGGCGCAGGTCCGACTTGTTACATGCCCATCTGACGCATGGATCATCTTTCTTGTCAGACAATCAGCTGATCAGCCTGCATTCCTAACCAAACTTGGAACCAACATTTTTGTTGTTCCAATGCGGGAATTTTTTAAATTAAAAATTAAGAATTAAAAATTTCCTAAAGACAAAGGTCTTTGAACAGTGCGTGTTGCCAGTGATGTCTTATGGATGTGAAACGTGGTCCCTAACTGTTGGCCTCTTAAATAAGCTCAAAGTCACTCAAAGAGCGATGGAGAGAGCTATGCTTGGGGTTTCTCTGCGTGACAGAATCCGCAACGAGGAGATTCGCAGACGAACTGGAGTAACCGACATAGCTCGCAGAATCGGCAAGTTGAAGTGGCAATGGGCAGGCCACATCGTTCGTAGAACTGATAATCGCTGGGGAGTAAAGGTTCTAGAGTGGAGACCACGAACTGGAAAGCGCAGCGTTGGACGGCCTCCCTCTAGGTGGACCGATGACCTTATGAAGGTCGCGGGCCGCCGTTGGTTGCGGGTGGCCCAGGACCGTTGTGGAAATCTTTGGGGGAGGCCTATGTCCAGCAGTGGACGTCCTATGGCTGTTAATGATGATGATGATGAATGCGGGAATCGAACCCACGACTTCCGAGTAGCTAAGCCTTAACCACTAGACCACGGAACCTGTTTTTATTGTGTTGTTTATAAAAAGTTATAAGAAAATTGTGAATTTGCTAATAATTTTAATCGCGTCAACCTTAATACCTATTTCTTTTAGATTTATGTATCTTTAATCAAGAATTTAATTTATAAAAATGTAATATTCTACACCAGGCAACAATTGTAATAGAAGATCAACTTGTAGAACTTGAAGCAAAATAATGTTTCCAATAGTTTACATACACATAGTACTAAGTTTTTAAGAAATATTACATAAATTTTACAGAAACAAATCGAAATGACAAGGAAAAAGAGAATTCTGTTGGAAGAGGAGCGAAAAATATTGTTAGAAGAAAAGAAAATAGAACTATTAAAGGTAATTTTGATTTAATTAATAATTATGTGGCGGACCAATTAGCGCCATGATCATGGAGGTCTACTCCGAACATCAAATATCAATGTTTCGTCCGAATGATTGGGCTGTTTCCTACTCCGAAATACTTTCATTTGTTAAGAAAGTGTTAAAATCAGTAAATAAGGCATGATATCTCATTATAATGAGGTTTTATTATTCGGCCTGACCGAGCATACCATCTCGCTCGGTCGGAGATCTCCCTCTGGGGCTCCCACTCATTCCCACAAATAATTTTATAAAAAAAAATTAATATCAAAGTTTGTTTTCAGTGCACAATTATATTTTGAAGTTTATATACAATTTTTTTTTAGTCATCTACACCCACCAACTTAAATGATTTCTTATTATTAGAAAACATTTGTCAATCAACATCCCTAGAAACTATTAATTCAAAAGTACCACAGATGAATAACATTTCACTGAAGAATCAAATTCCACTGAAGAATGAAATCTCAAAAAATGTGTATTTGAAAGTTCGTAAAAGATTGTTTGCTAGTATGGCAAAGCTGTTTTACACCAATGTTAAACTTGATGAGCGTTATAAGCTAAGAAAGTTCATACAGGCCCATATAAATCAACGATTACTCGATTTGATGGAAGAGAATGGAAAAGTAACGTATAATCAGGCGTTAAGAATATACAGGGAGAAGTATCCAGAAAGTAACGACGAAGCATACATACTTGAAAAAATAAAAGAGGGTAGAGAAACAATTTTAAATGACAATAGTAAAGGTACAGAGTCAGGTAAGATTCTTATTTGGGCTTTATTATAACCTAAACATACTAAATTTTATAGGGCAAATATTTTTTTTATAACAATTATTGTAGAATGACTAATAGCCACCTATCAATGCCGAATTGTAAATTTAGACATTCTTTTCAGAATTAAATGAAAGTACAAACATAACTGAGCTCTCAGAACTAAAAACTGACCTTACTCTGGAAGACTTAGATGATTGGACGGATGACGAATCTATGAATATGACGGTGAGCTATAAATTGTTAAACAAATTTTGCATAAAAATGGACTGTTGCAATACAGATGTTGCCTAGTGTAGAATATTCTATGTAGAATATTGACGACCTCTGTAGCTCAGTGGTTCAGCGCGTTGGTGCTCAAGCCGGGGGTCGCGGGTTCGAATTCCGCTGAAGGAACAAAAAGTTTTTCTGTGTTCCTGGGTCATGGATGTGTATTAAATATGTGTATAATATAATAATCTTAAATATATGTATAGTATAAAAGTATTAAATATACTTCCCGTTTTCTGGTACCTGTAACACAAGTTCTTCGGATACTTAGCACGGAGCCAGATTGACGTGGTTTGAAGCGTCCATAGATATTATATATATTCAATTTTTACAAAAAAAATACAACAATTTAAAAGAAAATGCTTTTTAGGTCGACATGATTAAAAATCTTATGCAAATAATGAATAATGCTTATCTCTTTCTCGAAAAACTATTTGTGACGTCACAATCTGCTACCGCCATACATTGTTTGATGACAAATGTATGGCTCTTTTTTTTGTAAACTTAAGTTGTTTTTGTTTGTTTTTTTTATAGTTTGTTTATTTACATGTTGTCTAACATCGAAAAAAAAATTTTTGGCAACATGCCTATTTTTTTTTTAAGATTTACAAAAGTCGTTTTAAGACTGTCTAATGTCTATTATCATGCTGTCTAGTATTTAATAGACGAATTTTTTTTTATTAACATGCTTTTTATAATAGCCTACATTTCCAATGAATTTACATAGATATTAAGATTATTTTATTTAAAAAATATGGACTAATATCAGACTAATATTATAAACTAGCAGTTGCCCGCGGCTCCGCCCGCGTAAATACAGTATCCCACGGGAACACTTTAGTTCCCATGTTTTAATCGAGAGCTTAAACTACTACCACACTAAATTTTATTGAAATCCGTTCAGTAGTTTTTGCGTGAAAGAGTAACAAACATCCATCCATCCTCACAAACTTTCACATTCATAATAGTAGTAGGGATGCGAAAGTTTTTACATATGTTTGTATGTATGTAACCGCAGAACATTATTTGAATATACACAATAACAGTTTGTAGCCTGAATGAACACGATTTATGTCGGAAAATTTACGGTTGCCGCGTAATTATAATAAACATCATATTGAAACTTGTATTTATTATTTACAGAAAGAATCATCGGACCCTCAAACCTCATAAGAAGATTTAAAGTTTTGCATTATTACTGCCTAGTTTTGGGAAACTTCTAAATTCATAAGGACAACTCGATGTATAAATCCATGCAAAAGAAAATTTCGTCCTTATTAAGTTTTCTAGAGTTTTATATTCTAGATGGTTTCTAGAATATAACAGTTGCTGGCGAAGGTTGCTCCCGTGGACTTGGGAGCTTAGGGCAAGCATGAACAATGAGGGTTTTTAAATTCGTGACATTTGACAGCTTTTTGACACGACAAGGACCGTCGGGCTACCGAGCGCCGCCTGGTGACAGAAAAAGAATCGAAAATTATTTTTGACCGTTTTTGATACCACTTACTCCACCAGATGACGCTTTGTGTGCGTTGGGTCTGCCCCCTAGCGGCAGAAAAAATATCAAACACACTCATTGACAGAAACATATTCGTAGCGTTATCGAGTGATAAAATAAATGAAAACCATAACAGCGCCTATAAAAATTTCATTCGTTAACGTTACGAATACATTGTTCTCAATTGCTTGTGCCCTCTCGAGCGTCTATAGGCGGGTGCCGCCTTTAATATTAGGCCATTACATATGAATTTGGCGTTTTGTAAAGGAGGAACATAAAGTCGATTTTTTTTAAACATAATATATTTATTTAATCAAAGTATATTCCATTGCTATCTATGCACTTTTGCCATCTCATAGGTAGTTCATTGGTTCCTTTACTAAAAAAACCATTCGGACAGGAATCAATAAAATCTTTGAAGGCGCATTGGTCTGCCCCATCGGAGTTAAATTTTTTCCCTTGCAAGAAGTTATCCAAATTTCGAAAAAATGGTAATCTGTTGGAGCAAGGTCCGGGGAGTACGGTGGATGTCTTAGACATTCCAAGTCAATTTTCGCTTGGGGCAAGCTTTGGCTGGTTCGCCAGGGTCCAGCCATTGCGATGAGCGTTTCCGATTATCGTACAGGATCCACTTTTCATCACAGGTAATGATTCGATTTAAAATCCCTTCATTATTGTGCCGGTTGAGTAATGTAACGCAGCAGTCGACGCGCGTTTGTCGGTTTGCTGCACTTAATTCGTGAGGTACCTACCTTTCAAGCTTTTTCACCTTCCCAATTTGCTTCTCTTCTGAAACTGGGAAGTGGTTTGCGATGGATCCGCTTCCACAATAGCCTTCAATTCTTCATTATCAATTTTGGTCTCCGACCGTCCACGGGGCTTGTTCTGCAGGTCGAAATTTCCAGAACGAAGACGTTGGAACCAAAAACACACTGTTTTCTTTTGCGACACCACCGCCATACACATCATTAACCCTTCGAGCCGTTTCTGCAGCACTGGAGCCATGATGGAACTCGTACTCGAAAATAATACGATAAGTTTTTCATTTGGAAACAGAGTGACGTAAAGAAAATATCAAAAGAGGATAAAACAAATGAATTACGGTTTTCGAAACACAAATGAGTACACAACAGAGTAAATAGCGGTATAAATTTGAAATTGGAATTCCTAACCAAAGAAAATATATTTGAGATCAAAGTGGCGAGTACGACAAAACACCAATTTCATATGCAAGGACCTAATAGATTCGAATCTATGACCAATTATTGGTCATCAGTTGTCATTTGCAATATTTGATGTATACAGGTTAATAATTTTATTTACAGATCTCGAAACTTATTATATAAATCGTTATTTAAACATATTATATTTAACTAATTAAATAAAAATGTAGGTATGTGTGTCGTAGTAGTGTAGTTGTCGTAACTTCAAAAACCCACACCCAATATTTAATTCCTAGTGACATCATATTTGATATTTTGCATTATGTACTTTATATTGTTTGCAATTTTTTTTACATAGTGTAGAATGATTCTTCTTGTTTCTAAAAATATATAACCTGCCAAGGTTTTACTAACGATTCATTAATGAAAATCGACGAAACAAACGCGGATGCCTTCTGCCGTATATTGCCGCGCGACGCTTGAAGGGGTTCAAAATTTCACATCAAGATTGCTTGTATTCATTTAGTATTTTTCAAATTCCGGTTACATCATATAGGGAATTTATTCTAGTTTAAAAATATATGTCACACGCATAGATCTTAGTAACAATTTATCAGTATAATCTCGGAAAAGAAAAAAAGCGGGAAACTCGCCTCCACCCTCGAACGCTTTTGCGAAGGCTCGACGCGCGCTCGGTTTGGCTGTTTTTAATTTAGAGCGCGACGCGTGAGAGGGCAGTACTGACAGTCCACAATGGCCGTCCTTTGTGTCAATAATTTATAATTTTTGCCTTCAAGTTCGCTTCAAGGGATTTGCAGGCTGGACGGTTAGTATGGCCCTTTATCCAACCAATCTGTATTTGTTTTTTTTTAATAGATTGTTTTTTCAGACTGCATGTTTTTGTTGTTTGTTTGTCGACTAACATTTTTATGTGTGACCGCCAAAAGAGCAGACAGTTTACCTGATGATAAGCAATTACCGCAACAGAGGAATTACATTGCGTTGGCGGCCTTTGAAGTCCCCAACCGCCCAAGGTATCTGGCACCTTAACTCACTCGGAGAATCGACACCTGCGTTATTTCACGCTGGTTTTTGTGAGACTATGGTATCTCTTCAGTCGATGACAAATATTTAAGGAGATATTAAAAAAAGAGAAAGATATAGTATAAATATATTAGTAACAACATAATACTATTCAAACACATGCAGGACAAAATTGTAGCGGAACTCTACATAATATATAACATAACTTTAATAGTCCGTTTAGTTAGTATGCCAGGGAGTTTCTATACAAGTGATTCTTATGTCGTCAGCATAAAAGTAAAATTACTCTGAATGGGCTGCACATATGTTAGGCACATAATTATTACATGTCTTTTTTTCACAGAAACACACACTAATCTTGGCAAAATTATTACACATATATTTAGTTTAATTTATATATTCAGAAATGTTATGGTACTACTACTTGATAAACGTAAAAGATATGAAGTTTCGTGTGTAATTAAGTAATTATAAAATTAAATACATCTAAGAATTAAAAACAAAAGTGTCAATATTTTTGCTAAATTAGTAAACGAAACCTACATCATTACTTACTGGAAATCAACTAACATTAATAAACATTCAAGAATGCGACTTAATCGCAATGTACAGGTTTATCATTCATTTATTTTCTCTGAAGGGTCAAATTATTATCATGAATCTATTAAAAATCTTCTAAATCGTCATCATCGATTGCAGATATTATTTCACTTTTCAGTTCTTCATTTGAGATTGTTACACCCGAATCTTGCGCTATACACAATTTATTCTCCGATTCATGTGTGGCATTTACCGATTCTGGTTTGGTAAGCGGTATATTCTCCGCATCTTGCTTAGAAATTTGTGTATTCTGCGATGCTTGTTTTTGAATATGCGTGTCAGATTCTGGGGTATCTTTAATTTCAATTATATCATCAGAGAAGTCCCAATCGTCTTTAATTTCTACTACCTCGTCCGCTTTATTATCAACGATTTCAACATCAGAACACGATTCGTCTAGTTGTTTATTTTGATTTGTTTGTATTGGCTTCGTCTTCAGTTTGAACTTTTCCGCCATGTTATTTATGTTCTCCTGGTATTTCGTCAACTTCTCCTTCTTGTCCGGTTTCCCCAAGATATTTAAAGGTTTAATAGCGACTTGGACTCCATCTACAAAATTTATTACATTATTAGTATAATAATTTATTAGTATATAGGTATCTATATTTATGGACGCTTCCACACCACGTAAATCTGGTCCCGTTCCAAGTTTTCGAAGAACTTATGTTACGGGCACCAGACAACAGAAAATAACAATTAGAAGAAAAAAAAATTATACCATACACATATTTAATATTTTCATTATACGTGGGTAACACTGAAAATGTTTAGAACTGGCCAGTTAGAAACATTGCTAATGAAAACTTTTTTTGAATTTCAATTTTAGAACTCTTTGGTAACCTAATGTAGTATTGCATTCATTTGTCATTTGTTTTTGTGAATTGGCGGCAAATCTAAAACTCTTGTTACACGTGAAAATGAACCGAAAATGAATGGTGATGAAAGCTGGATATATTGCTACGAACCCGAAACTGTTTACTTTCGAGGATCGGCCAACTAAGGTAAAGAAAGGAAAAAGTCAAGAAAAAAGATGATTGCCTCATTCTTTGGTCGGAAAGGTCATTTCGCGACAGTTGTGCTAGAAGATAGAAGGACAGTTACTGCAGACTGGTATGTCAATCGCTGTTTGGTCTTGGAAAAAATTCGACAGCAGCGCCCTCGAAGCAGGATCTTCCTTCACCACGACAATGCTTCAGCGCACTCCGCAAAACGGACTGTTGAATATTTGACTATTGCAGGTGTCGAGATAATGAGTCATCCGCCATACAGTCCTGACCTGGCGCCCTGCGACTTTCATTTATTCCCAAGAACTAAAGATAAAATTCAAGGTATTCGCTTTACGAGCCCTGAAGATGCGGTCAAAGCGTACGAAAATGCCATAGAAGAATGGGCCCACTGCTTTTCTCAGTGGTTCCATCGAATGCGACGATGTGTAGAGAGGAACGGAGATTACTTCGAAAAACAATAAAAGTATTGGCAACTTTCTACATTGAGCCGTTTTTTATTTTCTAAACATTTTCAGTGTTACCTAGGTATAATACACATCTATGACCAAGAAACATTGAAAACATTTTGTTCTTTGGCGGGATTCGAACCTGTGACCTCCGGTTTGAGCGCCGATGTGCTAACCAGTGAGCCCCAAAGGCTATCTATACAATCATTGGCCATTATTCATCAGTTATGAAATTAGGAAAACAAAACGCGATTGCTAAAGGTGACCTTCCGATTTATGCGACCGCCACCAGCAAACCAGCCAATCGGATTCTCTAGTGACGCTCACCGATCGCGCGACGAGGGTCGCGGGGATTGTTTAGTGCTCCATATAAACTCATACTAAGCAGTGGCTCCGCGAACCCAGGTCGCAGTCCCGCGTCGCGTGAATCGCAAGGCTACCCCCAAGAAACTCTTTTCTACATTTTCTACAGTTGAACCTCAAAGTGGAGCAAAGTATGGAGGGTAGAGGAAAGGAGAACTACATATGAAAAATGTCCGTAAATAAGAGTTAAACGATAGTTCCAAAACTGGCCATAATGGCAATAATAAAAGTTTATCGAGAGTAATTTAACTCAACTACACTCCCATCTCTTATTGCTAACTTCATACCCTCTTCTGACTCTAGCGCCATTATGGTCAGTTTTGGAACTGTTTTTTGACTACTTTTGTCGGACACTTTTTAGCTTTTCTACCTTAGACAGTTCTCCTTTCCCTTACCTTACCCCCAATTAGCCAAAGGTGAACTCACCAATAGTCGCGGTACCCAGCGCCAGCAGCCTGTCATAACCATCGGAGCTATTCGACGTGGCTACGAAGAACTTTGACTTCTCGCTCCTCTTAAGGCTCACCACATTATAGTCCTTGAGGAATTTCTCCAGCTCGGGATGTTTGGGCGGTTTGTACGTGAAGTATATGCGGACGGTGCCCACAAAATTGTTAACTAGACGTCTGCTCACTTGCAATTTCATCGCCTGTGGAAACATTTTAAATTTTATTGTAAACTATACGGTACCCGATACTAAAGGACATCTCGGGAGAACCGTACATATTTAGGTCGGTTCTTCTCGCCGGGTTAGTTCCAGAACCCGGTAGGCATCACGTAGGGACAATTCAGTGAGTATTATTTAATCCTACTACCAATAAAAATGTGGAAGTTGGTGAGGACGGATAGATGTTTGTTACTCTTTCACGCAGAAACTACTGAACGGATTTCGATAAAATTTGGAATGGTAGTAGTTTGGGCTCTGGATTAAAACATAGGCTACTTTTTATCCCGAAAAAGTACAGTATACCCGTGGGATACTATACTATCGCGGGCGGAGCCGCGGTAAAAAGCTAGTAAGTATGGAAATAAAGCTATTTGAATTTAATTTTGCCGCGATAAAAAGTAGCCCATGTCCTTCCCCGCGGTATACTCTATATCTGTGCCAAAATACATCAAAATCGGTCCAGTAGTTTTGGAGCCGATTCAATGTTAACACAAACAGTTAAATCTTTCCACTTTCTGATATTAGTATAGATAAGATTCATGCTTCGGCACGAATCGACATAGAAATACAACGGCCTTACAGAAGCTCGGCGTGAACGTTAGCGTTGTGTTTCGCCGAGTGAGGTTTCCGGAGGCCCAAAAGGGTTTGGGGATTTTAGGGACCGGGAAGGCAACCCCTCTGCGGGCTTAGCACGGCGATCCGAAGAAATAATTTTAAAAAAGAAATATTCTATCCAAAACAGTTCGTTGCAAAATTGTTCTTAATCCATGGTAACAAGGTCGTCAATAGAAGTCAACATTTCTAAACAGCCATATTTTTAAAATGGCTGCCGGGAAAACTTCTGTCAAAAATGATCAAATTTTCAAGTAAATGTCTGAACGTAAAGAAACTATTTGTCTTGGACCGCCATGATGTGGAGTAGTTGACATTATTGTAAGACTATCTGACGTTGAATTAAGAAAACGTTTCTACTTTAGCTGTCAGAAGAGGCCATTTTGTGAGCTCATGCTCGGAAGCAAAGAAATGTTGTTTCTCATAGCGAAGATGCGTCGACCTTGCTGCCTTACAATAAGACCTATTTTGCTCCGAATGGTATTAATGTTTCTTCAATCTGTCATTTTGTCGATTCTTCGTTTGTTTCCAGGGTGCGCATGCTAAGCCTGCTGGTGTTGCGAGTGTCCATAGGCGGCAGTAATCACATACCATCAGGCGATTCGTCTGTTCGTTTCCCGGTCCATAAAAATGCTACATTTAATCATCTCAGTACATAACAAATCGCACTTGTATCTGATACAGATATTATCTTCTTATATATAATTATTTTTAAACAAAAAATTAAACCGACTTCCAAAGTATAAATACACGACAAAGTATGAAATAATTCTTATTTTCGAATTAATTCCCCTTTTAAATTCGGCTAAAATGTTAACTATTTCTCTACTCAATCTTCTTAATTTTGAAGTCGGTACAAGCTCGAACAACATCCTGATAAAACAATGTAGGCATTTTAAAATAGAACTCACGTTCAAATTTGCTGGTACCGATTTCAAAATTAAGAAGATTGAATAGAGAAATAGTTAACATTTTAGCCGAAAAGGGAATTATTTAGACGTAGTGGCATACGCTTGCAGTTCTTTAAACAACGCCGAAATCCCCATACATGTAACTATAAGGTGTCAGGAGTTCTGTTCAGTGCTTTTGGATCCAGGGTATACCACGGAGCAAAATCTTACTTTTTGGTAGCATATGCTTAAACTACTTCAGAAAAAGTCGAAATCACCATACGTGTACATATAAATTTCGAGGGAATCGAGTTCCCTCGATTCCTCATGGATCCCATTATCAGGTCACCACTTTGATGTCAAAAGGACCAATTTGGCATTATACCCTATACATCAAAAAAAGAATTTTGAAAATCGCTCCACAGACACCGGAGTAATCTTTGAACATAAAAAAAAATAAAAATATATACAGCCGAATGTATAACCGCCTCCTTTTTTAAATCGGTTAAAAATGGATTGCAATTTGAATGTCTCGCTAAAACTCGGAGAACGGCTGGAACGAGAACGATTTGGCTAATTATGGTCTTGAAATAATTGCATCAGTTCAGGGAAAGTTTAAACGGTGAGAAATATTGGAAACATTGCGGGGAAAATATTAACACTGCATTTATAGGTGCGACAGAACAACGTGTGTCGGGAGATCTAGTTATCAATATAAACGTACCTTCAACACCTTGTCAATTCCGTTCTTCAGGATTTCCTGTCTGACCTTCTCAGTGTTTACGTTATTCGCCTCCGTGCACGCATTAGAAGCCTTAAAATAGAAAAAATATATAAGATACACATTCCACGTGTGGATCCACACGAGGATCCACAGAATACCAGGGATTGCGGTATAGTTGTGTACTATGCCGCGATCGTACACCTGAGTGGAGTCCTTTTCGACAGCTGTTCGCATTGCACTGCCTTATACCTGTTCTTTTTTTTAATTATTATGATCTGTTATTTTGCTATTGTTTGTTGTTTGTTAATATTATGTATAATCTATCTATGTTTCTCTTTTTTTATGTGGTTAGGCAAATGTCCGACTTATTTTTGTTATTTGTAATCTTATCGTGATTGTTTATGCTTAATGTCGATTCTTTGTTGATAATGTAGTGTAGTGTGAGCGTGTTTATTGAGTAAATGTTATTATTATTTAATAAATAATCACTAAGTAACAGGCATGATCGTCTCCCAGTGAAAGAGAAAGCATCTCCATGTCTTTTTCCTTTTTTCGAAGTTTGTCCCGACTTAGTGATCTTTTTGGTCTTCTTTTTAACGACGTTAGAATAACAACTTCATGGCACTCATAATAAGTGTTAGCATGTGGGATAAGGAACGATATTATAATATGTTTCTTCTCTTACTAATAGCCGGGTATGAATAGTTATTAATCTGATTGCGACACATTACGCTGTACTTTCATATTTCTCACCAGTTCTCGCATTTTCTGCATCTCTTGGTCTATAGCGACCAGATATTTTTTGTCCACGTCATACACGAAGTCTTCTTGAGCCTCTAACTGTTCTTTCTTCTTTAGTTCTGTAAAAATATTTAATGATTTATGATGTGTTGAAAAATATATGATAAAAGTTAAATTCCATAAAAAAGTTAATATAAACTAAAAAAATATTATTACTTACCTCTATAAACATTCTTATCTGCAAAAAAAAGGAAAGCTGTTAGTTATGAACGGAAACCGATAATATATTAATGAACTAGCTTTTTTACGCGGCTCTGCCCGCATATATATACATATATAGTATCGGGTATCCCACGGGAACACTGGACTTTTACGGGATAAAAAGTAGCCTATGTTGTAATCCAGAGCCTAAACTACTACCATATCAAATTTCATCGAAATCCGTTCATCCGTAGTTTTTGCGTGAAAGCGTAACAAACATCCATCCATCCATCCATCCTCACAAACTTTCACATTTATAATAGTAGTAGGACATTGCTCTGCGGTAGCGTGTCACGAAATGTCGCGAAGACGAGAAAGGTACGAACTATCGATATGTAAAACACGTTTGGACTAGTTGTACTGGAAGGGGAAGTACACATAAGTACATATTTTATCATATATTATGTAGGTCATAAGACCGATGAAATTGGTTGGCGTAAAGGGGTGGTTTGGAGGCCTTACCGGGGATCCCCGAAGGGTCGTGGAAGTAGATCTGACTACTCCAACGGGAGCCGAGGAACTAACCTCGCTCCCCCCCTCTTTAGGGAATGAGTGACCATGCTTGTATAATAATAGGCTACTTGACGGGTATTTAATTTCATACATTGAAGGAGCATTTCCTTTAGAAGTTACTTGGTTTAGTTAAACGACTCTAGCGATACCACAAAGCTTAAGATTGATAAATAAAGTTGATTTAAAAATATGTATTTTTGTTTTTTTAATTTCTACTGATAAAAACACCGCGAAGTATCTTCCGGCAAGGATGTGACGTCACAAACACACTAAATATATACGTAGTAGTGAAACGGAACGTGTTGTGACATCTTTTTTATTTAAATACATACCGTCGGCTTAAAACCGTTTGCCAGTGTCAAGTTAAAAAGGTGGGAAATAGAATTTTCGTTTCAATTTTCAACATCGTATTTCTAAATCGTCAAGTCTAAAGTCTAGTCAAAGTCCAAATAAATACTTAGTGCTGTTAATGAGTCATGTCAGTCGATTCAGTAAAATGGTAGAAGCTTTACTGAACGTTCCTAAGTAGTTTTGGAGAAAACACAAAATAGCACGTTTTTTAAAGTTGTACCACTTGCCCACACTTGTACACGTTAACGAATATTTAATAGCTAATATTCTACCAATATTACACATTAAGAACCGAAATAACACAAATTTATGAAGGAATACAAAAACCGCAACGTCACCCATTGAATTCCCTGGCAAAACTCTTCATGACGTCTTCTAAAGTTATTTATGTTAAAACGTCAAACGAATCGTCACACCGCCGTTTTGTCTGAGCGGGCTATAGCACAGATTACAAATAGTATAAGTATGAAGTCGCAGCACAGTGATAATCTATCAACCAACATGGAGAATAGTGTTTTCGGCGGTTTTTAAAAGTGTATTTTTTAAATATTTTTTGTAGGTTTTTAGGTTTCAAAATAATGAATTTTTTCTTATGTAATGGAAGAACTATGAAGCGTTTAGGGACATAAATAAAAACAAGGTCAAGTAGCCTATTGAGGTCTGCGGATTACACTGCTATATTATGCTGTTAAAATTGTTTTTACTTCCCAATACATAATATCGTCGGATGCTCATGATGATGATGTACATGTTTACTACTTTTGTCATTTACGTGATTGCTTCTGAACTTGCGGACATTTTTTCGCTCGGTTTTTGGAGGCGATGTTGAATCCAGGTTTTTTAATATCGTTGATCAATATTCCCGAAATATACATACTGGCGTTGGGATACTTGGGCAGCTTCTGCTCAGTGGGTACCGGTTGTAGCGCGGGCAGCACGCCGGCCGGCAGTGGACCTGCTGACAACAGTACAAGTGGGGTTAGGCTGGGACTATATAATCCGGAATCCGGCGGGCTCGAGAAAATTTTAAGTACTGAAAATAAAACTCTGTGATAATACAATCGAGTTGAAAATCGAACACATGAGTGTCGAGGCAACTGTCAATGTCATATACGACAGCTCGACACTAGAAACTTCAATTTTCAACACTTATTGTATTAGGCCAGAGTTCTAATTTAACTGCTCTGAATGTTCACCGGCGTTCCAGATTCCGGGGCATACTACGAAATGTATGGCCATAATATGCAAAAATTTCTGATATCTCCGAAGCTTGAGCGTTTATGTTCATACATACCATAGTAATCTGTTTGTATTTGATGTAGGTAAACTAATTATGGTCGGTTTTTTTACACTAATGTTGTAAAAAAAGATTTTAACTTTTTTGTGACTTCGAAATGCATATAATTACAAAACTACACATAAAATCTTATTGTTTTTTTCTTTTATCAAATTGTTATATCAATTATTCCGTAATTTAAAAAAAAAACTAAATTTTTATATGGCTGTATGAAAATACTTAATTCTTTCACTAGAATTTTTTATTTCCCACGGAGAATACAGAAAGCTTACATATTTTATTAAAATCAGTAACCAATAACCATTCTCCATTGAACGCTGAAGCCGCGGGCAAAGTATACAATATTTTCTTACCTGGTTTGGATACTTTAGGAATCTTGGCTTTAGGCGGCGCGTGGCAGGTAGCGGACGCTAGTGGCACGTTGGACTGTCTCCGGGGAACGTTTTGGAGAGCTGAAATTACACAAAGTTATAACTATAGGCGATTTAATGTTGATAATTGATATTTATATTTCAACTTTATAACAAACAGAGGGACTAACGGCCGCACTCAGGGACATTTACGGCCCGTTTCAATAACCTACGAGGCATGCCTTTTAAGTTCTGTCGTTTCCACATTTCCCGGCAATTTTGAATTTGGAACTGTTCTATATTCGAATGTGTTTAAATTTTGAATCTCAAAACAGTTGAAAGTATTAGGATCAATGCTATTGTTCAGTCACAGCGTCGATTGGAATCTGTCAGGTCACGTACGACAATGAATCTTTCTAAGGAAAATGTTCGTGCAATAATTTTCTACAACTTTAGAAGAGGCCTGACACGGCTTCAGTGTTTTGAAGAGCTAACGTCTGTGTTCAGTGATGAAGCCCCATATCTGCGGACTGTCGAACGCTGGTATTTAGAATTCCAGCGTGGACATACTAGTGTTAGTGATAAATCTCGCGAAGGACGCCCAAAATCCGCCTTCACTGAAGATTCATTGCTGAAGAGTGAAGAGTCATTGCTGTGAGACAACTAATTCTCGAAGATCGTCATGTGACGTATCGAGAGATAGAGGCTCTATTAGTCATCTCAGGGACAACCATTCAGAAGATCTTGCATGAAGCGCTTGGTGTGAGGAAGCTAGTTTGCCGTTGGATACGGTATGTGCTTTCCGACGATCACAAGGCGGCCTGCGTCAGATGGTGTAAGAAAACTCTGCAAAAGTTCAACCGAGGAGAGTCAAATCACGTTTACGACATCATCAGTGGTGACGAATCTTGGATCTATTTCTAAGATTCTGATTCCAAACAACAATCTACAGTCTGGGTCTTTCAAGACGAGCCAAAGCCGACCAAAGTTGTTCGTTCTCGAAGCACTTCAAAGAAGATGGTGGCCACGTTCGTTGGAAAAACCGGTCATGTTGCGACTATTGCACTTGAAGATCGTAGAACGGTTAACGCAGAGTGGTACACCACAGTTTGTTTACCACAAGTAATCGCCGAACTTCGAAAATCTAACTCAAAGCGACGCATCATCCTGCACCACGACAACGCAAGCTCACACAGCGCTCGTCAAACGATTGAGTATTTGAAGCAGGAAAAAGTAGAAATTCTTGACCATCCTCCATACAGTCCTGACCTAAGCTCTAACGATTTCTTTACATTTCCTAAAATTAAGAAAAGTCTTCGTGGTCAAAGGTTCCAGTCCGGTGAAGAAGCAGTCGACCTTTTCAAGTCAGCCATTTTGAACACCTCCACTTGGAATAAATGTTATAATAACTGGTTTGAGCGAATGGAAAAGTGTATTAAGCTACTTAGTGAATACTTTGAAAAACAATAAAAAGTACTATAAGGTTCCAAGTTGTGTTTTTTTCATCAAACGACAAAACTTAAAAGGCATGCCTCGTATCTACCAATAACTATTTATTAAAAACGTCAAATTTGCATCGCAAAAAACAGGAAAACGATTGAAAGACGACGTTTTTAACAAATAGTTACTGGTAGATAGGTTATTGAAACGGGCCGTTAATGCTTACATATGGAGTCATTTATTATTTATTTATCATTTATTATTTATAGTTAGAGATTTTGACAGAAACTGTATTGGACTTTATGTCAAAGTCTGTACTAAGTAGCTCCTTATGTAAGCATTAAATGTCTCCGAGTGTGGCCGTAAGACAAATGAAATCTACTTATAATAAACTGACATATCATTGAAAAAATAATAAAAAAATCTGCATTTTAAGTCACAAATATTGGAGGAGTTATTTCCCAATCTTATACAGAAAATAAGTAATACAAAATGGAAACACTGATTCCCCTTTATTGCAATGCATGCAGTGAAATTATCGGTAAAAACTCCCAATTTTACTTTTTCAATCTCGAGGAAGCCTTTTAATCAAAGGCATGTCATGTCTGTCGATTTAAATCACACAATCACACATAGCTAAGCAAGGCTTAAGGAGTTTAGTGGTTTGGATCATAAAACTTAGGCCTTTTCATCCGTTATTGGATGATTTATACAGTATTCCCCGAGCGAAGTAACCAACCTTGAAATACTGTAGTGCCTGGGACAGTCGATTTTTTAAATGTCGTATGATTCTCACAACACAGACAGCCTAGTCCAGAGGAATGACAGGTCAATACGTCTGAGGCCAACCATGTACGGGTTTCTTCACGATGTTGTCTGTTGTCCAGTGATTTAGAGCTTGGCTTTCGACTTGGAGATTTCAGTTCCATTCCCGCGTTGGAACAACAAAAAAATGTTGTTTCCAATTTTGGTTAGGACAATGTAGGCTGATCACCTGATTGTCTAAAAAGAAAGATGATCCATGCGTCGGATGGGCATGTAAAAAGTCGGACCTGCGCCTGATCTCTCGCCAGTCGTGTCCGTCATCCGTCCCACTAGGTTTCAAGAGTAAAGGAAGAGAGAGTGCTCTTGTGTACTGCGCACACACTTGGGCACTATAAAAATAACTCCTGCTTAGCTGGCCAGCAGGGCTATTACCTAACATCGTTGGAATTCATGTAAATTATTGTATAAATTCTCCCAGCCAATAGATGTCGGGGTATTACAGAACTATGTACTTACCTATGAAACTATGTTGGTCATGAAGAGTGAACTATTGTTGTATTGAAATTTGCGTTTTGTTGTGTGTATTAGCACCATGTAATCTATTTAAATTTTATGCTATTAATTAATTATAAAAACTAATAAGGACTTAAAAACAGCATTTCAAATAAATTGTATACTTTAAAACACCGCCGATGTTTTATTTTCATATTTAAAACAATTTATATAATTTTAGAAAAAGGTCATCATGTGTAATATCGAAACGCAATATTGTCACTTTACTTCAAAATTATAAAGCATGCCAAACAATAACATAACCTTTTTAAAAATAAGTTTAATCAATTTAGATTTTTTATAGAAAAGAAGTAAGGTTTGATATTATTGGATATAATTCATATTACCTAGTAATATGAAGTCTACATAGGATAACCGCCTCCTTTTTTGGAAGTCGGTTAAAAATGTCGAACCCGGGAGCACAATAGGTCCCTGCTTCGTTTGACAGTTCTCATATCATGGCATCGCTTATGTCAAAATGCACTACGTCACACGATTTGATTGGTCTAAAGGGCGTTTCATTCGTTCTCTGAAGGACAAAATGGCGGACTATTTAGTTGGACATGGCCGTAGGCTTGCGCACTCTTTATTGACATTTTAACTTTTTAAATTGTTTTTAAAAAGTTGTAATGTCAAAATGTTGACCATAACCAACGAAAGTTGAAGTTCATAATAGCTCCGCTGGTTTCAACGAAACCGATCACGGTCACCGAAATCGGTGTGAGGAGCTACTATTACTATTAATAAGTACTCATTTATTAATAGGCCTGCTCATACACACTTCATAGAAATGTGTGGTCATATATTATATTATCTGCTCTGAGATTTTAGAAGTCATTGTTTTGGCAAACTGTAGTAGAAGTATGTATACACTTCTATTCCAGTAAGCATTTAAGTATTAAGTAACCTAAGTAGTATGTAGTCAATTTTGCTTCTTCTGTAAAATAATTTACGTTTCACCAATCTGCTCAGATACAATGACCCGAGGCAAATTGTTAATCGAAACTTAGCACTAAAAAATACAGAAAAAACTGAAGCAAGACTAGCCTTAATTAGTAAATAGGTAGCCCTTGAACTATACTAGCAACTAAATATTAAAATATATCCACACAACGTTGACTGGATAATTATTCAATGTTGCTTGTCTTTGTCTGAAACGTTGGGAAAAGGTTTTGGTCCAAAATTAACCCAAATTGTAGGCGTATGTGTACAAGTAGACCTACAATTTCAACACCAAAAACTACACCTACTACCGACCAACATATGTAATACATTACAACCACATTTTTAATGTTTTTCGTCGGAATCGACGTATTTCATACATCGTCTCACGTCTGTCATTACCATACAAAAACTGATTTTATTCTTGCTCATAACTTCTATACCCTGCGTATTTCAGAGTTGCCCCTTTTTGGTGTAATCAAATATGATTTAAAGTGAACCTATTGCAAATATTTCATTGCTGTCGAGTGTCGACTATGGGTTATTTGTATGTATTTTGAAACTTGTACTTTGAAACTGCTAAAGATTCTTCCTAAGCCCTTCCTATTCCCCTAGGGCTTAGCAACCCAACCCAATCCCCATCCAAAAAAGTATAAAATGAAACTTACCTGTATTTTTGGAAACTGCTTGCCCAACCTTTCCGTTATTCCAGATGATATTTTTCAGCTCATGGTCATCCAGAATCGAGTACTTTCTAGAATAATGCTCTTTAACTTCATGTACGCTGGTACAGATTTGCTGATCCATGATTTGTTTCACCCGGTTCAAGCACAGTTTCTTCACTTTCATCAGAGCTAGTTGGGAGGCGTCACATTTGTCCACCAGATCCGTAAGAATCTCAGTTAAGGCGGAGAACTGTATGGCCCTTGATTCCTTCCTACTTAGAGGTCGTTTGAAGCTAGGGTTATTGATTTTTTGCTGGGGTTTATTAAAGTTTTGCTGGGCTTTATTGAAGTTTTGTTGGTTTTTATTGAAGTTTTGCTGGTCTTTATTGGAAGTTTGTGGTTTGTTGAGGTTCTGCTGATTATTGTAGTTTTGCTGGGCATTATTGGAGCTTTGTGGTGTATTGAATTTCTGTTGACTATTTATGAGTTGCTGGGGTATATTGGAAATTTGCATCAATTTATTGAAGATCGGCTGTAGATTATTGAAGCTTTGCCGATGGTTGTTGAAGTTTTCTTGGGGCTGCTTTTGTGGACCAGGGTTCTTATTATTTGCTAGATGAGGAAAAAGCGGTTGATCCTGTTTATGGGGACTTTGTTCCCACACAATTCGCCGGTTATCATTTCGATTGCTATTATCGAAAGTGCTGCGTTCAGAATCAAAGTTACTGAACCTATCGCTGTCGTAATGGCGTCGAGAATTATCGTTATGATCATCGCGGCGGTCGTAACGGTCACGTCTGTTGTGACGGTCATCGCGACTGTTGTGACGATCATCGCGACTGATGTGACGGCCTACGCGACTGTTGTGACGATCATCGCGACTGATGTGACGGCCTACGCGACTATTGTGACGGCCTTCGCGACTGTTGTGACGGCCTTCGCGACTGTTGTGACGGCCTTCGCGACTGTTGTGACAGCCTTCGCGACTGTTGTGACGGCCTTCGCGACTGTTGTGTCGGTCTTCGCGACTGTTGTGACGGTCTTTACGACTGTTGTGACGATCATCACAACGGTCATGACGATAATCTTTCCGACTACGATCACTATTACGATCATCACGATCGTGATCGCGCGGCTGACGCAATCGAATTCGCGGATCATTATCATTTCTTCCCGTCCCTTGTTCAAAGGTGTAGCTCCTAAAACTTTCATCAGCATTGCCTCTTTGACGTTTCTCTGGATTGCCAGAGCTTTCAGAGTCGTGACTCCGTTTTTGGGCATTATGGTCGATGGCAACATTCTGAACGCTTTGGGGGATTTGGGCAATCGATACCCCATATTGCTGACGTCCGAAATTCATCGCGTACCAATTGCCAGCGATCTGTTTATTGAACGAGGGGAAAGGGATCGCCTGGGGAGCAGGCTGCCTTTCCATTTTGCCAAAACTCTGAAAACGAATGTTATCACGTTGCAAATATAACGAGGTAAGATGAAGTAAAGTAACTGTACTCCATCTGATTAGAAAATATGCATAATAAATGACGTAGGTGACCATTTGATGTTAGAATAGCTGAAAAGTTAATTCAGCAAATCCCTATCAAAATTGTTTTGGCGTCAAGGGTCATATCCTAAATCAACGTCAATCAACAATCAACAACAATTGATCACCAATATAAACTAACATAATATCTATGTTGGCACTGGCCAAGAGGCCACTAGGTCACTAAAACAATAGGCACAACAAAAACAGCTGTGATGCCAAATCATTGTAATATCAGTGCACCAGGGTTATTGGGTAAACTGGCCCCTGGGACAATTCATCAGCATAAGCGCGAGTCGAGGTGTGTCAAAGCGCGACACTGACCTCGGAGTGATGTGAAGGGTGTCGCTTTTTGATACTTTATATACTTTTTATTTATATATTATTACTTTTTGGCGCTTATTATGGCAAATAGTACTCATGGGATAGGATGAATACTGAGAACTAACCAGCATAATTTACTTAAATATCACCAAAGACATGGAGAACAAAAAATTACATCCAGTCCACAATATTTTTGAAAGGTAAGATAGCTTTACAGCAAGCATATCAGTTTTGTGAAACAGACCACAAGTAGCATTTTTTTTGTAAAGGACCATAATTACAATGTTATGTAGCTTAAAACAACTGCCGTTTTAAGGTTATAGTCTCCCAAAACCAGTCTTCCCTAAAAACTCCAATGTATTGCATTTGGAAAACACATAACAGAACATCTACAACATATATATACAAATTCTACTCTGCCCATTACTAATATATTAAGAATAAGATAACATAATATTTCACCAAATCTTTTCTCCTTAAACCCTCACATCAATCTCATGAGCGTTTATTTATCGCGACGTTAGTTACGGCGCTGAGAATAGAACTCTGCGCTAATACAATATTTGAAAATCGAACACATTACTGTCGATTTTTTAAATTGCTTGCATTGTTTGTTTTTTTTTTTTTCTCTATTAGCGCAAGGTTTCAGCAGTGTTATTAGTTACATATTATTAACAATATTTTTTTATTACATTCTGACAACTTACTTGTTGTGCCATATAATAAGGCATAGCATTAAAAGTATTCATATTGGCAGTAAGCGGTTGTGGAAACAACGTGTTGTAGTTGTTTAACAGTGTTTGTGGAACTTGCTCAAGTGGTTTGATAAGAGGCTGCGGCTTTGGATTATTCTGGAAAAAATAAATGGACGGTTGTGTAATAGGCTACTAGACTCATATTTAATTTCATACGTTGAAGGACTATTTTAATAACGGACTATAGCACAGAACCTTAATTCTCGTATTTAAAGTAGACTTTCATTTTACATTGATTGCATTATAGTGAAGCGACTTGTTATCTTAAACTGAATTTGTGATGTTTGGACTATTCAGGAGGCGGAGACGCTGCTTTAATGTTTAAGAGAATTCAGTTTGACAGTTTTAGCGTCGGGACTTGATTGTAATTGTATTATTGCAGGTTTTATTTAACAGAATTGACCCTCAGATTACAAATAGTACTAGTATGACGTCACAGCACAGAATATCTATCAACCAACATGGTGAATAGTGTTTTCGGCGGTTTTTAAAAAGCATATTTTAAAATTGATAGAACACAGAGAGTAGAAATAAATTCTATGAGTTATACTGCTTTTACTACTTTAGGTATCTCTTGATATTACATCGAAAAGTACTCTTTCTTAACTGAACTGATGAATTTATAAACTTCCAACAACTTAAATTCAGAAACTGGGCTTTAATATCAGATAATAGTCAAATATTACCAGAATACTGTATAAACGTATATGGATGTGTGAAGTGGTACGATCAACATACAGTTATGTTTCTATCTCATAATGTTTGCATTGTGGTAGATTTATGCAGTTGATGTTTATGAGAATATCATTTGGCTGTTTAAAGAGATCAAGACTACATTGAAACTGTATCATTTAAAGATATAGTAATAGAATTGACCTTCAGAGTAAGGGAGTAGGAAACCTACTGACTCACTGGTGTTATAAGTGGTCTAGAATATATTTCAATCATTTTACAGTTACAGATTTTTTCTAGATTACCTTTTGAACCAACTCCACATGCAGCTTCCTTCCATCTATAAAATATCCGTTTATTTTTGCCATAACAAGAGATGCTTGTTCTTGATCTACTAAACCTACGGTTATACGTTTTCCACAATTATCATTGATCAGATTATCCAAAATCACTTCATCTATGCGGCATTCGTCGGCTATAAGCTTCCTAATACGTGCTATTCGTATCTGAAAAATAGAAATGTTAAAAATTGTATTTTTTGAAGATAAAAGTTGTGCTTAAGAATATGTGCGTAAACATTATTACATCGAAAGGCAAATTCGCTATATACAACAACATCTTAAATGAATTTTAAAATAAATTAAATAAGCTTATTTATGGAAAAGAAAAGAAGAGAATTTATAGTTTAAACTTTAAAGTAAAAACTGAAGAACTGTATTTTTCGCGACGGTTTAAAGAATTTCGCAATTTACGGCACATTAATAATTGTCATCAAGTAACATTTCTTTATCCTCCATCGTCAATTTTTTTTTATTATTTAAATAAATGGCGTCGGCTTAAGCTATTTGCCAGTATCAAGTTAAAAAAACGGTTATAGAATTTCCGTTTCAATTTTCAACACCGTATTCCTAAATCGTCAAGTCTAAAGTCTAGTCAAAGTCCAAATAGATAATCAGTGCAGTCAATGAGTCAAGTCAGTCGATTTAGTAAAGTGGTAGAACGTTTACTGAAAGTTTCTAGGGAGTTTTGGAGGGTACACAAATATTACGTTTTTTGAAGTTGTACCATATGCCCACACTTGTGCACGTTAACGAATATTTAATGGTTAATATTTTACCAATATAACACAATAAGAACCAAAATAAAACAAATTTAAAAAAACTATACAAAATCCACAACGTCATCCATTGAATTCCCCGGCAAAACTCGTGTTCAATTTTCAAACATATTGTATTAGGGCAGAGCTCTATTTACAATGCTCAGAATTTTCTATGGCCGTTGCAACATGGCCATGTAAGGACGTAGATTCATCGTCAATAGAATGCTAAACTCACCGACCAGCCTGCAAGTCCAGCACTGGTACTAATGAGGGCCATTATAACCGGTGCTGGATTTGCTGGCTGGGCCGTGAGCTTAGCATGATTATTTTTTTTTCAATTCTTTTGACGATGAATTTATGTCCTTACTACCTCAAATTAAGAACTATGTTCCTCATCATCCAGAATGCATACCATATCAGAATGCATGCGTCAGGCAAAAACGGCTATGCCGTAGACAGAGAATAGAATAGACGAGCTGCTAAAATAATAATAATTATAAGAGTAAGAAAATGCGAATGTAAAATCTGTAGGTGTGAGCAGGACGAAAGAACTTTTTTTTGTCTCTTTTTGCGTATCGTTTTATTTTTGTTTGCCACCGGTGTGCGTCGGTGGCAGACACTTTTCGTGTGAAAATATTTTTGTGTTTAGTCGCGTCTATTCGTTTTGAAATCGTGATATTTATTGTTGTAATCGCAGCAATTAATTTGTAATTATGGTGAATTGCAGTGTTATTGGCTGTAAAAGCCGTAGTGAGCGAAAGGAAGCAAATATAACCTTTCACCGGTAAGTTGCATTTTTGATTAGACCCTGTATGTAAATCTAAATATACATACAGGGTATAAAACTATCATCTATTTTCTATTAGTATTATTCACATTTTCATCGAATTTAAAGTTTTTAAATGATAAAATCGCAATAAATAAATGGTATTATCCTATAAAAGTGCGTATGACATTGATGTATATAGAAGCGTATTCATACTCTTTGACATGTTGATATGGTTGGATTATACACATTCAGGGATACCAGCTTCTCACTATTTTTACCACAAATAATAACAAATGCACGCCTATTATTTTGGTTTATCTGATACATCTATTACTTTAATATATGATTTATATTTATTTATTTTATTGAGGAATCAGTGCATGGAAATTTTAATCTACTCTTTTGGTCATTAAAAGACGTTGTTCCTAGCTGTAAATTATAATTACTATATTTTAAAGCCCATATGGCCAAAAGTCAACAATTGCTTACTATACATTAGTATAGCACTATCTATGCACCTTCAAGAGAACTACTGGAAAATTACTAATAGAATATACTTCCTTTTAGCTTTCCTCGTGAACTACTATATAGAAGGAAATGGATTGAGTGTACAGGTCGTGTTAACTGGCAACCAACTATGCACTCTCGAATGTGTTCAAGACATTTTAAGTCAAATTCCTTCCAACCGAGCAAAAATAAAACTTATATGAACATTAAGCCATGTTCTGTTCCAACTCTTCACATAGAAGTAAGATAATTAAAATATTATTTTTTATACCTTCACTGAATAAAATAGTAAACCTTTTATAACATCATTGAAGGGAACTTTAAATTGTTGCCGTAATAGGCAATATTCTTTAAAACCGATATTAATATGTTCATGTTGTACAATAACAGACATCAATATTTGTTGCAATACCTGGTTAGTTTTAACAAAGGGTTGTGACTAGTCATATTCTGTGATTTTGATTGTTTTCAATTATTCTAGACTAAATCACCCCATATTTATCAAATGTTCCTCATTACAGATTCAACATCAACAAAACCAAACTGTTGATCAAGAGAGTACCTCTAAATGTGAATCTTACGCTACGAGCATAAAAACAAAGGAACTATCGGTATTTACCCCTTTTTTACTATAAATAATATTTAATCAATTGGTATATAACTTTGGTATTACAATATGTTCTTAGTATTACATACACATCTAAAACAAGTACTAATATAATACTATTTAAGATATTTTACGAGAATATTACATATCATTAAAGTGATAAATTTTTAAAATTTTTTTTTGTTTTTCAGTTTGGTGGTTCCTCAACAACTTTACCCGTCGAAGTTGCTATGAAGATAGAAATTGAAAGCACTTCAGTTAGTAGATTTTTTTTGTATGATGTTTAACAATAATAACAATTAAAGGGAAATTACTTCGTTTATGGGAAATTATTTTCGAGTCTCACTTCACAAGGTATACACAATACTAGTGTATTATAACTGTACATGTTTCTTCAATGAGTGACCTTTTTGAGGTTTTGTGTGTAGTTTAACAAGGACTTTTTTTATTCCAGGCTCAAGAGACACAATCAGCATTGATGAGTGAAATAACGCCGCGAAAGCAAAAGCTAATAAAAAAACTAGCGAAAAAAACAATTATAGGCGAAAATAGAAAAAAAAATTGCCGCATTAAGATCCAAGACATGGCGTTTACAGAAAAAAACCGCTGAGCTAACTAATGTTATTGAAGAATTGAAAACTTGTTCTTTGATTAACCAAGAAACTGCTGATTTGTTGTCATCAATAGACGTCACGAACAGGGATTTTTTAAAAAAGGTTTTATGTAAAGAATCAACACAACGCAAATATACGCCAGAGTTACGAAAATTTGCCTTAAGCCTGCATTATATTAGTCTTAAAGCTTATAATTTTGTAAGAGAAACCTTTAACAGTTGTTTGCCTCACCCGCGTACGCTGTCACGATGGTACCAGTGCATCGATGGAGAACCCGGTTTTTCCAAAGAATCCATAAACGCAACCAAAATGTTGCATGAAATAAAAAAAAAAGAAAATAAATCACACAAAACTTATTGTGCCCTTAGTTTTGACGAAATGGCAATCAGAAAAGACTTAGATTTTGATGGTATAAATTGTATAGGATACGTTAATTTTGGCAATAATGTTGATAACGATCAACTAGCTAAAGATGCACTGACTTTTATGCTAACATGTGTGAATGGGTCTTGGAAAATTCCTTTGGGGTATTTTTTGATTGACGGAATAAGTGCAGAACAAAAAGCTAATTTGGTTACTACTTGTATAAATTTATTATGCGAAGATTGTGGAATCGATATTATTTCCCTTACTTTTGATGGTTGTCCTACAAATTTTGCCATGGCGAAAGTTTTAGGTTGCAACTTGGGAGATGAAAATATTGATCCTTGTTTCACTGTCGGCAATAACAAGATAGCTATATTTCCAGACCCATCTCATATGCTGAAATTAATAAGAAATACTTTGGGAGAAAAGGGGCCAATTATTGATCCACAAGGTCAGATAGTATCCTGGGAACATATAAAATCTCTGGTTGAGCTCCAAGATAATGAAGGGTTGCACTTAGGAAATAAATTAAATAAAGCACATATAAATTTTTGCAAACAGATAATGAAAGTCATGTTGGCTGCACAAGTCATGAGTGATTCTGTTGCAAATGCTATTGAATTTTGTTGTACAGAACTCAAAATTAGCACTTTTAAGAACTCTGCTGGAACTGTTGATTTTATTAGAAAAATTAATAATCTCTTTGATGTAATGAATTCAAGAAATTTAAAAGCATACGCTTATAAAAAACCCCTTTCGAACGATAATTTTTTTGAAATAAAGCCTTTCTTAGAAGAAATGATTATATACCTTAAACATTTGAAATTAGGAAATAAGAACGTAATGTGTTGTAATAGAAAAACAGGATTTTTGGGATTTTTGATTTGCATTAAAAGTATATTTTTTTTATACGAATCTTTAGTTGATAATAATAATCTTCAATTTCTGAGCACCTACAAATTAAGTCAGGACCATTTAGAATATTTTTTCAGTTCTATTAGGGCCAAAGGTGGATTCAACAATAACCCCTCAGCAAGACAATTTAAATCGGCTTTCAAAAGAATGTTAGTACATGGCGAAATAAAACATATAAAGTCAGGAAATTGTATTCCTTTACAACATATTAACATATTAACTCTAACAAAACCTGTGGAAGCAATAAATAGATCATCAGATAAAAGTAGATTAACAGATAACTTAGATGTCAATACCAGAGAAACGGATTTTTTTTTAATGAAAGATCACGATTATTTATGCGATCCAAGTATTTTGACTGAATTTTCGAAACACATAATTACATACATTGCTGGATTTATTGTAAGCAAGTTGAAAGAAGAGCTTAAGTGTGAAGAATGCGTATCCGCTATCATTTCAAATACAAAATACCCAAGCCTTCAATTAAAAAAGATAAAGGAGGACTTTGCTATCCCACGTTTGATGTGATTAAAATTTGTGAACTTTGTGAAATAATATTTCGCAAAAATCGAGGCATTAACAAGAAAAATATTTTAATTACCCTTACATAAGAGTGTTTGAATTGTTGTTTGGGATTAAGATTATTCTCTCGCGAACCTCATTTTTCTAGCAAATCGTTTATCGACTGTCATTATTCGCTGTTGATTAAGGCTGTAATAATAAAATATTTAAAAGTTCGTATTCATCAGGCAACTCGAAAACTATCCGAAAAAACTGATAACGTAAGAGTATTTCTATAATAAACTAATTCTATTTAAAGGCCAGTAGCAACAAACGGTCATATGGTGCTAACACACACAAGCACACACTCCGCACACACCACTCTTGGTATTAAATGTTTAATTCCGAGGCAGGCCTCTCCTCTTTAGTTCTGATGAGTGATGACACAGGGCAAACTATTATCACTATTATTACATATTATACATTTATGTTATATCCGGTTTTATTATATTGTATAGTTTTTAATAACATTATTAATTAAGAAACTCCAAGTTTGTATACAAAACACGTATGTTCCATACACATGCTGAATGCTGATTTTTTTATGCTGAATATGTTAGATCGACACAACCACATTTTAGGATCATACAGCTTAGGACAATTTTTAAACAAAGGATATCAAAGGAAATTGTGCATAGCCAACACAATTTTATATTAATTATATAAGAATATTAATTTAAGGATTTCAAATTCACTATTTATGCGGCTGGGCTTATTTTGTATGTGCTGTGCTTAATGGTAGCTATTTTTGTTATAACTCAGCGCGATAATAAACTATTAAATAAAAATTGGTTTTGTTTTCACTTAGATGTGATATTATTATTCTATATTTACTATAGTAAATATGGAAAAAATATATCGGTGTGTTTTACCTTCCTTTTAACACATAATTTTCTCACGTTAGTTTATAGACATTCCAGGCCGAATCACATATAATATGCAACAAGGTTATTCGTGATTGGGAAGATAATTGAAACTGTCAATCTTGACACCAGGGTTTATCTGTTTGATCATAATTCATAAAGGGTTAGATAAACCCTGGTGTCAAGATTGCCAGTTTTAATTGTCTTCACAGTCACGGATAATCTGGTTGCAATTATTATTTTAAGTGTTTCAGGCTGGAATGTCAATATCAACTAACATAAGAAATATCTTATAATTATTATGTAACGATCGTAAACGAGCAGCGCACAGTCTGATGCTATACAATAATTTTACACCCGCAACACCAGAGATTGTTACAAGTGCGTTCCAGGTCCTTAAAATCCTCAAGCCTCTTTGGGCTCCGGCATCCTCACTAACTCGTCAAAACACAATGCAAGCGTGGCTCCAGCAGTCGGATCCGGTAATTTCTGGTAAGTCAAACATCCTAAATATAAGGTTGTTCTAAATCAATTAGGTACGAATATTTTGGTCATATAACCTACTACTTATGTCAAGACGTTTAGGCTGAAAAATAATTGAAAGATTCGAAAAAAATATTTAATGAAATAACATTACGCTCTTTACGGTGCTGTTAAGGTCATTCAGCTCCCTCTTGAAATCACCTGTTTCTGTGAGGTTAATGACGTCAGGGCCTCAAAGAACGCAATGTATTTTATAAAGTATGTACAATTCCTTTTTATGATCCATTATAGTTTTGCCTAAACGTCTTTACATAAACAATAGATCATATGCTCAAATTATCCGTAATAGATTTTGAACAACCTTAAGAGCCCCCGAGACGATCAAACGGTTTGACTCAAACACGTAAATTTTGGTTTGAGTTAAACCAATTTTATCGTTTACAAAGTAAAATGTAAAAAAATAAAATGGTTTGAACGGTTTGTCAAACATATACGGATTTAAAGCTCATTTAATGGAATTACTTAACTTTGTTTTGTTGGACAGTGAAGTGAACTGTTTGATAAACCGATCAAACCGACGTCAAACGGTTGCATCAAACACGTAAGGTTTGAGTCAAACCGTGTGATTGTCTCGCGGGCCCTTAATATAGTCCGTTCATAGATAATTTACAATTTGGCAAAATAGAGTATTACGCGGTGACAGGAGAAACTAAAAACATTTTCGACTGTGTCATCTTTTAGCCATAATAAATTTTAATGGTATATTTAATTTAAATATATTCAAATATAATAAATAAATTTATTATAATGCCATTTCAATCTAATATGGATAGAAGAAGTCAAAAAATTTATTAGTTCTACCTGTCACCGCGTCATACTCTTTTTTACCAAGCTGTATCTCAGAGTTTCTCTGTGCATGATCCTTAAATTATCGGCATAAAAGGTCGCAAAATATCTGAGGGGACTGCTGTAAATACTTAGTACATTATTTTACCCCCAAAATGGGGGAAAATTTTCCTTGTAGCAATACTATTCGTAATATACATAGTTACAAAGTATGTATATGACATTTTTTCTTTCGCGTTGTATACGCTATTAGCTCCTCTATACCTATACTCTCTCTACGGGCTATGCTAATTAATTTTGAATTAAGTAACTCATCTGGTTAATTGAATGTTTTCGTAGACAACCCTTATATTTTTTTAATTTGCCGTCATTTTTCAGGCTTTGATAATTGAATTAAAAACAAAGGAAATAAACATAGGTACGTCAAATTTGATCGACGAACAAACAGCGAACAAACGATTTAGCCAAAAAAAAGTAAATAAAATTGACTTGCACACGCTACCTTCTTCAGATTTTTTAAAATATTTTTTTCACAAAAATGAAAATCGAATAAACGCCAAATTTCATGAACAATCACGACTAAACGAATAAGAGAAGACAAACTATAATAATTGGATTTGCGCCCGCCAACTTCAGGTCAAATTTTTTAAATTACTTTTACACAAAAATTAAAATCGAACAAATGTCAATTTTCATTTAACAGTGAAACGAACAAATGACAAACAAGCGATTAGGCGAAAAAAAAAGTAAAATAGTTCATTTGCGCCCGCCAACTTCAGGTCAGAATTTATTTTTTGATTAAAAAAAAAACTAAAATCGTATGAACGCCCAATTTGATCAATCAATCACGAAAAACTATTTAGCAAAAAAAAGTAAAAAAAATTGACATGTGCCCGCCAACTTCAGGTAAGAGTTTTTAAAATTGTTTTATCACAAAAATTAAAATCGAACAAATGCCAAATTTGACAAACGACGAACAAACAATTTAGCAAGAAAGAAGTAAAAAAAATTGATTCGCGCACTGGCGTGGCTTAAGTTGGCAATTAAGAATTAAGGTCAGAATTTATTTGTTAATTTATGAAAAAACTAAAATTGAACAAACCACGAACAAACGATTAAGCATAAAAAAAGTAAAAAAAGTTAATTCGCGCTGCTAACTTAAGGAAGCTCAACTATATAGAATAAAGTATCAACTGACTTAACTCATTGACTGCATTGACGATTTCAATACTACCGACCTTTAGTAAAATATTTAAAAAAATATATTTTACAACTTTTCACTCTCATTGCTCATTTCAATTTTAATAAATTGCTACACAATAAACAGTTCGGTTTTACTTAAGCTTGATCTACGACTGATGGAGGCATTAGCCTTCCAATTAGTATATATGAAGCCTGGGAGGGATCGCAGGATGCACTAGGTATATTTTGCGATCTTTGATTGTGTAGAGCATGCAACGTTGATCAGGAAGCTAGACCATAGTGGTCTAGCTTCCTGATCAACGTTGGTGTAAGGGGCACATTACTTATACTGTTAAAAACTTATTTATCTGTAACAGGACACAAAGGGTAGATGTGAATGGCAATATGTCACCTGGAGCCAAAATAGATCTGGGAGTGCCACAAGGGTCAATTTTACCGTCTGTCCTCTTCCTGATCTACATAAACGATTTTCCTTTTCTTGTTAAATATATACTAGAGATAGTGTTATTTGCTGACGATACTTCACTTATTTTTATAGTGAAGCGACGGCAGTTGGGCTATGACGGGGTAAGTAATGTTCTCTCTGAAATATGAAATTGGTTTAGTTCTAATAATCTGCTTCTTAATGCATCTAATAAAAAATGTTTAAAGTTAACCTTACCAAATTTAAGAAATGCATAAACCAACGTACTATTGAATGATGCTAAACTTAACCTAGTGGACTCAACAGTATTTCTAGGTATAACATTAGTAATTGCAGAAGAGTTGCAGTGGGGTCCACATATTGATAACTTAGCGAATAGTCTCAGTTCTGCGGCATTTGCAGTCAGAAAAATTAGACAAATTTCTGACGAAGCATCGGCACGGTTAGTTTATTTTAGTTATTTCTGTAGTAGAATGGCCTATGGTATACTTTTATGGGGTACTGCCGCTGACATTAATTCTATATTTGTGCTGCAGAAGCGAGCTATTAGAGCTATTTATAAGATGTCCCCATATGCCAGCCTAAGAGAAAAATTTAAAGAAATAGGGATACTGATTGTACACTCTCAATACACTTTAGATAATGTTACCATGTACGTAAAAAAATATAGTAATGAAAAATGTGACCAACACAACATAAATACAAGCTGCCTGTCTGTACCAGTGACTAGACTCAGTAAAATAAGCAATTCTTTTAATGGTCAGTGTATACGTTTCTATAATAAACTCCCAGAAAATATCAAAAATTTGTCAATAAATAAATTTAAAAAAGTATTTAAAAGACATTTGTGTGACAAAGGTTATTATAAAGTTAAAGATTTCATTGAGGACAGCACACCCTGGGAATAAGATGACCCTTTGGGGGCAATTTAGTTTACTAACTAAACAATGTACTTCTGTACTGAAATATATTGTAGATATTGTAATTTAATTTATTTAATTTATTTTTTGTGTACATGTCTTGTATGATATATTTTTTATACCGCGCGGGTTTCTTACGCCGGGATAGGTTTCCGTACCGGTGGTTATTGTAATCCTTGTTTAACGGTCAGAAAACAAAACCTTGTTTTTTATTCTGAATAAAAAGTTTTTTTATTTATTAATTTGGATTTTGACTCGACTTTGAACTCGACGATTTAGAATAATGGTAGTTTTCTCTGGCCACGTGTTGAAATCATAAAATTCTTTCCCGCCTTTTAACTTGACACTGGCAATGATTTAGTATTAAAATATAGTACTCCTATAGTATACCGCCATATTTAAAAAATGTATATACCTAGAAGAAGAAGCAGCCTCAAGCCATTGAAAACTGACATTGAGATACTTCTTCTTCTTCTTTTAAAAATGGCTCCTTAGTGAATCGCCAATGTCAGAGTGTGATGGCGGAGACTCTGCCTTAAGAGTAGGTTTTATGAAAAAACAAGGGTACGGTGAACTGAAGGAAGTCTGTTGAAAGATCTCTAACCTAGAACAAACACAAACATTTAGGGTTAGTACCACATACCTCACAATTTTATTTTGTTAGTAACACTATATGTGCACAAAATTTCAATAAAAAGAGTATTTACAAAACATAGAGCAGATTTAAAATTGATAGGGCGGGGAAATGTAGGAGGGAGGTTATCATACAGTGACGTTTGGTTATTTGGACAAGAGAAGAAGATATGGTCTAGAGTGCCCTCATCTAGGCCACACTCGCACAAAGAGCTATCTCTTACCCTAATCTTAGCAAGAAAAACAGGTGAGCAGCAATGACCCAGTCTCATTCGGCAAATAGTTGAACACACTGTTTTACTTGCTTGTTTAAATTTAAAAAACCATGGTCTAACAGAGATGCCATTTTGAATATCAAAATAGTGTTTTCCCTTGTTTGTACTAGTTTTGGCCCACTCATTGTGCCACCTGATATTCATGTGATTCTTAGCTAGGGGAATTAAATCCTGGCAATAAACCTTATATTGACTAGTCACACCTGATGATATAGCGTCTTTAGCATAGGCATCCACATTCTCGTTGCCAGTGATTCTGCTATGTCCTGGTATCCAAGCCAAAACTACTTGGATACTATTTGTGTGACACTCAAAGAGAAGCTGTCTTTTTTCAGGATTAAGGGAAATTTACATTTGGATCGGAACTGATTAGAGTTAATGGGCTCCAGGGCACTTCTGGAGTCCGAAAGTATGATGGATTTGTTGAGGTGATGTGACTCAACCAAGGTAAGTGCTTCCAAGATAGCCAGAGTTTCTCCTGTAAATACTGATGAATCTGGAGGTAATTTGAAGTTTAAAATCACATTAACCTTCGGAATCCATACGGCCACTCCAACACAGCTTCTCTCCAAAAGCTTAGAGGCATCCGTAAAAATAAGCAACCAATTCTTAAAATGTTGATTAATGATATGTTGAAACTGAGTGTTAGCCGCAGCAGAGCCCTTATCAATTGCAAAATTTAGAAGCACTTTTGGAAAGAAGGTAAGTGCATTATAGGAAGTGGAAAAAAGAGGACTGAGTCTACACTGGAAAATAGGAAGGAAGACGGGTAATTGTATGGTAGCTGATCAACAGACAAGGCAGTTCCTTATGTAACCAGTAGCTTGAAGAGATAGCCAGCTGCGAAAGGGTGTGGAGTTTTTCAATGAGTGGATGGGAGGAATTTTGAAACAGTTTAAACATAAACCTATCAGACAAATACTGCCTCCTGATGTTTAGTGGTGGATCCCCACACTCAACTTGGAGCGCGTTAATTGGTGACGATCTCATGGCCCAATAGTAATTCTCAAGGACTTTGACTGAATTTTCTCCAGACTCTTCAGTGGTAATTTATTGCAGGGTTCCAAAAGAAAAGAGCCGTAATCTAGGTGACTACAAACCAGCGAATTATATATCAGCTTCTGCGTGTAAGGATGTGAACCCCACCACACACCAGAGAGTGATTGGAGAATGTTAATATTTTTCTCACATTTCTTCGTCACATGGTTTATGTGATGGACGCCAGTTAGTCTGGAATCCAAATATACACCTAGAAACTTCACCTTATCCTTAACCGGGAAAACCAACAGGTTTTCCCGGTTAAGGATAAGGAAAACCATCACCATTCAATCCAATCAACAGATTGGATTGAATGGTGATGGTTGGTATAATTTTGGAACGAGTGAAAACAACAACAGAGCTTTCGGCAATAGAGATGGACAACCCATGTCTATCCATCCAGTCATTAAGATAGCCAATGGCAGAGTTGAGGCGGCTGGAGCATTCCGCTATATCTTTTGAAGCAATGTACATGGCTAAATCATCTGCGTACTGGAGGACCTCACAAAAGCTATTGACAGTAAGATCAAGGTCAGAGGTATATATATTGTAGAGGAGTGGACTGAGGACATAACCTTGAGGGAGGCCTTTGTAAATAATTCTAGGGGATAGTTGGGAGTTTTGGGAAGAGATGATAAGAGAACGGAAGGAAAGGGAATTGAAAATATAGTTTGTCATCCTCGCTGGGACACTCAGCTGTTGCAGTTTTTGCCTGAGTACCGGAAGATTGACATTGTCGCACGCAGATTATACATCCAGGAACACCGCTACCACATGTTTCATTTTCGAAAAAGCTATGCGAATATCGGTTACCAGGGTTCCTATACTGTCCGTAGCGCAAAATCCTTTTCGAAAACCAAACTGCGTTTTAGGTGTTCTAGAATTTTTCCTAGTGTAGCCGATAGAGCAATGGGTCTATAGCTAGATGGGTTATTAGCAGGTTTTCCCGGTTTAAGGATAGGTAAAATAATTTAGAACGCCAGTCCTCCGGAGGAACCTCCGACTGGAAGATGTCATTTAAAAGTCTCAGACATAGGAGTTGTGTGTCCTGGACCACTGTTGACAATGAAGGAGTATGGAATTCCATCTGCACCAGGAGCGGTATCCTTTAATGACCCTAAAACCAAACGGAATTCCTCCAGAGAAAATGGGGAGTCTAAATAATTTGAAGAGGATCCTACAGAAGTGACAACGCAAAGTTCGTCGAGGGATGGAGCCGTCGGAGGTGCCAACCTTCGCGAAAATGCGTCAATCCATTCAGTAGGATCATTGGACTGACGGTAATCGCTTGACGATAAGGAACCACGAAATTTTTTAATATTATTCCAAATGATCGAGGGTTTAGACGAAGGCGACAGACTTAAACAGAACTGTCGCCATCCTTCTCTCTTTTTTTCCGAAAATAATTTTGAAACCTCAGCCGAAATTTTTTTGTAATTTAGAAAATTTGCCACTGTCATGGCCCTTGCATAAAGTTTTTCAGCATCCTTACGACGCTTACAGGCTGAAGTACATTCGTCATCCCACCAAGGAGGGGATAATCTACGATCTCTTGTGTTCTTAAGGGGGATCGACCTATCCGCAGATTGCAGAAGGATGTTCTTTAAATTTTGATACTGAGTGTGAGGATCATTTATGTTTATATTATCAGAAACAAGACTAGCTTCAGAGTCTGTAGCTTTTGCGAATTCGGCCCAATTCGCCTTTTCGAGCTTATATTTTTGTCTTGGTGGATTAGGGGCTATTGTCTGTCTAGTCGAGTAAGTTATCGTTATATGAATAGGGAAATGATCACTACCATAGGAGCTGGAAAGGACAGACCATGAACACAAAGAAGAAATAGACGGTGAGCACAATGAGAGATCTACCACACTCCTCGGGTTTTGCAAAGGCGAGACCCTACGAGTGGGACATCCATCATTAAGCACAACCAGGTTATTATCATCTAAAATATCCATGAATAGTGACGAGTTAGAGTCATTGAAAAAGGAGCCCCAGGTTGTGTGGTGAATATTAAAATCACCCAATACAACCCGGGGAAGAGAAATGGAGGAAATGATAGATGAAAGTTTGGAAAGGATGGAAGGATTAGGACTGGGGATATATACGGACATATACACAGTATTTAAAACACGGACAGCCACAATATTAAACAAACTACTATGTACAGGAAGGGAGAATAAAGAATATGTACATTGACTGGAGACCGAAATGGCTACTCCAGCCTTACCATCAACTCTGTCATCCCGGAAACATGAGTAGCCCTGGACACGAAACCGAGAATCGGGCTTTAACCACGTCTCTTGGACGGCAATAATTGATGGCCTAAAACAACTAACTATGCTACAAATGTCCTGATTTTTATTTCTTATGCTACGACAGTTCCACTGGATCATTGAGAACTGATCCATTGTTGAGTACAGTCTTAAGAAGCTGAGTCAGATTAGCACGAGTTTTGTTCGGTAGCCCGGAGTCACTAAACCGGGAGACTAATTGGATGAGGGTGTTGATGAGGGAGTCAATAAAGTTGACGTTGGGAGAGATATATGTACTTTGGGGGAATCCATTCCCATTCGGCAATTGAGAGGCGGGTTCCTCAATGATGTTCCTGTGTGCCTGGTGATCATAACCAGGGGTCACAGGGGTAATAGGACGGCGGGGAGTATACACGGTTTTTCGATACGATGTTGTGACAGGGGATTTCGTTTGTGATCTAGTGTTCAAAGTGGCAATTGCTGAGGGAGAAGTCTTGGCCGAGTCTGCAAAAGAACGTCTCACATGGGGAAATCGAGCCGAAGCTTCCATGTATGAGATGCTCTCCTGCGACATGACAAGTTTGATTTCCTTTTGCCTAGCATGCTCTGGACAGGATGAATTGTTAGCTGTATGTGATCCCGAGCAGAACAAACAAGTTAGATTTGACACCACACAAGTTTCACCCTCGTGCAACTGTCCACATTTATAACACCTGGGCTGTGACCTGCATTGGGCTTTAATGTGCCCAAAACGACAACACTTATTGCACTGGATAGTTGGAAGGAGGTATGTTTCAACAGGTAATGATGTAAAATAACAATATACACGAGGAGGGAGTTTTTGTCCTGAGAAAGTCAAGACAACTGATCGGGTTGGAATCCATATAGGTTGTTGTTGGTCATTAAAAGTCTTCCGATTTAGTCTCCGGGCTTTGATAACCGCCCCATAACCTGATGGGACATTCAAATTATCAACGAGTTCCTCCATGGACCAGTCCACGGGCACGTCGCGTACTATACCCATGCGGGATATGCTGTACGATGGAATCGAAACAACATACCCGGCATTGATAATTACTGGAAGGCTTAAAAAGGAGTTAGCATTTTCTGCAGAGTTAAACTCTATTGAAATGCGATTTCTACCGATTTTTTTAATCCCATCCATTTTTACATTTTTATGTTGTTCTTGTATAAAAACTGTCCAAATTACATTGGTCGTAGTGTAGGTCCACTGTCAGACTCTGTCTTCGAAACATGTACCAAAAATGGTGCGACATCATTTGTACTATACACTTTTTTGTTATCAAAGTCGGGACATACATAGTTTAGCTGTATAGAAGGGATGGAATGAGCATTATCGGTCATTCTTTTAGCGGTTTTGTTAATGCTATCAGGGTTAGCACGCTTTCTTGAGCCTATATTGTCACATTCCATCGATTCTTGCTGGCGTATCTGGATATCAGGACCCCCTCCGCCCAGGTCAGGCGGCTCGGCGTCCATGCCGGTAACACTTAGATTATAAACTAACTAAAACTAATTAAAACAACACTTACACTAAGACGATCACAAAATTAGACAACCACAACCAATACTAGAAAGTTCAACAGTAAAAATCAAGTAAGACTATATAATAAAATGCACTAATAAACAAAAATATTAAAAACACTTGTTTATGCACTCGACCGAAAAAGCAGAGCCGGATTAGATTTCTTCAAGCATCGAAGGTCCGAAAGATTCGACATTGAGATAAGTCATTGAAAACTGAAAAGATAACTCTAGAACCTACCTTTCTTACAATGGATAACTCTCAGTAGTAATATTTATCTATGGTGTTATCCTTATCATCTATGGTGTTAACTCTCAGTAGGTAGTAATACATTTTTAGTAAATAGTAATACCTACTTATCATAGTTTTGTCGGGGAATGCAATGGGTGACGTTGTGGATGTTGTATTTTTTAATAAATAAATTTGTGTTATTTCCGTTCTTATTGTGTAATATTGGCAGAATATTAGCCATTAAATATTCGTTAACATGCACAAGTTTGGGCAAGTGGTACAACTTCTAAAAACGTGATATGTTGTGTACCCTCTAAAACTCCCTAGAACCTTTCAGTAAAGCTTCTACCACTTTACTGAATCGTCTGACTTGACTCATTGACTGCACTGACTATCTATTTGGACTTTGACTAGACTTTAGACTTGATGATTTCGGAATACGGTGTTGAAAATTGAAACGAAAATTCTATTACCCGCTTTTTTAACTTGACAATGGCAAATGGTTTTAAGCCATATTAAAAATACAAAAAAAAACATATCATCTATGATAGGTAGGTACATACATTTCTATGGAGTCAACCAAAGGTGAAAACATGGTCAAAACAGATTAAGTTTTGGGAATTGGGTTTGGGGTTCATTTCGTTCATGAGAAAATAATTTAATTTTAAAATTTTATGGGAAATATGCGAGAGGCTATTTGAGTTCATTTAGCATAAGATTTTGTATATGTTAGATAAAAAGGCAAGACAATGGTATAAATAGATAAGTTTTAAAGACTAATGAAAATAGCGACTGCAGACTGCTACATTTTTGTAATTTAGCTATGATTTGATAACAACAATTTAAGCCCTTATAATCAAGATGATGCTTACAGTACATGGATTGCCAATAAGCGTATGTAATAATATAATTTTATGTACATTTTGCTGTTATGTGATAACATAGGTCAGAAAACCTAAGTTTTGCAATATAGGGTGGTAGTAATGCCACCCTATATTGCAACTTAGTTTATAAGTGTAAGCTTAACAAATGGCTTGGTCCAATGTACATATTTTTGTTTAAATAAATCTGACGACTTTATCAAATTTACATTAAAAGCAACCTTAAATTTTTAACCATAAAACAATTCTTAACTTGGTTTTTATCTTTTGTTTTAGTTCACATATAAAGACATAAAAGCGCTCTTTCAAAGTGAGTGTCAAATCAGTGATTTTATTCTGGATAACCTGACAATTGAAGGCGGGTTTAAGAAGGCAATAGTGGGTATTGCCAATGACAACGAAGGCCACTATATTATGAAGCGTCTTGATGGTCTTAGAGTACAAGGATGTGTGTTAAAAGTTGTTACTGCTGGTATGGTAAGTTTAAAATGTAATTTTAATTAGACTATAAAATTTAAGAAAAATACTTTTGTTATGTTAGGAATCTAAGAACTTCCACTTCATATATATATTTTACAAATGGCTAAAATTTAGGCAGACCTTTGTTGTAGATATCAAGTAGAATAGTTTGTAATTAATACTAAATATAGGATTACGAACAGGGAATACTTAACTTAGTTACAGACCACAAAAAGAACATAATATACAATATTACACGCTATTATTTTGCAGTCATCATCATCAGAACATGAGGTGCGTCATAGAAACGCACATAGCTATGGTTCTGGGCAACCTCAGCCATGGAGTAACCAGCCTCAATGGCAAGCTAATCCAGTAAGGGAGTCACATAACTCCTATCAGCAGTCGTATAATCAACCTCGGAGTAAGGGTTTTACGTCATTGGTAAGTTTTGTTTCTACTTATTATCTGAAGATTCCACTGATTATTGCTGTTTAATTTATATCAAGCAAATTCAGTTTGATACTGCATTTTTCTCAGCATAATTTACTAGTAGTTGTGGTGTACTACTACATGTAGTATGTACCAGGGATTGAATAACCGATAAATATCAGTTAAAACGGTAAACGGTATGTTCATACCTTAAATTACGATAACCTTAAAATAACGGTACCTCTATTATTATGTATTGCAAAATTACGGTATCAAAAATTTTTCAGATATCTAAATCTGTAAAATAAAGGTTTTCCTTATACCCTGCATACCCGGGGCATCATGCCGCGATGGCAGGGTATTGCTTTGATCCTTGATCGAAATTTACTGACAGTCGTGTCCTGTCTGCTGCGACGCGCAGTATGCCAATAATTTGTGTGTGTTTTCTTTGTAAAACAAGTAGACAGACACCAAGATGGATAAAATTAAGTAAATACTTTTTTTATATAACATCAGTGTCATCAGCAGTTTGCCACTAAACATATTTCCACTGCTACTACTGAACACAGGGCTCTCCCTTATTTTGAGATATGGTAGTAGCCCGCCACTTGATTTAAACTACTACTTACTTTACCTTACTTCTTATTGTTCTTTTTTTTTGAGATATCTGTGCATAGTCTATCACATTTCACTTTCTAATCCTTCTGTGAGCTATAGGAAACTTTGTTTCTACTTCTAAATAATATAAAAAAAAAATCTTCAGAATCAGCAATAAAACGTCATCACTCGCCAGACTTTTTAGGGGATTCGGAGCGACCACTGTCCCCATCCCTTCTCCATCCTAAAATAGGTAAAGATTTGGAACACAACACCAAAAAACATCAACCTGAATGTTCCCACTGCGTAGCAATCAAACAAGAAGAAAAGGATGGGAAGGGAAGCACACTAAAAACATTCCATTGACTGACTTTGAAGTACTTGGTTAAGAAATGGTACCTAAATAATTATGTTAAGCTAATACTAAAATAACTATTATTTAAAATGCTGACTGATTACTAAATAATAATAAACAAATTCTATAACAATGTTTTATTTTACTCCATCCGAATTATACAAAAATTAAAACACTGGTTTTTTTTTGTGATTTTTATACGATTAACGCGTATGAAAACCGTAGTGCGGGCTCGCCCTTAAAGTTATAAATTAATCTTGTTGCAAAGATAACAAAATCAGTAAAATAGTTTCTAGTATTCATTTATTATTTCTTATTACTAAAATATCCTCGACGATATTTTCGTTTAAATTGTAACGTAAATTAATCAGCACATATTTTAAAGAAGAAAAAAGGCGCTCCACGCTCACTTGCGTGGCTGGTACTCCGAACACCACCTTCGATAAAAGATATAGTTGAGGCTCCAACAAAGCTTTCTTATGCCAAAATGATAATATATTTTCATTTGGTGGTAGACGGGTATGGTTGGAAAAATTTAGTAATAGATTTGTGATATCAGCCCGAGTGTGAATATATCGAGCGCGTCGTTGAGATCTTTTCTCTCTTTGTTTGTGCCAACATCATTTCCACTTCATTCTCTAGATCTGAAACCGCCGAAGATGTACTCGGACGACAGACATTTTCGTCACGTTCTAGATTGTAAGAAGCATAATTTGTAGCCAAGTAGTATTTAGATGTTGCAGAGCCAAAGCCTCCTCCTCTTTCGATAACACCACCTGGAATCGAGGGTCTAAATATAATGTACTAAGGAATGTGGCATTGGTCATTAAAATGTTTTGTCTATTTTTCATAAATATACAAATCTGTTGCGCTAGAGGGGTTTGCACGTGTGATGTATTTAAGTAACATTTTGTCCAGTAGTAAAAAAAATCACTCAAAGTAAGCTGTTCTTCTTGTAACGTCTTAGTGCACATTTTAGCAGGTTTCAGAGAACTTAGCAAATCATCCATAGTATCCCAAAAGGTGTTAGGACAATACAGCGGGTCTCCAAGGATTCCAGAGCAACAATCCTTTTAGAGTTTTCAATCGCTCTAACATATCAAATGTTGAATGCCGGCGTGTGCTATTATCTAAAATAGCCTTATTTTTTTGGTAAATTTTATTAAATTCTTCATAGTAGGTGTTCGCAGTCGCCTGACAATTGAACGCGCTTGTTCAATCGTAGGGAGCGATTCATCTTCTCTTAGTGCATCTTGAACTGCTAGCTGCAGTGAGTGTGCAGCGCACCGAACTGATGCAATTTCATATGGTACATCATCATCGGATCAGAAAGTCACCTCCAGTAATTGGTCACTGTTGTATGCTGGACCCGAATCCGACTCATCGTCACTTATATCGCCTTCTCTATGTTCGCTCAAAACGTCGTTCATAAGGCGAGTCAATTTCAACATATTGGTACCATTATCTGATGTGATCGTATAAATTTGATTCACATTTATTTCGTATTTCCTTATGATGTACAATAACTTTTCTCGTAGGTAATCTGATGTACTTCTATCCCACATCTCTGCCATACCTAAGGTTTTAATCACCACTGAGGAATTTTCGATATATTGGGCATTGACTGCGAAAAATGTTCCATCTAATCGAGTAGCACTGTCAATTTTTAGTGAAATTAATCTGCCTTTAATTTCTGTAGATATATCTTTTCGCACCTTTTCAGCCGCCTCTGTAACTAATATTTTTATTTTGTGTGAATTCAAAGATTGGCATTCTCTCGGGCTAACGCCTGTCATTGCTATGATGTTCCTAAATGCCTGATCATCCATCAATAAAAATGGTCTTCCATGTGCTGTTACCAACTCAACACATTGCGATTTTAAATATGTGTACTTTGAACTTGTTTTCTGCGATTTTAAAATATTATTATCATTTTGATCACTTGCCTGTCCATGTTCTTCGCTTCTGTTTAACTTGTTTCGGTCGTTGACTATTTTGTATTCTTCAGGATGATTGGACGACAAGTGACGAAGTAAATTTGTTCCGTGTTCGCCCTGAAAGGCAAATAATATTCATTATTTTGAACCTAATATCTAGGCCTAATTTAAATTTATTATTCCAATTTTTAATAACACATTTATTTTATTTTTGTTCTTTATTGTACAATGAAAAATACAAGTAATACATGAAAGAAAATAGACCACGGCATATTTCTAAAAAAAATCTAAGAATATTCTTTATTAACCGACTTCCAAAAAAAGGAGGCGGTTATGTATTCGGCTGTATATATAATCAGCCGACCTGATGATGGGATCCATGAAGAATCGAGGGAACTCCTCGAAATTTATATGGACACATATGGTGATTTTGACTTTATCTGAAGTAGTCCAAGCATATGCTACCAAAAACTAAGCTAAAGCTGCCCAAACAATATCCTATAATATTTTATAGACCGACTTCAAAATTAGGAAGATTGAGTAGAGAAATAGTTAAAACTTTAGCCGAATTTAAAAGGGGAATTATTTAGAAAATAAGTTTTATTTCATACTTTTTAGTGCATTTTTACTTTGGAAGTCTATATTGTATAATATTAGGTCTTTACCTATGAAATTGCCGTTTTGTATGAAAAAATTTAAACTCATTTTTTTCATGTATTTTTTATTTGTATTAATCGAAGTAATCACCCATGCAATCAATGCATCTTTGCCAACGCAGTGGCAGTTTATTGATGCCCTTCTTAAAGAAATCAGCTGGACGGGAGGCAACAAATTTTTCAAAGGCATTTTGTACTGCCTCTCGGGTATTGAATTTTTTTCCCGCCGAAATGTTATCCAAATTCTATAAAAAGTAGTAGTCTGTAGGCGCAAGGTCTGGTGAGTAGGGCGGATGACGGAGAGCTTCCAACCCCAGTTCTTGCAACTTGGAGACCGTCTGCTGTGCAGTATGAGGTCGCGCGTTGTCGTGCAGGAGCAGCGGAGACGAGCGATTGACCAATTCTGGTTGGAGATGTGCCAGCTTCTCCATCATTGTGTTCAGTTCTTCACAGTACACATCTGCAGTAATGCTCACCCGTTTGGTAAGAAGCTGTGATGAATCACACCGGCGCTAGACCACCAAACAGTGACCATCACTTTTCTAGGGGTAAGTTTTCGTTTAGGGCATTGTTTAGGTGCTGAACCAGGATCCAACCAACTTGCTGAGCGCTTGCGGTTATCAAACAGAATCCATTTTTCATCGCAGGTAACAATGCGGTTCAAAATTCCTTCATTTGTGTGTCTGTTGAGCAGTGCAAGGCACGTCTCGACGCGTAATTCGCGCTGGCGATCATTGAGTTCGTGGGACACCCATTTGTCAAGCTTTTTTACCTTGCCAATTTGACGCAAATGGACCAATATTGTTTTGACGCTAACGTCGAAAGCTGCTGCTAATTCAGCCGTAGATTGTGTATCATCAGCTTCCACAATCGCCTTTAATTCGTCATTGTTGACCAAAGTCTTCGGACGACCGCGAGGTTCATTTTTCAGGTCGAAATTTTCAGAACGGAAGCGAGCAAACCAATAACAGGTGGTGCGTTGGTTTGTAGTGTTAGCTCCGTATACGTCGTTGATGTAGCGTGCCGCTTGTGCCGCGTTGCTGCCACGACGGAACTCATATTCCATAATTTCTCGAATTTTTAACGTATCCATGATGACGAAAAAGATTGAAATGCGATGAAAATCTATAAACTAATCTATAATATAACTAAATCTATAAACAAATAACTACTTTTGGAAAAAGAATTCTATTTTTTTTAAATAAAATTAATTTGAAATTAGAATTCTTAGCCAAACAAAAATTATTTTGATTTGAAATGGCCAGTACTGCAGAACGGCAATTTCATAGGTAAAGACCTATTATGTATTTATTTACAAAAGAGAAAATGTTTAAATAAAAACATAGAACCGACTTCAATGAAGTCATCGCTAAGTGGTACTTTTGAGGTGCTCCGACTCCATTGAAGTCGGTTCTATGATTTAATTTATACATTTTTATTTTAACTTTTTAGTAGCTATTATTTTCAGTTAAAAAAACAAGAATCATTGAAATCGGTTGGCGTGATATTGACTTATTCGTCCATTTGTCGCGCACATACTAAATGCAAATTTAAGACTGAAAAGGGTTTTGTCATGAATGCCATTGTCAGAACTGGACCAAATTGAAATGGGACCACACGGGAAGCACCAGCTTTGAAATAAAAAAAAAATCATCAAAATCGGATCGAAAGTTCCGAGGTAACAAACATAACAAAACAAACAGTCGAATTAAGAACCTTCTCCTCTTTTGGAAGTCGGTTAAAAAGTATATAAGTTGTCTAGTGCCAATATCACGAGCGCTCAGCTGCTTACTTTGGGACTGGATGCCGCTCGTTGTGTGAATTGTCCAAGTATATTTAATATTATCTGTGTAATTGCGTGGGGATTCCCCACATATTAAATAATATTCATAGTGCGTAGGTAGAATGAAAAATCCATACAAACCTTAACGTTTGTTTCACAACCAGGGACTGAACATTTTGAATATTTATTGTTTTTATCAAATGTAAAGTATGCGTACACAGCGTTCCTCCGCTTTCTTAACATGACTGGTTTTTTTTAAATAAGAAAACACCCAATTAAATAAGCAACGTAACACGTCAAAACTATAATGCAATTAGCGAGCGAATGAATACTGTCAGGTTCAGGGCTGGGATGCATGCAACTAACCCCGGATTGTTCAAGTCTCGACATGATAAGTTTCGAGCTGGCAACGCCGTCGCGCCCGCGCCGCGCCGCCCCGTTGCAATTTTTTCGGTACCGAAATGATTTCGGTTGGGGTAGTAATAAAATAAAGGTATAACGATATCATAAAAAAAATAAGGTACATTTCTTTATTTAGCGGTATCGCAACGGTAAATCGGTACCGTTTTGGCTCAACCTGTAAATCAAAGCTATATCGTAATTTAATACCGGTATAATACCCTTATATCTATACCGTTTTCAATCCCTGGTATGTACTAGTAGGATTTGAATTTTTTTTACGAAAGTTACTATCTTACAATATATATTTGAAGAGTTTAGTTAAAATCATTAAAAAAAAACGCTTATACTCAAGGCAATTATATGAAATTACAGAATGAGCCTCGAAGTGATGCCCCCCAACACAATCACCCGGCTCCTTGGGCGCAACAGGTAAGTCAGTGTTGTACACGGGGTCCAGATACAAATTACTGTAAATGTAAAACCACATTCACATTTGTTGTATGGCAGCCCTTCTTTCCTTTTTTAGTATTTTTTTTTAAGTGGCAACTGAAATACACCTACTGTTAAAATACAAAAATACAAAAAATACAAAAATCTTTATTCACAAATTTAAAATACAATATAATAACAGTGTTTGAGACCCCCTTTTAAGTAAAGTTTACCTGTGTTAGGGGAAACTCGCTCTGCCGTAAACAATAAAATTTGGGAAGTATATTAAGTGAGGCTAGTAACTATTATTACAAGGAGAAATATAGAGTTTACTATAATTTTACTTTTTTTTTTTTTTTACAATTACTTATCTTAAAAGCTATTCGGAAAGCGAGCGCGTATGTACGTCTGTAGGTGAATATGGGTGTGTGTGTGTAATAAATGAGCAATAATCATTCTGGGTAGAAAATTTGTAGTTTTGGATAAGGAAAACCTAACATAACCTATCAAACAGTGCTTCCGTTTCGTCGTAGCTTAAGTGTAGTAGCCATTTATTTAGTGTCTGTTTCAATTTATATTTGCTTAAGCCATAAATATTCTGTTTTTTATTAATTAGGTTGTAAATGTGGGTGGATTGAGATGCATATTGTCTTGCAGCAAGGTTGGATCTTACTATGACTTTATTGATAATGTTTTTATTTCTTCGCTGTGTTGTTTTGCTATTATTATAATTTAATTGTTTATGAACTTTTAGTACTGTGTGTAAGGTATATAATTTTCTGATTGTAAGCAATTTTGATTCAGTATAAAGCAGGTGAGTTGGATATCTGTATGGTTTAGAGTACATTACTTTAATGAGAGACCTTTGTGCTCTTTCCACTTCTATTAATTTACTCTTTATGGCTCCCCTCCAAACGGTTATACAGTAGCTTATAACTGATTCTGCTAAGGAAGTATAAATTTGGTTTAGTAGAGGTTTTGTAGCGGAATGTCTCAAACCTTTAAATATCCAGATAAGTTTCCTTACTCTACCCGCCAGCAGTTCTATTTGTGCATGCCATGACAATCGCTGATCAATCATTATGCCCAAGTACTTGGTTGTCTTAACCTTAGTTATTTCAGGACAGGGGCGTATGCCCCTTTAGCATTACGATTGCATGAGTGAATTTTTACACTGTAGTTAGTGGGGGGATGTGTGTTATTGTACTTTGTAAAAGTCATAAAGTTGGTTTTAGTAACATTGAGGGTAAGAAAATTGTTATTGAGCCATTTAGATATTAGTCCAAGCCCAGCTTCAGCCTTTTGTTTAACTTGTTCCCATGATTTTCCAGTGAAAACAATAGCAGTATCATCTACATAGGAGAAGATTTTGGCGTTGTTGAGTTCGAGTCGGCAGAGTTCGTCAATGTAGACGAGGAACAGGGTTGGACCGAGTACGCTGCCTTGTGGAACCCCATAGCAAATATCCTCGTCCTCACTAACGACCGACCTCACCAATCTTTATCCTTTGCTTTCGCTCTTGAAGATAGTCAGACAACAAATCTAGGAGCCTTCCCCGTATACCTTTATTTTCTAGTTTTTTGATAAGGATGGGAATAGAGACGGTGTCGAACGCTTTCTTCAAATCAAGGAAAACGGCTAGGCATTTCTGTTTACGATCTACTTGATCAACAATGTGCTTGGTTAGAGCAGCAATAGCGTCTTCAGTTGAACGGCCATTCCTAAAACCGTATTGTGAGTTTGAGAATAAATTAAATTTTTCAAAATAGGAGAGTAATCTAATGTTTATAAGTTTCTCTAGTATTTTAGAAATTGAAGAAAGAACTGAAAGCCTATAGTTATTAATGTCGTCTCTGTAATTAATGTATTTTTTTTTCAAAAAATTACATTAAAAAAATTTCAAATTTGCTGGAAATTCATTGCTGGAATGAGCTCAGAGCGCAACCTAAAGGCTGACATCAACAACTTTCTAAGCAAGTTACATGAAATAAACCAAGGCTCCCATACAGGTTTATTTTGGATGATTCCATACCAACCCCCTACACCTCTTTTAAATTCTTCGTCAAAATGGTATTCCCATTTCTCTAACGACTTTTTCTTAATTTGAGGACGAAGCTCACTGGCAAAAGGTTTAGAGTCAAGCACGAGATCATCCATCACTGCAGCCTTGGCAAGCGCATCTGCAGTCTCGTTTCCGAATAAACCTATATGATATATATATATATATATATATATATATATATATATATATATATATATATATATATATATACTATAATAGATATACCTATACCCATTGTAGTTTACTAGAAACTTTGCTAGCAACATGGTGTTATAAGTCTAAAGCTTCGAAGGCAATCGGAATCCCACGTTGCTTAGTCACTCACTGGGAAAGGTGTTGGAGGGCACTTCTCGAGTCCGATAATATCACTATACTATTATTGTTATTCAAGTTATTAACGTATGAGAGAGATTATTTTATAGCTTTGTAACTTGTCTCCCGCAGTCATTTTATTATTTTCCCTGTGTAATTTAAACTTCTGTGAAATATTTAATTGTGGATCCTTGAGTGCATCTAGAGTCATCTGTGTATATTTTATAACAATCAGCATAATAATCAAACACAAATTGCAAAAAAAAAAATTAAATCTCAAAAGCAGTTATGCTTTCCACAATGAGTTCCTTGACATCAATTGAAGACACCCATGTACTTAACGAATCAGGCCACTTTGATAAACATTAACATCAGTCCATTTAGAGCAGATCTGTGCTAGCATAGGGAAATTTGTATTGCTAAAATAATTACGAATCAAATTTAACCGATTTATAGAATCTAACACATTACTGCCCAGTCTAGATTTTTTTTTAAATTTAAATATATGGCATCGGCTTATAACCATTTGCCAGTGTCAAGTTAAAAAGGCGGGAAATAGAATTTTCGTTTCAATTTTCAACACCGTATTCCTAAATCGTCAAGTCTAAAATCTAGTCAAAGTCCAAATAAATATTCAGTGCAGTCAAGTCAGTCGATTCAGCAAAGTGGTAGAAGCTTTACTGAAAGTTCCCAGGGAGTTTTGGAGGGAACACAAAATATCACGTTTTTTAGTTGTACCACTTTCCCACACTTGTGCACGTTAACGAATATTTAATGGTTAATATTCTACCTATATTACACATAAAGAACCGGAAAACGCAAATTTTTGAAGGAATTAAAAAAACCACAACATCACCCATTGAATTCCCCGGCAAAACTCCTAGTCTAGACTTAATTTTAAGAAGAAATCTACAAGCCAACAAGTAACGGCGTATATACAAAGGCGGAATGGAGAGTTTACTCTGCATAACAAACACCGGAGTGGTGCATATAAAAGAGCCGCATATTCTCAATGCTCTGTTGTGTAAAATATCGAGCTTTTCAAGATGTGATTTAGCACAACTACCATAAATGAAACTGGCATAGTCTAGCCGATTTCTTACCAGGGAAATATAAAGACGGCGAATATATTGAGGATGAACCCAAGACCTGCCCGATAGAACTTTTAAAACATTTAAACATTTATAGTTTTTAGCACATAACTCATTTATGCGAGGACTGGATCTCAAGGAGGAGTCCAGCCACAAACCTAGGTATTTAACTCTATCAACTATGTTAAGTAATAGGCCATTGACTTCAATATAAATACATTTAAGTTTCTCCTTGATCTATTAAAAACACAAATATTAGATTTAGGCACAGATATTTGTAAACCAATACTATTCAGATAATTGATCATCGCATTGATAGCTAATTTAAAAGAATTGGCCTACAATTAAATACAATAAATTAGATACATGTATGAATCTACAGCCAATCGACAACCATAAGGCTTAATAAATCCTGGAAGACTTGAACCTTCAAACCCTATGCGAACCGTTTCAGACTTAATCCATTTACCATTCAAATCTTTTCTCAGCAACCTTCTAATAGATAATATTTTTGTATCGCATTCAAAAATCTCTTTCAAGTCCTTATCTTCAATTTCAATGTCGATATCTCTGACAACACCATAACAATAATGTATTTAATTAGTATTTCTACAAGTCCAATCATGATACTTTGTAATTTTATTGTCCAAGAAATTATTTGCATCAAAGTTCGATTTAAACTTTATCAAAAGTTTAAAGGGATTCTCTTATACTTAACTGTTTCTATGCCCTGAACGTCATATTTATCCAAAAGTTTTGCAAACGCTAACTGCTTCGGTAGGACTATAGTCTTGGAGGTTACAGAAACTTCGAAATTGTTGCTTAAATCTATTGGCGGGTTAGGAGACGCAGATGGAGGAGTATTTTAAAGGTTCCTTCGTTTATTTCTAGTGACAAGCGTAAAGCCATAATTAAATAAAGGGTCTGGAGAACTACCATTTTCTAGCCGTCTTTTATTGCGAAGCTGCAATATCGCCTCACTCCCGAAGTCGTCATCGAGATTATTATGATCAACGGACATACCTGCATCATCCCATTTTAGATCTACCTCGCCTTCCAATTCTCCAGGAGATCCAAGCACGATTCTATTAATGGCTTGCAAAGACATCTCCTCACTACAAGCAGGCTCCAACACAGCTACTTCTTCAGATTCACTCATAATCACTGACACTTGTGGGTAGTTCGAAAAAAAAAATGTATGTAAAAACGAAAACTATTCACTATTGTTCACTTTAACTTTGATAATAAGAATTAAGAATCCTCGAAAAGTCATAGTTAACTGTCGTCACAGAGACTGTAACAAGAACGCGTCCGAGCGTGACGGGCGTAAACGCCAGGTTCTTTTATATAATATTTTAAACAAACTTTTATATTTGAGACAAAATTAAACCAGTAAAATCAGAAAAAAAATGGTGCTCACTCGTTTGCATTTAACTATAATATATTCTACACATAAAGTGCTATCTAGCGATCAGAAAATAATATTTTACATGTTATACGTTCCGTTTTGAGTTAAAAAGGATAATTTGCAGTGCAGTTTTTTGGCAGTCCCGATTTACAGACTCAAATCGCGATTTTTTTTGCCCGATTTTAATCAAATCGCACCTGGCAACACTATGTACATACATTATTATATTAAAACCACATTTATTAAGAAAATAAAAAATAATCGCAGCCAACTAACGCTTTTAGCATCTCTACTAGTACAACAATGAATAGATCATGGATGGCGAACCTATGGCACGCGACACAATATTTTTGGCACGTCACCGATCACAAAATTTTGTAATTATATACTGCGAAAAAAGTGTGAAGTAGGTATTATATGACAAACCTAACATAATGGGCGTTATTTGTCATTAATCATTTTGTGATTTCTGCAACATCAGAAATCACAAAATGATCTTATTTTCAGTATTTTAGTGTATAAAGTGTGAACATATTTAGGTTTAGGTTTAAAGATTCATTATTTCTCAAAAGATTACAAAATCACTTACGAAAAATACATTTTGTGACTTAAAAGTAATTAAAAATCTACGTGTAGAGCGAGCGCATTTAAAATAAATACAACAAAAAGATTACACATAATATTAAGAATACCCACATTTTTTGTTAGATAGTATTATACTTATTCAGTATAACAACATTACAATAGGTTACATACATGTTAGATTGAGAATACTTAGTTACGTAAATAATAATTTAAAGATTTTCTTTTGACATTTACATTTCATAATGCTTATTTTAGTAAGTATATTAGGTTTTATTATATTTTTGTGTTTGTGTGTGTTTAGACATAGAAAACTAGTTATTTAGACCCTTTTATATGAGTAATTAACAGGGACTTAAACTTTTTTAAGCTTTTACAGTCTTTGATATTTTCTGGCAGTGAATTATATAATTTAGCACCTTCAAAAAGTATAGTTCGCTTTCCAAGATCAGATTTAATGCTTTCAATATGTAATGTATTTAACCTGTTAAATAGGAAGTCAGCTCGCTCGCTTCGTTCGCTCGCGTTTAATATAAACAACATATTATATTATTTAGTACCGATGTTCTGATTTAGCCGGTTGTTTTTCAGAACTACGCCGTTTTTCAGTGTTTTAGTTTGAACAGATTTTGAACTGAAAAACGAAAAAAAATATATATCGCTCGATCCGCTTACTCGTGTTTGAAATAAAGAACATATTATAATATTTAGTACTGTAATATTTTATTAGCCCGGGCACCAAATCTTGAAACACGCCTCTAAATTACAAAGAAAAATTAAATATTTTTTTTATGGCGTGACCTCAATAAACATTTCTTTACAAAAATGGCACGTTAATACATAAACGTTCGCCATTCCTGGAATAGGTAAATTCCTTTAACGACTCTTCGTCAAACCACAAAGTGAATTATTAACTGTATGGGTAAAACTCAATTTATTCTCCAGCTTCATGGTCTTCGCTTCATAGTCTCCGCTTCATTGGCCATCGCATCTCAGGGGCCAGGTCTCCCTAGAAAATGGATCTAGATACGCCAATGACTCTAGTGACAGACAGACAAACGGACGTACAGACAGACAGCGAAGTCTCAGTAATATGGTCCCGTTTCTACACTTTAGATAGGGAACTCTAAAAAAGGATACATCATACAATAGAAGTATATAATGTGGTAGCATTGAAATGCACTTTCACGAAAAAAATTCACGTTAGTCTTACTAGACTAACATAGGAGTCGGACAAACCTAACATAATGAGCGTTATTTGTCATCTATTTTGCAACATCAGAAATAACAAAATGATCTTATTTTCTGACTTTTAGTGTATAAAGTGTGAACAAATTTAACCTGTTAAATAGGAAAAAAGTCAGCTCGCATGAGTTCGATAATTTTGAAACTACTGTTTCAAAATTTTCGAACTTATACCAGTAGAATTTAGAATGCTCTATAAGTTAAAAAATTTTAAATAAATAAAATAAAAATCTTTTTATTCACGAATAAAATACAAGTTTTTTTTTCTGAATGTTTAACAAAGAAAATAAGGATTACAATTACCACTGGTTTGGAACCCTAACCCGGCGAGAAAAACCTGCGTAAGAAACTCGCGCGGGTGCCAGCCACTTTTTAGTAAAAAGGATAGCTTTTTATAATAAAGGATAAGTAAATATTAAATTACAATATCTACAATATATATTACAGAAGTACATTGTTTAGTTAGTAAACTGAAATTGCGTCATAGGGTCATGTTATTCCCAGGTGTGCTGTTCTCAATGAAATATTTAAATTTATAATAACCTTTGGCACACAAATGTCTTTTAACTACTTTTTAAAATTTATTTATTGACAAATTTTTGACATTTTCTGGGACTTTATTATAGAAATCTATACCTTTAAAAGAATTGCTTATTTTACTCAGTCTAGTCACTGGTACAGCCAGTTACTGCTTATTCCTAGTGTTTATGTTGTGATTGTCACATTTTTTATCAAATTCATTACTATTTTTTTTACATACATAACATTATCAAAAATGTATTGAGAGTATACAGTCAGTATCCCTATTTCTTCAATTTTTCTCTTAGGGAGGCATATGGGGACATCTTATAAATAGCTCTAATCGCTCGCTTCTGCAGCACAAATATAGAATTAATGTCGGTGGCATTACCCTATAAAAGGATACCATAGGCCATTCTGCTGTGGAAATAACTAAAATAAACTAACGGTGCCGATGCTTCGTTAGAAATTTGTCTAATTTTTCTGACTGCAAATGCTGCAGAACTGAGACTATTCGCTAGGTTAGCAATATGTGGACCCTACTGTAACTTAGAATCTACTGTTATACCTAGAAATACAGTTGAGTCCACTAGGTCAAGATTAGCATCATTCAATAGTACGTTGGTTTGGGCATACCTCACATTTGGTAAGCTAAATTATAAACATTTTATTTTAGACGCATTAAGAAGCAGATTGTTAGTACTAAACCAATTTACTATTTCAGACTGCTGTCGTTTCACTTTAAAAATAAGTGAAGTATCGTCAGCAAATTACACTATGTCTAGTATATCTTTAACAAGAAAAGGCAAATCGTTTATGTAGATCAGGAAGAGGAAAGGCCCTAAAATTGATCCTTGTGGCACTCCCAGGTCTATTTTGCCTCCAGATGACATCTTGCCATTCACATCAACCCTTTTGTGTCCTGTTAATTAAATAATATTTAATTAACATTAATATTTAATTTAAAAAATAATATTTTCCTCTTAGGGCACATCACTTACACACGAAACATCGACACGACACATCAGGAAACTAGACCATATGGCGTAAGCGCCATAGTGGTAAAAAATAATATTTTCCCCTTAGGGCACATCACTTACACACGAAACATCGACACGACACATCAGGAAACTAGACCACATGGCGTAAGCGCCATAGTGGTCTAGTTTACTGATCAACGTTGCATGCTCTACACAATCAAAAAAAAAATTTATGAATATTAAAATGAGCCAATAGTTGTTGTAAAATATTTTTTTCAAATATTTTACTAAAGGTCGGTAGTATAGAAATAGGTCTATAATTAGCTGGATCAAATAAGCTGCCAGCTTTAAAAGAGGTAATACTTTGCTATGCTTCATTAAGTCAGGAAACTCACCAAGCTCTATACAATTATTAAAGACAAACGCTAGATGAGGTGCAATGACGTCAACTATCGATTTAATAATTCTCACGGACATACCCCACATGTCCGCAGTATTTTTTTACATTTAGGGATGATTTTTCAATCGTCACATAACTCTTACCTGAGGAATAAATATGTGATTATATTTTTCATACAAAATCTGTCAAAGTCATATTTATTCCTCAGGTAATAGATAACTGATGATTGAAAAATCAGCCCTCAATGAGAAATTATGTCATGTGACTCAATTTGTCTACAATGAAAGTTGACCTCGCATTTTTTATCATTATCTTTAAGTAATAATTCAGCAGCTGCGGGTGAAGACTAGATTTTTTGTAGTAGAAACTGGAATGCTGCAAAGAATTTCTCAAATACTGTTTTAAAAAATATTTTACTGTCCACACAAAGTTTAAAATCTGAATTACGACAGGCTACTCTTTCAGTTTCACTATTAATTATTTTCCAATTGACACTTTTCTAAATATCTTTGAATATTTTTTATATGAATTTTTAGATTTTTATATGAATCGAAATTTAAGCTTCTAAATTTCTCAATGCGTTTTTCATTTACTGAAATAAACACTTTCTTATTAGTAGATAAATTATTTTTTAAACACAATATTTCAGTGTAACCAGCTGCCCAAAGTGATCAGAACTCAATACATTTATTATTTCCTTTTTATTTGGAGTCAAGTTACTGAAAATGTTATCAATACAAGTAGCTGAGCTCCAAGGATTAGCCTTGTAGGTTCAATAAATAAGTTAATCAGGTTATATGATTTCAATAAAGATGTGAATCTAACTGTGGTTCGATTATTATTATGTAACAAATTGAAGTTAAAGTCACCACATAACATTATTTGTTTGTTAGATATACATACTTTGTTTAATAATGTTTCCATAGCTTTTTCAAAAGATTCATATAACCCAGATGGAGGCCTGTATACATTCACAATAATAAAGTGGTCTGTTTCTATGCAGGCTATTTCAGTAGGACGCTCAGTCGAGAGGCTGACAATGACTTTTCTTTCTTTAATTTTAAAATTAGTATTTATTAATTTAGTATTTATAAATATTGAAGTTTTAATATTAATAAGTATTTATTAATATTAAAACTTCCACTGTTGTCTTAGATACTAATTTAAATTATTTGAAACATATTCCAAACTATCAAATTGTGTTGTATTACTAGTAATACACTGCTCAAGAAAAGCAGAAGTCGGGTTAGCCACTCTATTGGCTAGTTATAAATCGAAAAAATTTAATAGTTAATATGCTATGAGTCTATGATGGTAATTAGATAAGTAAAACTTATCTAATGTAAAATACTTATATCTAGAATAACCTAAAAACTTATAAATGTCTTTATCATGTAGATGTTGTGCATTGTTATTTACAATAATATAATTATTACTATTAAAAGCACTACACAGTAGGCTATTCAACTTAAATCTAATATTATTTTCGTGTGGCAAATTTTTAATGTAGGGGAAGGTGAAGGTGAACCAAACTATTTTTTTAATATTCTCTAATTCACTCAAAGATTGAATATATGACTCAAAGATTTAATGTATGTATCATGTATCAAAATCGGTCAAGTAATTTTTGAGTGAATTAAGTACATATTAATTAGTGAATAACAAACAAAAAGAAACTTTTCTGTGTATAATATTACAAATATAAATTTTGGCACAGGCAGCATTTGTAATAACTAATTTTAGCGTGAAATGTAATAAGAATCGATTGTCACTAGCTTTTACAAGCATTACATTAGGAGCATATCTTCTCTTGCAGGCCTCCGTTGACTATCCCTTGTCTTACAATAACATATAATTTTTTTTATTCAGCAGGTTCTAAATAGACCGCAATTGCCCCAAGGATACGAAGGCAGGAATCCAAAAAACCAATTTCAACAGGGTTTTTTACGGCAAATATCACCCAGACGTAGACTTTCTCCAGGAAGAATGTCCCCTGGCAGAAGGACGTCTCCTGGAAGAAGGTTTTCTCCTGGCAGAAGATTTTCGCCTGACAGGCTTTCTCCTGGGAGGTTTTCTCCTGGTAGACGATTTTCACCTGGAAGGATTTCTTCCGAAAGAAGATTCTCTCCTGGAAGAGGAAGCTCTCCTAGAAGATTATCTCCTGGGAAGAGAATGTCTCCCGGAAGAGGATTCCTTCCTGGGCGAAGGATGTCTCCAGAAAGATTCTCTCCTGGACGAATAAATCCCCCTGGATTCAGAACATCTCCCGCTGGGGGACTAATTTCTTCATCGGAAAGACAAGAAATCCATGATAGATATAGAAGAATGTCTCCCGGACGGTTTTCTCCATCTAGACGAATTTCACCATTCCGAAGACACAGCCCGAGAAGGTCACCATCTAACAGAAGACCTTCTCCATTTGGAAGGAATGCACCTAGAAGAGGAATAACACCTACCAGAGATATTCAAAGTACGTATTTAATGTTTGGCCACGTCTTTCTTCGGGAAGCGATGTTAAAAGAATATGTTATGACGAGAATACTCTTAACTATATGTTAAAGGTATATGCATATTATGTAAGGTTGTATTTCGATGGGATGAAATTTCTTCATTTTCAGGTTAGTTTTTGACCTAAAGCGTATTTAATGGTAGGAACTAGAATAGTTCTCACTAGATCGTTCCTATCACATTTATCTTTTCAGAGGTTCTCTCGTCTCTTAAAACCATGGTATGTTTAGGGTCTAAGAATGCTTACATATGCGCCACAGCTCCCGCGGCCCTAACTCTTTTTTTTTTTTGCACCGTCAGCCACAAGTCATTCCACAGCTGAAAATAGTCGTCGCAATCTAGGACTTCAAAATGATTTACAAAATAAAATCGTGTTTATTGAATGCATTTTCGAAATTTCATGTTTTTGTTGTCTCGTCGCATACTTCCCTATTTCATAGGGATGACACTATTTAATACTTAAAAGGTACAAGTCAGATTGTGGCTTTAATATTAGTTAAGCTTCAATGCTTATTGTGTGAGTAATATAGAAGTGTGAGAGAGATATGTGTTTGGAAGTCATGAAGGGTATACTGCTTCATTCCCATTGAACAGTCAAAATGACAGCGCGGGTGATTCTTTGTAGCTATACTCCAGCCTTATGGCCAGTAGCTGAGGGTCGTAAAAAGCGGCATCCGACGCGACAATAAAGGCGGAATTATGTTGTAGGTGTGGTGTTTGGAATTGTAGGCGACTCTTACGGTGTTTTTATAGAGAAAACTAAACTACTGGCTTGTTGTGAAATGGTCATTAAGAACGTTCCTGTTAAACGGATGGTCAGATTGTGTCAGTCTACTTATTTATAGATTATAGAAAACGTCATGAGTCGCTGCTAATTTTGAAGAGATTATTCTAGTCCAGAAATTCCTAACTTATTGTTATGGATATTGTGTCTGTAAGGGATATAATGATAATTATTGGGGAATGTATTGGGTCCTGGAAGAAATGTGTTAGGGTCGCATATCGTCGGTAGATCTCTCGTTAACACCAATGGATTAAACCTGTATACGTATGTATTTAAAATACTTAGCTACACTAATTTTTCGAATTCTTCCTCATTTTCTTGTAACTCATAAATGTCTTTTTATTTGCTTTTCTATATGACAGTGGATCGTCCGTACCGTCAAGATTTCCCTGACCGGAGATATTCTCCACGACGCCCACTCCATTCGACTCCACCACGCGGGCATTCACCAAATCGTAACGCAAGGTAATTGACAAACTTCCGTCCGAAAAATGGCAATGGGTTAAAATAACACTAGAGTGCCATTTGGAACCTTTATAATGGATTTTTAGCTTACGTTGATCGAGATTTTCTCTCTATAATAAGATAGTTGGTTGACGATGTTTCAAAATCTTAAAGGTACTCTCCGTCGCAGCTTGAAGACGACCCCATTGACAAATATGACTCAGGATCTAACTTCAGGAATGTAAAACCAGCCTACGACAAGGTAAGTCAGGTTTTACAACTGTTATAATGGTACACATGTAAGCTCTTACGCATTTCATGATTTACAAACACTTTAAAGCAATTTGGTTTCCCTTTCATCTTTTATTGCAATACATCCTTCTTTTATTTAATTACAATTTTACAGTACTATACCTATCGAAAATATAATTTAAAAAGTTCCAGTTCTATAATATAGATTATTGCAGTGGTATGAAAGATTTGGCTTTTCTGTTATACAAATGGTAGGTATATAATCAATATTTTACAAAACCATAAACTATATAAGAGCACACTATAATTCTATTTTACAGAGTTCGCACCAAGACTTGTTCTCATCTGATTATCGGCCAAAAGACGAAGATAAACATTTTCTGAGACGCAGTCCAGTCGGAGATACGCGCTGGTCAAATAAAGAACCAAGATACCACGGCAAAGAAGATATGAACAAGCCAGGTCTAAGCAGTTTATTAGAGAAAAAGGTGACGGAAGAACATAAAAATCGGTCTTTAACCCGAGACTTGCGAGATCGATCTCCGATTCGTGACTACCGCAAGCGTTCTCCGTCGCCTCATTCGTCGCGTCAGGCGTGGTCGCGTGAAAAACAAAGCCCAGATATATCCGAGGCTCCTCCCCCTCCCATTTGGCCTGGCCAAAACGATACGCAATCTCAAAGGAACAGTTCAGACTTTTCTGGAAAAAATCTAAATGACCTCGAACCTTGGCAGCGTAAAATTGAAGAATTGCGTAGACGTGGTCGCCAAAACATTGATGAGAAAAGAGCCCGTTCCAACGAAAGAGCTTCGCCGAATCGTTTTGCTGAGAGTGATCGCTTTACAGGGCGAAACGATCGATTTGAAAGGAAAATTGAAGACTTATTGCCTCGTGAAAAGATAGATAACTCAAGAGAGAAACCTATATCTAGCCGCGATAAAGATGGAATCAGATATGATTATAGAAGCAGAAGTAAGTCTCCCTATAAAAAAGACGAAACTATAAATACTAAAGTAAACATTCAAAATTTCGAAATTTTGCCAAAACCAGATCAATTTTATAAAGAAATTGAGGAGGTATGTAAAAGAGCCGAGGACTTTACCAAAAAAACTGAACGATTACGCAAAGGCGACAAAGGAGGTTCAGCTAAAGATGACTACAAAAGCCTGAATAGCGAACAGAAAGGCGATGGACACTTTGTAATTAGAAAAAAGGAACACAAAAAATCTAAAGATAGCCTTTCAAAAGGCCTTCAAATATTTAATTTGAGAGAAGAAAAAATTGGTGCGAAAAGTACCAAATATGAATTAAGTGCGGAGACAAAAATAAAAAGGGAAAAAGCAGTTAACGAAATATCAGAAAAGTTGATGTCCAAGTATGGCCGAGATTTCGCTGGTGATTTAAGTAAACGCATCCACCAAGAACTGAAAGAAGAGATAGGACGTATATTATTCGACATGTTTGGCAACGAAGATGTATCGTTTATAGAAAGCGTAATTAAATTCAACGCGAGACATAAAGATGAGATGGACATTTTTAAGAGAGTTGCGACCAGTGTTCTCAATAATTCCACGAATCTGGCAGCTCAAAACTTAGGTAAGAACATTACACTAAACGAAAACACAGTCATTGACAGCATTAATCAAGTCTGTTTCGTCTCGTGGTTATATTTTATAATAAATTTTTGGGGTAAACGAGCTAGATTAAACACACTGTATATTTAATAAAATCGTAACTGGCCGTTGTCTGCACATGGAAGATATTAAGTATATGGAAATTATTAAGCCCCTCTACAAAATATTTTAGGGGGGCTTCATGAATGAAATAGAACCCAAAACAATGATTTTTAGATTTTTGTCTGGTCGTTTGTAAGGGGTAATCTCAGAAACTACTGAACGGATTTTAATGAAATTTGGCATGGTAGTAGTTAGGGCTCTGGATTAATATAGGTCATTACATACGAAATTGGCGTTTTGTAAAGGAGGAACATAAATTCGATTTTTTTTAAACAATATATTTATTTAATCAAAGTATATACCATTGCTATCTATGCACTTTTGCCATCTCATAGGTAGTTCATTGATTCCTTTACTAAAAAAACCACTCGGACAGGAATCAATAAAATCTTTGAAGGCGCTTTGGACTGCCTCGTCGGATTTTTTCCCTTACAAGAATCCCTTGTATATCCAAATATCGAAAAAAATGGTAATCTGTTGGAGCAAGGTCCGGGTAGTACGGTGGATGTCTTAGACATTCCAATTGAAGCTTCTCTAATTTGGTACCCGTCTGTTGTGCAGTGTGTGGTCTAGCGTTGTCCTGAAGCAGCAGTGGCCTAGAGCGAATGACCAACCTCGGTTGTTGCTAGCTTTTGCATCATGATTGCTAGCAATAGATATCTGCCGTAATCGTCTGGCCAGATTTAAGAAAGCTGCAGAGAACGACACCGGCACTAGTCCACCAAACGCTCACAAGTAACTTCTTTTGGGTCTCTTTTCGCTTGGGGCAGGCTTTGGCTGGTTCGCCAGGATTCAGCCATTGCGAAGAGCATTTCCGATTATCGTACAGGATCCACTTTTCATCACTGGTAATGATTCGATTTAAAATCCCTTCATTATTGTGCCGGTTGAGTAATGTAACGCAGCAGTCGACACGGGTTTTCGGTTTGTCGCACGCAATTCATGAGGTTTCAAATCCACCTTTCAAGCTTTTTCACCTTTCCAATTTGCTTCAAGTGGATTAAAACAATTTTATCACTAACACCGCAGCCTGCAGCTAACTCGGACGTGGCTTGCGACGGATCTGCTTCAACAATAGCCAAGCCACGGGGCTTGTTCTGCAGGTCGAAATTTCCAGAACGAAAACGTTGGAACCAAAAACGCACTGTGTTTTCTTTTGCGACACCGCCGCCATACACATCATTAATCCTTCGAGTCGTTTCTGCAGCACTGGTGCCACGGTGGAACTCGTACTCGAAAATAATACTAAATTTCAAGTTTTCCATTTTGTAAACAGAGTGACGCAAAGAAAATACCAAAAGAGGAAAAAACAAATTAATTACGGTTTACAAAACACAAATGCATGAGTAAAAAGCGGTATAAATTTGAAATTGGAATTCCTAACCAAAGAAGATATATTTGAGATCAAAGTAGCCAGTACGACAAAACGCCAATTTCATATGTAAGGACCTAATATATAGGCTACTTTTTATCGCAGAAAAAAGATCTGTTCCCTCGCGATATCTTTTTGCGCGTACGAAGTCGCGCAAAACATGTAATCGTAAATAAATATTGCGTGTAACATGGTTCAGTTTTGCTTTTATTCAAGTGAACACTTAAACTTTAAAAAAAGTAAGCACTATTTGCATATAATTAACTATTAAAAACAACACTTCATTCAAATGTTACTGGTCACAACTGACGACACAACCCAATAAACAGAATTAATTATGTTATTTTCAGATGAAAACGATACGCCCGCAGTAACTCGGTCCTCGCCTGTGTCTAAATTCAGCAAAGGTATTCACGGCTTAACTTTATTTATATTTAATCAAGTAACAATAATTAATTTTAACTAATTATTAAATTTATTAATAATGTTTCTCTTTCCAGAACAACTGCCTGTAGCCAACGTAGCGCGTAAGTATTTATAATGACTGAATGTGTTGTTTATCTTGTTTATACTATTTTTTTACCATAGTGGTATTTGTTTTACAGAATGGAACATGGCTGTTAACAACGATCCTGCTATGTACCCAATGGGCGCTGTGCCGCCAGTGGGTGTTATGGTTCCTATGCAGCCAGAGTACCAATACGTTCCGTCGTACGAGCCCGTTCCCCAACCTATCCCACCAATCATAGACACTAATCCCGACGATTACAACTTGTATTTATGCAAAGACGATTTGTCTTCTTTCACTCAAGTAGAAGAGGAGGCCTTGAAAACTTTTATCGTCGATAAACTGTTTAAATTCAACCAAATGTCCCGAGGTTGGTCCCCCGAATTCACACTCAGCACACAAGCTAACGCTTTCCGTCGCGAGATAATAACAAAAGACAACAGATCGAGGGATTGGCTTCTAAATTTGGATTTCACCGAATTCACATTGTTTAACGTCCTGATACACACGCCGGAGGAGTTATGGTATGTGCGTGCGGCTATCTGGTTGCCCGGTCATTCCAGGTGCAAAAATATCGAGCCTCTCGACAAACTCAAATTACAGAACAAGCGTTTGGAGGGAGTCGAAATAGGTAAGTGGAAGTTTGTCAAGAAGATCGTAACGGAAAAGGGGACACGTCTCTACGTTGATATACCACCAGCATCGTCGCGCAAGTTGGCCAATTGTAAAATGCAGCTAAGCTATGAATTGCAAAAAGTGAGCGTCTTCCTCAAAGCGGACGCAGTAGACAAAGACGTATTCGATCAGGGTCTTCGCGATAAATCCATCACGAAAATTCCATCGCTCCAGAATGCTCAAATGCCATTACTTCCTAACGAACCCGCCGTCACTAAGTTTGCGCTCGATGGAAATAAACAATTGAACCCGACATCGGCGCGGAAAATAAAAGACCAAATTATATATAAGTTATATAAATATTTACAAGAGGGTGGTACCAGTAAAACGGATTTCTTGAAATATGGCTTCTGCCGTCCTGGCCATTTTGGAGTGGTGGCAGAAAACGAGGAATCCCGACGTTGGTTATGTTCGGTACAATTGGGTGATATTCTAAACAAACGCATTCTTGTTGTCGGAGGCGACAACACGCGCTATATCAAAACGTTTATAGATTTCCCCAAAGTTTATTATAAGATAACAAGTACGAGCATTGCATTTAAAAATCTACGCCAATTTAATCAAAATGTCAAGGGTCTGAATTTTGACCTTTGGAGGAACGCAGTTATATCCGAGAAACACGAGAATTGTATTGAAGTTGAAATGGATTTGGAGTCAGTTGAAACTATATTGAAGATAGGCTTTCGTTTGAATTATATTCTGGAGCACCCCGTTATTGTTACAACAGAATATAACCCGACGAAATTGGCTGACGTAATAAAGAAGTATAAAGCAGAAATGAGCGATACCTATGACGTCGCAAATATGGATATAAGTGACGACGATGACATTATTTTGTGTGAATAGTTTGTTGACTAGTAGTATTGTGTGGAATATCTTTTTTTTTTGGTTTAATAAAGGTAAGCGTGAGATTAAATGTTCTTTTTATTTAATTCCAGTGCTGAAGAATGATAGTTGTATTATAAAATGTAATTATTAAACAATTATATTTTTGCCAGAAAATTTAATACAACTATTATTCTTAATCACTGGAATGAACAAAGTTTATTGTGAAAAAAAAACAGTAAACTTTGAATTTAATCGTTAATTTTAATTATATACTTAAAAGTGATTTAATCATTAATCTTAAATTATTCAGCAAGATAAACGGTCTTTCACAGATTTTAGACAAATGATTAACTGTGTGGCGTAAATTTTTTGTCGCTGTTAAGATTTTTCCATAAAGATTTTTTTATCTCTCTTTCCAGACTTTTTTTTATTTAAGATTTTTTTTTTCCAGATTTTAGCAAAATTTGATTTTATGAGTGTAGTTTATTTTTTAAATTGAAATATGGCCGAATCTTTCCCAAAAGTTTCACTTTCTGTTGTCTGAACCAGATGAGGTAAATATACATAAAAATTGTTTTCCAGGGTAGCGAAACAGCCCATAGAAAAGTTGTCTTGTTTTTTTATAAAAAAAAGAGAAAAGGATCGTCCTATAATAAAAATAAGATTTCTTTTCAGATCATCGTTTTATACAGAGAATCTAAATTAGATTCGTAAATCTGAACTATCTTCATATTATGTACAGCGGAATTTGTTAATTAATATCTTGGTGTGCGTGTTATCCGTCATGGTGCGTGAATGATTTCAAAACTAAGTATGAGCTATGACGTATATTTGACTGAACAAATCCTCATACAAGAAAAGGTTACCATCTTGTCTTCACCATACCTCAAATGTCAAAATGGCCCCAAAAACCCCCAAAAGTGGGACCATTTAAGTGGAGACAGTTTTTGCCTCAAAATGCCTCGTCTATAATATTAGGTCCTTACATATGAAATTGGCGTTTTGTCGATCTGGCCACTTTGATCTCAAATACATCTTCTTTGGTTAAGAATTCCAATTTCAAATCTATACCGCTCTCTCTATACTCATGCATTTGTGTTTCGAGAACCGTAATTCATTTGTTTTTTCCTCTTTTGGTTTTTTTCTTTGTGCACTCTGTTTACAAAATGGAAAACTTGAAATATCGTATTATTTTCGAGAACGAGTTACACCGTGGAACCAGTCTTGCAGAAACGGCTCGAAGGATTAATGATGTGTATGGCGGTGGTGTCGCAAAAGAAAACACAGTGTGTTTTTGGTTCCAACGTCTTCGTTCTGGAAATTTCGACCTGCAGAACAAGCTCCGTGGACGGCCGGAGACCAAAGTTGATAATAAAGAATTTAAGGCTATTGTGGAAGCGGACCCATCGCAAACCACGTCCGAGTTAGCTGCAGGCTGCGGTGTTAGTGATAAAACTGTTTTAATCCACTTGAAGCAAATTGGGAAGGTGAAAACGCTTGAAAGATGGATGCAACTGCAAATCATGATGCAAAAGCTAGCTGCTTAACAACCGAGGTTGGTCATTCGCCAAAGGCCACTGTTGCTTCCGGACAACGCTCGACCGCTCACTGCACAATAGACGGCTACCAAATTAGAGGAGCTTCAATTGAAATGTCTAAGACATCCACCGTACTCCCCAGACCTTGCTCCAACAGATTACTTTTTTTTTTTTTTTCAAAAATTGGATAACTTCTTGGAAGGGAAAAAATTCAACTCCGATGGGGCAGTCCAAAGCGCCTTCAAAGATTTTATTGGTTCCTGTCCGAATGGTTTTTTTTAGTAAAGGAATCAATGAACTACCTATGAGATGGCAAAAGTGCATAGATAGCAATGGTATATACTTTGATTAAAAAATCCACTTGTTCCTCCTATACAAAACGCCAATTTCATATAATGACCTAATATTCTGTTAGGTATGTATTTCTTTATCGCACAGTGAAAAAGTTTCAATTAGTAGCATTTTAGTGTGCTATTGTTTCTTTGTTTGTCGTTTAAATTAAATAATTGCAAACGGAGTTTTATTACGTTTCTGATTAGAAATTAAAACCTCGTGTCTTTTTTGCAGGAAAGCGTTTTTGATGGACTTGTAAAGGTAGTTTTATTTGAATTTCATCTAAAAGAAACATTTAAAGATGTAATAGTGTGCGATAGACCTATCGTTGTAGAACATCAATATGTACAATATGAATTGAATCAGAATGCATTCAATTTCAAAACCTCAAATAACTTTTCCATTAAATATATGGATAATATTTTTAAACGAAAATCGCATGATTTTTTATTTATTTTTTTCAAATATTAGGTATATTGTTCCTATTATGGTATAAAAAACAATTTATTCAATGGAATAAAAACCCTATATTATGTGTGTTTCATTTTATAGTTATTTTATTAATCATTTCACAAATCTTTATGAAGTTCTATTAAACTTTAATTATAGTTAATAATTATATCTCTGACCTTAAATCTATAATTATTTATAAAATAATTAATTAAATTTAAATAATTTCAAAAGCCTTCTAAATCACCGTCGTCAACTTCTGTAGCCAACGTTGCATCTAATTTTTATTCAATAACAACGTCTGTTTTTATCATTTCAAATTCCACGTCATACGTATCATCTATTTTATTAAAGTTGGTGCTTAAATTAACCCAATTAAAATTTGAATTCTGTAAACATAATTCTATTTCGGCTAGTGTGCTAGCAATTCCGTCGTCCATAGATGTGTCACATTCAGTATATTGTGTATAATTTGTTTCTTCAATGCATTAAATATTTTCTGTACTATTTAATAATTCAATACATTGCGTATTTTCGGGTTGTAATTCTGCAGGTGGTACCTTAACATATTCTCTTATGTGTGTATCGTACTTAGCTTTTTGTGTACTAATTGATTCTTCAATACATTGTATACTTTGTGCTTCTAATTCTGTAGGACGTACCTTAGCATATTCTTCCAGCGATGTAACACATTCAGCAATTTGTGTTTTATTAGATGCTTCATAACATTGCGTATTTTCTTCTTTTACTTCAACAAGAAGAGTGTTAACTAGTTTTTCCACGGGCTTATGACTTTCAGTATTGTGTGTATTATATTCTTCGGTGCATTGTGTACTTTATAGATCTGAATCTGTAGGTGGTACCTTAACATATTCTCTTATGTGTGTATTACATTCAGCTTTTTGTTTACTAATTGATTCTTATATATATTGTATACTTTCTGTTCCAAATTCTGTAGGACGTACCTTTACATATTCTTCCATGGATGTAACACATTCTGTTTTATTAGATTCTTCAACACATTGTATATTTTCTTCTTTTACTTCAACAAGGAGACTGTTAACAAGTTCTTCCACGGGTTTATCACTTTCAGAAATATGTGTATTGGATTCTTCGGTGCCTTGTGTACTTCTTATATCTGAATCTACAGGAGGTACGTTAACATATTTTTCCATGGGTATATCACAATCAGCATTGTGTATTTTATTAGACTCTTTAATGCATTTTGTATTTTCTAATTTTAGTTCCGCCGGTACCTTAACATATACTTCCATGGGTGATTCGCATTCAGCATTTTGTGTATTATTGAATTCTTCAGTGCATTGTATATTTTCTGGTTTTAATTCTGCAGGTGGCATGTTAACATTTTGTTGGATTAGTGTATCACATTCAACATTTGTTTTTTTATTAGATTCTTCAATACTAATTTCTGACTCTTAACTAGCTCCGCAGCTGGTACGTTAACAAGTTTTTCCATGGGTGTATCACATTCACTTTGTTTTATTATATTTTTCAATGCATTGCGTATTCTTTTGTTCTACTTCAACCGAGAGTGTGTTTACAAACTTTTTCACTGGTTTATCATATTGAGTAAGGTGTGTATTATTGAGTTCTTCAATGGATTGCGTACTTTCTGGTCCCAATTCCGCACGTGGTATGTTAATAAATTATTCCACATGTGTTTCGCATCTATTTTGTGCATTATAAGATTCTTCGACGCATTGTGTATTTTCTTGTTCTCTACCTCATTAGTGAATGTGTGAACATGTTGTCCCACGACTTTATCACATTCACAAGTATTTTATGTATTTAACTCTTTGGTGCATTGTGTATTTTCTTGTTCTAATTCTGAAGGTGATAAATTAACATATTCTTCCATCGATATATCACATTTATTACTGTATGGATTACTAGATTCCTCATTGCATGGTAAATTTTCTTGTTCTGCAGATGATAAATCAACATATTCTTCCATTGGTGTATCATATTCAACATTATACGTCCCAGATTCTTCTATGCATTGTTTGTTATCTTGGTCTGCTTTCGTAGGTAACATGTTCTTCGTCCTTAGGAGTATCACATTCAGAAACTTGTGTGTTACTAGATTTTTTAATGTCTTCTGTATCTATACGTAAAACTTGCGTATTAACGTCTTCAAATTATTCAATGATGTTATCTTTTGTGGCAATATATTTAGTTTTTGGCTTACTACGTATAACGTATCCTCGGCATACTTACAATTTTGGCAAATAGCTCATCGTTAATAGTATTATGCCTTTGTATCTGCAATGTCTCGCCACCTTAAATTAAGAAATAACGTCGTAAGTCGTCGTATATGGATGAACCTACAAAGCAGCATATATATTATTATTGAAATAAGTGAGCTTACATATTTGAACAGTCTTCATGGTCAGCATCCTATATAAATGTTTACTGTCTTTGCACCTTGCTGTTATGAACTTAGCTTTTTTGTTTTAACGTTTCAAGATAGTTTTTCTTCATAAAATCATTCAGTTTTTGATCAGATACCTCAACCATATATGTTATCTTCAATACAAAAGCCATTTTGCCGTATACTTCCTTTAGTATATGTATTTTGAATTTCTCTATTCGTATGTACAATGTAGATACATAATATAGTCATTAGATCCATATCAACAAGACTTTTTTCGAAAGTGAGTAAAATTATAGATCTAACTAAATTGAATTGTGGAGACAACAACATTTAAAACATTTACTTAAACTTATATACTCAGAAATATTAAGGTATCACTACTTGATAAACGTAAAAAAATAGTATTTTAAGTGTAGTTCAGTAATTAGATAGACCGTACCTGCATGTAAAAAAAAAGTTCAATTGTTTTTTTGCTAAATTAGAAAAAACCTACATCATTAGTTTGCTTATATCATATTCGAAAACATTCGTCATGAACTTAAACGCACAAATTTCGGAGATATTTGCAAATTCTGTTTCTGCGGCCTCATGTTTCATATATTTTTACATAATAGTGACGCCACAGTCGATACAACTTTTCTATGGAGCGTTTTCGCGAGACTGCGAAATTTTGTAAACAAATCGGCGATTTGTTCACAAAATTTCGCAAAAAAAATATATTTTTAGTATACTGTTTCTTCTGAGAAGTTACTCATATATTCATTTATGCAATAAAATTCATTCCTTCGTCTAGACTCTAGCCTACTGTTAAGATATAGAAATGGTGGACTGACTATTATATTTATTTTAAATATTTTATGTAGGTATACATAATACTTTCAGTAGCAAGATTAAACGGATACCTTGACTTGGTACCTATTTCAAGGGTGGGTGATTAGATCTTTTACAAACATTAAAAAAGTCATGAACACATTTCTGTTTTATCATTTTGCTAACATTATATCGCAATCGCTGGAACGTTAACATCTATTCATAAACTGAAACAATATATCGAGTAGATTACAATTAATCGTAGTTCACAAACTGATAACTACAAAAAAATAATAACTATAATTTTGATTAAAAAAATTTGTCGTTACCAGCCCAAACAACATCCTACAATACTTTATATTTATAGAACTCGCGATCAAATTTTCTGGTACCGACTTCAAAATTAAGTAGATTGCATAGAGAATAGTGGCGTGCACAGGATTATGACACTGGGTATGCGGCGAAGTACTCGGTCACAAAAACTTTTTCGTTTATAGATTTTTAGCATAGCTACAGCCAAGCGACGGATCTCTAAGTCGAAACCATGCCAACAGAGCAAGTCTTAGATGTACTACTATTCATGTACATCTTCTACGGCAACGCAGACAAAACAGCGATCGATCGTCGCGGCGGAAGAAATTCTAATAAGTAAAATAATAAGCATATTTTAAAATATTATAACTACTCACCAGTCAGCTTCAATTTTCACATATTAAAGGTTCCGGTTACTTGAGATTACTATATCCCGATGTAAATTACTAAATAATATGCAAGGAAAACAATATAATTTAATCTTGTGTACACAACCACACAGCCAGTTACACGTTTCATAACTTTTAACATGAAATTTTCGAGTTACATAATTTTTTTGCTGGTTTAATTGTTGTAACTCGGGTACACACCTACCTTTAGACAGAATTTGAATCTTTTCACTGAATGACAATTGTGAGAAAATGTTATTTTTAATTTTTAATAAACACACATTTTCAAAACCTCACAGTCAAATAACATTTAAAAAAAATCAACTAACTCACTAGTAAAAGCAAATCACTACAATTATTATAGAAACTCAGTAATAAACTGTTAAATTTACACACTTTCAAATGTTAAAATAAAAATATTTTAAGAAAACTATAAATAAACTGAAGTGATTAAATTGTAAACAATGCTTATCACATGAAATATGCAATATGGCCCCCGCGAAATACAAAACGTTTCTTCTATTTAAACAAACAAAACCTTACTAAACAAAAATGCTTAATGTGCATACGTGATTTATTAGATTTCCGACTATTCTTTTTACTCGGATTATAGGCAACGAATAATTTCCGACAAGCCAGTTCGGCGGTTTTCGGAAGCGATCGGATAGCCGAACCGAAGCCGAGAGCCATCGCCTGCCGCTGGAGTTCCCGCTTATAATCATGTCGATATTCATGGGTGTGTGCGTTTGCGAAGTATGAAAATTACACATACATGCGATGATTTGTCCTGCACAAAGCAACCGCATGAGTTGCTATTTATAAAATATTAGGCGTTTTTAAGTTATTATATTTTTTTAATTAATTTATTTACTATTAATTAATTATTAAAGTCATCTAAAACGTACGAACGTTTTATTAAAATATCTGTGAATGACAAGTAAAGCACTGCATTTCTGCCTATATGGAGCGCACGCCCCTGATAGAGAAATAGTTAAAACTTTAGCCGAATTTAAAAGGGGAATTTTATTAAGTTTTATTAACTTTTTTGTGTATTTTTACTTTGGAAGTCGGTTTAATTTTTTGTTAAAAAATAAAAGAAATCCTTTTTCAGTAATATTTGTTAAATTATTATTAATACATTTTAAGGACATTCATCATACTGTGATGATATTTTATGGTGTGATGATGGTGATGATGATGATGATTACTTTAATTGGTTGCAGTTCTTAAAACAACAAGGGTACACCTTGAAGCAAAATCTTACTTTTTGGTAGCATATGCTTGGACTTCTTCAGAAACATGAAATCATCATGTGTCCATATAAATTTCGAGGATTTCCCTCGATTCCTCATGGATCCTATCATCAGGTCACCACTTTGATGTCAAAAGGACCAATTTGGCATTATACATAAAAAAAAAGAATTTTGAAAATCGGTCCACAGACGGCGGAATAATCGTTGAACATACAAAAAAAATATATGTAGCCTTCCAAAAAAAAGGAGGCGGTTATACAACCGCGTACGAATATATTGCTATCGCGTTTACACAGGTACGCGATAGGAGCGTACGAAATTCAGAACACTTGATCACGTCAGCTTTCAAACAAAACATAAACTAGATTAAAATCAGCTCATCTGTTTCAGAACTACGATGCCACGGAGCGATACACTCAAACAGACCGAAAAGTCAAATTTATAACCCCCGGTTTGCGTCGGGAGTTTAAAAGAGATATTCGGAGGTCGTCGGTGTCGGCCATGCGCTCTACAAATCTTCGTGAACCTCTGCCAATGTGGCTCGTCAGTGGCGCGCATGCAGCGGAGTCGCTGCATTGCACGTAAAAGAAAATGCTCTATAAAACAGACACTAACCGAATATATTTTTTCAAAGGTCAAAATGTGTATTTTTGTCGGCCTAGTAATGTACACAAAAACCCGGTTTTAGCTAGAACTGTTACGCTCATTTGATATATTTTGTACAATACAGAGTACGTGCATTTAGGTAAGTACTGAGTACTGAATCGTACTTGAGTAAGTTTAAACTGTACATTATCATCAAACACAACCTATCATATATACAGGGTGGCCAAAAAGTCGTGGATCAAACGAAACAGGGAGATAAAGGAGGTAATTTCCAACAAAAATCTTTCGCCAGCATGGCTATAACTTCATTGCACGAAAAGATATGAACTATTTTTGTTTTTTCAATGAAAGTACCTAGTTTTTTTACAATTTAATCAGTAAAAAGTTAAAATGATTAAAAATAATAAAAAAAAGCTGTTGTATTATGACTCGATTTTGTATCAATACTACAAAAAATGTATTGCAGCTCTTGGTATCAAACTTAACGAGCAATTAATGTTTTTCCGTAAATTTTGATGCGTTTCAAAAAATTACTTCTCACTTTAAGAGCACCATTTGAAAAAAAAACGTATTACGGAAAGGTGACCCTGTATTATAAAAAACTTGCCGGATTAATGCTGATTAAAATGAGGTACAACACTTTACTTTTTGATCTTTAGTTTTGGTTTTATAATCTTTTTTCATATCAAGGTGCAAATTTCATAAAATGATAAATTCAAAGGAAAAATTAGATTTTTTCTCATACATATTACATAGTAATTTCAGAAGCCATTATGAAATAAAAACAACGATTGTGCCTTAGTACTTTTATTAAATACAAATTTTTACATTAAATGTTCAAAGTTCCTACCTCTGACCATAACGCACAATCTGCACCGCCTAATAAAATTTGCTCGTAATCGGCGGAATGCACCTCTGTTATTTTGAATTTGTAACTTAGCAAACTCGAGCTTTTGTCGTAGTTCTTGTTCGGTGTTATTCTCTCCATGATACACTATTTCTTTAAAATAGCCCCAAACAAAAAAGTCCATGTGATTAAGGTCGGGCGACCGGGGTGGCCATGCAATAGGTCCACCTCGACCAATCCACCGGTTAGGGAAACGCTCGTTCAAATGTTCTCGAACTGCTCTAGTGTAATGAGGCGGGGCGCCGTCTTGTTGCAGCCACACTTCTGCCACTCTATCTTCAGGAATCTCAGCTTCGTTCAGTATTTGGTTCAAATTATTTTGTAAAAAATTCAAATACATAGCACCATTCAGCCTTGGTGGCATTTCATGTAGCACAAGCTTCTGGTAAATTATTCCACCCCACATGTTTATCCCAAACAGATGCTGGAATCGATCATTTCTGATGATATGTGGGTTCACTCTGGAGTAATAATGTAAATTGTGGATGTTAAAAACTCCCATTCTTCTAAAATTTGACTCATCAGTCCATAACACTTTCATCATCATCAGCATCTCTCTACAAAACTTCACTCTAGGTTCATAGTCAGCTGGCAGTAAAGCTTGCACCCTTTGCACGTGGTTGCATTATGCACGCGCATAAAGACCCTGTAGTCCGGGAAACGGTCTCGGTTAGGGTAGCGTTGTCGATATTCTCTGGCAGCAGCGCGAGCATTACCGTCGCAAAAACCATAGAGGTAATGCATTTCTGCATACTCCCGTTGGGTGTATGCTCTCCTCGCAGCAGCCATTTTAGCTTATCTAGCCAATCCGAAGTGATCACAAAATCCGATTCACACAGCGCTGGTCACAGGTAGGCAATATCACAAGTCCATAAACAAAGCGTAGGTCACAGGTAGGCAATCAATCACAAGTCCAGAAACGAAGCGCGGGTCACAACTAATCACAAAAAATACCGTGCAAAATAATAAGTGTGCGTAGTCACATCCAGAAAGTGAGTGAGTGAGTTTTGAGAAGAGTTTTTCGACAAAGGATTAAATGGTTAGTGTGAAAGAGAGGCACAATTCCTTTGTATCGAGTGTTTTTACAGAGTTGTTTGTATTGTATGACCCTTTCGTTTCCTAGAAAAGATAAATCGTTAAATTTAAAAATAAGGCTCATTTAATGAAATTTGCACCTTGGTATGAAAAAACGATCATAAAACCAAAACTAAAGATCAAAAAGTAAAGTGTTGTACCTCATTTTAATCAGCATTAAACCGGCAAGTTTTTATAATACAGGGTCATCTTTCCGTAATACGTTTTTTTTTCAAATGGTGCTCTTAAAGTGAGAAGTAATTTTTTGAAACGCATCAAAATTTACGGAAAAACATTAATTGCTCGTTAAGTTTGATACCAAGAGCTGCAATACATTTTTTGTAGTATTGATACAAAATCGAGTCATAATACAACAGCTTTTTTTTAATTATTTTTAATCATTTTAACTTTTTACTGATTAAATTGTAAAAAAACTCGGTACTTTCATTGAAAAAACAAAAATAGTTCATATCTTTTCGTGCAATGAAGTTATAGCCATGCTGGAGAAAGATTTTTTGTTGGAAATTACCTCCTTTATCTCCCTGTTTCGTTTGATCCACGACTTTTTGGCCACCTGTATAGCGCGCTGTCGATGTAATAGTAAAAGTCCCAACTTAAATTTTATTGTTAGGCTTATCGACGGCACACTGTAGACCAATTTCTCGAATTTTTCGCAATAATGCTGGGAGGGCAGTGTAGAGCGCACGCGCAAACTTATTCGGTGGAATTTTGACCAGTCTCGGAGTCTTTATGCGCTCGGTAAACTATCGCAAATTATTTAACTATTTGACATACTTTACGTTTTATTCGTTCTTTTTTTGTAAAACCGTTAAATAAAACCGCATTTAATAATAATGACTGCGTTCTTTAGTAAACTTTTTTTTTGCCCATGCGCATTAAGATTTGCGCGCGCATGTTTATTAAAGGCGCCGAAATTTTTCACATTTGAAAAATTATGCGCAGTGGCTTACATATACGGCGCATGTGCCAAAATTTTTATTTTCCAATGAACGCACCAGTAACATATTCGCACATATGCGTAACATATCCGTATCGTTTACCGGCTTTACGTCAACTTACGTTCTGGCGGCGGCGCCAGCGGCGATTTCCCCCATAGCTTGTGCCATAACATTTTTTTTTTTAGATTACTGCGTGAATAGAAAAATGATTTATTTTCTGTGACAAAAGAAAAAAACACTGATTATATTATGATAGAGAGTAAAAAAATATTAAAAAGAAGAAGAGGCAAAGTTTTCCACCACAGTGGTGGGGACGGGCTCCATACAAAAATGCGGTGTTCTCTAGAGTGTTCTTTATTTTTTATACTTTTTAATTTGAACTGATGAAAATAGTATCGGTTATAATGTGACGTCGGAAGTTTAAATAATTAAGTGTCGAGTTTTGCCGGGGAATTCAATGGGTGACGTTGTGGTTTTTGTATATTTATCATAAATTTGTGTTATTTCGGTTCTTAATGTGTAATATTGGTAGAATATTAACCATTATATATTCGTGAACGTGCACAAGTGTGGGCAAGTGGTACAACTTCTAAAAACGTGCTATTCTGTGTTTCCCGCCAAAACTCCCTAGGAACTATCAGTAAAGCGTCTACCACTTTACTGAATCGACTGACATGACTCATTGACTGTACTGACTATTTATTTGGACTTTAACTAGACGTGACGATATAGGAATCAGTGTTGAAAATTGAAACGAAAGTTCTATTTCCCGCCTTTTTTACTTCATACTGGAAAATGATTTTAAGATAAGCCGACGCCATGTATAAAAAAAAATAGTACAGACTTTGACAGAAAGTATCGACTTTCTGTCAAAACCTTTATTAATTAAAGTAGCTCTGTTATGTACCTCTATTCTCCATGCTTTATGCAATAAATGTCTCTGAGTGCGGCAGGAAGTATAATTCATGTATAATTCTTCACCTTTATTATGATTTAGTTTAATTAGTTTAAAATCAAATCGGTTATCAAGATGATGCTAACGCTGTATGGATTGCCTCATAACGTGAGTAATTTCACAAGTTTTCAACTAAGTTAAAAAAATTAATAAAAAATGAAAATAAAAAATCCCTATGTCTATTTAATTCTTGTCAATTACAAATTCGATTAAATTACAATTAAGATAAAATAAAATTACAATAGTATAAGTTTACATATTTTGCTTTCAATTTTAGTTTTATTTTTAATGTTAATATTTATTCATTATGATTTTCATTCTAATGTTTAGGTATAGGATATAATACCTATTCATTTTACATTTTTATAATTGTATTACGTATATACTTCAATTTGCGTGCAAACTGCTTTTCTCATAAAAAACTTTGACTCAGTTTTGTAATGATAACTTCAATTACAGCCATATTTTTAGACTTGTCAAAAGCATTTGACCTTGTTAAAAAATGTGTGTCCCTAAATGCAGCCCTTCTTGCTATCCTGGTTATGTAGCTTTCCTTTTATGATATAGCATAATAATATGGCGTAACTCAGTTGATTCCATTCTTGCCTCTGCGCCCAGAAAAAGTGCATTCAATCTTTCAGTGGTGAAACATTTCTTGACAGTTCTTTTTCAGTTTCTTTCTTTTCTTTCGTTTCAGTTCTTTTGTTTCAGTTCAGTTTCTGTATATTATGTAGGGCTTCATAAAAAAAAATTAAAAAAAGGCTAAGAAACATTGGCTTTGCATATATTTCTGTTTTTATACTAGTAATATAACTTGTATCTGCATGAGGTACCCATGAAGTCATTGCATGAGCCATTCCCTGCACTGTACGCCATCAGCTTTTCACTGACGTTGGCAACTCCTATTACGGGCTATGCCAAAAGATATATATATCTTTGAGATGTGTATGTTTGTAAATAAAAACATTGATATGTATTTTGAAATGAATAGTAAGGTTGCATGCAAAAGCTCTAGACACCATAATAACTTGTGTATTACTAAACATCAATTAAATCTTTGTAGTAGAAATGCATATAGTATGGCTGTTAACATTTATAATAAAATACCACAAGCTATAACTAAACTAGCAGGAAAAATATTTAAAAAGGCCTTTTTTGACTGGCTTATTTAAAAAAAATTATTATGATGTGAATAATAATGATTAATGAAACAGTAAAACTTATGAACTTATAACATTATATTAATTAATTTAAGAATGCAATAATAATTATATGTAATAATAAAATAAATTGCAATATTATAAGTAATTTAATGCGATTGTATATTTAATAGGTACCTAGTTTATTTCTATGTGACATTTTTATTTAATTATTATTGACATTCTCTATTATGGTTACTCCTATTATTATCAACAAATTAATTTCAATAATTTTTTATTTTATATTAACCTTAATACTAATTTTTGACAAGAAAGTCTTCTTTGTAACTAAAAACTGTTATTATGTTACTACCTAGGCCTAACAATATTTGCACACTTAAAAAGCAGAATGTGATAAACCTTATATTATGTAAATTGTTAACATCAAATTGTACCATATTCAATGCAAATAAAGATAATGATTAATTATGAATGTCAGTTATATGTAATTTGATAACAATTAAATATATAAATTTGTACAATATGTTAGTGAGCAAGAACCCCTCCTCAGGCGAAGGCTTCCTCCAGAGATTGCCGTACATGTCTGTCGCTCGCTACTGATACCCAGTCTCTGCCTGCTGTATGTGTGATGTCCTCTACCCATCTTGTTTGCGATCTGCCTGTTCTTCTGTAGCCGACTGGGCCTGGCCATATTGTAGTCTGTATAGTCCACCTATCATCGGTCATTCTGGCTACATGACCTACCCATCACCATTCTAATTTCTGGGCATGACTAAGGGCATCAGTAATGTCTTTTCACTGATAATTTTGTGGGATATGATACTAAATTTTTACCCCATTCATTCTTTCAGTTCCATTACAAGGATGTTAAAGCTTTGATAAGAACACAATGTGAAATAATTTATTTCATTTTGGATAATCTGTCCTTTGAGGCCGGCTTAAAGAAGATCAGAGTGGGTCTAGCCTCCGACACCGAAGGAAACCATCTTATAAAATGCTTGGATGGTTTCCAAGTTCAGGGCTGCACGTTAAAAGTTGTACCCATAGCAAAGACAGTAAGTTGTTGAATAATAAAACTCTGAGGCTGACATAGATACCAAGTGTAACCGTAAGCCTCGTCAAATATATTGATAAAAAGAGAACACGTTACTTAATTATTCACATATACAAACCTAATCTTATGTAAAATGTTTTGACAGAATAGCGCCCTACAATAAAGAAATACAAGGGCACATTACTTTGTTTAAAGTTAACCTTTTTTAACCAAAAGGAAGGGAAATTATTTTGGCAGTCTATGTATGTGTGTTTGTTCCACTGTAGCACCAAAAACTACTGATCCCATTATTAATAAATGAGGTGTTAACAGATTCATAATAATTGCCCGGGCAACATAGGCTATAGAATTTTGTAGTCAAGTTAGTTTTTTGTAAAATATTATAATAGATTAAATTTGATTGGAACAGAGTATATAAGAAACCTCTGAGTCCTTTTTTTTTTTTCTTAATGTAAATTGTCTACTGTTCATCAATCTCGATGCTGTATTATTATTGAATTGTGTTTTTATAAATGCTCAGTTTTTCACATTTTTTGTAGCAAAGTGTTTCTGAAGCGGCACCAATTGACAGTTATCAAAAGGATATAATGCAGCCAAGTTATGATGCTGTGCAGCCGAGTCCTTGGATAAACCAAGGACCCCAGTGGCAGGAAAACCAAGCGGAACAACAAGGAACTTACCAACACTTCCCGCAAAATCGACCATTTGTGCAACCGGTATGTTATTATGATTAAGCCCTATATTGTGTGACTATAGTTAGATACTAGATCCTTTAAGTAGATGGTAACACGAAATAGTTCAAGCAGCTGGAAAAAACATGGACCACGGTGGAATGTCAAAGGGGAGACTGGAAGCAGTCGATGCCTTCGCCAAGAGGCACACATATACAGAGTCCGTGCTACCGTAGTTTAATAAAAGAATTATAATGTTACTGCTGCGTCTCATCGGGCCGGGCTGGCGAACTGGTTTCACTCCCGCGCGCGTTCGCGGCTTAGTGGAGGACAGTGTCGCGAGCCCCCTCACTCCACACTCGGATTCGCACGACCACCTCCCTACGCGACTCACGCACCGCGGCTACCCTATACCAGTACCTTTAATATACAAGTTCATAAGTAGTATTTTATTTGCTGGAGACCACAAGGTTTACCTACCTGGAGATCAGCCCATCCAAATGTACCTAATACTTTGTACTGAATAAAGTCTGTAAATAATAATATTAATATCTATGGACACTTCCACACCACGTCAATCTGGTCCTGTACCTGTATACAAAGAACTTGTGTCACAAGTACCAGACAACGGAAATATATTTAATACTTTTGTATTTGTATTGTATATTATACACATACTTAAGATTGTTATTATATTATACTGTATATATTTAATATACATCCATGACCCCTGAAAAACTTTTTGTCCCTGCGCCGGGATTCGAACCCGCGACCTCCGGCTTAAGCGCCAACACGCTTACCACAGAGCCACAGAGGTCAATAATTATATAATGAAGGCATATTTGATCAAAATAAAGGGTGTCCAGCGGAAATTTTTCAACTTCAAACTGCAATTATCGAAATAATAGTAGGGTGAGGTGAGCGGGAGGGGTACCATTGAAAGCGCGGTATTTGCGGATTTGTTAGTAGCTATGAGTCACTGGACAGGAGCGCACCGCTCGTTCGCTGTTGAGCAATATCTAAAGAATGGTGAATCGTTGGTTCGCGCGCGTCGAACGTTTTGTACTCATTTCAATATTCGGCGTTTAAGTGATGGGCCAAGCTTATTTGGTCGTGGGTACAAAGATTTAGGCAAGAAGGGACAACGCTCAACAGAACTCCTCCAGGACCATCCACATCAGCAGCAACGCCCGAACGTGTGTCTGAAGTTCGAAATGAAATCATTAGAAATCCACGCAAGTCGATTAGGAAAATTGCAGCCTCCACAGGAATCAAAAAGTCAACAGTTCATGTTATTTTGAAGAAGAAATTAAGACTCCATCCATACAAAATGCAAATTGTTGAGGGTCTCAATGAAAGCGACTATCCTTTGCGAGAAACCTTCGCAAGAACAATGCTGGAACGCTTTCGAACACCTACCACGTTGGGAAACATTTTGTTTAGTGACGAAGCACATTTCCATATTGATGGATATGTAAATAAACAGAATATGAGACACTGGTGCCCGAACAACCCAAGACAACGCCACCAGAAACGTTTACATTGCTTGAAAACCACAGTTTGGTGTGCCATTTCGGCTAGCGGTGTAATTGGGCCCTATTTTTTTAACCAAGGAGAAACAGTCACTGCTCCGGTGTATTGCCGTATGATAGACGAAATCAGCAAGTACGGAGACATCTCATGGCCGCCCAGGTCGCCCGACCTCACGCCCTGCGATTTTTTCCTATGGGGTTACCTTAAATCGAAGGTTTATGAGAACAATACCCGGACAATTCAAGCCCTGCAGGCGAATATTCGCCGTGAAATTCAAAGCATTACTCCAGAGCTTTGCCGACGCGTGATTGCAAATGTAAGGGTCCGACTACAGGAGTGCGTACAAAAAAACGGTCATCATTTAGATGATATAGTGTTTAAGAAATGAAATCCGCATTAATGTAGTACATTTAGTTTTAATAAAAATAAATAAAATCTATGTAGTTTTTTTTATGTGAAATTTTAAAGTTGAAAATTTTCCACTGGACACCCTTTATTAACATAATATTATTGTGAACATCAAAGGGTGTACTCTGTAGTAGGTATTACACCCTTTCAGCATCAGTCCGTTTGAATTCTGGTGAAGGAAAGTGATTTATAGAAAACTAGCTTTTGCCCGCAGCTTCGCCGTCGTGGGAGAGTGTTCGTGGCAAAAAACTTCTTTAGCAAATATACTTGCAATATAGCAGTAGCACAGAGTAAAAATATAGACTTACTTTATAATACATTTTCACACTTACTTCTTAATTTTAAGATATCTCCTAGATAAGGAGATTAATTGATAAATTGATAAATTGTATCCATCTAAATAGCTTCTGAAAATACCACATTATTTCTGATCATTTTTTTAAACTTAGAATGGGTAGGTATAGCAAGCAACCTATCCATAAAAGATAGACATATCTATGCCATCGTGGACTTTTTTGTAGACCTATAAAAGATAAACACCCACCATACATTGTTTTGTTATTTATCTCCAATGGGTTAGGTTAGGCAGTGTTTTGGATAAAAGTTCCCAGACGGCTTGATTTCTTCCGACACCTTCAACGATTATCGTCATAAATCAAACAATTTCCACAAAATCTTAACAAATTATTATCGACCTAAACCTTCCTAAGGAACCACTCTGTCGGTAAATGTAAGCAGTATGAAAATCCTTTCAGTAGTTTTTGAGATTATCGCGAACATACAGGCAGACAGACTCGGCGGCGTACTTAAGTATCCTTTGTCCATCTCCTGGTTCTAAGCTACCTTCCCACCAATTTTCAGCCAAATCGGTTCAGCCGTTCTTGAGTTATAAATAGTGTAAAGAAACACGACTTTCTTTTATATATATGGATGTACAATTCAGTTTTTATGTAAAAAAAAGTGCCTTGTCTTTTCCTTTCAGTATTTTTCTTTATTCAATATGGTTTCAGATTTCCCCTACCATGCTCAGATAAAAAAATTATCCTATGTATAATGAGAATTGTTAAACTTTAAATTTTAATTAAAGATATTGTCTAATTTTATATTTTTATATTCTAGCAACAGCAGCAGACCATTCCCATTGTCAATATACAACCTGCCAATAGGTTCCACACGCAACAGAACTATGAGAAACCAGTGAGTGCCATTATCATTTACTAGCTTTTTCGTTCGTTGCTTATGTTTTAATCCAGAGCTTAAACTACTACCATACCAAAAATTGAATTCCGTTCAGTAGCTTTTGCGTGAAAGAGTAACAAACATCCATCCATCCTAACAAACTTTCACATTTATAATAGTAGCAGGATGCCCAAATTCACGAATGTTCAAATAATTAACACTGAGTTAATCACAACACGTATATTCAGAGTTCACCAACAAAATACAAGGATACCCATACACGCTCACGCAGGCCAGTTGACTACACATAAGTATTACATGTGCTATAATAATGAAGTTTGACAAACAAATATCTCCTACTGCAATAAGAAATGGAATATTTATATTAAAATGTACTTTCTTTTTAGATCACTATAATGAAAGACAATTTTCAAGGACCTCAATATGTGCAACAACAAAATCAGCCTGCCCAATTCCAAAATCCTCAGCAACCATGGACACCATATGTAAGTGTTTTATGCTGTGATCAGTGATGCGCACTCTATTTTTACGAAACCATAAATCTCCCATTCCTCCCGTACATAAAAAAAATCAATTAACCGCTACATTTTGTGGTAAAACTACTTAAATTGGCAACACTGGCAACACAACACTATTATCTGTAGTACCTGAGTTACTGAGCTTTGCTCGAACGAATTTTTACAAACAACTTAAAAATTTGTGGTCTCACCGGGATAAGACTTACTTAGATCGATTTTTTCTCCCTAAACACGCTGCAAATTTGCAAACTTACAGCCTTTTCAGAGATTTTGATTATACAGTTCTTGTACTTACAAGAATTGCTCGTTTAAAGTGTAATATTTTTCTTTGCTGTGAATTAATCTAATGGATCTTGGCCTCCAACATAAGTTTGCGCAACTTTTTTTTCGTAGTTCTATGGCTTCTCTTCTTTCAATCTATGGCTGGCGAAAATAAATATAGTAGTAGTAGTTTTTAGCTTGTAGTAAGAAGACCATAAGATAGATGACTAAAGATTAAACTCTTTTGTCAAAGAGAGCAAGATAATACACCAAGGTGACCAGGCAATTTAGCAGAATATTTGTTTCTTAAACGACTTCCAAAAAGGAGGCGGTTATGCGTTCGGCTGTATATATTTAAATTTTTTGAAATTTAGTACTTTGTGTATAAAAATGGATGGAATATAATCTCCATCCATTTTTATGGATAACACTTGCAGATGCAACAGAGTCAGCAGTTTAACCAGGTATCTAGCACTAACCAGGAACTAACAAGGCATGGAAATAGACAGCATAGAGAGTGTGAAGTACGTTCAAATTCCATTGAAGCTGACTTCAATAAAGTCTCTGTAACATCGAGCCACTCCCAGTTTGGACCACCATCAAACAGACAAGTTCCCCAACAAATTACTGGGCGTAGAATGTCTCCTGACAGAGAAATATCTACAGGAAGAGGAGAGCTCAGAAGAATATCTCCCGGAAGAAATCTACACGAGCAAAGAATCTCTCCAAGCAGAGCAATGGGTCATCTAAGGAATATGTCACCGCCTGATAGAAGACGGGAGCTTGGCCATAACAGAAGAATGTCACCGCCCGAACACCATTTATCTTCTGGAAGACCAGTACTTCTCAGTGGACGATATGATACGCCGTCTGGTCAAGCGCCAAGCGGGGGACACGTTTCACCAGCTGGACGACAGATGTCACAAGGTGCACGACACATTTCTTCACCAGGACGTCAAATGCCACAAGGTAGACGATATATTTCGCCGCCTGGACGACAGATGTCTCAAGGTGGCCGACACATTTCGCCGCCTGGTCGCCATATGCCACAAAGTGGACGACATATTTCGCCACCTGGACGACAAATGCCACAAGGAAGCCGACAAAATTCACCGTCCGGACGTCAAATTCCACAAGGCGGTCGACACATTTCGCCACCGCGACGACAAATATCACAAGGCGGACGAAATATTTTGCCAACTGGACATCAAATGGTACAAGGAAGCCGACATATTTCACCGCCCGGACGACAAATTCCACAAGGTGGTCGCCACATTTCCCCACCCGGACGACAAATGCCACAAAGCGGTCGCCACATTTCACCAATCGTACGACAAATACCACAAGACGTTCGCCACATTTCGCCACCCGGACGACATAAAATGCCACTAGGCGGTCGCCAAATTTCGCCACCCGGACGACAAATGCCACAAGGTAGTCGCCACATTTCACCTCCCGGACGACAAGTGCCACAAGGTAGTCGCTACGTTTCGCCATCCGGAGGAATACATACTATGCCACAAGGTGGTCGAAACATTTCGCCACCCGGAAGACAAATGCCACAAGGTGGTCGCCACATTTCCCCACTCGGACGACAAATGCCGCAAAGCGGTCGCCATATTTCACCAATCCGACGACAAATACCACAAGACGTTCGCCACATTTCGCCACCCGGACGACAAATGCCACAAGGTAGTCGCCATATTTCACCTCCCGGACGACAAGTGCCAAAAGTTAGTCGCCACATTTCGCCATCCGGACTACATACTATGCCACAAGGTGGACGACACATTTCGCCACCCGGGCGACAAATGCCACAAGTTGGCCGACACCTTTCGCCCCCTGGACGTCAAGTTCTACTGTCTGCGCCATCGTCTGGGCGCCAAGTGTTACAGGGTCGCCTTGGCTCACCACCTGGCCGCATGCAAATTAGCCGACAAGATTCGCCACCTAATCGACATGTGCCACCAAATGAAAGTCAGAAATCCCCCGGCCGACCAGGTGGAAGGCACTTGTTGCCGTCTGGCCGACGAATTTCGCCAACTTGGCGGAGAATTTCGCCATCTGGTCGACAAGTGTTAATACCCGCACGAAATATTTCTCCGTCCGGCCGTTTCTCTCCCCCCGGACGCACTGTGCTCATAAGCCGCATCTCGCCAGGACGACGCGTTGTTGAAACTGACAGACCAAGTGGAAGACAAATGTCCCCAAATCGGCCGTTGATGCCCCACGATCGAGCGATTCCAAGTGGGCGAGTTGTATCGCCAGGCAGGCGTTTTTCTCCATCTGGACGACGCGTTTCTCCATCTGGACGACGCATTTCTCCATCTGGACGACCATTACGTCAACACTCGCCTGATATCCGCCGTGTTTCACCGATGCGCCAAGATTCGCGTCAACATATCAGGTAAATATTATATTGAATATCTCGAATTTATATTCTTTAAAAAGTGTAATTAAATGGCCCAAAAATGATTACAATACATGGGCACTAAGCACTGCCAAAAAAATGTTTTAAAATACGCATGTCTCAAACTTAAATTATACCTATAAAATAAAGTAAACCACCAATTTACTTTTTTGTTCTTTCGAAATGTTTCAACTATATGTAATAATAACATTTCAAGGTACTCACCTCCTCAGCATAAAGGGCCAATGGGGAAATATGATCAAGCGGATTCAAGATCTAGTTTTAAACAGGCTTTTGAACTGTATGATAAGGTAAGTTAACTTATTCTATATGTGGAAGCACTGATTTTATCAGACAATAAGAAAGTTTAACATTAAACAACATAAATTAAAAACCAGCTCCAGAAATTAAAGTTATTATATAAATTGGAAAACCGAGATTTAGCAGAGGGGACGTCAGTGATGGTGATTATAATATAAATATTGGTACATAAGCTGTAGTTTATTGTTTAAGAAGGAAAATAGAGGAATTCAGTGTTATTAATTAAATAGATACAGTTATAAGAAATCTGGAAAACTGTCAGAAGGACGCCGATGTATTTTAATGTGATGACGGAATATGTATAAGATCTAAATATAAGCAGATCATAATGAAAGTAAGCTGGCACCTTTGTGACAGTTGGAGCTTAGAAATAACAAAACAGTATAAAACGACTAACGAACAACAGAACATAACAATACAAATCCAATGGGTAACAAAGCTATTTTGAATTTGCAAGATTTGTCTATAAGTTTTGGAAAAATCAATTACGGATATTTTAGGCATTTGATCTTATGTTAAGACGTTTAGGCAGAAAAATTATAAAAAAAATATTGAATAAAATATAATATACTAAATAAAATTACATTGCGCCCTCTTAAGGTGCTGAGGTCATTAACCTCACAGGAACAGCTGACCTTAAAGCGAAAGTAAACTCTTTATCTAAATAATATCAATTCAATCAGCTGTGTGAGGTCAATGACTTCCGTAGCACCGTAAAGAACATAATGTAATTTTATTAAGATTATTTTTTATCGGATTTTTTAATTATTTTTCTGCCTACACGTCTTAACATAAGCAGTAGATCATTTGCCCAAAATATGCGTAATTGATTTTACCAAACCTTATATATTGATGGGTAATTGAATGTAAGTTTGGAGCTCTGCGGGTGTCGGCGACTAATATTTGCTACATAAATAAGAACAATAGACTGTAACAGATACCGAATGCTCCATAATATAATAAAATAACAGACTTTTATACAATTTAAAAACCCAGTTAAGAAGGTTGCTGTGTATGGACTAACAAGGCTTTCGAAATCATCAACACCAAAAGCTGGCTGGGCGACTAACAATCCTAAAGTCAATCGTCGCCTAGATAAAAGACCGATAAATCAAAAAGAAAAAGAGATTTTCTAAATAGGTTGTAGTATATTGTAAGGAGCATACTTTGTAAAGTAAATAAACAAAGCGTGTTAATAACATAGGTGATTGCGAAAATATAAATATAATGAGAAAATTACTCTAATGACGACATAGCATTATAAACATAATAATCTTTTCTTTAACAATCTTCAACTGTACCAAATTTTATCAATTTATATTCATCATTATATATACGTTGAAACTTTAAACGAATATAGCCGCAAAAATATTAGTTTTATCGAGACATTCCTTAGAACCAGTTTATTCGTTTTTCACTAAAGAATATAAAAAAAACATTGTCCGGTTAATAGTAACGACTCCGTGCTATTTATAAAAAACAATGCGGTTGCCTCCTGGCAAGATGCATTTATAATATAATCAAAAGGGCCATAAATAGGATCATGTAAAAATTTTTGGTGGAATTTTAAACACTATACACGCACCACTTCGAGCTGATTTAAGTTAAAATGCATCAAATAGTTACGACTGCGTGGCGTGCCAAATAATTGAATAAATACGCTCAAATATAAAATCCTACTATCTTTTACAGGCGGGTATACCGGTATCCAAAAATAATTAGTATTTTGTATATTAAAATCTATAATATAAAACAGCGATCATTATTTAAATGTTTTGCTTATTAGAATAAGAAATAGAAACATCTATTCACAAATATAGTATCGAGGTGGGATAAATAAATAATTATGAAATACATAATGTAATCTACATAATGAGAGAGCCATCTTCGGCACGAATGGACCGGCTCGACCGGATAACATAAAATGAAGAGTTAAGAAAAGTTTATTACTAAGAATTTTGGTCAGCCAGCAAAGTTACTGCGATAAGGATGAATGATATTTTGTTTGGATACGTTAAAACTCTATACTCATTTGAATATTCCTCTGTTGAAGACCCAACATCGGCACGAATGGGCGAGCTAATAGACTACAGAGGACTATAAAATACGTTAATACAAAGGGCTAGATACTGTAAATAATAAAAGATTGAAAAGTGAAACTACAAACTAAGCAATACATATTACGAGAAGAACACAGTAAAAAGAAAGAAGAAAAGTAACACTTATCTTCTTAGAATTGTATGAGCAAAGGTTAATATAAAAATACTACTGCTTAATCCTTGGTATATAGAGAAAAGACGTCTGTCCCAGTACTGAAGACGTTAGAGGTTGCTGTTAAAGACAATCAAGAATTCTAAGTTACATGAGTAACATAAGTAAATAGATTAGCGTGGTTTACCTTTTTATGATTTATATTTTACACGATAAAAAATAAGAATGTATGAATCAAAAATTTTTAGTTTTGTGTAGCGTGTTAATCCTTAAGAAGCGATAGTTTAAAAGGCAGTCTATTTTTTGTTAATTTTATTTATTCAAATACAATATTAAATGTTATTTTGAAAACTTTATAATAATTTTGTTTTATATATTTGCAAGTGAACTTTCAATTTACAGGCATCAGATCAAGGCATGTTTTCATCTGATTTCCGACCTAATGTACTTGAGGATAAACCGTATCCCAGAAAGAGTCCACCAAGGGAATCGCGCTGGCAAGAAAGGGAACAATTTCCATCGAGAAACGCTGATAGAAGTTTAGGACCACACAAGACTGAACCAAACAGGTTCTCCGAACAACAAAGGGCTGAAGACAAGAGGAAAAAATCCCGATCTCTCACACGGGAATCCATTCGGGATAGATCTCCAATTCGCGCACCAAAGCGTCACTCCCCGTCGCCACGGCGCTCCTGGGCTCTCGAGAAACGTAACTGTCCAGATATCAAAGAAGCACCCCCACCACCAATCTGGCCGGGACAAGATTCCCATTTCCAGAGACCTGATCGCCCACATTATTCCGGTAGAAATATAAAAGAAGACCCATGGCAACATAAAATGGATAACCGTCATCGAGGTCATCCAAACTTTGAAGAAAAAGATTCCATCAGCAACTGGAAACCTCAACCAAGTGATAGATCACCGCAAAGATTAGCCGAAGATGACAAGAATAAAGAAAAGAAACACTTTGACAAAGATGATGCATATTATCGTGTGAGGGAGCAACCGAGGGATATCCCGCATCGTGAAGATAGCAGACAGAACTATGAAGAAATACATCATCCTTATAAAAATGAAACGCCGTTGCGTCCAGGCAACGCGGGAAAAGAATATTTACAGAAACAAGAATACAAAGAGAAAGAAGCGAAACAAGATTTGTACACAGATGATAGAAATCATAACGCAGCTCATCAAACGAATCCGAAATATAGAATCACAACTCAAGACAGAAATCCAAAAGATTGTTACGGCGAAGAACCGACTAATAATTTAAGTGATACTAATAAAGAAGGAATGAGTAAGATAACAAAGGAAAAGAGGGAGAAAGCAGCAGCTGAAATAGCTATGAAAGTAATGGAACGATTTGGTGGTCATCTCGTGGGCAAGCACAAGCCTCGACGAGCACTTATTTTTGAAGAAGTGAAGACAGAAGTAGGACGTATGTTGTATAATATGTACCGCAATAGAGATGTGCCGGACAGAGACGTTAAGTGGGAGTTGAAGGCCTCAAAATATCCGGAGGTTTTCTCGCGGTCCTTTAGGAGGGTTATGAATAAGATCAAGAACAAGAATTTGCAGATTGCTGGTAAGAAATCTTTTCCCTTCTGTTTATTTTATCGCCTTTTTGTATCTTTTTTTTAAGTGTGATCGAGATTTTAGCATGTTAGTTTAGAAAAGGGAAATTTTGCTATCTCTCCGTTGAATAAGTGACCAAAGGTTGGTACTGTGAAAGTGAATTTACAGGAAAAATCAAGATATGCTAAGGAAAAGGTAAAAAAGTTTAAGACATAAAGTTGTATAAGGGACATAAAGTTGTATAAGGTTTTCGGTTTAAAACGCGTCGTAAATATGTAGTGTAAATTATGTATATTAAGGGTAGTGTTAAAATGATATTATGCATATAGATAATTTTTGGAAAGATTTATGCAGTTTTTCTCATTGTGACTTCCAAAATTTCACGGATTTAACGGGCCTAATGCTAATAATGGCAGTATTTATTATTGTTTTCATTAAAAAAAGAACTAAATTGAAAATATGAAAAGGGATATCATCGCGCGTCACCAATCTAGTGTAAGACGCTGACTAAGCTGGTGATTAGAAGCTTAGGTACTGGAGGTATGGAGGACCTTTGGGAAGGACTCAGGAATGATATACAAAGAAACCAAACCATACACGTAGGACATGGATTGAGCCATATTATGGGCGTATGATGTCATAGTTTTTGAGATGACTGTGTTTCTGTAGAATGTTTAAGTGAATTTTAGCAAGAATTACTTATTTAATTGAATATTTGAGTTTAGAGTTACAATACACAAATATTGGATACTTTTAAGAAAAAATAGGAAAATAAGAGGGAAGGAAAGGCTCAAAGGAACAATATAAGGACAGATAAAAGATAAAGGGAACATCATGTGTCAAGAGGTCAAAATTTCCGTAAAGGAAGACAATTTCTCCACCGGCAAGAGAAAGGTTTTGAAGTTTTTAATAAATTAAAAATTTAATCATATTTTAATTAAAATGACCAAAAGACACATCTAAGATACTAATAAACAGTCCGGGTATGATTCTAATACCAATATTCTCTGAATATAATTTAAAAAAATTGTGAACAAAAGCTTATTACTTCAACAAATAAATATGTAAACCCAACGGCAGAGCCCGTTAAGCTTATAGACGTTAAAGTAATTTAAACATGCAAAATTGGAGATGTAGCTGTAAGAAAATGAAAGGTTGTGTCATCAAAGGTGTGGTACTGTAGCAGGATCGTGTTTATTATTTCATAACTGCAATCATAATGGAATTCCTCGACCAATGCGACCCTTGAAGTTGCGAATGTTATTATTTAGAAAACATTCTTGGTTTGAATGTTGACAATATAATTGGGACAAGTCTGTAACTGTTTACTATAATAAATTACCACCAGGTACCTAATATACCGTCTGATCGTAAGTGTCTTCATAAAAAAGATAGAGACCAGCTGAGTGTGCTCTTCATATGGCGGATTTCGTTTTTGCTCAACCCGTGAACATTTATCAGTACATTTGCAGGCAGTGGCAGATGCCAAATTCGAAGAGAGTATGAACAGTGAACACATAACATTTGAAACTTATGATTAGAAACTCCTGATTCTACCAAGATAAGATTATTGCGGGATGCGTCAATTTTTTCTTTCTCCAGGGTCAAGATGTGACTTCTTACAATCTAATCGTCTACTGTTTGCACTTACACCACGTGAACAAAACCGCATTGTGATCGGCATAAAGAAATCTCTTCTGTCGAGAGAATTTGAAAAAGGCAGCCGCTACCAAAGAGAAAATTCATGTTTCTTGCAGTTTAACAAACAATTGAAAAGGATTGCTGTTGTCGACAACTTGGTAAATTGTCCCTTACCAGATTTATCATTAAAGCCTTTTAAAAGAACGATTTCTTGTTTTCAAACTAAAAGTGCTAGCTTACCATACACCAGGGTTCATTTGGTAAACTTTTTCTAATAGACATTAACATGTATGATTTTAGGCAATTTCAATCAGCGCATGAAGGAGGCTCAACCGCAAAAGCGTCCCCAACCGCCTGCAAAGCCTCTGCCAGTCAAGGTCACGAAACGTGATGAAACTCACACTCAAATAAATGAAGGTGATTTTTCGCTAAACCTTGAATTTTCAAAGGACTGCTTCTATTGCACGTTAGGATTTTTTTACGATAAATAATGTAATAAAGGCAGCCAGAAGAAATATTGAAGCAGGTCCTAAATGTTGTCATTGTCAAAATAGATTTTTTTTGGGTAAACATTTCAATTTCAAATTAAAAATAGATAATATTACCTTTTGAAAAACAAAAAAATATATAGACAAAGCTGCTTCTACGAAGCCGTCACACGCCGCGCCGAAGCAGCCTAAGAGGACTCGAGCTGCAGCGAAGCAACCTGAAAAGACTCAAGCTGCAGCGAAGCAGCCTGAAAAGACTCGAGCTGCAGCGAAGCAGCCTGAAAAGACTCGAGCTGCAGCGAAGCAGCCTGAAAAGACTCAAGCTGCGAAGCCGACTCCAAAACCAACACAAGTCGAAGCAGCCAGTATGTTCTAGCTACTTAGTTATATTATAACACTAGATTTTGTCCGTGACTTCGTGCGTGCAAAAAGAAATCTCGCAGTAACTGTACATTTTGTTGCAATTAAAAGTAGCCTATGTCTTTCTCCGTGGTAACTCTATATGTGTCAAATTTCAATAAAAATCGGTTCAGTAGTTTCCGAGCCTATACAATGCAAACAAACAACAAAATCTTTCCTCTTTATTATGTATATATAAAACGTTTACGAAAGACTAAAATTTGTCTATCTCGGAAATTGTACCTTTTGTATAGGGGTAGAAACAGAAAAGCAGCCGGTGTGTATAAACCAGGCTATTATGTGTCTGTATGCCAAATTTCAATAACATCGTTAAGCGTTTTTAAATGCACGACTCAAATATACATCCAAATATCTTCACAAACTTTCGCCTTAATAATGTTGGTAAGATTAACTGATATTTTTTTCATTAAATCTATTTTTTACAGAACCCGCGCCTACCAAGAAAGTTGTAAGTGATAGTCCCAAAAGTGTTCCTGAAAATAAAGCAAAAGGTAAATTTATTTCGTTTAAATGTTTTTCTATTTAAAGGACATGGTCAAAAATCCATAAAAAATCCAGCACCGACAGCAATGTATGTAATGTTTGCTGCTACTGTGTTCACTTTGAATCTTTTTTTAGTCCGTTGAAACCTTGGTTGGTAAGGTGGTTTTGTGCATATGATCTACTGCGTATGTAAAGACGTTTAGGCAAAATAATATTTTAAAATTTCGAAAAAAAAATACCCTCAATAATATGACATTGTGCTTCCTGAGGCGCTGAGGTCATCGACTTTGCAGAAACAGGTGATTTAAAGAGAAAGCAAAGACTAATAGCTAACTAAGGATGAAATAACATCTATGTGAGGTACGAGGGGAGGTCCAAAAGTTCGCGGAATGAAAGGGTTGTTAATAAAATATAACAATAAATTTATTTTCCCTTTTCAATATAATCACCCTTAAGTGTAATACATTTATTTGATCTATGGATTAATTTTTCTAAACCATCGAAAAAATATTTTTTGACTTTGGCCTCAAAATGCGCCGAAATTGCCTCCTTCACTTCGTTATCGTCGGAAAATTTCCTTCCCCTTAGCTCTTTTTTTAAATTTGGAAACAAATAAAAATCGCTAGAGGCCAGGTCTGCACTGTAGGGTGGGTGAACAAGTGGTTCGAATCCATGCGTGTGAAGAGCAGCCATGGCAACTCGGCTCTTGTGAACCGGCGCGTTGTCTTGCAAAAGCAACACACTCTTGGCCAATTTTCCACGACGTTTTTCTTTAATTGCCTCCTTTAACTTTTCCAATATTGTGGCGTAGTATTCTCCGGTTATAGTGGTACCTTTTTCTTTATAATCAATCAGTAATATTCCCTCACAATCCCAAAAAACAGTGGCCATCAACTTTCCAGCCGATTCTGACACTTTGAATTTCTTGGGAGGTGGTGTACCCTTTTTGTGCCATTGCATGGACTCCTGTTTTGATTCAGGTTCAAAGTGATGAACCCATGTTTCATCTCCAGTAACAATCCGCTCCAAAATCTGCACAGGGTTGTCTCCACACACCTCCAAAAAGTGCTTAGACGCGTCGATGCGCTGCTGTTTTTGAAGCGGCGTGAGCATTCTCGGCACCCATCTTGCACTGACTTTTGTCATGCCCAAGTGGTCGTGCAGGATCCGCAAAATGGTTGTATCTGATACTCCAACAAATGCAGATAATTGTTTTTTTCTTTAAACGTGTGTCTTCCAGTACAAGTTTTTCGACGATGTCTGATGTGGTGGCCTCAACTGGCCGCCCAGAGCGAGGGTCGTCTTCAATTGAATCTCGACCATGTTTGAAAAGTCCATGCCACTTATAAACCATTGTTTTACCAGGGCACTGATCTCCATAAACGGCTTCGATTTCATTTAAAATGGTTTGAACGTTTTTTCCTTGCTTGGTAAGGAATTTTATCACAGCGCGATGTTCAATTTTCTCCATAGTTGCAGTTTGCTTCCGGATTGACTTGTTTAGCAGGCGAGTACTCGTAAACGAATGGCGCTATAGGGTTGAGATTTTATATATATACTAATTATGAGTGCTCAATTAGTATGACACTAAGCGAGCTACCCTATCCCCACTCCATCCCCTCCATTCCGCGAACTTTTGGACCTCCCCTCGTATCAATGACCTCAACAGCGCCGTAAAGAGTGTATTTTTAGAATTTTTTAATTATTTTTCAGCTTAAACAAACGTCTTGACAGTAACATAAGCAGTAGATCGTATGCCCAAAATATCCGTAATAGATTTGAACAACCTTTGGGAGAGGCCACAACACTGCGTTGCGCCGTTGCAACGCAAAAATCGGCAACGCCATGTAAGTACAACCACGTACATTTACGCGTCGTCGATCTACGCGTTGCGACGACGCAACGCAGTATTGTGGCTTCGCCCTTACATTAAACATTCGGATAAAACAGCACCCTGCAGTATAATATTTCGCGCTTCGCGCCCCACGTCGCAGAGAATACGTGTTTAGTGTTAGTTTTAGTTTATTAAATATAGTAATATGTATGTTAGTCTATAAGGTATTTATAATATGGGCCTATGCAGCCTGAAATAAACGGAATTTAATTTAATTTTAATATTATAAATCTATGTTCATATTTTTACAGCGGCGCCGACTACACCCAAAGATGCACCGAAGACAGAAGCGAAGCGTCAGTCTGGGGAACTCAAAGTGCTGACGGTAGCTCAGATCAACGAACAATCAGACAACAGTCAAAGTGAGAAATAGGAAATACTAGCTGTTTCGCGCAAATATACAAAATTAGGCTTCCAATTCCATTAATAATTCCACGCAAACGAAGTTGCGGGCACCAGCTAGTTTTATCTAAACGTTAAAAAGAAGACAGTAGTGCTATAATGCTGGCAGATCGAATGTCACTCAATCTCCGTGCAATAAAGAAATACTTACAATGGTCAATGACACATTAGTTTGGTCGAATTTTATCGTTTTATTTACGTTGAGATTGAATTGGATCTGAACAGAATGTACTCCTCTAGGCATTCATTTTTCAAAAATCCTATACGATTTAATATAGATAAGGTTTTCATTCAAGTTTGTTAGCGTAGAGTAGAGCTGCCAACCCCAAATGAAAAAAACTAGGATTTGAAGTTGGAATAAACAGGAAAATTCAGTTTAAAAACAGGACGCAGTAAAAGAGTTGCAACAGTTAAATTAATATGTAGGGAAAATAGGTAAAATGAAATACATGTTATGACAATAATCATATTTCTTCATAAAAGTATTGGAATAAAATTAAATTAAAAGGAAAATTGTAGAAAGTGACGTGCGAATTTTAAAATACATGACTTATCTAAAACCAAGGACTACATTTCCGAGACTGCTTTAAAACTATCCAGGAAACAGCAAAAACTAGAGCATGTTCTGGGAAAACAGGACGGTTGGCTTCCCTAGCATAAAGAATCTTCCTTTATTCCATGGGAACTGTACAAGTAGTCTTGTGTTGATAGCATATACTCTTCTGTTTTCCTATTCATTAATATTAATTATTAACACAATATTTATTTCAGATAAGATCGAGAGTAAGGCAGAAGATAGATTAGAGACTCAAACGACAAAATCTGAAGACACTACGGATGGAAACTATTACGAGCTAAACAAATTGATGTCTAATGTGCTCAAGAAAGAACTGAGGGGAATCATGGATAAGGTAATTTTTACAACCTACTAGATGTTTCCCTCGAATATGTACGCGCAAAATAAATCCCGTCGGAACCGTACGTTTTCTGTGGTCTACTCTATATCTGTAGCAAATTTCATCAAAGTCGGTCCAGTAGTTTCGGGAGCCAATTCAATGTACTTTCCTCTTTATAATATATAGTAGGTAACTCTACGTTTATATTTCGCTGCTCTCATTAAAATTTACTCCGTTGGTAGGAGCGACACACTTATTTAATTCTTTTTGACGGACACTTTATACCGACTGCGCCAGAAGGAGGGTTATGTTTTCGAGTGTTTGCATGTATGCTATGTATATTTCTTTGACACGCTCTAGAGCCTAAACTGCTTGTCGCATTCGAGCTTGAGAGGTATCATTACATTCGTTTTAGTCGTGAGTGTAACAGATACATACATCATTCAAAATAAAAAATAAATGGATTTTTAGCGCTAAATTATACATTGACACAGTCGGTTTATAATTTGTTTGATGTATGGAGGTTCCTTCCTCTTAAGTCTCTGTGATAAAACTACTAAGGACATAATATATACTTGACTTTAACAATACTATTCTCCAGGTGTGGTCATGTCTCCTAGTCCAGCCCGATACTCCTGCAGAAGTGATGGCCGTCGACCTGATACGATACGAAGCCGTTGACCATATCAGAGATGTGAGTTGATAATATTAGGTCAATACATATGAAATTGGCGTTTTGTAAAGGAGGAACATTAAGTCGATAATATATTTATTTAATCTAAGTATATACCATTGTTATCTATGCACTTTTGCCATCTCATAGGTAGTTCATTGATTCCTTTACTAAAAAAAACCATTCGGACAGGAATCAATAAAAGGCGCTTTGGACTGCCCCATCGGAGTTGAATTTTTTCCCTTGCGAGAAGTTATCCAAATTTCGAAAAAAATGGTAATCTGGCCCATGGTATAATGGCCCGGGGAGTACGGTGGATGTCTTTGGACATTCCAATTGAAGCTCCTCTAATTTGGTAGCCGTCTGTTGTGCAATGTGTGGTCTAGCGTTGTCCTGAAGCAGCAGTGGCCTAGAGCGAATGACCAACCTCGGTTGTTTAGCAGCTAGCTTTTCCATCATGATTTGCAGTTGCTAACAATAGACATCTGCCGTAATCGTCTGGCCAGATTTAAGAAAGATGTAGTGAACGACACCGCTACTAGTCCACCAAACGCTCACAAGTAACTTTTTTTGAGTCAATTTTCGCTTGGGCAGGCTTTGGCCGGTCCGCCAGGGTTCAGCCATTGCGATGAGCGTTTCTGATTATCGTACAGGATCCAGTTTTCATCACAGGTAATGATTCGATTTAAAATCCCTTCATTATTGTACCGGTTGAGTAATGTAACGCAGCAGTCGACGCGCGTTTGTCGGTTTGCTGCATTCAATTCATTAAGTACCCACCTTTCAAGGCACCTTCCCAATTTGCTTCAAGTGGATTAAAACGGTTTTATCGCTAACACCGCAGCCTGCAGCTAACGCGGACGTGATTTGCGATGGATCCGCTTCCATAATAGCCTTCAATTCTTCATTATCAACTTTGGTCTCCGGCCGTCCACGGGGCTTGTTCTGCAGGTCGAAATCTCCAAAACGAAAACGTTGTAACCAAAAACGCACTGTGTTTTCTTTTGCGACACCGCCGCCATACACATCATTAAACCTTCGAGCCGTTTCTGCAGCATTGGTGCCACGGTGGAACTCGTACTCGAAAATAATACGATATTTCAAGTTTTCCATTTTGTAAACAGAGTGACGTAAATAAAAACCAAAAGAGGAAAAAACAAATGAATCGCAGTTTTCGAAACACAAATGCATGAGTGAATAGCGGTATAAATTTGAAATTGTAGTTCCTAACCAAAGAAGATATATTTGAGATCAAAGTGGCGAGTACGACAAAACGCCAATTTCATATGTAAATCCAAGGAAACGTCGACGCCAAAACATGTTATCTATGTTCTAAAGTATAATATTTAAATGAATTAATATTTTTGTTAAAGAACAAGGGACATTTTTGTATGGAGCCCGTCCCCACCGGTGTATCATTATAAAAAGACATAATATATCAAATGAAAGGGCTCGAAAAGTCGGTAATTTTATTGTATGACGAAAAATGTCTAAACCATGAAGAAAAAAAAGTTAATGAGGGTTACAGGTTAAAAAAAAGTGTATAAAATGACACACTTTTCAAGCCCTTTCATTTGACATATTATGTCTTTTTATTATTATATAATTATGTCTTGTTTTATGCTACAAGGTTGGGGACGTTTTGCCACTTCTTGTTTCCTATGTTTGAATAGTTTTATTTTATTTCAGGCTATTGGGTTGAATGTGGCCAAGAGACTGCTCAATGTTTTTAATCCTCTCTTTGTGAAGGTAATGTGTACTATTTATTCTTGTAAAAATAAACAATTATTCCTTGGTAAAAAACTTAAAAGTACATAAATAGAATATGACACGTTTACTATACATTTTAAGAGATAAGTTTTGTTTATGCTAAAAAAACACATTTTAGAATTCATTTCAAAATTAAAATATTAATGTAATAGTTTCGTGAACATTTATTTTACCGCGCATACATTTCACCGAATGTATGTATACATTTGCCAACAGATTCAATTCTCCTGCCGTCCTGAGAACGGATGCCTCACCACGTTCCTCAAGCAACACAACATCAAGAGTTTCAAACGTATACCAAACGCGGAGAACACGTTCGCGGCCCAGCTACAAGACATTGCGGACTTCGATGCGCTGTGCTATACAAACTATATTAAGTGTGGTATGTACTAATGTAACTAGCTATTATAATATATTATTATCTGAGAGCACGGCAGCGGTTTCGCCATTGTAATGCTTGGATACATTTAATTATTAGACGGAATAATTAGAATGATGTTTTATGTCACTTTTTATCAGTTTTACAATGTTAAAACTTACAAATTAAAATTTAAGACACGATAAACATATTTGAAGTCCAAAATCAAGATCAAAATATAAATGATTTTGATGCGGGATTTACATGGGTTTTTGGTGGCGAAATTGCCTTGCGGCCTAGTCGATTTGTCATTTACACGGTCGCATGTAAATTCACTATCAGTTTACACAGAACATAAGTTGAAATATCGTCTTGGTATAAAACAGTCTTGTATATACTAATTTTGTAGTTTCACTTTGGGCTCTGTTTCGTAGGTAATTAATAATTTAAAAAAAGAATTATCTCATTGCATACGCTTCCGTCGTAGCAACTACACTCATACCTCACTCCAAAGATGTTTTTCTATTACAGGTAGTGCCGATTTGAAAATAACACCGTATTATAAGTTTACGCAATGTCCGCCTAACTTAAAAATCAACTTGGATGATGATGATTACTACGTCTATCCGACTGATGATGAATATGATGATGAAGACAACGATATTGATACACAAATGTTTGATGAGTTCGATAAAGAAACGCCTATTGAAAAAGTTGAAGCAGTGAAACCAGATAAAGCCACTGATCAACCAAAACCAGAATCTCAAAATATAAAAGACAATAAAAGTGAACAGTCTAAATCTGATGGCAAAATTGTGGAAGTTAGTAAAACTACGTCATATAAAGAAGTAAATAAGGATACGCCGAATAAAGAAGGAACAAAAAGTTTATCAGAGAAGCTAAGTAACGCAAAACCAAAAGAAAGTCCAAGCAAAAATGTTAATAATGAAAAACCACAAAGTATGGATAAGGGGGGAAAAAATAATGAAAAATCAAAAATTGCTGAAACAACAGCCAAAGCAAGTCCGATAAACAAAGAGGTGAATGAGAAATCGAATGAAGGTGCAATAAAAGAAAAGAATAACGCAGAAATAAAAGACAATCCAAATAAAGACAAAACTATAGAACATAAGGCGAAAGCGATATCAGAAGAAAATAAGAAAAATATATCACAAGCACAGAAACGCAAACAGAGTGTAGTTAATAATGATGTTAGGAAAAAAATACTTAAATCTAAACCTAAGAGGAATACTTATGAAGTGATTGATGAAGCGTACGACGATAATAATGATGAGGAATTGGAAGACGAAGATATTTTGGCGCTGTTGTCGGGAGGTGTGGTTCTAGATGAGTGTGGCTCAGATGATTAGATTATTTATGCATAACAAGCTTTTGCCTAAATATACAGTATCCCACGGGAACACTGTACTTTTTCGGGATAAAAAGTGGCCTGTGTGTAAATCCAGAGCTTAAACTACTACCGTACCAAATTTCATAAAAATCCATTTCGGAGTTTTTGTGTGAAAGAGAAACAAACTTCCATCCATCCATCCATACATACTCACAAACTTACACATTTATAACAGTAGTAGTATTAGTGATTACGTAGGTATTAGGTAGTTTAAAGTTCACATATTATATAAATAAATGATATAGATGTTTATTTTGTTTATTTTTTACTTTTGTAGGTTTCCTTCAAGGTCTCAAGGTAGGGCTTCATGAGGTTTGTACCGACAATACATGGGAAAGTTTATTATTACAATATATTATGTATTTCAATTGCTTGCTCCGCTCGCTGTTTGCTAATTTTAATTACTAAGGTTTTTTAAAGTGCTTTCCTAGGACTCATAAAACTTATGAAAATAAGAAGTATTAAAATTTAAGCCGTCCGTAAGCATATAGCAGCTATCTGTTTCAGAAAATATCAATGACAAATGTCGTGGTACTCATATGTAAAATAGTATTAATACGCCATGCCACGAAGTCTAACGCTATAATGTGCAGAAGTCAAAAATAAGGTAAACCTATATAACACCCTAGAAGACTAAAGCTTCTTTGGCAATAGGTAGAGCATCACTTTCCAGTTGACTGCCACAATAATTTTTCCCATTCCATTGAACCGATTTTCGGATAGCCATTTCATCGAAACATAAGGCGCATAGCCATTTTCGCTCTGATTTAGAATTTTTTACTAGTAGTTTAAGGGCTTCAAGTGATTCGGTACAAAATCGGGGTTCTCCTTCAACAGTTTCGTACCAACGTGCCAAAGTACGAGTACCTATGGACGAACGAAGGAAGACATGTGTTGAACGATTTTCTTACAAAATTGTAAGCCTTCGGATTTATGAAATGTAAATTTAGCGCGAATTTTCGCAGTGCAGGTGAAAATTTTGATTTGCTACTATGTAAAAAGTCAGTTTTTTGTGGATCCACGAAAGATAACAAATCTGCTGTTTCTTGATTTATAAGATTTTTGGATTGCAACTTTTCGATGATAGCAGAAAGCTCAGCGTTTTTTTTTTCAATTCTTCGACATCTTGATCATACTACGCCCAATTTCTTTTTCCGCGACTGTGCCAAAAATGTTTGCCGATTTAACTTTTGACGTGATAACGTCTTATAATTCGATGGAGCTGGCTGCACGCACAAAAAAACATGACACATCCCGTTACCAGCGTTACCTCGCTAAACATGACTCATGCGGCGTTACATCAGCTGGCCGCGCCTTAGGTATGTGAGCGGTGGGACGGAGAGGCGGGGGCGCTTGATGTTATTGCTCAGTTCGGCGCCGGACTTCGCGGCGGCAACACGCGTTGACAGTTCTGGCTAGTTTAGACAAAACGCACAAGAGATTGCAATAGCAAGATGAGTCCGCCGATAAAAAGACAATCTAAGAAAATAATATTTAAAGTGCATACGTTTTTTAAAAAACGGAAAGCCGATGTCAATAGTTTAGAATATAAACCTGATGCGTCTTTAATTTATTCTTTTCAATAATTGAATAATTATTGTTCTCGATATCTCGAGATTGGTCGTCACTGTCTAATCTCATGTGCGTTGCGAGCAGCAAGCAACCCGCCCCCTCACCCCTGTCCCTACCTAAGGCGAGGCCAATTAGTTCCGCGCGCACTATAAACATGACGTTGTCACGTTCAACTATCGTCAGTAAACCGACTTTACAGACAACCAATTTTTTTATTAACTTTTTTTTCCACGGAGTCATTGTTGGAGTTGCAGCAGCTTCATTAATATCGCGTTCTTCCTAAAACAATAATTACATAAATTTATAATATTGATAGTAATTATCTTTATTCATTTTATATATTGTTGGTAATACCTACTCACAACTTCCATCTCTATACCCTTCGTGGCTGTATAATGTTTGTCACTGTAACTCACATGTCGCATTTCCATCCTTTGTTCGGAGACACTACATATTGGAAAATTCTGCAATAAATAACATCAAGTTTCAAAATGCATAGTCTCATTTAGACGAACCTTATATTATTAACTAGACCAAAGTGGACCAAAGTGGACACTGCTGGACCCCTCCCCATCATCCTTCCGTTCCTATATATACTCCCACCATTTTTTTTAAACGGGCAATTGGCCCACCACACTTACCCACCACTGCAACTCCTGTGTAGCCAGGATCGACAGTGGTAACCAACCGCAAGAACCCTTTGATATGATCTCAGGGGTGCCCGGGGGACATGCTAAATCTGTCTTGGAACCTGCAACGAAATTAATCAGAAGATTGTAGGAGGAGTATGAAGTATTCCAGTTTCCCTCCCCAAGCAAAGCGGAAGACAGCAAAAATTGTGATGACAAAAAGTCAGAATTAAAGGGGAAGCACCACGGGAATAACATGTTTTTTTTATGACTACAAGACAGAATGTAATTAAATGTTTTAATTTATAATATGACAATTAATTACAATGCATTTATAATGACAAAAAAGTGTTGCATTGTTTCCAATAGTACTTATGACAAAAACGTTTGAAAGCCCGGAAGTTCTTCGCGCAGCCCACGAGATCTTCATAGTACACAACCCTAGAAACACAATGGACGCTGTTCAACATTTCGATTCTTTCGTCATACCAGAGATCACACTCTCAGAGTATGTGATGAGCAGTTTGTTCATAAGGGCTACCTTCGGTCGAACACTCGCATAGCGGAGACGAGACTAATGTAAATCCAAAAAGTTTCGCTTTAAAGTTTCCGTGACCTGTCAAAAATTGTGCGACGTAGTGATCTATTTCTATCCATTGCTTAGAGCAGGGGTCTCCAACTACGGCCCGAGGGCCACATCCGGCCCGCGGAGAGATTTTGTCCGGCCCGCGGAGAGCTAGCATACTTGAAAACTCCTTTTAGAGAACTTATTTTTTATAGCAAATTAAATTTAGTTTACTGAAGTATTCTAATTTTATGTTGAATACTCGTAATTATTAATATGACATCTAAATTGATATGGTCATGGGCTAACTACTCATAAAATTTTTGTAGGCTTATTGTTATTGTTTTTGTGATGAGTTGGATAAAGAAACACAGAATTGTAATGAGTAAAGACATGTATAATATGCAGAAAATTTAACTTCAGTATATAATAACTAACAAATTATTGAAATGAATCCAACTAACATTTTATACATTTTAAATAAAAACATAACTTATAACAAGCATAATGACATATGAAATACTAATGAGATTTATGTAATTGAGATTTTCCACTGATAATAGTTTGTAGTTGTGGACTAATTTTACTTGTACCAATTATTAAAAGTGATTTAAGATGCTCATGAGTTAATTTAGATCTGTAAACATTTTTTGTGTACTTCATTTTGGAGAAGGTCTTCTCACACAAATAAGTAGTACCAAAAATAGCCCAAGAGCAAATTTATGCAAATTATCAAATTGTGTCAGTGGAAGACCCTTATAAAATTCCAACAATGATGAGTTTTGATATTTGTTCTTAATTATATCACTGCACTGTAGATCAATCATTTCCATTTGAAGTTCCGGGGCTAGGGTTTCAATGTCAGTATCAAAAGGATTTTGAAAAATCTTAATTTGATTCGCAATGGCATCAAAGTCCGAGAAACGAGTATCAAAATTTATTTTCAAAGAACTCAAAGTTTCGATTACAAAATCGATAGGAAACTCAGTCTCAGTGGTGTGGCTGAATATTTCACATGTTTTAAAATGTGAAAAACATTTACTTCGTAGTTAGTTGTGATTGAAACAGTATCAATTTCTTCCGGAATCATTTGATATTAGTGTATAAATCAGGAAGATGCTGGTTTTCTCCTTGCAATCTCAAATTCAGTTCGTTCACATGTTTTGTCAAATCAACATAGAATGCTAACTTCCACAGCCATGCGTTGTTTTGTAATTCAGTAAGAGGGCGATGCTTTTCATTCAAAAAAATTTCGATCACTGCTCGAAGTTCAAAAAAGCGCTGAAGGACTTTCCCACAACTAAGCCAACGTACGAAAGTCATTTTCTCCAATCTCTTCAATAAATTGTCGGAATTGTCGGTGATTCAGCCCAAAAGATCTGATAAAATTGTTAATTTGATGATCTGATAAAGTTGATATGACTGGTTTCAGAACTTCAGACATATCCAAACATTTTCCGCACAAAGACTGTTGATGAATGATACAATGTATGACTAATGGTTTTGAACCACCGTCATTTTCTACAGCCTTTGACACAAGAGCGACCACTCCTTTATCTTTCCCACTCATGTTTTTGCCTCCATCAGTTGTAATACATTTCAAGTTTTTCCATCGAAGGTTCTAAGTAAAGGAGTAATTTTGAAAATGTTTTGTTTCATAATGACGTTTAATGTTATATTCCTTGAGAACGGCTATGCTTTCATTGCAAATCAAACATAGCGCCTTGTTACTGGACTCAATTACGAAATACTGAAAGTTCCACTGATCTTTGAATTTTCTGCATTCACTATCAATTTTTCGCTTCTTTTCCATACTACTAAATCACACACAAAAGCAACAATTCAAATCAAAATACTGTTACAGAGATGTCTTAAACTTAAACACGCACAAACACGTTTTAAGGAGGTACGCACTATTTTATTTCACAACAGTGTCATAGGAACTGACTTGTGATTGCGCCACTAGCCTTCTTATATATTCCAATTACTGCCATCTAGAAGTGAGTGGAAGACACCAGAACTTTCTCGAACCAACGAGATTATTCTGTACGTGCTATTGGCGCCATCTGTTAGCGATAGAAGGTACTACCTATTTCCGCTTGTGTCCACCAGATGTCGTGTCACGTTACTCCTCATGGCTCGTACTCTACGACTAATCTAGAAATTACAGATAATGACAGGAAAATTAATAATATGCAGTGTTGCCGTTTTGCGGACTTTAGTCCGATTTGCAGCCTTTTTTAAACGTTGCGTACTTTTTCGGACTTTTTTTTCATCAGTGGACTATTTCACTTTTTACCACCGGCAACAATGATAATATCGTTTTGGCCCTCGGAACTTACTGGAGTAATCAGTATGGCCCTAAGGCTGGAAAGTTTGGAGACCCCTGGCTTAGAGAGTTGATCGCGTACCGAAGGGAAGAAATTATATAGGTCACGCCCTTTGATAGTGTTGTCCCACCGTTCCTGCCACTCAGAAATTAGGTTCTGTATAGAAATATCTAATGGTTCGAATAATCTAGTTATCTTATTAATCTCTGTCGCGCTTAAAAACTCAGGGTTAGTTTTTTTATTTTTATATAATATAGTGCTGCACGACGCTGTATCTCTAAATCTACTGGTAGGACTCCGGCTAAGACTGGAAGTGCTTCAGTACTTACGTACGGTACGCCTTACATAAAAATATTAAGGCGAGACGTTGGCTTTGCAAAAGTTTACAACGGGCCGCTCCTATTGTAGCCCTATCTGCCCACGCCGGTGCGCCATAGCATATGCTGCCGAGGTACGTCGCATTATAAATTATTTTCCATGTTTTAAATGAAAGGCCCCATGTCGACGTTGATATTTTTGTGAAACAATAGAAATTCCTTTTAGCTTTCTCACCGGTCTGTATTATATGTTCCAAGAATGTAAATTTATTTTCTAAAATAAGTCCTAGGTAACAAAGTGACTGTTTACGTTTCACATTGATGTTGTTCAGTTTAATGCAAGGAGTTGATATTAATGAACCTTTTAAAAGTACTTGAAAGGTTTTATGTGCTGCAAATTCTAATCGATTTCTGTGGCCCCAACTCGATATTACGTTGAGGCACTTGTTGGCCTTGTTTTCAAATTCAGATCGCGAATCGGCTTGAATAATAAGAAAACTATCGTCAGCATAACCTATCAGAGAGCACAGAGGAGGCAAGGGAACACATAATCAAAACTTATATTCCACAAGTGCGGCGAAAGTACTGATCCTTGAGGGCAGCCGCGCGTTAAGTTTTTGAAATGTGTGTAATGGCCGAGTTGGAGTTTTGTTACGCCGTTGCAAAAATAAGAATAAATTAAATAATAAATATTACGATAGCAGGCATTATCGAAGGCACCCGCGATATCCAGAGATATACCTACTACATATTTACACTCCGATAGGTTTACTGTTTTTCTGACCTCGATTGCTGAATCCACTGTTGACTTCCCGGCGGTAAATCAAAATTGTTTATTATTAAATTTCGGACCACCGGGTAGCAAGCGGGGAACAATAAGACGTTCTAATAATTTACCTAAGCAGCGTAGGACGGTAGGATTTCGGATCGTCTGGTGGTTTATCACCGGCTTTTGGAATTAATTTTATTGTGCCGATTCGCCAGATTTTTGGAAAAGTGCCTTCTGCAATACATTTATTAAAACCCTGTAATATAAATGAGCCTACCGCTAGACACGCCTACTTAATCATAATATAAGATATTTTATCCTCGCCTGCTGGCTTTTTCGTAGGTAACAAATTAACTGTTGAAGTGAACTCATCAAGTGTAGGTAAGTCAGATACCGGCGTATTGATGGGGTCTAACATTCTGAATCTTATCTCGCGGTGAAGATCATTGTCCAAGTCCGGCTTGTCGTCTGGAATTAGTACGTCGAGGTACGCCTTCATCGTGTCTCTTAAACTATGAGTATACGAATTATTAATCTTGATATTTGAAAAATACTGTGGAGCAGTGGTATTATTTGGTTTGAGTTCATGGTATAAAGAAGACCATGTTCCCTCCTTATCCAGTCTAACGGCAGCATTTCTCATCATATTATTTTTTGCTAAGGTGACGGCGGCGCGATAACGCGACCTTGAAGCTCTAAGGTCAGCTAGGTACGATACGTAATTATCGTCCAATAGAGTATAGACCGAGTCCCTGTCTACGTGCATAATTGATTTTCCTTCTGGCTCTCCTAAACTCCCGACGCAAGTTATATAAATTATCGTGCCACCATTTACACTTATTTACTGTTTTAAGCGGCCTTCGGCCCAGGGCGGTGTCGGCACGGTAGACAAAGGTGTTGGTCATTATTTCCGCACTATCATTTGAGTTCAAGTCTGGACGAGTGAAATCTATGGAATGAGCGAACATAAGGGACCGGAATAAACTCCAATTACCATTTTTATCATTATATTTATAATCTTTCGACTCAATCACGGGATAACTCGAGGGTGCGCGAATAAACTCAAAGACAATTAAACGATGGTCGCTGCATGACGCATCAGGAATGACGCGCCAATTTATTATATTGTTATAATGGACGTACGGGTTGGAAAGCGTGACGTCGATGGAAGATTCACCAGAGGGGCTTGTAAATGTAGGTGGTGCAATGGGAGTGTTATGAATTTGCAGGTTGAACTCTGCTATGAAGTCTTCCACTGAGCTACGACGGTCGCGGTCAGTGTATCTAAGTTCCCCATGCCATAAGGGCGAAGAAGCATTTACGTCGGCACCAATAACAATTTTATTCCCCGCAAGACATTGTAGGACATGACGTAGTTGGTGTAAGTGAGGACCTACAGGATCGGAGTATTGAAAATAACAACTAACTACGTACAATCTAAAGTGAAGACACGAAACCTACGCTACCGCACAGTGAGACGTTGACAGATTTGTAAGGGCCGTAATTGAAAATTTAGACTCAGGTGTGTAAATGCCGGCGCGCGCTAGGTTGTTAACTTGTACGACTTTCGACCTTAGCGACGCGGATTGATATTGCTCTTGTATGAGAACTGTCTAAATTATAATCCGACACCAATTTTTCTAATTTAATCGTCGCGTGCTTATTGTTATGTAGGTTCAACTGTCCTATAATTAACTTATCCATAGCGAGTTGTTAAAATTAATTGCTCTATTTTTGCCTTGTATGTTGGGCAGTCAGGGGAACCCGTGGGGTGGTCGTTAGGTTTCTTGTACCGGTGCAGCTTCCGCAAACCGGTTTGAAATCTCTTAAATCTTTTTTGGGACAGTTAATCGAGGTATGTTTATCGGCGCAGTGACAACAGCACGGGTCTGAATCGCGGCAGAATTTAGCAATGTGACCGTATTGTTGACAATTAGCGCAGCGTACAAGTTCGACGTCATCGATGAACCGACACATTGCCCAGTCAATAAAAAGTTTTTGTTTCGTTTCAATGAGATGTTTCCGAATCTTTGGGTCTAACTCTAGGCCCATCCATTTTCGATTGTAGTTATTATTTTTGTCGAGTTCATAAATTGTTCCTGAGTCACATTAATTTCGCCCTTAATATTTTGGTTATAAAGCGATTAAAGGAAATTTTCGTCCGTAATATTTTGCGGGATATCTTTAATTAGAATACGCGGGTTACACCCTCTCGGTGTTTCTAGACGCAGACCGGCTGATTTTAAATGCTCCCACCAGTCCGTCGGTGCCGGCCACATTAAGAACAGATTTTGCGAGTAAAGGCTATTTGTGAAAAATGGTACATTTTTGAACTTTTCATGTGACCGGGAAAAGTGAAAAATAATATTAAAATAACAATTAATTAAATTACAAAAATGGTGATTAATATCGCGTATTTCCTCCACGTGCTCTTATTAAAGTTTCTACCCGTCTAGGCATACTGAGAATGATGTTATCGATGGTTTCCTGGGATAGTCTCCGCCATTCCTCAATTACGGCGATTCGCAGTTCACCCACGTTGGCAGTAGCTGGAATTCTGGACTTAACTTTTCTTTTCAGCAAGTCCCAAACGTGCTCTATTGGGTTCATATCCGGTGATCTCGCCGGCCACTCCATAACAGTGATATTCATATCATTAAGATAAGCTTGAGTTACCCGAGCGGTATGCGGCCGAGCATTATCCTGCATAAAAACAAAATCGTCACCGATATATGGGGCAAACGGTACGACATTTTCTTCTAAAACTTCTCTGATATAGCGGTCTGCAGTCAGACTCCCTCTGTCAATCACTACCAAGTCTGTGCGAGCTCCCAAACAAATGCCCGCCCAAACCATTATTGATCCACCACCGTATGCAACTGTAGTTTCAAAATTTGTCTGAATGTATCGTTCTCCTTTGCGTCTGTATATTCTTTGCCTGCCGTCAATTTGATTTAAGAGAATTCTGCACTCATCACTAAACAATACCTTACTCCATTGGTCCGCGTTCCAAAATCGATGTTCCTGAGCAAAAGTTAACCTGTTTCTACGATGGTTTACCTCGAGCCTTGGAGCCTTGGCGGGCACAAATGAACCCAAACCAGCTTCTTCGAACCTTCTTCGTACCGTACGCTCACTTACGGTTACACCCCGCACTGCTTCTAACTCATGTCGGGCTTGGACGGCCGTCAAACGGCCGGCCCTACGTACACGAAGCCGAATGAAACGATCATCCCTACTCGAAGTGCATTTTTCTGCATTGTCCTGCTCATCTCACATAAGTACCGGTCTCCCTGAACCGTTGGATACTGCGATGGATCGTTGAAACTGGTCGACGGAGATCTCTGGATATCACTCTGTAGGTTTGACCATTTCTTCGCATTTCGAGTGCCCTGGCAATCTCCGTTGGGGCTAAGTCAGGCATAATTCAGTCCTCAACTCTAAAAAGATACGCGATTAAAAAAAAACTAACAAAAAACAGTATTTCAATGAAATTTTAAATCAAACTCAGAAGGAAGAAATACTCGAAGTTCGCTCCAGATATGTTTTAACTTGTATTTGAATAAACTAAAACAATTGCATAAAATGTGATGTTCAGTTGTTTTCTTAATTTGAAAATATTTCTTTTTAAATTAAATGACGTATAAACCAGCCAGCAACCTTATATGATACTGATATCAAACCTTTATTTTATGTTCCGCTAAAAATACCGGTGTGTGTATAATAGTGAACACTCAGTGACTATATATGTATAGATTTCTATAACATCAGTGTGCAAAAGTCGTGTTAAATGGTGTTTTATGAACTTAAGGCTATTTTGCTTATATATTTTAAAGTGTAGTGAATTTTAACGTAGATTCTTTTGGTTTACATAGATAAACATAATACCTAATAGGAAAAATAATAGTTTGGATTACGAGGGCGGCACTGAAAATTTCGGGAATCAAGGAAGTGACACAACATTACTTTTAAAAATGTATTTATTGCTTTTCGAAGTATTCTCCGCGAAATTTGACACATTTTTCCATACGATGGAACCAATCATTGAAGCAACCATTCCATTCGGAAGTTGGGGTCTCCAAAATGGCCGTTTTGTAGGCGTCCGCAGCTTCTTCAGGTGATGAAAATCTCTGACCACGCAATTTATTCTTTATTTTAGGGAAAGTATAGAAATCATTAGGGCTTAGGTCGGGGCTGTACTGCGGATGGTCTAATAATTCTATGATTTCTTGCTCTAAAACTCTTTTGTTCTGTGCGCGGTGTGAGAACTCACATTGTCGTGATGGAGGATGATGCGGCGGTTGCAGTTCTCTTTACGGAGTTCAGAAACGACCTGTGGCAAACAAATGTTAGCATACCATTCTACATTAACAAACGCTTTGTCCCTCAAGAGGAATAGTCGCAACATGGCCGGTTTTGGAGACAAATGTGGCCACCATTTTTTTTGCAACACTCCGTGAACGAACAATTTTTGTTGGCTTTAACTTTTCGAACACCCAAACTCGTGACTGGTTTTTAGTTTCGGGTTCGTACGCGTATATCCAGGATTTGTCACCTGATACGATGTTGTATACAGCATTTGAGGATCCTGCGTGGAATCTTTCGAGAGTTCTGACGCACCAAGTAACGCGAGCCGCTTTTTGCTCTTCATAGAGCAAATGCGGTATCCATCGGGAAAACAACTTTTTTACACCTAATTGTTCACGCAAGATTATTTGTATTTGACTCATGCCAATGTCTAAAGTTGCCTGAATTTCGCGGTATGTCACATGTCGATCTTCCTCAATCAGCTTACGCACAGCATCAACGTTTTCTTGGGTGACTGCAGTTTTTGGACGACCTTGACGGGGATCATCACTGAGCTTGACACGTCCACGTTGAAATTCAGCAAACCAGCGATAAATTGTGGTTTTGGATGGGGCTTCATCACCAAATGCAGAAATCATCCGGTCAACACACTGTTTTTGTGTTAAACCACTTCGAAAGTCATAATAAATCATCGCTCTAGAATTTTCTCGAGTCAATTCTATTTTCTCAACGACTAAACAAGTTTGACAAGACCGAGAATCTTTTTTTAAATAAATAAACAGTATTCGATTTTTAAAACCAAGGAGTTTTAAATTAAAAAGATTTTAATATGACAGGAACAGTGGAAATATTCCATTCTCGATACTTTTAGTGCGTATCCGTATCCGTTTATTATATACGAGGGCTTCGTATATAATAAACGGATACGGAGTTATTAGGCAAAAAATGGTAAAAATACATAAGATTTCATACATGGTGTACCTTAGGTTATGAATATATTTTATATGGAATAAGATTATTAGTATATACGGATTTATGTAATTGGGAATAACAATAAAGAATTTCACACAACGCGTTTTACTTCACCTGGCTCATGGAAAATAGGGAAAATTATGGAAAATAGCCGTATAGAGAGGCAAAAGTGAGATAGCAAATCGGCCCGAAAGAGGCGCACGGGCGCGGCTCTCTATACGGCATTGCCAAGAGCCAGGTAAGCAAGACGAAAAAAGTGAAAATCGTTCTCCTCCAATTATTGTTATTTTTATCGCCCCGGCTCTGCCAATCGGTGTAACCTTGCTATCTTCGAGTTTAATCTGAGCCGGCGGTTGAAATCCTGTGGAATTATACAGTCCCCTAAAATTATAATGCTATGCAAAGAACTCTCCATCATTCTTCCACTCGTGCAGGCCTACCCGCTTATATTAAGTATAAATATTTAATTAATTTACTTACGTGTATGAACAGTGTTGGAACTGAAGATGCATTTAAGAACGTCTTTTGTTGAGTTCTTCTGAAGCAATTATAATTGAAATGCTTAGAACAAATACGCGTATTTTTTTCCAGGGGTCCAATTTCTTCGACCTGTTGATTTTACCCATGAATCACGCAGTGCTTCGTCTTTTGGAAATCTAAAAAAATCATTTTTAACCATACATTGCATTATATACCATAATCTCATTTTAAAAAATATCATTGGTAAAAGTAATTTCGAATAAAATGAAGCTGAATATATCTAATACAAAATAAAGCGCATTTCTAATTAATAAAGCTTCGTTATTGTGCAATGTAACGAAAACTTCACTTGTTAGTACAATTCAAACGATACAAAACAAGATAAATCATACTTACGAATGTAAGGTTATGTTTTCAATTTTACGCTCGCTCCGACTGTTACAGCCGATAACACAACAATGCACCATAATTATTACTTTCTACATACCTCCAACATTAAGCACAATACAAAAAACAAAAGCAAATCAAGTTCAATTCGCAACAAATGATGATCACAAATGTACACGTCTGATTTGTTGGGCACGTATAGCAAACGTGCCAACAAAAAAAAAGCAAAACTATGATAAAGATAAAAAAAATGTCTTGTCTTTATCACTCTTGAGAGTTTTTGTATTCATTTATCCTGCTCTAACATACTATTATTATTTGGCTGTCGAGTCCATCTTGATTCTTCGTCCGAGGTTTTACTGAATCGACTGACTCGACTCATTGACTCCACTGACTATTTATTTGGACTTTGACTTGACTTTGCATTTGATGATTTAGAAAAACGGTATTGAAAAAATAAATGATGACTGACTGACTATGATGATAAATGATGATGAATGACTCTGGCAATGATTTTAAGCTGTTACACCATGTTTAAAATTGAAAAACAATACAATAATTCAGATGCCAATGTTATTGTCATTTGTCAATAATTCAACGTTGACGGTGAACCGTTTTTTTTTAATACATGGCGCCCTGCTAAAAACTAATTTGCCATTGTCAAGTTAAAAAGGCGGGAAATAGAATTTTCGTTTCAATTTTCATCACTCTGACGTTGGCAACTCCTATTACTAGGAGGCTATGGCAAAAGATGATGAAGAACAAGAACACCAGATTCCTAAATCGTCAAGTCTAGAGTCGAGTTTTGCCGGGGAGTTCAATGGGTGACGTTGTGAAATTTGTATATCTTCATAAATTTGTGTTATCTCGGTTCCTAATGTGTAATATTGGTAGAATATTAACCATTAAATATTCGTTAACGTGCACAAGTGTGGGCAAGCGGTACAACTTCTAAAAACATGCTATTTTGTGTTTCCCGCCAAAACTCCCTAGGAACTTTCAGTAAAGCTTCTACCACTTTACTGAATCGACAGACATGACTCATGGACTGTACTGACTATATATTTGGACTTTGACTAGACTTTCAGACTTGACGATATAGGAATACGGTGTTAAAAATTGAAATGAAAGTTATATTTCCCGCCTTTTTAACTTGACACTGGCAAATGGTTATAAGCCGATGCCATATATAAATTAAAACACAAAATAGCACGTTTTTAGAAGTTGTACCACTTGCCCACACTTATGCACGTTAACGAATATTTAATGGTTAATATTCTACCAATATTAGACATTATGGACCGAGATAACACAAATTATTTAATATTACAAATTCCACAACGTCACCCATTGAACTCCCCGGCAAAACTCAAAATGTTACCTATTAAAATGACTCCACTTTACGTCACCCTTAGCCACCAGGCTAGTTATAGTCCGACGTATCTACAGCGGTCTTAACCCGACCGTTAGCGTAGACCCTTTCGAAAAAAAAGTCACCCATTGGATTCCCCGGCAAAACTCCACGGATGAACGTTTTGTTTTGAAATTAATTGTATTAAAAAAAAATGCAAATTAATGTTTACTATTAATACAATTTCTGTTCATATTATAGATGGTAAGTATTACTACTGAGAGTGCAAGCTTCATTTAATACAATATAATAAATATATATGGATCGCAACAGGCAGCCTTTACATGATCTTCGGGTACTATTAAATTCGAGAGCCAAAAACAATTCGGTAAGTTGATTCTGTATTTACATAATCTTTCGTCGAATACATATTCGTTCGCGAGGCTTTTATTGTTCTAATCTTGTTTTAGACAAAAAACTGTAACAATGATGACCTAATTAAAGAAATAGTTATCACAATTGATAACGATAAAATGACTAACAAACGTCCTGCAGATGTTTCCAGAGATTTAAACCCAAAGAAAAAAGTGAATGCAATTTTAAGTACACCTATACTAAGATATAATCAAATATTTAATACAAAAGTTACTGAGTACATAGAAAATTCCCAGAAAGTTACAAATGCTTATCACCAATACTTAGCTGCATCTTTTTCCTTGGAATATGTCAATCAAAACCTACAAAAATCGCAACTGAATGGCTATAAATATGTTGCTTTAAATGACAATCATTCAGAAATTGAACATTCGCAAATTGTATACAATAATTATGACAATATTTTAAAAACAATACATGTGGACAAAAATATTATGAATAATACAAGATCATCAAACTGTATACCGCAGAATACTAAAAACAAGATGGATACTCATACAAGAAATAAGCAAAATGCGTTAAACATTAATAGCGACATAATATTACTCCCCAATACAGCACCAACCAGTAAAATGCAAAAAAGAATGGATGATGCGTTAGAAGCTATTTTGTATTTAACAATTAACAATATTGTTATGCAACAAAACATTACCAAATCAGATTTGAAGTTATTTAGTCCTACGTTCAGAAATGTGATCAGTGATCGTATTATGAATGTATTAACTGGACACCCTGTACGCTCAAGGAGCGATATAATAGACAGATACCTCAAAACATATCCGAAAGAGACAGACGTTGAACTTTTTAAACTGTACAAAACAAAGCATGGCACAAGTTGTGTACTATATCTCATTCAAACAGGTAATATAAAGGGTTAAATATTTATTCTATCGATGCCACACAGTTTGTTGTTACATTGTGGAAATAAGTAACTGCATTTATGAAAAGTACAAAGAAATTCCTTGGATAAAATTAACATTGTTTAAGGTTTTAAACATTTAAAGTAAATAAATCAAATAAAACTTTATTTTCCAGACATTCCTAAACACTTCTTCAGAGTAAATATGATGAGACTTATAAATACTAAGATGAAGAAAATCATAACTGTTGTAAGTGTAATATAATTGAAACTATAATTTGCTACAAGCATTACCGTCACCCAATACGGGCACATTGCTGGATCGAACAGCTTTCCGGTTAGCTACTTCCCTGCGTCTTGGCACCCCCCACGTCGTCCCCCATCGCTGTGTTTGTGGTGCAAATGTGGACAGCCTCGGACACCACGGGCTGTCCTGTCAACGAAGCGCCGGCCGCATCTCCCGACATCACTGTCTGAACGATCTCATCCGTCGGGCTCTTGTCACCGCCGGAGTGCAAGCTGTGCTGGAACCATCTGGTTTGGCGCGCGACGATGGCAAGAGACCAGACGGTATGACCCTGGTCCCTTGGAGAGTGGGACGGGCTCTTGTATGGGACGCTACTTGCGTCGATACACTTGCTCCGTCCCATGTCCAGGGCACCTCGAGTTCTGCAGGTGCGGCCGCCAATCAGGCGGAAAACCTCAAGCGGCGCAAATATGAGAACCTTAGTGGGGATCTCATATTTGAACCGTTTGGGGTTGAAACCTTAGGTACATGGGGTCTGGGTGCGCACAAACTTTTCGGAGAAATCTCCAAAAAACTCATTGAGGCCACCCGAGACCCCAGAGCCGGCACCTACCTGGCCCAGAGAATAAGTATCGCAATCCAGCGAGGAAACTCTTTGAGCCTTCTAGGTACTCTGCCTGGTGGGGATGACCTGGGAGATTTCTTTTTTTTGTAGCATTTTAAGTTTTGGAGTAGTTATTATTTTTTTAGTACTTACCTACTTTTATAGTACAACTGATTTTGTTATCATAACTGATTAAATGTATATCATATTGAAACTTGACAATTTACAATTTAGTGACTGGGCATGCTGTCACACTCGGACACGCGTGATATAATGTGTCTGCCAATGTGACAGCATACTGCAAAGGATATCATTTTTTTTGGGCCTTTTCTGAATGTGCCGGCCAACAAAACATAATGGTACATGTATTTAGTACTAGTCATTTGGGGCAATAGTTAATATGGCATCAAAGTTGTATGGTACTATAAGTCAAGTTATACAAGTTCTATGATTTATCATTTTCATACATTGTCTGATTTCTGAAAGTGAGGAAAAATATAAAACAATGATAAATATTGCTAATACTAATCATCCGAAGTTGTTGTGAAATGAAATGAGTAACAACTAGCTCCTCATTTTATACCTGCACTTTACAATCACGTCACACACGACACAATAGAACGCGGCAAAACCTGTCTGATCTTGTCCTCTAGTTCGCTCTGAAATACTGCTACTAAAGTAATACTGCTACAAGACCTCATAATACCCCTCCTGGTCTTCCCGAGAGCAAGAATTTATTGATATTGCTCAGATTGTAATCGACGAACTGGTGGATAATGAAGTAAGTAGTTTCCTATCCCTTTTTATTTTAATTCCCTTTATGGAATATGACATTATAAGTGTTGTACCTAGAACGTGTCGTGTGGGTTGTCGTATTATTATTTATACCCCCAAGCTACACGGCTGCCTTTTTCTAAGTATAAGCACACATTTCCGATCAAAGCAAAGTAATTAAATACAAAAAATAAAAATATAATGTACCATGCTGCAAACATTGAGCATAACTTAAATGGGTAGGATATAACAGTTCACCACTATCAAATTATTTTGGTAGCTTCTCCATAACATTTAGACTTACCAAGATCTTTTATTTTTATAGGTACTGCCCACCGATTTCATTTGTCGACCCTGTTGGCAACGAGCGGAAAGTTTGTATCAGGCGATTTCACGCGCTCAACTTCAAGACGACGACGATAATGACGCACCACAGAAAAACGTCGGTAATCAACGACGCCAAACAATATTGCCTGGATTCAAGCGTACTCCAAATAGTACTAATCTCTGCATTTTTCAACCATGTGAGAATATGTCTAGACGTCGAGTACCAGAAGAAATAATTCTTCGCATGTTGTGCCGTTACAATATTATTATTACAGAAAATGGGCGAGTGTGTGAAGAACACCTACAGGAAGATATTTGGCATTTACTTTCTCTACAGGATAACCTCACAGAGGAATTCACTCCTGATCAAATAGTCCATACGTAAACTATGATGAAAAATAAAATCTCCACCGATTTTTTGAACTTCGAGCATTACGAAAACATAAATGCAAATGAGCTGCACACGTGGATAGGCCTTACTCACCTCCAGTTCTCTGATGTGCTGGAAAACGTAACCAGTCTGAATCGACACCGCGACAAACGGACAATAATTATAAAAGTATTAGCGAAAATGCGTACAGGCGATTCTAATGTACGGTTAGCATCCATATTTAAAATGTCCGAATTAAGCTTTCAACGAAAACTAAAGACAGGCTTGGAAGCGCTTTTAAGCTACTTTGTACCATCCCGTGTCGGATTTGACCATATAACCAGAGAGGAAGTAGTGCAGAAGAACCTTATGATTCCAGAGCGTTTATTTGGCAATCCAGATAGTCCAATTGAAGAAAGAAAGTAATCAACTTTCTTTCTTCAATTGGACTATCTGGACTATTCTCGATGGCACATACATATATCTCCAAAAAAGCTCTAATTACTTTTTCCAGAGAAAATCGTACAGTAATCATAAGTTCCGAAACCTTTTGAAGCCTTTTTTATATGTTTATTGCGATGGCACGATAATTGCAGTAGAGGGACCATACGCTGCAACAACCTCCGATGCCCAGATTTTAAACAATGCTTTAAATGACGAAGATGGCGTGTTGCACTGGTTTTAACGGGATGGAGATGTTTTCATCCTAGACCGTGGCTTTAGAGATGATATAAGCAATCTAGAGGCATGTGGTTATGTGGCTCAGATGCCAGAAACAAAGCACCCGAACGAAACCCAGCTTACTACTGACCAGGCTAATAAATCTAGACTTGTGACCATTTGCCGCTGGGTGGTCGAAGTGATAAATGGTCGCTTCAAAAGAGATTTTCGTTTACTAAGACATGTTCACAGTAACCAGACATTAGGTAACATCATAGATTATTTCAGAATCGCGGCAGCATTGCTGAACAGCTACCATGTCCTAATTGACAACAACGTGCACGCAAGCGATTTCCTTCAGATAATTCATGAACGAATCAATACGCCAAACACTTTGGCAGAACTTGTTATAACAAACAATTATAATAGACGGAGAGCACAGTTTCAGGCCATGGGAGCCGATATGCCTGAATTCAATAATTTCCCTAGACTGACAGAAGAAGAAGTGACGCTGTTTGCTTTGGGCAGCTATCAACTGAAGCAAGTCCGTAGTTACTAAGGTGAACACGTACAACCAGATGGAGCTTTCATCATAGAACTCGCCGGGGATATTCCTGTGGAAGAAGGCTGGACGGGATCTTCTCGTATTACGAGGCCGTATACAATCTCGCCACGTTTCTTTAAATAAATTGAACTCTAAAATATCAGTTATTTTCAGTGTGATATAAAATGTAAAAATCAATAAATATATGAAAATGGCGAACGATCCAACATGTTTTATTTGACTTAGAGTAATCTTACAACTTTGCTGCCATATTAACTATTGCTCCAAATGACTAGTACTAAACACACGAACCATTTTTTTTGTTGGCCGGCACTTTCAGAAAAGGCCCAAAAATGTATGGGGCCTGAATGTTCTCCTTGACCAGTTTTACGTACGAGAATTGGCTTCTAATGTGGCATTGATAACCGAATACTTATAAAAAAGTTGTGTGCAGTTTGGCGATAGAAGTGAAATATTCAAAAATATACCATTTCATTTCAAATGTTTATGTTTAAACTTATGATTGCAGGTTGAAAACATGTTTAAAAATTCAAAGCGACAAATTCTGCGTCTGAATAAACAAACAAAAACGATTGATCCAAACTATACAATACGAAAAAGTGTTTATTGTGACCAATACACAAATTATTTGGTAGAAAGAGAATTTTCAAGATTACTGGCCAAGTTTAAAAATGTAAGATTTTATTTACAGCATCATGCCGATTGGACCATTAAGATGGTATGGGGTGTGGCTAATGTTTTACTTATTATGCAAGTTAATGCTAACATAATATATTTTGTTTCAGGAAATTGTTCATATGATTCTACATAAAGAGACCGCTCAAGCAATTCGGTTAAATATACTGCGAAAATAAATCATTTTTCTCTAAAAATATTTTTAATGTGATGATAAAATGTTTTCGAAAAAATATCTTTTATTCATAGGTCTCGCTGGGCTCTACCAGACCGAGCTGACATGCTTGTTAAATACTGCAACAAATACTCAGCTGAGGTCGGCTTACCCGAGCCAGACATATTGAAAGCTTAATGACAGGTGTAGATCCCGAATATTTTATTTTATTTTAGTTAAAATCGGAAAAAAATTGCCAAGTTGCGTAGTGAAACTATGTAAAAATAATTGGACCAGAAATAAGAAGGACACTGGGATCACATATCATCTGTAAGGATCGTATAATTTCGAAATTACAACATAAAATTACATGAACTTACGCTGTACAGTGTTACCGCGTATGCAAGAATCAAGTTCCAATATTTTTATGATGTGAATTTACTGTCATTTTACTTTTAACCGACTTCAAAAAAAGGACGTGGTTATACGTTCGGTTATATATTTTTATTTTTATTATAATGTAATAAAATACAATGACAAAATATTATATCCTATTTCATTTATCTAATCTAGTTATTATGATTCTGCCCATGGAACTAAATAACTATTCGCAAGGAGCATAGGTCGAAAAATATGAACAAAAGTTATGAAAATGTTACAGTTAAATATAATACGTTAAGTAAATATATTATAAATTAATAACGTACTAGCTGCCCCGATACACGTTATTCTGTCTTTGACTAATAAATATATAAAAATGAGGCCTCATTTATATACATACTAACATTTTTGTGAAGAAGAAGCTCATAAGAATTATATAATATTGTTATGTACAATTTTAATTAACTTTTATGCTTTTAATTAATTTTTAATCCTACTATTCTACTACTATTATTATAAATGTGAAATTTAAAAGTACAGTGTTCCTGTGGGATACTGTATTTACGCGGGCGGAACCGCGGGCAAAAGCTAGTTTTTAAGTATTTTCTTAGCTACATTTATAACCAATAACTTAATAGACCACAGGATAAGATATTTTTCCCATTAAATCGGGCAAAAGTTGAGTACCTAGTAGCTGGCATCACAATTTTTTACGCACATTAGAATTTGTAACATGTAAGTCAATTGGTCAATTGTCACTTTACCTATGAAGTTTCTTTTTATTAGGGAGCGCGTCATCTAGTCGAGCGAGCGAGACCAATCAAATATATGTCTATTATTTTTGAAATAAAATAGATTGCAGTAAATTATTTTGTAATTCTTTAATATTGGTAAATGAGCAGACAGACTGCTGGATGGTTTTTTTTTCACTTGATGTTAAGTGATTAAGCTGCCCATGGACGTGGGCAACAGCAGAGGAGTTACAAGTGAGTTCTTGGGCCTCCGGTTACCTCTCTTGTCGAAAAACTATATTTGTGTGTGAGGCCGTAGTATTTATCGGGTCGAGTTGGCTCATACCTTCCAAAGCATGGCCACAGAGTATAAAATTTACTATATATAATACTTATCTACAGAGAAACAGCTTTCATAGAATGATCAAAATTTGAAATTTTTGACGTCCCCTTCTACAGCCTACAATTCTTCCACACAATCATCAATCTTGAACCCAGCGTATGCTTGTAGTAGTGCTATCAAATCGAAATCTAAATATGTAGTTTATCTGTCTGTTCGTCTTTCTTTAATCTGTGGCATGGCTTCCACGTAGTGGTAAGCACTAAGGGATTGCTGCCAACAAGGTATTACAAAGTACTTTTGCTTAATGGAAAAGCTGGTATGCTCTGGGGCCTTGGTAGCATTCCTATCAGGCAAGGCTCACCCAAAGTAAAACATTGACCTAATACCTACCTATCGGAATTTATTAGCCAATTTAAATTCATAACTTAAAAACTTAAATGTTGGTTGCTTCAACTTGCCTGGTAACGAGAATAATATTGACAACCGTTTGTTTATTGTCATTTTTTTACATTATTTTACCTTTGTATTTACATTTTTAATAAAAATATTTAAGGGACCCATTATATAGGCCATTGCATAGGTACCATATAATTATTGATAATGGCCCGCAAAGAAGAACCGAAAAGTAAGTTGTTTTATATTATTTCCTACAAAGTTGCGAGTTATAAGAAAGCTAAATTTATTTACTGCTAAGGGAATGTACCCAACACCCCCGATGACCCCCCCCCCCCCCCCCTTTCACGTAGCCGTACTAATCGATTAATGACAAGCAAATGGCGAGTTTTTCCTAGAAGATACTGATAACGCTATATTACAAAAACCTTTAGCCCCTCCACCACCCTGTGACAAAGCGTAGTATTGGACAAATTTAACATAAACGTGAACAAAAAGATAAAATTCGACCAAATTAATGTGTCGTATTTCTTTAAGGCAATTAAATTAGGTAAGTGTCATTTTTTGTACAAGCATTAAAGGGCCATAGATGTATAATATTAGACGAGGCATGTCGAGGAAAAAACTGTTCCCATTCCAACATAATGTGGAGTCATTTTAATAGGTAACATTTGACGTCTGTCAGTTTTATCTTCATAGTGAGGTAAGCTGCTTAAAAACATCGATTAAAGTGAATGAATCGATACGGACTCGAAACATATGTGAATTTTTAAAATTTTCTATTTAGTAATTTTTTGTATTTTTATAGTTAGTAAAGGAATAATCAATATAATTATGTTTTATTATAATCACAACGTGGGTATTAATTTATGGTGATATTTCTTCACAAGTAATCGTTGCATTCGATTCTACTTATCAGCTTTCGATTTTTAGAGTAACAACCCTAGTGTTTAAAAAGAAAAAGGGTTAACTGACGCAACATTGTAACGACGTTCAGTTCTTTAGATCAGAAATTGTTTATTATGTTTAGAATGGTTTATTAGTGAAAGCAAATCGTAAAATTACTCGCATCGGTCATTATTACAATAAATATGTAATCGTAATTGAAAAAAGTTAAGCAATTGTTCAGTTCTAACACAACGAAAAAATATTATATTATTTTATGCCGCCGTTACAAGGTTACGTTGTTGAATTTTGATGAATCGTCAAATGTTACTTAAAATGGCGCCACTTTAAATGGCTTTTTTTGGGGTTGTTTGGGGCCTTTTGACATTTGAGGTATGGTGAAATCAAGGTGGCGTAACTTTTTCTTGTATGAAGATTCGTTCTGTCAAACACTTGTGTGTTCCATTTTCAGCGCTATTGTATTAGCGGACAGTTTTCCGCTCATTTTCAATGCTCTAATTTTCCCGGGCCCTACGGGTTCTGGTCATATATTCCCAGCCTGAAATAAAATGTTTCAGTCCAGCCCAACAACGATTTGGAGAAGAGAGTAATCGAAGCGTTTGAGGTTTTCGATCATTCCGGAAAACAAGTCGTCGACGTCAGGGAAATCGGAACTATTCTTCGCTCACTAGGTATAATCTATCATAATCTTTTCTTTTTATAAAAAAGGAGAATGATGTCTGCTATTTTAATAGCGCCATTGCGCAAAGCGTTGCGGTGCCAAAATTATAATATCATAATATTTATATAGGATGTTGTCCCACTGAGGCCGAGGTCCAGGAGGTAATACTGGCGACCGAGAATAAAGAAGCGACGGGCAACGTACCACTGATTAATTTTCTACCGTACATGACGAAAGCCATGGTTGAACATCGGTTAGTACCTACCCTGTTTTGAGTCTCTTTAATATAAATGAATAAAAAAAATACGTGTGGCACTCGGGGACTGCCACGGTAAAGCTACTGTATAGCATTTTTTATACTTTCTTACAAACAGCTGCTTACGTATTCGTCCGATTTCGGAGGAGCTCGTCTCGATCCGTGCGAGCTTCTTTCAGTCGTACCATATACATACACGTTAAGGTTCAACTAGTCGCGGGCTCGAACTCACTCGTGGAGGCGGCCAAAAAGCACGCTGTCTCACCTAGCATTGTGTCTAAATGATATAGAATCAGTTATGAGCAGTTAGCAACTAATCTACACGCATACGTCTAGTCGCACGCACACAAACACCGTGCCGAAGTCTGCCGAACTGAAACGACGTTAGACGATGCACGGCTTTCAACGGATTGGGGGGTGTTAAGTTTATTTTCGTTACGGAATTTCTTGATTCGGTCGCCACGCTCAAAGTCCGCGATAAAAGCTATGCAATAGCTTAAAAAAAACTTTCCTATCTAAGCACTTACCTATACATTAATTTTAACACCCCACCTATGCTCGTGAGCTGAGTGCGAGTTTTTGTCTCTACTTACCGTGAAGAAGTTAACTACAATTTGTATGGCATCGAATTAGTTACTATTGTTTGCCACTAGGGGGTGTTGTTTCGATGCCTTGCTGAATATTTCTTATATTCGGCAAGTGTCGCCTTTGTCCAATCTCTTTTCGGAGTGTGCATTCTTTTACGCCTGGTACTGTATAAACTTTCTAACTCATTTTCTTCCCGCATGTTTCAGCTTCTTCCCGGCCAGCGCGGAGACTCTGCTAGCGGCGTTCAAGTTCTTCGACGAGGAGGGTAGAGGATACCTGACTAAAGAGACGTTCACTAAGCTGATGATGGAGGAGGGAGAGCCTTTCACTCAGGTGAGACCATAGACAAGAGATTGCCTATTTTTTTTAGAACCCCAAGTCTCGTAATGAACTTATAATTTCGTTTTACTATTATTGAATTAAAAATGAATCGCCTTGATATCATAAACTGTATTTGAAGTTTGGACCAATCAAAACGGTTTTGACGTCTATGAGCATACCATTTTGCAGTTTTATCGTAACGGGCAGTCCCGTTACGATAAAACTGCAAAATGGTATATTTTGTTTGGATTATAATTTATAACTGTAATAACTACTGCAGGATTTAATTAGCAGAATAGACCTTCGGTGTGCTGAGTGCGAGTTTTTGTAACTACTCGCCGTGAAGAAGTTAACTACAATTAATATGGCATCGAATTAGTTACCATTGTTTGCCGCTAGGGACGTTGTTTCGATGACATAGGATTGGCGTCTTTCCATTGTGTACAAATCCAAAACGCAGCGATTTGAAACTAATCTCGTATAGATTGGAAAATGAAATCACCATTTTTCTAAGACTATTTGCGTTAAGAAGACAGTGAATAAAGTATATGCTTATATATATATGTATGCGTGTCAAATGGCTTACCATTAATGTAAACACATCTTAAGCGTCATTAATCAATTCTGACATTTGTACGCACGATTCACTGCCATCTAAACGGGAACAGACTATACAATCGCTTTCTAAATATTATTACATTAAAAAAGAAACAACTGTTCATAAGGATTGTAGCTTTAATTTTAGAAGTGTATAATTAAAATATATTCCTTCATTAACCCCCGACGCGAAAAGAGGTATGTTATAAGTTTGACGTCTGTCTGTGTGCCTGTCCGTGGCATCCTAGATCCTGAACGATAGGTCCGATTTAGATGCGGTATTTTTGAAGTGATAACTTCTTATGGGAGGATAAATCGCTTCGTTACGTATCGCGTTACGGCGCCAAAAAAATACGAGTAATTTCGAATACTAATGTCTGCAATGCGTAGCGCAGTTACGTAAGCACTTGAATTTTTGACCAATTGATCTCGGGTTCGAATCCCGGTCAGACGAAATATTTTTATACTTTTTGTTTCATAATTTTTATTTTTTTCTCGCACTATTATTATTTTTCTACAGAATTCAAAGACGGTCTCCTAGCTTTTTCGGGCGTCCCGAGACGCACACGTTTTTTGTTTCAAAGCTGAGGTGATTGAGATGGTTCTTAGCTATAATTTATCATCATCACTCACTGCTTGTAATATTTTATCTAACAGGAGGAACTGGACGAGATGATGCAAACCGCACAGGATCCAGTGACTAACGTCATCACCTACGAGTACTACATCAATCAGCTTATGGTAAGTCATCCTACTTATATGCTGACGTCGGTTTTACATACAGACAGGCAGAGACCTCGTGAGACCTCCATTCGATGCACTCCTCACTCATGCAAGCTTGGTGAATGCTGATCTTATGATATTCAGTTAGTACAGGGGCGTAGCTGTATCAGCCGTATCATTTACATGGCCCATATAAACAGCTGTCTAATCTGACATTCGACACTTCGATTTTCAGGTCTATTGTTTATTTTAGTTTTATTTAAAGTTCTACCTATTTCAAGTGCAGTTTTTTCTGTTTCGACCACAAAAATCTCTCGCGGGTACGAGGGCTTAAAGTCATAGGGGTTGAAACCAATAAATCGACCCAAAAATCGATCACGTTTTGACAATTCAAATATTTGATTCTGTTTGGCGGCGATTCGAAAATCGATTTGTTCTCAAGTGCCTACCAAAGTAATAACATTTTCATGCGATATTAACATCTACTTTTGGGTGTTGTACCCTTCAAATGCGATGTGTCCAAAGTAGCTTTAACTTTTACGTTCACTATAACTTCTCCATAGCCTTTAGTAGGGTATCACGTGTGTGAGCAACCAACTCTTTTCCTTACTAAATCCTTGCCAAACCCATCTTTTCCTTGCTTTCCTAATATTCTGCCCCTTAGGCCGCATCTATAGAAGTGTACAGAATGGCCGACAAAGAAGAAGAAGAGAGGAGAAGACGGGAGGAATTGGCGCCGAAGAAAAAAGACGTCGCCACACTATTGAAAGAGCTGCAATGATTTTTTAAAATAAAGGTTTCATATGCATTTTGAACATGCTTCGACACGAATCGGTCGGCTTGAGCGAAGTGACCACGCTCTTCAACAGAAACCTATGTAAAAATTACTGCGTTATTTCGACTATGTACCCAGGGGGCAGAGACCGAGATTGAAACAGGCTGAAAACGCTCTTATGACTCCTCTGGTATTGCGGGTGTCAGGTTGTCTGTTTCAGGACACGAGCATGATATAGTCTGTTAAATATCGATAACGCCTACCATCAGATTTTTCTGCTAGTTTGCTGATTTTTATTATTAGGATAATAAAAATAAAAAAATATATTTCAGGTTGAAGATGAAGTTATAGCAAGTGAGGAGTCGACAAAATGAACACCAAGATTTGACAGAAAATCATATTTTATTCACATTATACATGTATTCATAACAAGTTGTATTACTTTCTATAGCTATCTCGAAAAGGTATTTGCTACCTTGTTTTTGATGTTCAGTGGAGGTAAAAGAATGTTTAGAAAATTTATATTATATTAAGTACCAACTTCTAAAATTAATCTATACTTCTGAAATTAATTTTAGTTGTGAGGCCAAACGGGCGTAATTTTGTGAGATTCGTATATTCGGTTCGCGACCATACTGAAATACAAATAATAAAAAAAAAAACATGAAAATGGAAAAATATTTATTTTTAAAGATTTTTGTAACAATCAGTTTGGAACAACCCTAGTAAGTATTAAAGATACTTGTATTAGGAGGCCGCTCTCTTCCTTAAAACTATCATATTATATACATAACAATGATTATAACTGCAATATTTAACAAGCAACTGTAATATTTTGCGTTATTATGCGCGGTGTGACACAAACATTACATTTGTATGAAACAATGAATGGGAAATTTATTCAAATGTAATGTAAACATTACATTTGAATAAATTTCCCATTCACAAAATTACGTTCGATCGACCTCACCCACACGTAGCACTTAAAATAATCTATACTTCTGAATTCTGGGACTATTTGCTCGAGAATCCGGAACGCCGATCAAAACTCTGAGCACTGAAAATAGAACTCTACGCTAATAAAACCGACTTGAAAATGGAAGTTTCGAGTGTCGAGCTGTCATATACGACATTAACATTGGACTCGACATTCATGTGTTAGATTTTCAACGGTATTTGTATTAGCGTAGAGTTCTATTTTCAATGCTCAGAATTTTGTCTACGGCGTTCCGGATTCCGGAGCATTATCTTTACTATGAGTTCCTAATATAGTAAGGGTCGGTAATGAAAAAAATATTATTAAAATACCTGATCAAATTAAAACTTCTGGAATCAATAGGATACAAACTACTTTAACACTTCCGTTTTTTAACGAACGGCTATCGATTTGTCCGGCAACAACATTGATGTGTTACTTAGATAAAACTGTCGATAAAATAATGCCTGATTATAATTTTTTATTTGTTAGTTTTAGAAAACCTTTTAAGAACGTATCTTCTCAGACACCGAGTCGTTGGATCAGGGCCTCTCTGGAAGAGCGGAGTAGACACCACTATCTTCAGCGCTCACAGCACGAGACACGCCTCTACCTCGGCTGCCAGGCGCGTGGGAGTGAGTATTGACAGTAGACAAGTAAGTATATGCCTTGATTTGATTTATCATAATGTTGTTTTATTATTTACAAACTATAATCTATTTCTTAACCTTGCTATTTCGTAGGCTCTAAATACCTACTTGGTAATATAATATTGTAGTATCGAAAGGCGAATCACAGAAGTTTAATAGGAAATCAAACGAACTTACCTGTAAGTGACGTTCGATGATTATTAAACAATGTGATTCGCCTGAAGAGACTACACTCCCTCCCGTACCCAAACTCCATATCTTAGATTTTGTCACCAATAATGTCCACGAAATAGGGACGATGCCGCAGGGGTAAACGTGTATGAGATACCGGCACCCGAGTCTGACAGATATGTCATTTAAAAAAAATTGTTGCTCTGAAATGTGTATAGATGGCGCCCGCTACGCCTGCTACTACTAGTCCCAGCCTAAGCGACAATTACACTCGCCACGTCGTTATAAAACGAACGAATTGAGGACGATCAATCTGCTAAATATTAATCTTCCTATTTACACAGTATCAGTCATACACTCTCGTGTTTATAATTAATGGTAATAGTAAGGCCGGGATTATTTGATACAGAATCCGGAAGGCCAAGGAAAGTTCAGATCATTGACAATAGGACTCTGCGCTAATACAATACAGCTGAAAATCGAACACACAAGTGTCGAGTCAAATGTCAATGTCATATATGACAGCTCGACACTTCGATTTTCAACTCTATTGTATTAGCGTAGAGTTCTATTTTCAATGCTCTGAATTTTCCACGACTTTCCGGATTCCGAAACATAATATAGTACCAGCCTTAGGGTCAACTTACGTGCCAAGATATGTACATTAAAATCATGTCGCTAATGGCCCTTGACGATTTTTGCTTTTCTATGGAAGCGACAGATGATGTATGAAAAACGACGATTGCCGAAAATCATTCAGATCTTAGTTGTATTTTACCTATATATGCTATATAATCTACAGTTTCCTTCGTTTGTCTTTTTACTTTCGTAAACTTTTAGTGCTCTCTTGTATAATAGATTTGACGGTAATATATTCGTCGTCTTCATTCAACATTGTTAGTATATTCTGAAATAAGAAGAGAGAAAAATGGGCTATAACGATTTCATGGAGGATAAATTATGATAATGAAATGTGATAATTTAACAGACAGAAAGTAAATCTTTCTGTCTGTTAAATTATCACGCCTAAACCGCTGAACGGATTTTGATGAATTTATGAGCAGAGACAGAGGAGACATATTTTAATGGCATACTTTTCATCTTTCTGCTTTTTATCGCGGCAACATGTGTGGTTCCCATGCAATATAAAGTGCCATGTACCAGACTGAATTTTTTTTTACATAACAATTGCAAATAACTTACGTCTTTTAATACGTTTAACTTTTTGAAGAATGTCTCTTCTGTTATTTGCGTCTCATCATTAATGTTTGTGCTATTTACATCAGTTTTTACGATCAATTCTTTTGTCTGTTCTCTCAATGTTCCATCTTCTAATTCTTTACAGTTTAGTAATTCAAAGTTTGTTTCTTTATTTATTTTCTCTATCTGAAAAATATCAATGTCGACATTTTATTCTCTGATAGAACTATTTGTTTTAATATAACAATAAATAGTCATTTTCACAGTCACCAATTTACTTAAGTATAAAACTATTTGTAAAACAATTATGCACAAAAAATATTCATACTTTACCTTTGAAAATGTTTCTGTTATTTTCTTATTTACGATTTCTTTTAAATTTGAGCCTAAATGTTCTTTTAATTCTGGAAAGAATATATTTTTGTATGTGTTGATTATTATTTTTATAATTTTTAATAACCTACTTAGATTCCTTGTTGCTAATTCATTATGTATTTATTTTATTTATTTGAAGAGTTACCATTTTCACATAATATTATATCCCCAGTATTATTTGAATAGTCAATTTTAAGTGTAGGGTGGAACTAAAAAATAATAAATTACAAATATCACATAAAAATAAATTTAAATTGATCTGTTAGTGTTTTAATATTTTGCAAATGCTATTTAAATATTATTGCATAACATCATGCATACAAAACATAGCATTCCATATTATGATAGTTTATGTATTTATGTTTCCAAAAAATATTACCTTTTCACTGGCTAAAAATATAGCTTGTTCGCTTCCAACATTTTGATTGTTTACAACTATATTTGTATTATCTTCTTCAATTTCCAGATTTTTTAAGCCTAACTGAATATTACTTTCTTTTACTATCTCTTCGTCACTCACTTCAGCTTTTTCTTGCTTAATTTCTAAGATGTCCTCTTTCTTCACATTAATTATGTTACAGTCAATATCAGGTTCACTCTTAATATTTTCATCATTATCAATTTTTTCAGTTTTAATTTCAGTTTTAATAAAAGTATTATCCATAGGTGTATAAATATCATCTGTCTTTGCTGCGGAATTGATGTTTGATTCAATCTCTTTGTCTTTTATATTTATTTCGTGCTCTTTAGTATCAATCTCATTTTGTTTATCTAGCACCCGAGTATCAACATTCATTTTAGTTCCTTCATCATTAGAAACTTTGTTAATTTTGTTTTCTTTATTAATAGTAATAAAAGTTTCTGCAGTAGCCGGATCTGTCTTACTATCAATTGTTTCTTTTGGACACACTTTTTCTTTATCTATAATATTGATAGTGCTTGCAACAGACTTTTGGCTACCCACAACTTTATTATTATTATTCAATGTGGTACGTTCATCCGAAGTTTCATAATTTAAATCGTTTTTAATTTCACGTTATTTAATATCAATAACAGTTTCTACTGAAGCCTGTTCTGTCTTACTATTATTTGTTTCTTTTGGACACGTCATATTCTCATCTATAATATTGATAGTGCTTGCAACAGTTTTTTGACAATTCACTACCTTAGTATTATTATGATTTAATGTAGTACATTCATCTAAAGTTTTATTATTTGTAGTATTTTTTATTTCATGCTCAACAGTTGATGCAGTAGAAAATTCTAATTTATTATTGGTTGTTTCTTTTGGACATTTTTTTTCTTTATCTATAGAATTGATACCGCTAGCAACAGTCTTTTGGCTATCCGAATCCTTTTCATTATTCTTTTTGGAACCTTCAATAGTTTCATCATTTGAGACACGTCCAACTTTATTACTTCCCTTGACATTTGTTTGTTCTTTTGCAACATTGGGTTTCTCACAACTTTTCTCAATTCGGGTTAATTTCACTATTGTTAATTCCGAAAAATCTGTCAAAGTAATGGTTAATAAGATCTGCTAGATAAAATATTTGCAATACATGGCAAATGCTTTAAATACATTTATTTAATTTTTTGGACCAACAATTCAAACCCAAATAATAATTCTACGTGCATATATATTTACTTTTTGCTACTCTTAAGTGTATTGTAAACGCTTCCGAAAACAAAGACAACATAAAATTCTAGATAAATAAAATACAAGAAAAATAGTAGATAAATTCATCATTTTGTATCCAGGATAAAGCCATATCTCGAGGAAAAGGCACGTAGCCTTGAATTTGAGGAATATGTTTTATGTATAGATCTAGACTTGAGAGATATTGAGGAAAGGGCAGTATAGAAGAGAATTTGAGGAACCTAATACGTCACTTGTTCGTGATAATGTGTTAACTTTAGAAGTGTTTATGAGGAAAAATAATGGTATTTAAGTTAAAAAATGGAAATAAAAATTATAAATGTTTATGTATCTTCTTACAATGTCGACAAAGTTCCTGATTTGCCAGTTTCTAAATTTTCCCTTTGCACTAGAACGCCGCAAAATTTAATCACAAAGGTGACCGCAACGACTTCATACGTGGCTGAACTAAACTTACACGTGAGTATGTGTGCGTGCTCAAGATTCAATGGCGCTGTTAAGCGATTTTCATCTGATACTTGGTCCGATAGTTGCAACTTGTTCGATAGTTCCAAAGCACATTAATAAATTACTCAAATTTACTTTATTGACGGTGGAACCCAGTTTTACTGTGTCCAAATTCAATTTTATCTAAACATCAAAAACCTAACCAACTGCTCCATAACTATTAGGTGGATTATACATATGAAATTGGCGTTTTGTAAAGGAGGAACATAATGTCGTTTTTTTTTTAACATAATATATTTATTTAATCTCAAAGTATATACCATTGCTATCTATGCACTTTTGCTATCTCATAGGTATTTCATTGATTCTTTTACTAAAAAAAAACCATTCGGACAGGAATCAATAAAATCTTTGAAGGCGCGGTAATCTGTTGGAGCAAGGTCCGGGGAGTACGGCGGATGTCTTAGACATTCCAATTGAAGCTCCTCTGATTTGGTAGCCGTCTTTTGTGCAGTGTGTGGTCTAGCGATGTCCTGAATCAGCAGTGGCCTAGAGCGAATGACCAACCTCGGTGGTTGTTTAGCAGCTAGCTTTTCCATCGTGATTTGCAGTTGCTGGCAATAGACATCTGCCGTAATCCAGACGATTACGGCAGATGTCTATTGCCAGCAACTTCCCAGCCAGATTTAATCAAGCTGTAGCGAACGACACCGGAACTAGTCCACCGAACGCTTACAAGTAACTTTTTTTGGAGTCATTTTTCGCTTGGACAGGCCGGTTCGCCAGGGTTCAGACATTGCAATGAGCGTTTCCGATTATCGTACAGAATCCACTTGTCATCACAGGCAATGCTTCGATTTAAAATCCCTTCATTATTGTGCCGGTTGAGTAATGTAACGCAGTAATCGACGCGCGTTTGACGGTTTGCTGCACTCAATTCATAAGGTTTCTTCAAGCTTTTTCACCTTCCAATTTGTTTTCGAAACACAAATGCATGTGTAAATAGCGGTATAAATTTGAAATTGGAATTACTAACCAAAGAAGATATATTTGAGATAAATGTGGCCACTAAGACAAAACGCCAATATCGTATGTAAGGACCCAATATAAACGCGTAATAGGTTTTTTTATTTCACAAGTTACTGTCCGCTTTCGTTCAAAATAATTTTCCTAAAGAGTATTCAGCGTGATTTATCAGCATGGAAAATTGCAAGTTTCTAATAGTTTAGAAATGCTAGGGGGAGACCAAGTATCAACTTACAAACCACTTTGGAGGCCGATTACTCGAAAATGGTTGTCTTTGTAAAAAAGTCATACATGGAAT